>CM071926.1:161017172-161722973 GCA_016081115.2 Rehmannia glutinosa | reverse complement strand
TTATTACCCGTTACGAGAATAGATCGGTTGGTGTTCGGCTTGGCCCAGTGCGAACTTACGGTATGATGGATGCGTGCGAGGCGTCGCCAATCCCGTTTTTGTTTGAGGAGGATCAAAGAAAGTGTGTTTCATAACATCTTCGAGGCGTCTTTGTTATGTGGTGATGCCATTTTGGGTTGAAAAATGCGAGGAGCTACGTACCCAGCGTATGGATAGGATGTTTAAACGGCGGCTCGGAAGGAATATGGAGATACATGTGGATGATATGCTTGTGAAGAGTAAGCAGCGGAGGGCCAATACAACATGAGCCTGGATGAAACTTTTGGGGTACTAAGGAAGTTCGGGATGAAGCTCAACCGCTAAATGTTCTTTCGGGTCAGTCGGTAAGTTCCTCGGATACATGGTGACCGAAAGGGGATAGAAGTAAAACCCGAGAAAAGGTGAGGCGGTCGAGGATATGGTATCCCCGCATGCATTAATAAGGTGCAACGAAATCACGGAGAATCGCTGACTTTTTAGTTTTATATCCGTCCCGTAGAGAAAGCTACCATTTTCAAGGTCTTGAGAAAGGCAAAGAAATTCGAATGGACAAGGAATGTGAGGAAGCTTTTGGGAGCTGAAAATCTTTTTATCTAAACTACCATTGTTGGTAAGCGGTGAAGGGAGAAGCCTATTTGTACTGTCAGGGGAGTCGGCTATTAGTGCGGTATTCTTTGAGGAAGAGCTCGGACGACAATTGCCGATTTACTACATAATAAACTCCTTCATGGGGCTAGTCCGAGGTATTGATAGTAAGCGGGGCATTGGTGGCAATGACTAGAGGAGATTAAGACGCTTATTTTTATCGCATAAGGTAGTGGTATACACTAATTTGCCTATAGAAGGCGGGTCATGGGAAAACCAGGAGGTGTCCGGGAGGATGATCAAATGGACTATTGAGATGGGGGAGTTTGACATTGGTGTCGCCTCGAGAACCTCTATCGGTCAAGCTCTAGGCGACTTTTTGCAAGAGATGATCTTTTTTTTAGGAAGGAGGAAGGCGGTTGAATGGTTGCTACATGTGGATGGGTCGTCCCATCAATCAGTGTGAGCGGGAATTGTATTGACCAACCCCCTGGGGAAGACACTGGAGGTTTGCGGTTAAATTTGGGTTCAAAAGCCTCCAAACAATGACAATGAGAATATGAAGCGTTGGTAAGAGTTTAAAAAATGGCTTTGAATTTAGGAGTCAAGTCATTAATAGCATACTCGATTCTATCTTTGGTAACCAACCAGTGTCGAGGGGGAGTTCGAGATAAAAGAGGATCGAATGAAGAAGATATGTATCAGTGATAG
The DNA here is from genome assembly GCA_016081115.2 of Rehmannia glutinosa. NCBI lineage: Eukaryota > Viridiplantae > Streptophyta > Magnoliopsida > Lamiales > Orobanchaceae > Rehmannia > Rehmannia glutinosa. Next base: position 161,721,638 of record CM071926.1, on the reverse strand, counting down.
AAGGGATGGTCAAAAGTTTCACCTTTTAAACTTGAACAAATTCCAAGGAAGAAAATGTCGGTGATCACTTAGCTAAGATAGCCGATTCGGCGGATAATTGTTGCACCAGGAAAGATTACTATTTTGTTGAAGGCCTCCAAAGATTGAAATGGAGATATTGGAGATAGAAGACGGAGATGATTGGAGGTTTTCCCACTTTTTCGTGCCAGCAAGGCACGTTTGCGGCGACAAGCGTAAGCGACTCGAGTTCAAGCTCGGGCGATGAGATTTTGTATCGTGGGAGATCATTGTATAAAAGAACATTTGAGGACCTATGCTAAGATGCTTATCGGAAGAAGAAGGTCGATATGTACTCGGGAAATACATGAAGGAGCGTGTGGGGCTCATGGGGAAATAAGAACCCCGCGAAAAGCTACAGGCCTGGATATTTCTCGAAAGATCAAGGAAGCGGGAAGCTTAGTAAAAACATCTGCGAGAAGTGTCAAAAGCATGGTTCCTTGATACATCGACCAGCCCGAGTTGCTCCCGGAGTAATGAGTTCGCCTTGTCGCTTTTCCAAATGGGGTATAGATATCGTAGGACCTTTTCCGGTTGCCCACAGTCAGCGCAAGTTCTTATAAAGTATTGTGGTTACTTTAGTAAATGGGTGGAGCGAGCCTGGCTAAGATAAGCGAGAGCAAAATATGATTGATTTCATATGGAAAAATGTAATTAGCAGTACGGTTGGCCTTAGGGATTTGGTTTTGAGATAATGGTACCCGGTTTGGTAGAAAGATTAGGAGTTGGTTGGAAGGGATGAAAGTCGAGCAACATTTCACAGCGGTAGCTCATCCTCGGCGAATGGGCAGAGTGGAGGTGACTAATAGAACTCTGGTTAGGGAATCAAAGCTAGGTTAGAAAGAGCTGGAGGAGGTGGGTGAATGGACGATCGGTTTGTGGTCGTGCAGACTACTCCAAGAAGCAAAAGAGAAACCCCTTTTAGCTTAGTTTACGGAGCAAGCGGTTATTCCGCCAAATTGGTATGGAAACACACCGGATACAAACTTTGAGGAAACTTAAATCAAGAACTAATGAAGGAAGCTCGGAGGAATTGGAGGAAAAAGGAAAACATATTTAAGAATGGAAGCTAGCAAAAGAATCATGAAGGCCTCTTATGATAAGAGGGTTAAGAAGAGGAACTTCCGGTGGGAGATCTGGTTTGAGGAGAGCGTCTTGTTGATAAATCGGGAAAGTTGGAAGCAACCGGGAAGGACCCTATAAAGTAATGAGCGCACTAACGGGAGAGCGTATGTTTGAAGACACAGGTAGAGAAAGTTTCTCGTCCATGGAATGTTTGTCATTTAAAACGATTCTACATGTAATATACGAGAACTATCTTACATTGTATATAAATAAATTCTCTTTTGAATGAATGAGCGGTATTCAAACTAAACCCTGGGGAAGAGGTGAGCTCGATCACCCTGGAGTCCCTCTGGGATAGTTCTGAATGAACCCCGAGGTCAAAGTAAACCCGGGGGAAGAGCTAGAGCTCGATCCACCCTAGGTCCCTTGGGATAGTTCAATGAACCCAAGGGTCGAAAAGTAAACCCTGGGAAGAAATGAGCTCGATCCACCCCAGGTCCCTGGGATAGTTGAATGAACCCAAGGGTCGAAAGCAAACCCTGGGAAGAGCGAGCTCGATCCACCCAGGTCCCTGGGATAGTTCTGAATGAACCCAAGGGTCAGTAAACCACAGGGGGAAGAGGCTGACTCGATCCACCGTAGGTCCCCTGGGATAGTTCTCGAATGAACCTGTGGTCGAGCAACCCCGGGGGAAGAGATGAGCTTGATCCACCCCAGGATAGGTCGAGAATGAGCTCGGACAACTTATTTTGTCGAATGTAAAACAAGAGGGGGATCGAGATGAGCTCACCAGCTTATTTTGTCCTGGACTATCAAAACAAGTGGGGTCGAGGCGAGCTCAGAGCTTATTTTATAAGCCCTCGTATAAAAAAAGAAAAAAAAAAGGGGAGTCGAGATGAGCTCAGATCGCTTATTGTTTTTCCTCGTAACAAAACAAGAGGGGTCGAGATGAGCTCGTTGGCTTATTATTTTGTCCTCGAACAAAACAATGGGGTAGAAGGGCGAGCTCGGACAAACTTATTATTTTGTCCTCAACAAAACAAGGGGGGCGGGATGAGCTCGGACCGACTACAAAAGCAAAGGGACCCTGGAATAAATGGGAAAATTTTGCAATCTTAGAACCCTTTAGTAAAATTGCGAATAAAGATATCGATGCGAAATTAATATAAGGATTTATGAAGGAGCGAAAAGGAAATATTATTAAAACCCGCGTACATATACGAAAGTTCATTACATACGAAAAGTTCATTACATTATATATACGAAAGGTCGGAGTTCATTATGTCCTAGCTATAGTCTTGACATCGATGTCTCCAAGCGTTGGGATCATCCCCATGTCGGGGTTCCTTCGCTTCTCGGGCCGTCAAAGTATGGGGACCTTGAGATTGAAGAGGTAGAGTAGCGATAGGGGTAACAGAGGAAGATGCAGCCGGGAGCACCACTGGCGTGGCTCGACCTGGGGTAGCTCCCGGAGCGGCTAGTTCTCGGATGCGGTAGGAGTCGGAACTTCAAGGGCGTAGCCTTTGCTTTCAACCTCTTTCGCCATCACGGCATACCTTGCTCAATGTAAGGAAGAGCTGCCTCGGCAATTTTATCCTCGATACTCGTCCGAGTTCGAATTTCTCCTTCTCGAGAACCCCATTACGCCTCCCTTGTTGGCCCGCAACCCTTTCAAGAGAAGTTGCCGCTTAATCTTGTTCAACTCCTCACTAACGCGCTTGGTTTGACTTGGGAAGCGATGGAGTCATCGATAGGTTGGTCACATGATTCACAACGTTACGCGACGCTCTCTAGTTTGTCGGCTGGGTTTCGAGCTTGAAGGATTTCCAATATCGATTAGCGCGACGCAGCCTCTTCCGCATCACCAACGGCTAGTCCTCACCGCTGGCATCTCGGACTACTTGGCTCATATTCAGCATCATCTCGTGAATAAAAAGCGTCGATCTTGTAAACAATTACGAGATTGGAGTAAAATCATATTACTTTGGAAGCATGATGAGCCGTGTCACTTGATGCGAGTTGTATATCGCCGGAGTCGAGCTCGCTCATCATTGGGAGTCGGGAGATTTTCCACCCAAGTGGCATTGAGCTCAAGAGTATTGATCACAAGAGGAGTCTTTCTGCAGGGTAGGGGTGAGGGACATCGGCCATGACAGACGAGCTCGAGATGATGAGCGCAGGAGCACGGAAGCAGAAGGCGCTTTTGGTGCCGAGTTAGGTCGGTTGTAGGAGAGGAGGCTGCCGGTGGGATCGACCTGTTTGGGAGATAAGAGGAGGAGGTCTTCCCGGGGTTGCCCGATCGGGGGAATATGCTCGACCCACAGGATCGAGGGGGATCGCCGAGAGGATTTCCGGCATCGGCCGGAAGCCAACCTCTCCAACATTGCTTGCTCTGTACAAGGAGAAACATTAGAAATTAAGACATGAATTGAGAAGTATAAAGCAATTCCAATACAAAGTACCTATGGTTCGGGCGGTCGGCTTTTTGGGACTCAAAGTGGAAATGATAGAGCGAGGCCATTTGACGAGAAGTTGAGCATGATAAGGAGCGGTGGCCAAGAGATGAGGGGCGGTTTGGGAGGGCGACCTTGATGAGGTAGGTCATCTAACCATCTAGTGGGGAAAGTCAGCGTGGGAGGAGAGATATAGAAATATCTTTTTTTCCAATATTTGTGAGAGGAGGGAGTACCATCTATAAACTTAGCCACCGGTGAAATAGAAAAGCTTTAGGTCTTTGGTGTTCTTGGCTTGGTAGTAGGTCCTCCATAAAGCCGGGTGGGAACTTCGCCAGTGTGAGAGAATCATGAAAAAAAACCATTAGGCGGATGGAATTTGGAACGAGTGGGTTAGAGGAATCCCAAAGCTCCGGGAGATTCCACTAAGGAGATCAAGAACGGAATCTAAGCCTGCTTCTAGTTGATCAACAAAAAGGTGGCAAAACCTAGAGGTAGGCCGTGAGGTAGATCAGTAGGTCCGGGGAGTCTAAGCTCGTGAATTCGAAATCCCGATTTATACGGAGGTTATGCAAAAGAGTCTTGAGAGAGTGCTAATAATGTGGGGTCGAGTTTGGGTTATTACTAGAAGAAGCCATGCGGACCTCTTGGAAAATGGGTATTGAATTCCCTACGAAGATTCTCTAAAGAATGGCGAGAAGCAAAGTTTGAAGGAAGAAAGAGAGAGGAAGGGTGCATGAGCGAGTTTCAAACCACTTTGGTTCGTTTACATATATAAAAAAAAAAAAAGAGATGAAGATGAATGAAAAGCGAAAAAGAAAGAAAACTTACTTGATCGAAGCGCCATTAGTATTGGAGAAGAAGAGAATTGGAAGGCTGGAAAATGTTGGTTAAGGGTGGGTTTTGCGGAGGGCCGAAAAGTTTGAGAAATGAGGGATGCGAGAGGTTTATATAGACGGGGAGGAAGAGAGGAAGAAGGGGAGCGTCGGATGATCTCAAAATCAACCAGCGGTTGTTAGGAGGAGAGAGAGGAAAAGACGTTTAAAATGACAAGCATTTAATGCACCGCCGATCGATGGCACGGAAATCGAAAGATTTTAAAAATTCAAAATAAAGTATCATTGCAATTTATTTACTCTTCAAATTCGGGCCGAATTTCTCTTGGGCTTCAAATAAATCGGCTCTAGTCAAGGAGTAGGTTGTTGATCCGAAGCCCGATTCCAGTCGTCAAGAAGACCCGAATAGAGGCCGGGACCTATTCCAGTCATCCTAGCGGACACTGGGAATGTAAAGAGGTTGAATCCCGTCACAATCCCGTGTCATCCCACCCACACGAGTAGAGCGACCGGTCGATGCGGTCATCCTGGCCCGACTAGGAAGGTAAAGAAAGGCGAATCGCCCCAATCCCGATCATCCCAGCCGGACACGGTAGAGGCTGACTCCCAATGCGGTCATCCTAGCCCGACCTGGGGAAGGTAAAAGAAGCCGAGTCCGCCCCATCCCAGTCACCCAGGACCTGGTAAAGGCCCGATCCGGCCCACCTCAAGTCATCCCAGAGCCCTGTTCAGTCTTCTCGACAGACTGGGTCGTGCCAACCTCACTGACTAAAAGGATCGATCTTGTTCTATGCCGACCTTCCCGTCCAGGACACCTAGAAGGTACTAATATAGGGAGAACTACGAGGTTCTAAAGGACTACATAGTGAGGTAGCGGGGTCGACTAAAGGCGTGGCGAGTACTATTTCGGAAAAAGGTGTGAAGGGACAATTCGTCGAGGTCGAAACGACTGCTGCAAGCATTTAATGCATCCTAGGTAAGACATCTTTGTGCATTTAATGCATCTAAAGGCAAGACATGTTGCGCATTTAATGCATCTGAAGCAAGACTGCTGCGTATTTAATGCATCCCAGGCAGACCTGCTTGTGCATTTAATGCATCTGGCAAGACTGCTGCGCATTTAATGCATCCTGGCAAGACTGCTGCGTATTTTAATGCATCCTAGGTAAGACTGCTTTGTGCATTTAATGCATCTAAATGACAAACTTCTTTGCTGCATTTAATGTATCTAAGGCAAGACTTCTTGGGCTTTAAATGATCATGCGGCTTGATGGGACAGATGAGTAACTAGGACACAAGCCCGTCGACATTTAGTTACTCATTAAGCGAATTCGGAATATATGGCACGACACCCCGATAGAAGAACCACTAGGGAATAGACACGTGGATCAAGAGGTCCTTATGGAGGGCTATAAATAAGAGCAAAAGGTAGAGATGGGAGGATCTTCTTTTTTTCTTGGGATATTATTATTTTGGTCTTTTATTTGAGTAAATCTTTAAATCAACCCTTACTAACTTGATCGTCGGAGTGCTAACACCGGAGTCCTCCGGTAGTCTTGTGTAGGAAGGCAGCAGAGGGTCAAGCTAGGGATCTTGAGCAGTTCGTTTTTGGACTAATCAAATACAAATTATTTGATATCACTTTCCCTAATTTTAAAAATTGTGATTATGCATCCTTTGAATTTGTATTTACTTTCACATTGATCTTACAAATTTATTTTCTTGTGGTTTTTGCTAGTTGAGATACTTGTTCTTTTTTCAAATAATAAAGTCGTTATTCTTAAAATTTTACGCTCGTCAATATCAAGAGCACAGTTTGGACTAATTTGGACAAGTGGTTATAAATTACCAAACATGCACAATCGAACAATAGAAGAAATAAAATGGATGATGCTTGTTAGAATTCGGGGTGAATTCTTTAAGTTTGCAGTGAGTGTTGTGCAGAGTGTTGGCAACACCTTTAGGTGTCACCCAACGAAAACTTGTGCTTTTCAGATTCTTTGTTTATTTTATCAATTAAGAAAAATAAACAAAGCATAAAAATAAGATTGAACACATGATATAAAAATTTGCACAAGTATAAAAATACTTGTGCGGCGCCACTAAGGCAAAAACAATGAAATAGAAAGTTGATTACACAAAATAAAGAACAAGACAAAGACTTTCCTATTGTACTTGGTCTTTCAACTCAACCTTCTACCGTAAATGTAAGAGAACAACTATAACCTATCCCAGACACGGATCATCTCTCAAAACTACAAAGAAGAAACAACTCAAGAGGTGTTGTAAAGGTGATGTCAACACCTATCGAACACACTTGGCACCTCTCCTCTTCTTGTGAAAAACTTGGACTCTTTTTGTGAAAAACTCTAATCTTTGTCGAGGCTTTGTGCAATCTCCTTGCCCTTTTATAGAACGGCTACATCCCTACAAAATAGGCCACACAACCAACTTTCAAGTTAAAGGGGCTAGTGGGAGATTGAGAGATGTTGGTTCCTTAAAAGTAGGACACAATCCCCACTATCTCTCAACTCCCAAACAAACTAAGTCTCCAAAAACCAATGAGTGGGCACTGCAAATTTTTGTTCTAGAAACTTGGCAAAATAACAACATAAAAACAAATTAAAATTATTAGAGTTTTGACTCGATGGGTCAACTCTAACAATCTCCCCCTTTTTGCCAATTTACGAACAAAACACGCACAAAAACCTTAGACAAAAATAATGTCTAAATAACTTGAACCAGACAAGCACATCCCAGAATAAAAAACAATCCATCCAAAGTAATCACAAATAAGCGAAACCAAGAGAAGAACTACTCCCCCTAAAACTCATCATCATAATAATAATGTGAAGGCACTGGACTAAGAATAATAGGAGTAGAACATCGCAAGTAATCATAGGAGGAATCAACCATAAAACAATTCAAATACATGCTCCCCCACGAAACACACATAATCATCCAAAAGAAAAACAAAGAAGAAACAAGAACCAAGATAAGAATTCAGAGTTTTTTCAAAAAAAAAAGATAAGAATTCAGAGTTATCAGAATACAATTATCCCAAAACATCCTAAAATAAAACATCAAGCATCCTGCCAAACACATCTTGAAATACATGAGAATGATAACGGATTTAGATTGAGGGTGTTGCCAACATATGGGCAACACCTTCATTGACACCTTCGGCAACACTTTGATTTCAAAGCAATCTCGCACCTGTTCTCCCCCTGCAACCCTACTTCTTCCTCTTCTCCCACTTGTTCTTCAGCCCCTAGCACTTCAGTTCCCATTCCAACCTCGCTCGTTTTTGTGCCACCACTGTCTCCCCCTTTTTGGGCAGAAATTAAATTACTCATTTCATCTCGAATACGAGTAAATATCTCAATTTGGGCAATGGCATTTTGTAACCCGGAGTTCATAAAGGTAAAGTGGAACAAGGATAAATTCTTTGTGAGGCGGAGGTGTGCCGGGAGGTGTGGCAACACCTCTCTCCACACCTATAGGAAGGTCACGAATATGGGGTCCCTCAAGTAGGTCGATTGATGGGAATAGAAGGAGGCATAGAGGTGAAGGATTCATGATCTTTGAGGGGTATTCCTTGGGATTTGAGAACAGAGAAGATGAGGGAAGGAAAGATTAAACTACCATATGTGTTTTTCTTCTCACCAAATGGGAAAGTAAGGAGAAAACATGCTCATCAAAATTTATGTGGACTCCTCTACCAAGTTTGAAAATAAAATGCCCTTGGGCCTTAGTCACAGTAGAGTTATTTGAAGTAGGAATCCAATTAGCTATGGCCACTTTGTGAAGAACAACATATTTAGAAGTTAAGTGTGAAGAGTACAACTTAACTGGAGCTTTTGGCCAAACTTTCAAAACATTTCCAGTAAGTTCCTTTACAACTTCATCCTCATTTTCAAAAATTAAATCTCCTTCATTATTAGGTAAACCAAGATGGTTGTTAATGATTGAAGGTGTGAAGTTGTAAAGTTTTCCCCATAGGTAAACTTTTCCAAATTTTTGCGAGTGTTTGTTGAAGGTATTTTTTAAAATGTTTGAATAAAATTCTCGTCTGAATACCTCAACAAACGGTTTAGCATGCATGGTAGTTTGTAGAAAATGTCGCTCTTCCAGAAATTGAACAAGGTTATATTTGGAAAAATCATCAAGATTAAGAGGTTTTTCAGTGATGAAATCCTTTTTGATGACTACTTCCCAAATTTGGCTAGCTTTAATGGAAAGAAATTCAAAGGAATGAGGATCACTTATCTCAATATCAGAATCAATTGCCCGAGCTTGGGCAAATTCCTCAGCCATTTCCTGATCTATTTCTTCCACATTTCCAGGTTGTGCTGTGTGAGGTGTGGCAACACCTCCAGACACATTTCGATCAGCTGCCCTTTTGGGCCTTAGTTCAGCTATGGGTATGTGCATTTCTGGATCACCTTCCTCAACCTCTGTTTCTGTGGCCCCTTCATCCGTGTTCTCATCTTCATCACTTGCTTCTTCTCCTTCATACTCCGACTTAGAAACGGAAGCATCACTACTCTCTTCAGCAACATCCATAACAGTGTCAGAAAAATTCCCTTGTTCTTCAGGTGTTGCCTGGGTGTTGGCATCACCTGGAGACACACCTCCAGAACCATTTGCAGGAACAGTAGACTCGTCACCCTCACCCCCAATATCCTCAGACCTGGTCTCAGCAGGGTTATCTTCTCCCTCAACACTTCTCCCCGTCATTGGGTCAACAGAAAGACCATCTTTCTCAACATTAGAAAGAGCAGGAGAAGGAATTTTTGAGAATTTTTAAGAAGATGAGGACTCAACATTACCTGAACCTCGTGTTTTTTTCTTGGGTTGAGCGAATTCTGTAACTGGGGGTTTTCTTTGAAGCCGACGCGATCTTTTTGTGAATGGAGTGCTTAAAGGACCGAATGTTTCTTTGATGCTTTCCAAATCCAGTGGGTCATCTACTTCTAGTGGATTTTCTTCGTGTCCTGGAAGTTGGACGCCCAGAACATCGATTTCGGTGATAACTGGAACAATCGATGCCGAAGGCACATCGGATTTGGCCGTACTAGGGTTTTCGTCCCTGTTTTCTCCAGGTGCGGTCGAGGGAGTTGGCACACTTTCTAGAACACTCGAAGAATGTGGCTTCGCTGTAGCTCTCGCCCACCCACTTCTAATATCAGACGGGTCATACTCCATGGCAGTGGATTTTGTGGATTTTGGTGGTGAAGAGGTAGATGGTGGTGTATTTTGGGTGGTAGGTGACGGGTTGTGGTGAGAAGGAGAAGTGGGTGATTGTCATGGGTTTGATGATGATGAAGGAGGTGGTGGGTTATTTTTTAATTGGGCCAAAATGTTGGCAATATTTTCATCATCCATTGTAAATCGCGACCTGTAGGGAAATAAGAGGATCGAAAATATGGAAAACAAAATGATGTTACAAACACTTGAAATGAATCATAGTATTTATAAGCAATATAAAGACCTGAAATAACTACCCACTAAGTGCAGATATTTATCTCAAATTCCAGATATGTAACTCCCCCTCAATTCAACCCACTAACATTAAGTCCCCCTAAAATTTAGGATAATGGAGAGAAAAAAATAACCACCCCACGTAACCACTGAAAATCATTATATAGGACAAATCCACTTAATCAACTCCTGATTATGCCTAAAATAAAGGAAAAAATCGAATAGAAAGAAAAAGAAAAAAAAATGTATTCAAGCACACAAAAGCTGAAAAAATACCACAAGGTATTCACAGAGAGTGTTGGCCACATCTGGCTAAACACTTCCCAATTTTCATCAAAACAATTTTCATGGCCATACATCAGATCTTTTAGTGATTTTTCTTTGCACAAATTCAGCCAAACTGAATCAATGTATACACATTTTTGTGTATTTTTCATTTTTTTTTCATATACACATTTTTGTGTATTTTTCTCCCATTTTTTTTGTCAATTACACCAAAGCTCTTAATTAACAAGTCATTGTTTCACATGGAACATGATCACATAAATGTGAAAGATTCCTCAACTACTTTAATGACTATAATCAACGGAGCCAAGCTCTTGTTTGAAAAAAAAACGTTACAATTTTCGAATGGGGCATGATCATACAAGAGATGAAAGACCCCTCAACTACTTAGTAACAAACTTCAAAACAGAGGAGCTAAAGAGTGTACAAATATAAGGAAGAAAATGTGCAAGTACTTGTAGTATATTCAATCCGATTTTTGGCCACAAAAAAAACTCGAATCCAACTGAAGAGGTTTCACAGATGGCACACCCAATTTGAAAACCTTGAAGATATTATGCACCATGCCTAAAACCTAAAAATAAGAAAAAAAAACAAAAGAAAAGAAATAGGTGTTACGACAAGTGTCGTCACACCTCAGACCACACTTCACTGTTTCAGCACACAAAGACCAAGAGATTTCCGAAGACTGGAAAATCTCTCAAAATCCAACGATTTAGTGAGAAAGTTGTTTGATAAATGGTTTTATCTTGATTTTGATGATTTTGATTTTACACCAAAACAATGGTTTTAAAGGTTGTCCAAATACTCCTAAATGATTTAAAATGTTTTTAATATTTTCCGGAGTATTTCTTCAAGTTTTATTTTCGACAAAATTGGACAACACTTTTTGTTAATGTATTTTTACACCAAAACAATATTTCTAAATGTTGTCCTAATACTCTCGTTCGATCTAAAATATTTTCACTATTTTTTGGAGTATTTCTTGAAGTTTAATTTCGATATAAAATTGGATAACACTTTTGTTTTGAGGTCAACCGGTCGCCGTATAGGGCAACCCGTACCTGAAAGTTGAGGAAAACAAAAACTTCATATTTGCGCGAAAATGGTCGGGCAACCGTCGCCCTATAGGGCACCGGTCGCGATCGGCTCGATCGGCCGGCGTGACCGGTACACTGGGAGCAATTTCAAACAGAGCTTCGACTCGTTTTTTGGTCTTGCTCGACCGTCGCTTGGGTCGACCGGTCGACCCGGCCGATCGGCCGCCAATGTAATTGTGTTTTCTCATTTTCAAACGTCTATTTGTCGCGACCGTCGCTCTTAAGTTTGACATGACAAAATTCTAACATGCTTGTGCGTGATGACTTTTCCTTAAATTGTGGAATTGATTTCTAACAGCTATAATCTTTTTTTAATTGCATTTTTTTGTAGAAATCAGATTCCAAGAGAGCCTATCAAGTATCAATCATCTCCTATAAATAGAGGAAGTTTTGAAGCACAACAACAAGAGAGAAAACTACAACACAACAAGATACACTTAAGAATACACTTGTTCTTACATTGTCTTATTTCTTGTTGTAATTTGCCTAGCTATTCACTTTCACATTCTTGAGGTCTAGGCTATTCTTGATTACACTTGCACTCTATTGTATTATCAATTATCGAGTTGTAATCTTGAATTTTTGGGTTATCATTCAACATAAGATATCCTTGTGAGTGTTCTTGTGGTAAGAGCACACTTGGGTGATCTAGGTGTTAGGTGTGAGAAGATTGTGGTAATCTTCTTGTTGAGGTGTTGAAGAATTTGGTATTCTTCAAGGTTGAAGATTGTGGTAATCTTCACAAGGTGCCGTTGGAGATTGTGGTAATCTTCAAGTGAGATTGTGGTAATCTCAAAGGTGGTGTTGAAGAAGAGTGTGGTGCTATTCAAGGTGTTGTGGTAAGATTTTGTTGTAATAATTTTGGTAATTATTAATAAAATCTTTTTTCTTTTTGAAATCCATCCCGATATCTTGGGGTGGTAGAGGATTAGGCCCAAGGTGGGTTGAACCTCTTTAAATCGACGTGTGTTGTTTACATTCCGCACTTTTATTATTGTCTTTGAGCATTCGGTTCGAAAAAGAGGGCAAAATCGAAAAGAAGGAGATAATCTATTCACCCCCTTTAGATTATCGTAGCCGCTTGCACTTACAAGTGGTATCAGAGCCAAACTCATTGGCAAGCTCGTTTCACATCGCGAGTGAAGAGAAACGATCGTCGGCTACGAACGAAGCTCATCTTTCTGGCACCTCCACCACCAAGCCACCTCGGTTTGATTCCAAAAATTTTATATTTTGGAAAGAAAGAATGGAATGCTATTTACAAGGTTGCGGGTTTGATATTTGGAACACCGTCATAAATGGAGAATCAATTCTGATGAAAGAAACACCACACACCTCCAAAAGCCTCAAAGAGATAAATGATGAAGAGAAGAAAATCATCTCCTTAAACGGTAAAGCTCTCAATATTTTGTATTGTTCATTTACTAATTTGGAATATGAACATATTGTAGGAATTCGATCGGCACATGAAGTATGGCAAAATTAGAAGCCATCTATGGAGTATTTGCAAATGAAAGGAGTCAAAAAAAGCATCTACTTCTCAAAGGAATTCAAGTTCAAATCTAAGGAACAAGTCTCTTACAACTTCCGATGATGAGGACGAACAATGTTTTATGGGCATCGAAGAAGAATATGAGGTATGTCTTAAACCCTCTACTTCCTATGATATTATCATACAAAATGATTATAGTGATTTACAAAATGATTATGATGAACTTCAAGATGAATTCCAAAGCTTGCTTGTTAAATACAAAAATTTGAAAAAGGAATTCATTATTTTGAAAAATGATAAGGATAGTTTATTTACTTCCTATGAATCACTATCATGTGCTCACACCACCACTCTTGACAAGGTTAGAAACCTTGAGAAAGAAAATAGTACTCTCGTTGAGGATATAAATTTCTTGAAAAATGACTTATCTAAATCCAACTTGAGTACCGATAGAATGACCGATATTATTGATTGTGGTGGTAATTCGAAACTAGAACTTGATCATAAGCCTAAGGGTGTCAATCACATGAAAAAGAATCAAGTCTTTAAGCACATTGGTCATTATGCTCCTAAATTATTACATGCTTTTATTGCGGTAAAAAGGGTCATACGGTAAATACTTGTCGGGCTAGAAATAGCTCTAATTATTGTTGGAGACCTAAAAGTCTCAAGACTAATCCCAAAGGACCCAAACACATGAGGGTACCACAAAACAATGTCATATTAGGTACCCGACGAAATAATGATCAAGAAAATTTATACCGCTAAGAAGACATCAAATGACCGTTTCATTTGATCAAAGAAGGAGAAACTATTTTCGACAAAGCCAATTTCCAAGAATAGGATATAATAAAAAAATGGGAAGAACACAATCCTTGGAAATGGCAAAGACATCATCAACAAGATGATTTTCAAAGAAGAAGAGACTATCAACAATGGGAAGGCAACAAACTTTGGAAATGGAGTAATCAAAGAAGTCATCATCAACAAAGTGACTTCCGAAGGGAAGATATCATCAACAATGGGAACAACACAACCCATGGAAATGGCGTAATTGGTAAACCGTATCTCCTCATTTAAAATATGCATTTTATCTAGTTAGTATGCATGTTTTTATTTGTGCCTATATTGCAAATGAGTTTTCAAGTATTTATTTTGTTAATTAAGGTCTTCAATATATATTTGTGCTTTTAAAATTTTTTTGAAAAAGAAGACCTCATATGATGTTTTTAAAACTCTTGTGCATTTTTGTAGACTAGAGTATTTTCATCTCCTATGGATTTTTATGGCATGATCTTACTTGTGATATCTCTCAGCCTACACTTCTATCATTATGATTTGTGCTAGATTTGTTTTAAGAATTGTGTAGGATTTACATATTTTCACAAATGGCCATTTACGTCATTTTGTCAAGAAAGGCATAAATTATCGAGGTACGTTTACTTGTGTTACTTTTACTCTTATAGACTCGATATATGTATTGCCATATGCCTATGTGCTTGTTTTTCATAGTATTTCATACAAGTGCCATTAAGAGGATTTTTAGATTTTTTTTGAAAGGCACTATTCGATATTTGATTGCACATATTTGCTTTGTCAACTCTTGTTCAAATACTTCTTTTAAATGAGGTCTCAACCATATGCTATCGGTTTTCAAATTTCAAAAGAGACCTTTTATAGCTTTCTTAAGCTTATTTGAACTTGCATGATTTATTAGAATCTTGATGATCTTCTAAATGCATAGTATGTGTTTCTTGCTTCATGGTCTATATATATAATGTCTCTTACTACTATGCTCTTTTGCAAGATATTTTGTTATTGATGATTGAGACATGTTTTTACACTTGGGCTATTTTTCTCTTGATTATATAAGCGATGCCGTTAATGAGTTTGTTAAGTTGTGTAGATGAGAAATGAAGTACTCCAAATATTAGTTACCTCAAAATATTTGGATGCAAATGTTCTATTATGAACACCTTAGACAAATTGGATGCCCTATGATGATAGTAATGAAGTAGACAAAAAGGGTATTCCGGAACAAACTCGATGACCAAGGCAACATTGGTCGAACTAAGGCGAGGTTAGTAGCTCAAAGGTATTTTCAAGAAGAAGGTAATTGATTTCGATGTAACATTTGCACTCATAGCATATTTAGTAGCTATTTGCATATTACTTGCTCATTCTTGTTTTAAGAAAATTTCAAGCTTTACAAAATGGATGTTTAATCCAATTTTTCTCAATGGTTTTATTCTAGAAGAAGTCTATGTAAAACAACCTCCGGGGTTTAAAATTTTTTTTAGGCCAAATGTTTTTTAAAAAAAAAGGCCTTGTACGGTTGATAGAGTTAGCTATTTTTGCTAAATGATTCTACAAGAGGTAAAGTTGATACTACTCTCTTTGTTTTTGAAAAATAGCAAGATTGTTTACTTGTGCATATTTATGAGAATATTTTTGGTACTACTAATGAATATTTGTGCAAGATGTTTTTCCAAGTTGATGCAAGGTGTACTTGAAATGAGCATGATGGGGAGCTCAATTTCTTGCTTGGACTTCAAATCATTCAATGCCAAGTAGATGGTTACATTTCAAAAGAACTCTTGAAGGAGTTAGGCATTGAAGAAGGAAGAATCATCTCAACCTCTATGGCTACCAATGAAGAGATTGACAAAAGTTGAGAAAGGCATGTCGGTTGACAAACAAATTCGAGTATGTTTTCTTGTATTATTTCTATAGACTTTCGACATTCCATATGCCTTATGTCTATATGCTCGACTTCAAAATTATCACAACGAATCTCATTAAAGTGCCGTTAAAAGAAATTTTCAAATATTTATAAGGCACTTCTTCTTATGACTTGTAGATTTAAAACGTTCTTATTTTTCGGATAACAAGTTCGGTATTTATTATACGGTTATTCGTATTCAAAATATGGTTCGTCATAATCGAACTAAACATATTGAGATTCAAAAACTTTCTAAGGGATTGCATTTTTATCAAAAACTTGAGATGTGATTAATTCCATCTCAAAGTTAACTCATGACTTTTTAATCATTTACCGCCGAGTATTTTACCTCATTTCGAGCTTGATTATGACATAATGTATATTGAATGAGGTTTACGTTTGCATCTTGCACGTTTTAAAACTTAGGGGCAAAAATCGGATTTTTGGATCAAACTTGGATTTTTCAAATGAACTCAAACAAGTGGTGACTTGGGCAAGGCCGACCGGTCGCCATGTCGTCGACCGTCGCCTGCCCTGGACCGGTCGCCTTGATGATTTTCCTTGTTAAAAACGTTACGCTTTTCCGACTTAGCCATTTTGGCTCTTTTGGTTCATTTTTCGTCCCCTTTGCAATTTTCACACACATTTCACTTCAAATGAGTTTTGATGCATGAATTATATATATTGGGGACTACATAGCTCGGTTATCATCATTGTTGCTCGTCTTTACCAATCGAATGGTAAGAATTCTACTTTTTAGCTCAATTGGGTTGAACCATGAGTTTGTGGCTTATATGCATTTTTCTTGATGCAATTCATATATATTTGTGATCGAGCTTATTGATTGTTGATGAATGATAATTATTTAATTGTATTTGGTGATGAAAAACTTGGCTTGATTACATTTACAAGGGCTATATATATATCATTTTCTAATTTTGACGCCCGCCAAGTGTTCGATAAAATGTTTCAATGAAAAATTCATCACCTACATGATTCTCTCGATTTCAAAAGTCTTATATATTTATAGAGACCATGTTTTGCTTATCAAGTGATATTTCATAAGCTTCTTCAAGTCGTATGATTCGACTTTTCCCTCCTATTTGGTTTATAAGCTTCAATGTTCAAATAGATCGGTACATCGGTTTAGTTGCGCACTTTGATATGAATATATGATGTATTTATCGTGCTAACATTCTTTTTGATGATTCCAAAGGGGAGAAACAGGTTATGAGCTCTTTAGCTCAAAGAAGCTAAGATAAGCTCAAACGAAAAAGAAGGTTATATGGCTTCCTAAAGCCATAAGTTGTGTATGACTCTTGGTCCATTGGTTGTAGTATGGACTTATATATGTTTCTAATGATGTCTCTTTTGAGGGGGGGCTTTTAAGTTATTGATACTTAAGCTCAATATCGAAAAGCTAATATTTTAGCTTATGTTTAAGTTGCTTCTATATAACTCTTGTTGTGCATGTTGATAGGGGAGCATTTGCTATATGTGTTTGAATATCTCTACTCCCATCCTTGTGTTTTTATTGCATGGAATGTTGTCGCTCACAACGGATAGTTCTCTTTAACCAAAAATTGCTTTGTTTTCAAAATCGACCTCGTTAAAATTGTTTTGGTTTGTAATCATCAAAAAGGGGAGATTGTTTGATAAATGGTTTTATCTTGATTTTGATGATTTTGATTTTACACCAAAACAATGGTTTTAAAGGTTGTCCAAATACTCCTAAATGATTTAAAATGTTTTTAATATTTTCGGAGTATTTCTTCAAGTTTTATTTTTCGACAAAATTGGACAACACTTTTTTGTTAATGTATTTTACACCAAAACAATGTTTCTAAATGTTGTCCTAATACTCCCGTTCGGTCTAAAATATTTTCACTATTTTTTGGAGTATTTCTTGAAATTTATTTTCGATATAAAATTGGATAACACTTTTGTTTTGAGGTCAACCGGTCGCGTATAGGCAACCCGCACAGAAGTTGAGGAAAACAGAAAACTTCATGTTTTGCGAGAAAATGGTCGAAACCGGCCGCCTATAGGCAACCGTCTTGATCGGCAACGTCGGCCGGCGGTGACCATTGACAGGGAGCAATTTAAAACAGAGCTTCCCGACTCATTTTTTTGGTCTTGCTCGACCGGTGCGCATGGGGTCGACCTGTGCGCCTGTAAATGTGTTTTCTCATTTTCAAACATCTATTTGTCTTGATTTGTTTATCGCCCTTAAGTTTGACAAAAAAATTCTAACCGTGCGTGACAAACTTTTCCTTAAATTGTGGAATTGATTTCTAACAGACTATAATCTTGTTTTTAATTGCAATTTTTGTAGAAATCAGATTCCAAGAGGAGCCTATCAAGTATCAATCATCTCCTATAAATAGAGGAAGTTTTGAAGCACAACAACAAGAGAAAAACTACAACACAACAAGATCCACTCAAGAATACACTTGTTCTTACATTGTCCTATTTCTTGTTGTAATTTGCCTAGCTATTTACTTTCACATTCTTGAGGTCTAGGCTATTCTTGATTACACTTGCACTCTATTGTATTATCAATTATCGAGTTGTAATCTTGAATTTTTGGGTTATCATTCAACACAAGATATCCTTGTGAGTGTTCTTGTGGTAAGAGCACACTTGGGTGATCTAGGTGTTAGGTGTGAGAAGATTGTGGTAATCTTCTTTGTTGAGGTGTTGAAGAATTTGGTATTCTTCAAGGTTGAAGATTGTGGTAATCTTCACAAGGTGCCGTTGGAGATTGTGGTAATCTTCAAGTGAGATTGTGATAATCTCAAAGGTGGTGTTGAAGAAGAGTGTGGTGCTCTTCAAGGTGTTGTTGTAAGATTTTATTGTAATAATTTTGGTAATTATTAATAAAATCTTTTTTCTTTTTGAAATCCATCCCGGATATACTGGGGTGGTAGAGGATTAGGCCCTAGGTGGTTTGAACCTCTTTAAATCGACGTGTGTTGTTTACATTCCACACCTTTATTATTGTCTTTGAGCATTCCGTTCGAAAAAGAGGGAAAAATCGAAAAGATGGAGATAATCTATTCACCCCCCCTCTAGATTATGGTAGCCGCTTGGACTTACAAATGTCAGCTATCTGATTTTCAGTGGAAACATGATCAATGTGAATCAAACCTTTCTCCACCAAATCCCGAATAAAATGGTGTCTTATGTCAATGTGTTTAGTTCGGGAATATTGCACCGGATTTCTAGAGATATCTATAGCACTTAAACTGTCACAATACATGGTCAATATATCACTAGAAATACCATAATCATCAAGCATTTGCTTCATCCAGATAAGTTGGGCACAACACGAATCAACTGCCACATACTCGGACTCGGAATAGAAGAGAGACACACCGCTTTCTACTATACCACGACACAAGATTGTTCCCTAGATAAAAACATCCACCGGAGGTACTCTTCCTATCCTCTAAGTCACCGGCCAAATCAGAATCACTAAACCCCACCAAATTTGTGTTAGTGTCCTTAGTGTACCATAGCCTAAATCAGGCCGATCCACTCACATATTCAATTATTCGTTTAACAACATTCAAGTGAGTGATTTTAGGGTCGATTGGTACCGGGCACAAACGCAAAACACTA
This sequence comes from Rehmannia glutinosa, assembly GCA_016081115.2. NCBI lineage: Eukaryota > Viridiplantae > Streptophyta > Magnoliopsida > Lamiales > Orobanchaceae > Rehmannia > Rehmannia glutinosa. The sequence goes on along the minus strand of CM071926.1, from coordinate 161,702,520 downwards.
AACATAAGATCGGCCGACTAGTAGTGAGGTAGAGTAAGCTCCTATCATGCTCATGTATAAGGTGTTGTCAACACCTTTAGACACATCATCCCCGCATGACTTTTGACTAATGTTCATGGGTGTTTTCATGTGCTTGCTTTGTTATCAAGACCAAATTTCTTAACCAGGTTTTTAGCATATTTACACTGTGAGACAAAAATACCATCAGGTAGTTGTCTAATTTGTAAAGCTAGAAAGAAATTAAGTTCCCCAACCGAGTTCATTTCAAAAGTGGAAGACATAGAGTTCACAAAATCATAAACTTGAGCTATAGTCATATGGTGCCTATATTTCTTAATGAACAAGGTTTTATCAACTCCGCCTCTTTTAAAACCAAATTGTACTAAGAAGTCTGCCAATCTTTCATACCAAGCCCTAGGGGCTTGTTTTAATCCATACAACGCCTTAAGTTTTAAAAACAAAATCGGGTTTGTGTGGATCTTGAAATCCTTTTGGTTGTTCTCGTGCACTTCTTCATTTAAAACGCCATTAAGAAAAGCACTTTTGACATCCATTTGGTACAACTTAAGATCAAGAGAGCAAGCAACACACAATAATAATCGAATAGACTCAAGAGAAGCAACAGGTGCGAACGTCTCATCAAAATCAACACCTTCTACTTGTGTGTAACCCCGTGCAACTAGTCTAGCTTTGTTCCTTACAATGTTGCCATGTTCATCACTTTTATTCTTGAAAATCCACTTAGTGCCTATGACATTAACATTGTCGGGGCGTGGAACCAAGTCCCAAACATCATTTCTAATGAATTGGTTTAACTCCTCATGCATGGCATTAATCCGAGAATTCATCCTTAAGAGCTTCATTAACATTTTTGGACTCAATGTTCGACACAAAACAGCATGAAACTTACCATCAAGCATGTAGAAGAAAAAAAGGAAGGCCTCACCATATCCTTGTAGTTCGGTCTCTCCTTTCTCCTTGTTCGATATTATCGACACTTCCAATGACTTGAGTGGTTGGATGGTCTTTATGGATCTTCCTTGGAGGATCTCTTTGCCGAGAACAAGATTACTCGAGTTCACTTCACTTTGAGCTTTCTTGTTGTTCAAATTGTATCCAAAGCCGCAGTGTTGGTAGGTGTGGTCTCACCTCCGGTAACACCACGAGAATCACTAACAATGCATACCACACGGGTTTTGCGAGAATAATAGAGTCAATCACATCAAAGAATGTTCTCATCCTCGACTTATTTCCTAAAATTGACAAATCATCAAAAACGGCATTAATTTCTTGAATTGTTCTAGTTCGAAGATTGTAAATCCGATAAGCATGGCTATTTTTAGAATAACCAAGAAACATGCCTTTGTCACTTTTAGGATCAAACTTTCCCGAATTCTCCTGTCATTCAAGATATAACAGACACACCCAAACACATGGAAATACTTGAGATTAGGCTTCTTTCCATTTAAAATTTCATATGATGTCATAGTAGAGCCCGGTCTCAAGTACACACGGTTAGAAATGTGACATGCAATATTCAAAGCTTCGACCCAAAACCTTTTTGAAATATTTTTCGAGCACAACATTACTCGGGCCATCTCTTGCAAGGTTACATTATTTCTTTCACCACCCCATTTTGTTGGGGTGTTATGTGAGCTGAAAATTCATGGAAAATTCCTTTCTTTTCACAAAAATTTGAAAATGAAATGTTCTCAAATTCTTTCCCATGATCAGAACGAATCCTTGCAATAGTTGAATCGTGCATGTTACAAATTCTAGTGTAAAGTCTCTTAAAAGCCTCAAAGGTTTCAGATTTTTCTTTCAAAAATTCAACCCGTGCAAATCTTGAAAAATCATCAACACACACATAAGTGTATTTCTTTCCTCCTAAACTATCAACCTCAATTGGACCATCAAATCCATATGAATGAGCTCAAAGCGGTTTGTGGTATTGAAGTGTTGTCTCACCTGGTGAGACACCTTGTTTGTTTACCTTTCGACAAGGTTCACAAACATGAGTGACTTTACCATTGAAGGTAAGTTTGGGAATACCCCTAACTCGCTTCAAGATCGATCGATTTTTGCAAATTTCAAAATTGACGTGTCCAAGTTTTGGTGCCAAAGAATGTTTTCATCAAAATCGACATGATGACATGTTTCATCTTTTCCAAGCAAATAGCAATTATCGGTAGATCTAGTACCGGCCATTACACAAGTATCATTGCCATCAAAGACAGAACAAGAGTCTTTATCAAACTTAACATGCAAATCATCATCGCACAATTGACTTATACTAATTAAATTAGCAAGTAAGCCATCAACATGAAAAACATTCTTGAGTTTAGGAAAACCATTGACATTCAGAGTTCCTTTACCAATTATAATTCCCTTAGCACCACCACCAAACTTCACTCTTCCTCCATTCCACACTTCATAATCGTTAAATGTGACTTGGTACATCATGTGGCGTGAGCGACCACTATCGAAATACCAAGTGCCTTCAACATTGGACTTGAGAGAAGTGTAAACAACAAGACAAGAATGGCTTTCAACATCTGTCTCACTCACTCCAGAAGAGTTACTGGACAAATTTATCATTTTTCTTGAGGTGACGTGTTGTGTGTGACGTGTCACTTCAGACCACACTTGAATTTTTTTCTTATCCTTTTTTAGTTCTTTACAAAAAGGTCTAGTGTGCCCTGGAGTTAGACAATAATGACAAACAAAATGACGTTTGGAAAAATTTTCAGAGTACAACATATTCACAGAATCAGTCAATTGTTGCTTTGCAGGTTTATCAGGCTTGAAGCCCAAACCACTTTTGTCAAATCTAGTTGTTTTCATAATCTCATCAACCACAATAGAGCTAGAATCAAACTGACTCACCCTTTTCTGAAGATTACAAAGTTTAGTTTTTGCCTAATCAAGTTCTTTATCCTTTTTAGTCAAAAGAACTTCCAATTATGAGACTGAAGCTTTTAAATCTTCATTTTCTTTGAGGAAAACGTCATTTTCAAGTTTTATTTGGGACAAACTTTCTACAAGTTCTTTGTTTTTAATAATCAAATTGTACATTCTCAAAAAAAAAAAAAAGAATTGTGATTTTGATTATCAAAATCCAAAGAGCTTGAGGACAAGTGTCCTGCTCCAACAGTATGAGACGATCTGAAACAGAGTACCTGATATTCTTCAGATTCTGAGGTGTCGTCAGGTGTTGTATCAGGTGGTACGACACCTCTGGCAACACTTCTGGAACTTCCAGAATTCTGATGCACACTCTCGCACATAGTAAACAAGCCTTGATTGAGCTCCTCTTCATCCACCTTTTCAGCATCAGTGTCATCATCACTTAGGGAAACACATACGTTCATCCCACGTTCCCTAAGTGTGTTGGCGTACTGGTTGGCATAGTGACCAAACCCCTTACATGCTCGACATTGGATTCTATCCATTTCTTTAGGTCAAAAGAATGGATTCTCAAAATCGATCATACTTTTTCATGGGAGTAGGAGTTCCCGAAGATAACGGGTTTCTTGGATTGAATCCTCTGTTGTTGAAAGGAGTTTTGGAATCTTTGCCCTTGTTTAATTTTTGAATACATTGTTGAACCTTCTTGTCAACATTGCAATGGTTTCTTCACCAAGTTACAATATTCCATTTCCTTGATGAAGTGTTCCATTACAGTGTTGGCATCACTTTGGGCATCACATGTAGCTTCCTCAGTTTGTGACTGAAAACTATGCTCTTTCCTTTCCCTCTCGTCTCATATTCCTCATGTTGAGCCAAGTTCAGCTCAAAAGTCTGCAATATACCCATGAGTTCATCAAGACGTAGAGTCTCCGTGTTCTTGGTGTCCTCAATGGTGTAGATTTTGACATTAAATCGCTTAGGAAGTGATCTCATGAGTTTAGATACAAGTCTTTCGTTACTGATTGGATCTCCAAGAGCCTGTGCTTCATTAGCAATCTCACAGATTCTAGCATTGTAAGATGAAATGGTTTCATCTTCCTCCATTCGTAGATGTTCAAATTGAGTTGCAAGGAGTCTCAATTTGGTTCTATGAACACCCCGTGTTCCTTCACAATGCAGTTGCAGAGCATCCCACACATCTTTAGTTGAGTTACAGTTTGAGATTACTTTGAAAATAGTCATATCCACAGCACTAAAAATGGCGTTCAATGCTTTGGAATTGAAGTTGGCCAATTGAATCTCATCATTTGTCCAGTCTATCTCCCTTTTAGGAACAGAATCACCATCAGCATCTATGATTCTTGGAGGAGTCCATCCAACCAGGATATTCCTCCATGCGTGCTCATCAATCGACTTTATCTAGGCCCTCATCTTAACTTTCCAATAAGAGTAGTTCATTCCATCGAGAACTGGGGGACGAACCATCGAAATTCCTTGACCATCCATCAGCTAACACTGCAAAAACAAACAGGATCTCACTTAGTAGTATCAAGTGTAGGCTCTAATACCAATTGTTGGAATTCGGGGGGCGAATTCTTTAAGTTTGCAGTGAGTGTTGTGCAGAGTGTTGGCAACACCTCTAGGTGTCACCCAGCGAAAACTTGTGTTTTTCACATTCTTTGTTTCTTTTATCAATTAAGAAAAATAAATAAAGCATAAAAATAAGATTGAACACATGATATAAAAATTTGCACAAGTATAAAAATACTTGTGCGGCGCCACTAAGGCAAAAACAATGAAATAGAAAGTTGATTACACAAAATAAAGAACAAGACAAAGACTTTCCTATTGTACTTGGTCTTTCAACTCAACCTTCTACCGTAAACAGAAGAGAACAATTATAACCTATCCCAGATTACAGATCGTCTCTCAAAACTACCAAGAAGAAACAACTCTGAAGAGGTGTTGTAAAAGGTGATGTCAACACCTATCGAACACACTTGGCACCTATCCCTCTTCTTGTGAATAACTTGGACTCTTTTTGTGAAAACTCTAATCTTTTGCTCTGGAATCCATGTCAGGCTTTGTGCAATCTCCTTGCCCTTTTATAGAACGGCTACAACCCTACAAAATAGGCCACACAACCAACTTTCAAGTTAAGGGGTTAGTGGGAGATTGAGAGATGTTGGTTTCTTGAAAGTAGGACACAATCCCCACTATCTCTCAACTCTCAAACAGCCGACTAAATCTCCAAAAACCAGTAATTGGTCCTGCAAATTTTTGTTCTACAAACTTGGCAAAATAACAAGATAAAAAACAAATTAAAATTATTAGAGTTTTGACTCAGTCGGTCAACTCTAACAATGATATTTCTCAATTTTCAAATGTTCCAAACGATGCATTGCCACAAAATATTATTTGAACTTATTATAATTGACCAACAGAACACACAAATCAATAATAGTATTTCCTCCAAATTTGAATAGGGAACTCACAAGTAATAAGCACGTGGTCTAACTAAAGTTACGAAAAAACGCATAACAATTTTTTTTTTGATAAAAGCAAAGGATTTCATTAAGACTTTGGATACTGGAAATCGCCCAGCAACGATTGACAAATAGAAGAAGGGAGTGAATCCCAAATAAAAAGATCCGAAGACATAGTCTTAGCATGTGAGGCTAGAAAATGAGCAACTAAGTTGTGATTTCGGCGAGTCCACAGAATGTTAACACGGGGTAATTGTTGTTTTGCGGTGAGGACATCTTCAGATAAACCCGAACAGGAAGAAGGAAATTGAGCTTCTTCATTGATTGCAAGAATTATAGCTGCCGCATCCCCAAAAATTTCCACCATATTTAAGTTAAGATTTTTAGCCAGTTGTAGTGCTTCCCTCAAAGCAAGGCATTCGGCCACCTCCGCATCCGAGATATTATGAACTTCTTTGGAGATACCCTGAAGGAAGGTACCAGCATCATTAAAAACGGCAACTTCGAAGCCCGCACATGAGTGAGAGATCGCTCCGTCGAAAAATACATGGGCCTGAAGGCTTGCATTGGAGAAGACACGAGCTTGAGAATAAATGTGATGGTCTCTCTGGCCAATTGTTGGCTTGATGGAAATCAGTTAACTTTTGATTGGCTAAGGTAGCAATGAGGTGGGGGTCTGATTTAGTTTGATCAAATTTCATCTTGTTTCTTGCAAACCAAATCCAATCAAGAATGACCGCGGAGAGGGCGCATATATCATTTTCAGAGTCCATGATGAGGTCTTGAATCCAAAGTATAAAAGATTGCTGAGTAAAAATCATGACCTTACCCCACAAACCAGTGATTTTCCAGGTGTGGAAAGCGAACCGATGGGAAAAAATATGTGCCGCCGAGGTGTCGTTGGAGTGACAAAAGGGACAAGGGTCGATTGAAGCTAAGTTGCGTCGATTAAGGAATTCAGAAGTAGGAATGGACCCTGTAGTACATCGCCACATGAAGAGTTGGTTTCGATGAGGAATTTTAATTTCAAATTTTTTCCAAACCGGCAGCGGGCCGGAGCTTGAGGACGCAATATTTGGAGGGAAATTCGGGATCAAGCCGATGGTAGAGATGGCGTGGTATGCTGTTCGAACTGAGAATTTACCCGACTTGGAAAAATGCCAACCCCAAAGATCCGAAAAAGAGTGAGCTAATAGGTAAGGAAAGAATAGCACGAGCATCATGTTGAGAGAAGTGAGAGAACGAGATCCGAATTCCACACCCCAAGGTCCTGGATAATAAGATCACTCACCCATTGAACAGTACAATGAGGGGGTTTGGGGCTCTGGCACATAAAATTTGTGGAGCAAGGTAGCCAAGGGTCATCCCAAATCTTCGTATTTCGACCCGAGCGGATAATTTTATGGCAACCCAATTTTAAGCATTGAATACTATTAAAAATACATCTCCAAGACCAGGAAGGACAGTGGCCAAGCTGTGAATCAAATAAGTTCGAGTGCGGGAAGTACTTTGCTTTAAAAATTCGAGCCATAAGGGATGAGGGACAAGTTAAGATACGCCAAGCTTGTTTGCTTAAAAGCGACAAGTTGAAGGCTTTAAGATTTCTGAAACCGATACCTCCCATATTTTTACTAAGGTAAAGTTTATTCCAACTTTTCCAATGAATCGAGTGTTTGTCCGAGTTTCCATTCCACCAAAAGTCGTTGTGGTGATGGATTTTTCGATAATGGAGTCTCGGTAGCATGAAGCAAGTCATAACAAAAGATGGGATGGCTTGGATGACAGATTGAATAAGAATACCACGCCCTACTTGTGATAATTTTTTCTCTTTCCACCCATGAAGTCGAGTCCAGATATGGTCCACAATGGATTGAAAAATTTGCCATTTATTCGAACCAATAACAGCCGGCAACCCCAAGTATTTACCATGACTCTCGACTTTCGGAATTTGGAGGAGTGATATGATAGCGCGACGAGTGTCATGGGGGTGTTAGTATTGAAGAGAATCCCAGATTTGTCACGTTGATTTTTTGGCCCGAAATATTCTCATAAAGTGGATGGCATACAAGAGGTGAGAAGCTTCTTGGATTGTAGCATGCCCGAAGAGAAGAAGGGTATATCGTGCAAAAAAATAGGTGAGAAATATACGGCGCAAATTTATTAATAGTGATACCATGAATTTTTCCTACAGCCTCGAGATCCTGCAATATAAGAGAAAAGATTTGAGCAAACAATAAACAAAATGCGGGGATAAGGGATCGCCTTGATGAATCCGTCTTTGGGGTGAGAGAACCAAACTGTGTGCCATTTAGAAGAAAAGAAAACCTGGTCGTGGAGATGCAAGTTTTGATGAGGGAAATGAATTTTTGAGGAAAACCGAGTACAGAAAGAACTTGAAGGAGAAAAGACCATTCGATACGATCGAAGTCTTTACTCATATCAAGTTTTATAGACATATGGCCAAGAAGGTCGTGAGTACAGGTTTTCATCGAATGGTGCACTTCGTAGGCGACGAGGATGTTATCTGTAATAAGGCTGCCCGGGACAAAAGCGGATTGGGAATCCAAGATAAGGGAGGGGAGAATAGTACGGATGCGAAGGGCAATCTTCGAAGCAATTTTATAAGTGACATTGCAAAGACTAATGGGGCGGAACTGACAGACAGGGGAAGGGTGTTTTTCTTTGGGTATAAGGACAATGTGAGTGTAATTGTAGGTAGGAGTGATCGAATTGTGATTAAGGAAATTAAAACCAGATTGCAGATATCTTTTCTAACAATATGCCAAAATTTTTGGAAAAATACAGGGCTCATACCGTCGGGACCTGGCGATATAAATGGATGCATATGTTTGAGAGCTCGGGAGACCTCATCGTCAGTGAATGGTTGAACCAGTGCTTCCGCCATTTCCTTCGTTACTTTAGGTCTAATTCTTTGCAATATCTGCTTAATATCTGCTGGAGGTGGCGAAGAAGAGGAGAAAATATCCGAGAAATAATGCCCTATAATTTTTTCCAACTCCTTAGGCTCGGACTGTTCGATGCCGTTTTCATCGTGGAGCGAGTGTATTGTGTTGATTTCCCATCTGGCTGAGGCAAAAGCATGGAAAAATTTAGAATTTCGATCACCCTCTCGGAACCAATGTTGTTTAGCCCGTTCTTCCACCGCAAATCATTCATTTTTAGAAGAGTTTCCAATTGTGAGTGTTTTAAAATAAGGTCGTCATAGCGACCAAAGAAATGGTTCGACAGGTTTGGTGATGGGCGCTTTGAGATCCCGAATACGCTTGTCAATATTGCCAAAAGTTGCTTTACTCAATTCAATAGACCCACTTTGCATGATTGATTTTGTCATTTGACATTTTCCAATCCCATATCCCAATTTGCACGAATAATATTTTCACAATCTATTGAGCGAATCCACATAGCTTCGAAACGGAAAGTCCAAATGCTTCGGTATTATTGGAGTGAGGAGATGAATAGTAAGGTAGGAATGATCAGACGAGAAGGCAATGTTGTGGTTCACTCGCCAAGATGGGAAAATAGCATGACACAACTCATTACAAACGCTTCTGTCCAAACGGCCCCATTGTGTGAAAGGATGTTCAATCAGGCGACGCCACGTGAAACAGTCACCATGAAAACCCATGTCCTGGAAATCACAAAATTCTAAGGCTTCCTGGAAAGCCTCCATTTGCCAAGCGGCTCGCACACCTCGTCCTGAAAATTCGTCGAGATTAAGAACTTCATTAAAATCTCCAAAGAAAATCCAGGGGGATGGGGGATCACATTAGAGAGTTTTAAAGAGTCTCCAAAATTGACGACGAAGACACACATTGGGTTGGCCGTAAATCCCAGTTGCTCGAATAATAGAATTTGAAAAAACAATGTCGACATCGATGAAACGATCACAGAAAGAGCGAAGAGAAACCACCAACGATTTTTTCCAAAGGAGCGCCAGGCCACCGACCCTCCCAACTGCTGGAACAGAGACACCAAAGAAACCAAGATTATTTTTATTTTTTCATTTCGGCGACGTTGCATTTTGTTTCGCATAAAAACACAACATTTGGGGACTTAGTGCGAATGAATTCGCGAGCTCTTGAACTGTGTGAGGTTCCCAAGCCTCGGCGGTTCAACTTAAGAAAATTATGGTGATTGGCGGAGTTGGTCCCGCCAAACTCCGCCATTAAATGGAATGATGTACGAGGAAGTGGATTGTTCATCGAGCTTTAGTTTTTTGGATGATCTCAACAGGGATGGATTCGGCTCGGAGTCAAAGAAACCATCTACTTGTAGTTTTCTTTTAGAGGATGAGGGTTGGGAGAAGGATAGGGATTTTTCCGAAGGGAAGCAAATTTTCGGGCCATTTTCCTCGCAGGGGTATCGAGGTTCATAGGAACTTGAACAAGGAAAGGAGGCTGGTGGAAGGGCACTCACGAGGATGCTTTGTGAGGGGAGTGGAGGAAGAGTTTTGAGGGATTTTAGTCGGAGGAGAAGAGCGGGACGGCTGGGGAGTTTTTGGTGTTGATTGTGATATGGTTTTGAGTCAAAGTAGGGGTTGAAGAGAGTGTCGGGAATTTAGATGTTTTGTAACTTGGGAGGTTTGGTGTGATGAAAGGGAAGAAGAGTTTAAGGCTGTGGGAGAAGGGAGCGGGGCGGAGAGTGTGGTGGAGAAGATATATGTGTGTTTGTATGTGAAGAGTAGTATGTGAGGAGGAGAGGTTTCGATTTGGGGAGGTGCGGCGACGGTGTTACGAGGGGAGGAGCGAGTGTAAGAGGAGATGTTTTTGTGGGGTAAGAGGTCCAATGGGGATGGGTCTTGTGAGGTTGTGGGGGAGGAGGGCTGGGGGCGTCGAGAGGGGACGAAGAAGGGAAAACCTGCGTAGCGCGGCTAAATACCAAATTCAAGATTCTCGATTCACGGGGTTGTTGCGGAGATCACGAGTATCACGTCTTTAAGTACATGGCCAATGATACCGCATAAAAATAGAAATCCGGGAGTCTTTCATACTTCAAAAAGATAGCACGTTTACATCCCCGGATAATCCACATGGATGACACGTAAGAGAGGGATTGTGACATCAATAAAAACCTTGATCGTAAGAATTTGCCCACCACCGATCCTGAGGAGTCAAGTCAACTTCACAAAATATACCAATATTGTTGCCCGCAAAGTGCGGCAAAACTTTTGTTCATAAGGCCAAGCGGAAGTTGGTGAAGTTGTATCCAAAAATCGTAGCGCGAAAAACCATCTTGAAGGGTGGAGATCGGTACATCTTATGATGAGAACCCGGAAGATATCTGTCGAGAAGCGCGGGCGCCTAATTGGGCTTTCTTTTTATCCACGAGGGAGTCGAAAGAAAATAGGAATGTATTGTCATGGACTTGCTTGCAGGAGAAGACGCCCCTCGGATTCCAAAGATGTTTGAATAAGGTTGAGACTTGTTCGGCTTGGATGTGTCTAGGTGCCATGATTCGTCCCACAAGACTGTTTTCAAAGTTCATGATTTCCGGAATCAATTTATCGGCGGATATACTCTTGTTTTCGTTGGATCCTAAGGAGAGTTTGGCTTACAGGGACTCCAAATCCTCCGCCATATCCACGTGAAGAGGGGCAGTCAGTGCAAACAAGAAGACCCAGTACGAAGGAAATGGAAGCCTTGGTTCGCCTTCCACCGCGGTGAGATCTGCAAAAAAAGAAATAAATTGACAAAGTGAGAAGAGAGGTGATTAGAAAAAAGAGCAGGGGAGAAGGGGGGAGAGAAAGTTAGCGGAGAAGTTTTAGGAGAAACACAAGAGATGCCAAGACAGCCGAGACGAGTCAGATTGTGGGAGCATAGCAAATTTGCGGTTGTTGTGTGAACGGCGGCCGGTGACGGGGTGGTCAAAGCTGACGGTAAGGTTGAAGGAAAGAAGAAAAGACAAGAAATATGGAATGGAGAAGGTATGGGATGGCGTGGGGCGTAGGGGACAAAGCATGGGTTTAGGGAGGAACAAATTCTTGGGGAAACCCAAGACAGAGCACTCAAGACTTCACCTCATAGAAGAGAGTCTTAGGACAACGCATAACAAGTTAGATAGTCCTTTAAGAATGTTCATTCTTTGAAGATTTACTTTTGTTGGAATCCTATTTTGCATCAACAAAATAAAATATTTCGCCTTATTTGGTGGCCCCTTCAAAAGAATTTGAAGGGGTCCACTTCTTATCATAGTTCAGTGATGTGAAATGTGTTCCAACACTTTAGGTATCACATCGGAAGTCTTGTAAATCGAAACACAAATCACAATAAAAATGGAATGACGGATATTAAAATGAATACAAGAAGTTTCAAATCTTGTACAAGATAAAAATACTTGTACGATGTCTTAGGACAAAAGTCTTAAATGAAATATTGTTACAAAATATAAAAATTAACAAGACTAAAATATACCTCATTTAAGTCTTGTAAAGTAAGCAATACTTCATCAAAAACTGAGAAGAACCTCGAACACTCTTACTATACAACTTGTATATGACTAAGATATCTCAGAAAAAACAAACATATATATAACTCTTAAGAAAGAAAATGTCCGGAATGTCACAACATTTTACGGCGAAACAATCTTTCTGCAAACTTATTGTGGAAAAGTGTGTCACTTAGATTCTTATCAACTGCTCAAAATACACTAAAAATCCGTACATCCACACTGCAGGCTTGGTTTGCTTTAAATAGACATAACTACATAAGTGTAATCAGTTCATGAGATAACATTCACATCTTAAAAACCATATGCACAAAATAAGGGAGAAATAAAACTTCATGCAAATAAGATAATGTTATCCAGGAAATTAACTAACAAAACATTAACACCCTTCTCTGAAATTAACTACTAAAAACTAACATTACCATCCAAGAAATTAACTAACGAAAACTGACATTAAATATCCAAAAAATTGCAAAACAAAAATAAAGATAATATTTGACTTAAATAGTCAACATTAACACCCTTCTCTCAAATAAGATTGGAAAAGCTAGCTAAGAATGTTGCTTATGTGAGATCGAAAATGCCTAATCGCCTTGTAAGCAGATCGAGTTGAAATGTGCATTTGTCTCATCTTTTTACCAAGTAGATCCTTCTGATTTTCACAAATTGACATCATGCAAATGGTTTTTTAGTTCATTAATATTATCAAGTTTCCATTAATAAAGCTCCTTCCTCCATCTCCACGCCCACACCCATTCCCCATCACCTAAACATTCCATTTTATCAATAGAACTGAGATATAATCTTGAAAATCTAGTATGCAAAGATTCGTTTTAAATCCACACATGTTGCCAAAACAATTTTTCTGCATTCCATGAATTTTGAACTTGTGATACCTTGATAAAATATAACATGTTTTTTTTTTTCCATTGTTGAAATGAATTGTCATGTTTCAAATCAAGTGCGTAGACAAGGGGGCCCGACTCCCCTTATTTTTATCTCAAATTGTGGCGGTCCTTCAAAGTGTTTGGCTAGCTAAATTGCAATTTTGGTTCCCTTAAAAATAAATCTGAGGCAATTTAGGGCAAAGATTAAAAAAAAAAAGCAATTTGGATTATATAAACTGTGTGTGTTTTTGGATTGATATATAAAGTGAAAATATTTTCAAACATGTTAAATGGGTTATTTGAGGTCAATCCGAAATTGACCCTTTATTATTCATGTTATCCGGGTTCAACCCGATAATGACCCGGACTCAAAACGCCTCAACTCAGCCACTTATCATATGTTAGCTAGGTTCGATAATGTTTTTCGTATAATGTCAGATTGTCATCCCTAATATTTACATTAACACATTCCTTTTCTTTTTTTTTTTTTTGCCTTTTGAATTTAAATCCAATGAATTGAGTCATATATAAAGGATCACTGAATCATTTGGTTTTTATTTATTTCTTCAGTGACAACAAAATCTTCATCACGTGTTTTAGTTATAAAATTGAACTGATGTCATAACTTATTTCTGATTAAATTACTCCAAAACCAATATATCCATACTAACGTTGTCAAAGTCTGCACTGCTCGTAGTGTATAAAAACGTACTCAATGTCACAAAAATATTGAATAAAAGATGCCCTCTACAGATACAAAAATAAGGCCATTGTAAGATATAATCGTGCCATTAATTTTTTTTATAAAAAAATTATAATTTAAAAAACCTAGTAAATTGAATATTAAATTTGTGATAAGAGGGCCATAGAAATCATGACATGAATACATTCGTTCAATAGATATAGAGACATTTGGATACAAAAGATAGTCAAAGTAATACTCCCATATTTCCAAACAACATTTTAATTTATCATTTTCATGATTTAATTAATTGATTTCAAAGTCTCGACTCTTTTTTCCAAGACATCGTGTTCCAATGAATTCATTTAATTTTCCAATGCCAATCAAAAAAATTCCTTGTTTCAATTTCAATTTTTTTACTCCCAATGAGTCAAGACTATAGCTAGACGACCTTATCTGAAAAAATAGAATCTGCACATGAATCTCTGTTTACTTTCAGAGTTTCTTGTACGCAATAAGATTTCCTTCCTTCCCAGAAATTAGATTCTCTTCTGAAATACAAATATTTATATATACAATCGATACAGATCAGTAAAATCTCCTTGGAAAGCCTATAGCAATGGCTGAAAGGGAAACCAAAAGAATGAAGTTTGATGAACAGGAACCTGGAAATAATAGCGTCATATTAACTCTCAAGTCCAATAAGGTCCCTCTTTCTCTCTCTTTCCCCCATTTCTTTGTGTAGATTCTACTTTTAATGAATTTTATCAAGTGTCGTAACTTTTTTTTTTTTTTTTTTGTTTGTTTGTGTGTGAGAAAAAGACATGGAGTTTGTGTGTGAGAAAAAGAAATTATATATATATAGGCTGTGTATGTTTGGCTTTTTGTTCGGCTCCTTTCTAGTTTGTGGTTAATATCGTGAGAAAAGTATTAAGAAAAATGGAATAAATTTTGAGAGTGTTATTGGAAGTAACATGAAAGTTTGATGATAATAGTTAAGTTGATAGCTCTTTTAATTTAATAAAATAATTTTTTGGGGGGAAAATTTACAAAATATTTTGCCAACCATCCATGGCCTTAGTCATCAGAACTGAATTTGTGGCCTAAAACTTAAAAGCACATACTAGCTAGAAGCAAGTGTAATAAAGATTTTTTGGTAATATATGTTTTCTTTTTAGAATCTATTGTCACGTTTTTTTTTTTTTTTTTTTTAGGATGGGAAAGAGATAGTTGCGAGGGTGAAACGGAATGTAAAAATAAGGAAGCTATTGCGTGGTTTTTGCCAGCACGCTTCTTTGGACTATCGTTCAACACGCTTTGTCATTGATCATCGTGATTTCTCTCATGACAGAACACCAAATCAGGTACACATTTAGTTCAAATATTCTTACATCCTTAATTAACTGCAATTTGTAAGTGAATTTTTGACAATAAAATATTGGGGGCTTGTTTGGTTGGGGTTTATGCTAAGGATATCAACCATTTTGTTATTAATCAAACATATTATTTTATTTGGTTCAACATGGTTTGAGCCCATAAAAAACAAAGGCCAGTTTCCTTATCATGTTCATTTAGTGATACCATATCCCACTATAGGGATGAGATGCCTTTTCCATCACTTTCCCTTGTATCATGTATCACAATCCATCAAACAAACATGATAATAGGACATATTGTGTCCATATGATAAGGCCGGAAAATGAAATGGGAATTAATCATGCGCATTACCATCATTCAATCAAACGAGCCCTGGGGAAATTACAAAAATTACTCCAAGTTTACTAAGTATAAATAATTTAATTAATCATTTAAAATTACAAATACCCATTTGATGTTTATATGTGCCTAATAAATATTTAGATGTGTCAATCAGGTAGGTCGGGCGATCTTGTGAGCCAAGGGGGTAAAATTGGGTCGGGCCAGCCGAAAATACATTGGGCTGACTTTTTTACGACCCAACTTGGCCCGTGTAGTGCATTTTATGCCGGACCAAAATAGGACAGGTTCTTTCTGGGCATGGAAATTTTTGGCCCAGTCTGGCCTTATATTCGGGTCTGGATTGACTGTTGCTCTAACAAATACCAATCATGAGGTGGTAATTTGTAAAATAAAAATAAATATCAAGGTGTCTGCATTTATCTAGTATTTTTGTAAATAACTGCCAAAATATTTTTCATATGCACACAAAAGTTTTGTGTAATATTATTTTCTTTCTTATATATGCTGGTTGATATTTCTCTTTTTTATTAAATTCTAAATAATGTACCAAAATATTGCAGCTGGGGTTGGAAGATAATGATCACATAGACGCATTGATTGATGGAAATGGAGCTTGATGAAATTGAATAGGACGTGAAAGATGCATGAAGGCCTAGCTAGCTAGCTATGGAATATTATTGCTCTGTTTTTATATTTTTCACTTTTTTACCCAATCTGTGATGAAGAAAATTTGATGTCAGTTAAAGCACATTAGCAACTATTTCTGTCTTAGTTAATTTGTATTCTGTTTCTATCAACTTTTCTGCATGCAGTCTTAATTAGTTGCTTCTTTTTTGCATGGTCATTTTATGCTTTTATATAATTACTTCCCCAACCTAAACAAAAAAGAACAAAAGACAAGGAAAGATCATATGTTAAAAGATTTGCCACTCCAACATAGGAAATACAAATTGCATTCAACGACAAATGAAGTTGTCAGTGACAACTTAACAAAAAGACAGCCAAATAATTTTATCTTAACTAAAAATAATCATAATAATAAACAATTCATCTTTTTCAAAGTAAGAACTGTATATCGATAAATAATGTTAATAGCAATTTATGTATGAATGTTTTAATTGATGAAGTTTGATGGTTATACTTGTTGTTTGTAGAAAATTAGCTCCTGTTAAATTTAGCAGTGTTATTAACTTAAAGAGTGTGGATTTTTAAAATATTAGATTTAAAATATAGAAAAATGAAAATAGTATACATAATATATTTAAGTTGTTTACTAATTTGAAAAACACAAAATAATTTAAAAAGTTCCATTAAAAATAAGAATAGTTTTAATAAAATTTAAAATATTTTAATTGGTATCCGATCGATTTAAAATGCTTTTACTATTTTCTCGGAGTATTTCTTGAAGTTTTTTTTTGATAAAATTGGACAACATTAATGTTTCAGGCTCGACCGATCGTCCTATAGGGCAACCCGTACTTGTCTTGAGTTTTGAAACAGAAAAAGGGACGGAGAGAAAGGCGAGGGGCGGCCGGTCGACCATTAGGGCGACTTGTGCCTCGATGCCTTCCTCGAAGAAGCAAGTCTCTGTTTCGATTTTTGCTCACCTCCAACCGTTCAGCATAGGGGGCGACCGGTCGGACCCCCCGTCGACCAGTCCCCCTGTGTATTTTCCGTAGAGAACTCATTTCAAATTTATCTCTGCGCGACCGGTCGCACCCCTCTCTTATTAGCAAACTATCCGTTGCATTTTCAGATAGCTTTTGCTTAATTTGTGGGATTGATTTCTAACAGCTATATTCTTCATTTGTCTTGCAATTTTTTACAGATTTCAATCTCCTAGGAGGAGCCTATCATGTTCAAGACATCTTTTATAAATAGATGAAGAATTGAAACAACACAATAACAGAGAATACTACAACACAACAAGATACACTCAAGCAAACATATTTGTTCTTCATTGTTATTATTCTTGTTGTAATAGCTTAAGGTCTTTCACTTTCACATCTGGAGGTCTAGGCTTATTTCTTGATTACACTTGCACTCAAATTTGTATCATTCATTATCGAGTTGTAATCTTGAATTTTTGGGTTATCATTTAACACAAGATATCCTTGTGAGTGTTTTTGTGGTAAGAACACACTTGGATGATCTAGATGATAGGTGCAAGAAGATTATGGTGATCTTCTTATTGAAGAGTGTGGTGCTATTCGAGGTGTTGAAGAATTTGGTATTCTTCAAGTCGGAAGATTGTGGTAATCTTCACAAGGTGCCGTTGAAGATTGTGGTAATCTTCAAGTGAGATTGTGATAATCTCAAAAGAGGTGTTGTAAGGTGTTGTTGTATTAATTGTGGTAATTAATAAAAAAAAAAATTTCTTTTTGAAATCCATCCCGGAGATACTAGGTTGGTAGAGGATTAGGCACTAGGTGGGTTGAACCTCTATAAATCGACGCTTGTTATTTACTTCCTGCACCTTTACTATTGTCTTGGCTTGTTTGATTCGAAAAAGAGCGCTAAATCGAGAAAATGGAGATAATCTATTCACCTCCCCTCTAGTTTATCGTAGCCACTTGGACTTACAAGTGGTATCAGAGCCAAACTCTTTGGCAAGCTCGTTCCACATCGCGAGTAAAGAGGAACGATCATCGGCTACGAATGAAGAAGCCATGAAGTATGGCAAAAATTAGAAGCCATCTATGAAGTATATGCAAATGAAAGGAGCAACTCAAAAGCATCTACTTCTCAAATGGATACAAAATCAAATCCAAGGAACAAGCCTCTTACAAATTCCAACTATTAAGAAGTTGAACAATACCTCATGGGCATCGAAGAAGAAAAAGAGTGCGCTCTAAACCATCTACTTCTTATGACAATGAATTGCAAAATGATTATAGTGATTTGCTCAATGATTATGATGAACTTCAAAATGAATTCCAAAGCTTGCTTGTTAAATACAAAAATTTGAAAAAGGAATTCAATGTTTTGAAAAATGAAAAGGATAGTTTATTTACTTCCTATGAACCACTATCATGTGCTCACACCACCACTCTTGATAAGGTTAGAAACCTTGAGAAAGAAAATAGTACTCTTGTTGGGGATATTAATTGCATGAAAAAGGATTTATCAAAATTCAACTTGAGTACCAATAAAATGTCCAATATTGTTGATATTCATAATTGTGATAAAGGACTTGATCATAAGCCAAATGTTGTTAATCATATGAAAAATAGTCAAGTCTCTAAGCATGTTGGTCATTACACTTCTAGAATTATTACATGCTTCTATTGTGGTAAAAAGGGTCATACGGTAAATACTTGTCGGGCTAGAAATAGCTCTAATTATTGTTGGAGACCTAAAAGTCTCAAAGCTAATCCCAAAGGACCCAAACACTTGAGGGTACCACAAAACGATGTCATATTAGGTACCCGGCGGAATACAAATCAAGGAAAATTCATACCGCCTAGAAGACATCAAATGACCGTTTCATTTGATCAAAATAGAAGACATCACCACAATGAATTTCCAAGAGAAAGACATTATCAACAATGGGAAGGACATAATCCTTAGAAATGGAGTAATTGGAGAAGCTATTATCTACAAAATGATTTTCAAAGAGGAAGATATCAATAGCAGAAGGAACGACACAACCTGTGGAAATGGCGTAATTGGTAAACCGTATCTCCCTATTTAAATATGCATTTTATTTTGATTATGCATGTTTTTATTTGTGCACTAATTGTCAAAATGAGTTTTCAATTCTTTTTAAGGTCTTCAATATATATATATATATATATATATATATATTTGTGGTTTTAAAATTCTTTGAAAAAGAAGACCTTGCATGATGTTTTTAAAACTCTTGTGTATTTACAATGACTTGTATATGTTCATCATCTCTTATGGACTCATTATGCATATATACTTGTGATATCTTTTATTGCTTTAGCCTACATTTCTATTGATATGTTTTTGGGCAATATTTGTTTTAAGAATGGTGTAGGACTTATATATATTCTTCAATGGTTATCTACTCATTATTTGACAAGAGTGACATAAACTATCGAGGTACACTCACCATTGTTATTCGTCTCTTAGACTCGATATATTTTTGCCATATGCCTATGTGCTTATTTTTCAAATATTTCAAATGCCATTAAAAGGATTCTTTCGATTTTTGAAAGGCACTATTCGTTAAAGCTTGTTTTATCTAAGACTTGTAAAGGATTATATTTTGTTTTGATAAAACATTTGAATTTCATCCTTCTCTCAAAAGTATGCATTTGATTGCTCATATTCATTCTTGTCAAAACTCTTGTTCAAATGCTTCTTTTAAATGAGATCTCAACTATATGATCTCGGTTTTTCAAATTTTAAAAGAGACCTTACATAATTTTCTATAAGCCTATATGAACTTACATGTCTTATTGAACTCTTGATGATTTGTTTGAAAGCATAGTATGTGTTACTTGTCATTGTGTCTCTATTATTCGATATTACTATGCTCTTGTGCAAGATGTCTTGTTAAGATTTTGCAGAAATTTTTTGATATATTGGAACAAGTTTGATGACCAATGAGAGGTTAGTAGCTCAAAGGTAATGTCAAGAAGAATGTATTGATTTTGATGAAACATTTGCACCCGTAGCATGTTTTTGAAGCTATTCGCATTCTACTTGCCCATTCTCGTTTTTAAGAAAATTTCAAGCATCACCAAATGAATGTTAAATCCAATTTTCTAAATGGTTTTATTCAAGTAGAAGTCTATGTAAAACAACGGGGTTTGAAATTTTTTTTCTAGGACAAATGATTTTTATAAAAGGCCTTGTATGTTTAAAACAAACACCCCGTGTATAGTTTGAAAGACTTAGCTATTTTTTGCATAATGATTTTACAAAAGGTAAAATTGATCTACTCTTCTTGTTTTTTTTTTGAAAAATGGCAAGATTACTTACTTGTGCAAATTTATGAGAATACTAGTTGTGCTACTAATGAATTTTTGTGCAAGATGTTTTCTAAGTCGATGCAAGGTGAACTTGAGATAAGCACGATGGGGAAGCTTAAATTTCTTCATTGAACTTCAAGTTAGACAATGCCAAGAAGGTAGTTATATTTCACAATCAAAGTATACAAGAGAACCTTTGAAGAAGTTAGGCATTAAAGAAGGAAGAACTATCTCAACCTCTATGGCTACCAATGTAAAAATTGACAAAGGTTGAGGAAGACATATTGATTGACAAACAAATTCGAGGTATGTTTATCTTCGTTTGTTACTCTTTTAGACTCGATATTTTCTATGCCTTATGTCTATATGCTCGACTTCAAAACTATCCCAACGAATCTCATTAAAGTGCCGTTAAAAGAAATTTTCAAATATTTGAAAGGCACTTCCTATTATGGTTTGCTTATCCATGGTCTTTAAAAATGTTTATCTTTTTCGGGATAACAAGTCCGGTGATAATATTTTTTTAAAATATGGTTTGTTACAGTCAAACTAAACATATTGAGATTCGATATATTTTTCTATGGGATTGTGTTTCTAAAATCGAAAAATTGAGATGTGTTTAATTCCATCTCAAGAATAACTCGCGGACATTTGTTTTTAACCATTTACTACCGAGTCTTTTACCTCATTTCGAGCTTGATTATGGCATAATGCATATTGAATGAGGTCTATGTTTGCATTTTGCACGTTTTTAAAACCTAGGGCGAAAAATCGAATTTTTGGTTGAAAATTCGAACTTCGAAAAGCAGAATGAACCAGTGGGCTGACTGGTGTAAGGCCAACCGGTCGGACATCACCTCGACCGGTCGCCCATACCCCCGACCGGTCGCCCAATGCAGTTTTATGGTTAAATTTGTCTATGTTCTCAGACTTAGCCATTTTGGCCCTTTCAACTCTATTTTCGTCCCCTTTGCAATTTTCACACACAATTCACTTCAAATGAGTTTTGTTGCATAAATTACATATTTTGGGGCTTATCTTGCTCGTTTATCATCATTGTTACTCATCCTCACCAATTAAATGGTAAGAATTCTACTCCTTTTATCTCAATTGGGTTGAACCCTTGAGAAAATGCTTCTACTTGATATATTGATGGAATTCTTATATAATTGTGTTGTGAATGATGATTGTTGTTGGTTTATATTTGTAAAATTGATTTTGGTGATGAAAAACTTGGCTTGATTACATTTACAAGGGCTATATATATCTTCTTATATTTTTTACGCCTGCCAATTGTTCGATAAAACGTTTCAATGAAAAATTCATCACCTACATGATTCTCTCGATCTCAAAAGTCTTATATATTTATAGAGATCATGTTTTGCTAATCAAATGAGTTTTCATAAGCTTCTACAAGTCATATGATCGACTTTTCCCTCCTATTTGGTTTATAAGCTTCAATGTTCAAATAGCTCAATAAATCGGTTTAATTGCACACTTTGATATGAATATATGATGTTTTTATCGTGCTAACATTCTTTTTGATGATTCCAAAGGGGGAGAAACAAGTTATAAGCTTATTAGCTCAAAGAAGCTAAAATAAGCTCGAGAAAGAAGCTATAAGCTGTGGCTATTAAAAGCCAAAAGTTGTGGATCATACTTAGTCCATTTGATGTATTATGGACTTGTTTACATGTCTAATGATGTTTTATTGATAGGGGGAGCTTATAAGCTCTTGATACTTAAGTTCTATTTGGAGAAGCTGAGCTTTTAGCTTTTGGTTGATTGCTTCTACATTACTCTTGTTGTGCATGTTGATAGGGGGAGCTTTTGCAAAAATATTTTTGAAAATCTATACTCCCATCCTTGTGATTATATTGCGTGGAATGTTGTTGCTCACAACGGATAGTTTATTTTTATCCGGTAAAATTATTTTGTTTTCAAAAATCAACCTCGTTAAATTATTTTGGTTTGTAATCATCAAAAAGGGGGAGATTGTTTGATAAATGGTTTTATCATGATTTTGATGATTTTGTTTTTATACCAAAACAATATTTTTAAATGTTGTCCAAATACTCCTAAATGATTTAAATTGTTTCTACTAATTTTTCGAAGTATTTTTTCAAGTTTATTTTCGACAAAATTGGACAACATTTTTAATGATTTTGTGTTAATGTGTTTTTACATCAAAACAATGTCCCTAAAAGTTATCCAAATACTTCCGATCGATTTAAAATGTTTTTACTATTTTCTCGGAGTATTTCTTGAAATTTATTTTCGATAAAAATTGGACAACACTTATGTTCAGGCTCGACTGGTCGCCCTATAGGGCAACCCGTACTTGTGTTGAGTTTTGAAAGCAAAAAAGGACGGAGGAAAGGCGAGGGGCGCCGACCGACCGAGGTTGACCGGTAGGGGCGACCGGTCGACCATTAGGGAGACCGGTGCCTAATGCCTTCCCTCGAAGAACAGAAGTCTCTGTTTCGATTTTTGCTCACCTCCAACCGTTCAGCATAGGGGGCAACCGGTCGGACCCCCCGTCGACCGGTCCCCCTGTGTATTTTTCGCAGAGAACTCATTTCAAACTTATCTCTGCTTGTGACGGTCGTCGTGCCCTCTCTTATCGAAAGAAACTATCCGTTTGCATTTTTCGAATGACTTTTCCTTAATTTGTGGGATTGATTTCTAACAGCTATATTCTTCATTTGTCTTGCAATTTTTTACAGATTTCAATCTCCTAGGAGGAGCCTATCATGTTCAAGACATCTTCTATAAATAGATGAAGAATTGAAGCAACACAATAACAGAGAATACTACAACACAACAAGATACACTCAAGCAAACATATTTGTTCTTCATTGTTATTATTCTTGTTGTAATAGCCTAAGGTCTTTCACTTTCACATCTTGAGGTTAGGCTTATTTCTTGTTTACACTTGCACTCAAATTTGTATCATTCATTATCGAGTTCTAATCTTGAATTTTTGGGTTATCATTCAACACAAGATATCATTGTGAGTGTTTTTGTGGTAAGAACACACTTGGATGATCTAGGTGATAGGTGCAAGAAGATTGTGGTGATCTTCTTATTGAAGAGTGTGGTGCTATTCGAGGTGTTGAAGAATTTGGTATTCTTCAAGTCGGAAGATTGTGGTAATCTTCACAAGGTGCCGTTGAAGATTGTGGTAATCTTCAAGTGAGATTGTGGTAATCTCAAAAGAGGTGTTGTAAGGTGTTGTTGTATTAATTGTGGTAATTAATGAAATCTTTTTTTTTCTTTTCGAAATCCATCCCGAAGATACTTGGGTGGTAGAGGATTAGGCCCTAGGTGGGTTGAACCTCTATAAATCGACGCGTGTTATTTACTTGCCGCACCTTTACTATTGTCTTGGCTTGTTTGATTCGAAAAAGAGGGCTAAATCGAGAAAATGGAGATAATTTATTCACCCCCTCTAGATTATCTAGCCGCTTGGACTTACAAAAATAACCATAAAGATTAAGTGGTAATTTTGGAAATTACAGGTTAAATGCAACAATTTGCACAATTTAGTAGAACAATTAAAAATTAAGTAGGCAAGCTAGAAAAACTCGCATAGTTTTGGGGCAAATTGAAATTACCTCTTAAAACATTCATAGAAAGTTGCCATTAACTTTATTTATCGATATAAAGTTCTTACTTTGATAAAGATGAATTTGTTTATTATTAATATTATTATTATTATTATTATTATTATATTAACTTCAAAAAAATGGTCGGGTTGGATTGTATTTTCTTAGGCCCAAAATGAGCCGGTCTTCTTTGGGCCAACCCATTAAGCCCAAAAAACCAGGCCGACTGGGTCGGCCTAATTTTTCCTTTGTATTTTCGTAGGTTGAGCCGAATGGACTCGAAAAATAGTGGTCTAGTTACTGTTTAGCCCAACCTGGACCGGCCCCATTTTTTGCTTTGACCCGGCAGGCCGGCCCAACTCATTTGACACCTCTAGTCTTATAGAGTAGCACGATCGTGCAGTCTTATAGGACATCACGATTGTGCTACTTTAGTAACGGTACTTTTGTCTTTATAGGTAAAAAAGATATTTTCTATAAAAATAGGTAGAAAAATTGTTTGACTAATCAAAACCCCATCCCCCCATTTAACATTTGACTTGCAGCTCTATATATGTATATAATTCTTATTTATCATTGTCCCAGTGGCGGATGTACATTCAAGCTTGGGGGTACAGTTGTACCCCCAAACTTTAAAAAATCAACAATATTTTTTAGTAAAAAAAATTAATAATAAATTTGTACCCCCATTTTTACAAAAAGAATTAGAAAATTCAAATAAAACAATACAAATTTTCAGAATAAAATTTCAAAAATTGAAAAATTTACTTAACAACTTGAATAAATAAACCATAGCATACAAAACTAAAATTATCAAAAAACAAAAATCTAATAATATCAATAATATTATCAAAATTGTGTTTTGATTTTTCATGTACTGTTATATAGTCAACTTTTACAAAAAATTTAAACAGCGTTTTGTTCTATGACTTTAAATATTAAACAATATTTATATGCATTTTTTAAAAATCTACCACATTTCAAAAATCCTGGATCCGCCACTGCATTGTTCGTTCCTTTTCTTTGATTTGCATTGATTTTCTTCACGTTTTATACTCAAGTAACCTAACAATATAATCGATAATTATACAGCCATTATTGAGTAAAGTCGTATTCTAAGTATTTGGACAACTTTTAGGGACATTGTTTTGACGTAAAAACACATTAACACAAAATCATTAAAAATATTGTCCAATTTTATCGAAAATAAACTTGAAGAAATACTCCGGAAAATTAGTAGAAACAATTTAAATCATTTAGGAGTATTTGGACAACATTTAAAAATATTATTTTAGTATAAAAACAAAATCATCAAAATCATGATAAAACCATTTATCAAACAATTTTATTGTGATCTCCTAAAATGGTATCATAATCTAGGTTTATTCATGAAATTTACTATTATTAATATTATTTGGATATTGACTAAAGATGATGATATTTTATGAAAAATTAATCCAAATAATGTTTATGTAATAGCTACAGGCATTTCCACTAACAGTGGGGGCCTAATTTGGAAACTATAGGCTAAATTTGCAAAGTTCAAGTGGTAAGTAGAGCAATTCAATATTAAGTAGGCAAAGTAAAAATAACACTCATAGTTTAGGGGGCAAATTAAAATTACCTCATGTTTTAATTAATGAAGTTTGATGGTTATACTTGTTCCTTAGAAAATTAGCTCATGTTAAATTTAGCAGTGTTATAATTACTCGATCAGTAATGCCCGTATAATTACTAATTACATATATTGTTAGGTTGCTTGAATATAAAACGTGATAAAAATCAATGCAAATCAAAGAAAGGGAATGAACAATGATAAAAAAAAAAATAATAATAATAATAATAATAATAATAATAATATACATATATAGAGTTGCAAGTCAAATATTAAAAAGACTATGACATCCTTACTAAGACAATAAATTAAGTTAACAACAGTCAATTAAAGTTCTAACATATGAAATCAAATGGAAAGAACTTATGAATTTTTATAGACATAGGCTAGCATTTGGGACAACATATGCCCATTTCATGTAACTAGATAAACCAAAACATCTATAAAAGTTGTCAATCGCCTCATCATTCACGACCTTAATTTTTTTCATGCTACGAATCCACCTCCATTTTGGTGCACCATAACATCAATCTCATCTCCATCCTCCAAGCCAAGCTACATATAGAGTCAAGCCAAGTTGCATTTCAAATGGAAAAAAAAAAAAAACGAAAATGTTGCTATGTCACTAAGTTGCAACTAGGATTTGGAACATTTGTTTTGTGCAATTGGTCGATATACAAACGACATATCATAAGCACAAGAACGTTTTTCTTGCAAATTAAACATAAGAGAAATATAAAAATTGTACTTGTAATAATAATTCTATAGTACAAATAAACTCATATGCAAACAAGATGGAATCTTCTATTCCAAAAGGGGTATTTTATCTACTATTTCACCGATTGACACGCGTATAAAAGTTCTGTATTAAAATACACACGCTTTTAGGCTTGATTTACACTTCAAAATTAATATGATAACTTTTATACACGGGTGTCAATCATTTGTGCAGGTAAAATAGGAGATGGAACGCTCTTTTACAAGTGAAGATCCCGTGCCAACAGACAAGAGGCATTAGTTTCAATATAATATATTTATTATGAGAATTCTATATCTTAGAGATTTCATGTTTATTCTCAATTTTTAGCATGTCCATTAAGAGGCTGATAAAAGTAAATTAAGGTTTTCGATTATGAGGAAAATGAATCACGAATCTTTTTCGAGGCATTTTTCATGCAATTTATTTTAAAATAATTAGAATCACTTAGAGCATGGAAATCTTATTGTAGCTAAATTTTGAAAATTATCTAATGCTAAATATTGTATTTTTCAAAGGGAAAGAATAACCAATAATGACTTTATGAGAACAATATTACTGGAAAAAAAAATGTTTAAGAAAGTTACCTCTGCTGGAGTCCTTGTAGCTTTGACGCGTATACCATCGTACACAAACACCACGGTATTGTAGTCTAAATTTTTTCCTTACAATAGTTTTGGAATAAATTTCGCATACTATTATCACGCTTATACCGATAATAGTCTTTTCGTCCATCCTATAAGTAACATAAAGAGTAAATAACAAACAATAACCAAATATAAATGTGAATTATCATGAATAATTGAATATGTATTCCAATGATTTATTGGGATTTTGAAATAAAATAAGTTAAATCTATCACATGTGTATTAATCGTGGCCATGACATACTCTACAATTCACCTAAAGTCGGGCGGACCTAGAATTTATAAATGAAGGGGGCCAACTAGAGATTGCGGGAGATGAGTAGTCGCGGGTATCCTCACCCATTCGGGCCCCGATGAGGCCTATATGAGTAATTTTTAAGTCCGAGATGGTTATGTGTAATAGGTGTGATTTTTTAATCGAGTTTGATATGTACATCAGTAGTATTAATATTATAAGGTTATGGTAGAGATCAATGGCTTAGCCAAAAATAATTATGGGGTGGACCGATACACGAAATTGGGGTGGACCGATACACGAAATTGGGGTGGGCCAGATAAAAAAACTAAAAATATTTATATATACACAAATATTAACTAAAAAAATTTAAAAAATTACCTATTAAAAAAAAGGGGAGTCGGGGCCCGGGTTGCCCCCCGACTCACTCCGCCATTGGTAGAGGTATATCTTAGCGCCAATAGTTAAATAACACCAAGGGCCGGGGTGCCAAAGTTTACATTTAATTAGCCCTTATGCAGGGGCGTATCCTCATGCATGTATAGGGGGGCTTTAGCCCTCCCAAATGTTTTGAAAAATAATTTATTTCTAGGTATATTTTATTTTAAAATATTTATTTTTAGTACTAAAAATTTATTTTTTATTGATTTAGCCCTCCCAAACTTATACGTCTAGCTCCGCCCATGTCCTTATGTAAGTAACTATGAGGAGTACAAATAATTATTAGACAAAAATATTTTTTGGTCCACTAAGTGGATGATTTGAGAGTTTAGTCCACAATTTTAGAAATTGTTGAAATTGGTCTACTAAGTGGCAAAAATTCGGACATTTAGTCCAATGACCTACTATTGCAGATCATCTTGACCTGCAATCATATGTGGATTTTTTTTTCTTTTTTTTTCTTTCCTTTTTTTGCCTTAAATTATGAATTGTTTTTGTTGATGTGGCATATTATGTGGCATTTTGGAGGGGGAGAATATTATTTTCAATGTAAATTAGGTAAAAATATAGTATTCATTATGAATAAATTGAAAATAATTTACATAATGAATTTAAATTATTTATTAATTGAAAAATACAAAATAATTTTAAACAAAAAAGCCGATGAAAAATAAGAATAATGTTAATAAAATTTAAAATATTTTAATTGATAAATATATTCAAAATTATAAATAAGAAAAATTATTTATATCTTAAGTTAAAATTACTTCTTAATATTAGAATTTGTAAAATATTAGACTTAAAACATAGAAAAATATATTTAATTCAACTATAAATAAAAATATATTGTGGTAAAAAGAAAAAGAAAACCTATTTAATTATTAATCTTTAATTATAAAAAATGAAAATATTATTTATTCAATAAAATATTATGCATTAAAAATATTTATTTTATAATTTTGAATATATTTATCCAATTAAAATATTTTAAAATTTATTAACATTATTCATATTTTTCAAGTAATTTATTAAATTATTTTGTGTTTTTCCAATTAATAAATAATTTAAGGCTAGAAAGAAAGGCAAAAACAAAATTCCCACAAGATTACCTGCTATTGCAAGTCAATGGACTAAATATCCGAATTTTTGTCACTTAGTGGACCAATTTCAAGTCCCTAAAAGTGTGGACTAAATCTCTCAAGGCGTCCACTTAGTGGACTAAAAAAATATTTTTGCCTAATTATTAAGGACGAAAGAGTAGGTCTCTTGTGAGACCGTCTCACGGATGTAAATCCGTGAGACGGATCCACCCGACCCAAATAGGTGGTGTCATTTTTTAAATTAGAGGAAACTTGTGGGTAAATTTGGAAATAGGGAAAAAAGGCTTTTCTCACGCTTTCCCCTTATTGCACCACCACCACCACGTCGCCTGCCTGCCACCGAGCTCTCTGTTGATTTATTCGCAGCGCCATTAGCAAAGGTCAAGTTTTGAATTCCAAAGACATGAGCCTTTCCGAAAATATCGAAATACATGATTAGTCGAGCGATCAGATACTACACTATCAATACTGCTGAATTTTTATTTTTTTCGATCATGAAACAGATCCATATAAAATCCATTAACTGCTGTTAATTCACGTCCCAAACTTAGATCTGACAATAACTTGCCATTTTCCTCCAAAAGGTTCATGCTTTGAGCAGCAATCTGCAAACTTTTATTCATCATTGCAAACAAATCCTGACATGGTTCTGTCGTGGTTAACTTTTGAGTAAAGTTACTTGTTGGCTTTGTCCACATGGATGGGATAGAATGAGCTCATGAAAAGAGCTTGAAAAGTTTTAATTTTCACCCCAAAAGTATGTATATTTTACCCAAAAGTACGACTTTCTATATTTCTTATTTTTTATAGAATGGTATCATTGTAAGTAATGTTACAATGAAAAACTGATACTTGTGTTGGAAATAGTTATACTTTTAATATTAAATATGATACTTTTGTGATGGATAGTGACATTTTAAAAATCTAAATTATCTGAATAAAAAATGATACTTTATCCGAAAATAGTGATACTTTTGAGTAATAAATATGATACTTTTAAGGTGAACATTGACACTTTAATTTTTACATATTCACAAAATAAGATTTTTTGATGTACTCATTCTAGTCTCATAACTAATGCTTTTCACAGTGAAAAACTGATACTTGTGCTGGAAATAGTAATACTTTTGATGTTAAATATGATACACTTTTTATGGACAGTGACATTTTAAACATTTAAATTCTCTGAATAAATAGTGATACATTATCTGAAAATAGTGATAATTTTGAGTAATGAATATGATACTTTTAAGGTGAACATTGATACTTTAATTTTTACATATTTCAAAAAATATAGTCTCATAACTAATGTTTTTCACAGTGAAAAACGGATACTTGTGCTGGAAATAGTGATACTTTTGATGTTAAATATGATACACTTTTGATGGACAGTGATATATTAAAATTTTAAATTCTCTGATTAAAAAATTATACTTTATCCAAAAATTGCGATACTTTTGAGTAATAAATATGACACTTTTAAGGTAAACATTGACACTTGAACAAACATTGTCAAATTTAATTACTACATTTTGTAATATGAACCAAATGAGAAATTATTACAAAAAAAAAAAAAGACGAATACATTGAAGTAAAGGTTGGAGTTAATATCAACTTCAATTATTTTAATGACAATTATTCCCGCAAACAAGGCATAAGGTCCACCAGGTCCATAAAACATTCTGCAAAAGATAAAATGACCTTGAGTATAGAAATATTTTCTGCAGAGGATAGTGAAATTTATATTTGATCATAGATTTCTTAAAATATGAACTATCCAACAGTAACCTATCTGAACATGGATTAAAGTGAATTTGAACACACTTCTGGAACAATAATTACTTTAGTGAGCAACTACTCTCACAAGCTTGGTGGTAGGGGTGTCAATTTAGGACCCGACACGCAAACCCGACACGAACCTAACACGAAATTAATGGGTATGGGTCCAGGCTTCGTGGGTCCGGGTCGAAATTGGTTGGACCCGACTAACTCGCCAATTAAGCAGTCGGGTCCGGTCGACCTACTATGACCCGTTTAACCCGCCTAACCCGTTTGTGAATTTAAAAAAAATTAAGTAAATAATTAATTGTGAGAAAAAAAACAACAAACAAGAAATATCTTTAAAACTCAAATGATAAAACCTCATTAATTATGTATTTGTTATTATTATAGATAACTTTTTGAATATTGTCCTCAAAATAAGATTAGTATGTTATGTTATTTATGCAATTATGTCATTCTTTTTGTATGTTGTGAATTATAACAGTTTTTATTGATCGAATAGTGTATGATTAAAAAAAAAAATTTATTCATTAAAAATATTAAATATATATTAAAATAATTTTATTAGACGGGTTAAGTGGGTGGTCCAATTACCTTACGTGAAATAAGCGGTCGGTCTGGGTTCAAGATTCCGACGAATAATTAAACAGTCGGGTCCCAGGTCCGGTGTTTAACACGCAAACCTGCGAACCCGGACCCACGAACCCGGACCCAACCCAAATTGACACCCCTACTTGGTGGTTAATTAAGATGAGAGATGATAATATGTAGTTTGTATTTTTCATGCATTGTGGAAATTGGAAGAGGCCTCTCGAAAACTAAATGGGCTCTGAGAAATCGATGGTTGTTGTTGATGCAGAGAAGATGGAAAAGAAAATACTTTTTAGAGAGAGAATATCTAGAGAGCGGGTTTGGGTGTATGTGGTATATTTTTCAGGAGACATAATCAAAGAGGGAATTTGGATTTGGTTTGATATGAAGCGGTTTGGATATGGGGCTCCGTCTCACGAATTTAGATCCGTGAGACGGTCCTATATAAGTTTTTGCCAGGACGAAAAGTAAAAGATTGAGGAGAAGAAATAAGACAAAAGTATTTTCTTCTACTACTACTACTATTATTAGTATTATTATTATTATTATTATTATTATTTTTGTTGTTGTTGTTGTTGTTGGTATTATAATTATATAAATATTAAGACTACTATTATAATTACTACTGATCTACATAAATGACAGGTTATATTAATATCCTATTCTTGGTTTTGGTTACCTTCAAAAAGTAAAATGAAAGAAGACAAACAAAAAAAAAAAATTAACCATTAATGATCTGATCTGCAGTCCCTTCATTACAGAATAGCATCCATGGAAATAGAACAAGAAAAAGAAAAAAAACACACATACCATGCTCAGAACAGAGGCGCACAGAGATAGAGAGAAATCGTTTTTATAATAAGTATATAAAATCAAACCATGCCATGAACAAGAATAAGAACAAGACCAAGAACAGAAGAATCATAGAATTTAAAAAAAATAAATAAATTTATAGATGTTAATATATAAAAGAAAGAATGAACCTGAGACTTGAGGACGAGGGCAACCCCAGGGGTAACTAATGGTTGCTCTAACTGCCTCTTGCCGTTGGAAGTCCCACTTCGTCCCATTTTCTTCAAAGGTTACTGTGTGTAGTGTGTGTGTGTGCGTGTGTGTGTGTGTGTGTCTGAGTGTGTGTGTGTCTGAGTGTGTGTGTGTAAACACAAAAACAAATACCCCTTTGCCAGTTTTCTCTGTCACTGAAGTATTTCTATAATTCTGTCCTTATTATTCCCTTTTTTTTACTTTTTGGGATAATTACAAAAAGGACCCTAAGGTTTGGCCTAATTATTAAAAAAATATTTGAAAATTATAAAAAATATGTTGAGGTTTGATTGTGTCTTAAATTCAAGGATGTAACAGTAATATTTGGACAAACGTAGGTGGAGCTTTTGAAATATTTTTCAAATAAAACCTAAAGGGGGGTTTTTGTAGTTTCCGAAAATTTCTGACTATTTTTGTAGTTAGCCTGAATCTCATCTTTTTCTGTTTTCTGAAATTATCCTTTACTTTTTTGTTATTTTTAGGCCCTTAGCTTTTCAAAGCTCATTTTTCTTGTGTAGCTTTTTTTGGACGAACCCCTATTAAAGAATTAACAGAAATGGAAACTGTGACTATTCCAGATGCTAAAGCTAAGGTCCCAATTAAAGGAATTCATAAATGAATATACAAACTTTTGTTAAAAAAATTGAACGAATGCTTCTGTCATTTATTGGACATTACATTGGATGATTAAGGTGTGACAATTACATGAGTTTTCCAGGTTTCATTTATTATTGTAATTCAATACTATATACTCCATATGCTGGACAGCAAATATAATAATATATGCCTCAATAGGTTAAATTAATTAGCATAAACATGTTAATGAGAATTAATGCAGATCATATATAATATTAAACAGATTTTATTATTGTTGTTATCATTATATAGAAATCACCTTCATCGTCATCATTGGTATTATAATTATTATTTAATATTACTACTATTATAATAACTACTTTTCTACATAAATGGCAGGTTACTACTATTATGTATGGCAAAAACTTGCGTGAGACGGTCTCACGAATTTAGATCCGTGAGACGGAGCCCTTACACAAAATTTTAAAGGTTTTTTTTTTTTCATTTTATTTTTCTTATGGTTTATATTTGTTTTTTTAGGGTTTATTTTGTTTCTTGGGTTTATTTTTAATTGATTTGGGTTTTTAGGATTTTAGTATTTTTTAGGGTTTATTTTTATTTTTCGGGTTTATTAATGGTTCATGTTTTTAGGGTTTATTATTGTTTCTTCATAGTTCATTATTATTTTTAAATTTATTTTCATGGTTCATGTTCTCAAGATGGAGCCCTTAGGAGGTCCGTCTCACGGATTTAGATCTGTGAGACCGTCTCACAAGAGACTTGCTCATTATGTTTTACTACTTTTCTGTTCTTAGTATCCCATTTACTCTTTTGTTGTTTTTATGCCCTTACGTTTTCAAAGCTCATTTTTTCTTGTGTAGCTTTTTCAGTTTTTTCTCTGGAAGAAGCTCATTTAAAGAATTAACAAAAATGGAGATTGGGATCAGTGACGGATCCAAAGATTAGTAGTAGGGTGAGCTAAGAAAATAAAAAATTTATACAAAAAATGTGTGTATATATATATATATGGAAAACAAATATTTCTAAATTTCATCAAAGTTGTGTCCGGCGAGACTTCAAAATATAAAATTCATCACTAATAGATTAAATATACATCTACATTGTCAATAAAATGTCATTCAATATAGAGCATTGAACAATCTTCAAGAAAATAATCTCCATTTTGTTCTGTATCGTCTTCACATGTTTGATTCTTTGAAAATATATTTTTTTTTAGTTTTAGCCGCATCATAACAAGATGAATTAATCTAGTCAACATAACATAAACCTTTGGTTTTTTTTTGTTGAAACCTTTAAGAAATTGGAGCTAGGAATTAGTAGATGGCAAAAAACAAATTAAATTCACAGTACAAAGTTATTGATCAATGACTATCTAAGTATCATGGAAATTCTTATATGATTTTGAAAGAAAAAAAGTGGGATTGGGATTTAGGGGAAAACAAGGACTAGGAGGTGGAACCGTGGAATTGGGGAAAGCAGAGGTGAAATCAGTTTTGGATTATTTAGTTTTGGTTTGTTTATATTTCAGTACATTAAGGGGGAGAGTTTTAAAATTGTAGACTCGGGTATTATACATCAAGGCTATCCTAGCCATTCCACTTAAGGAATTTCGACTGGAGGACAGACAAGTTTGGCATTTCTCCAAGGATGGCAACTACACAGTAAAATCGGGCTATAAGTTAGCGAAGGCGGAGAGGGATGGGATAAATAATTCCTCTTCCTAATCTGGAGGTGCGAACCATCTCTGGAAATTAGATTTGGATATCCCTCAAAGGTTCAGGTGTTGCTATGGAAATGTGCACAGGGCATAATTCCCTCTAAAAATGAACTAATTAAGAAGGGAGTGCGTATTGATCCTATTTGTGGAGGATGTGGGAATGACGTGGAAACATCGGAACACGCTCTTCGCGACTGTGAGTGGGCTCGGATATTCTGGGCGGCATTCCCCCTGCGTATTCGATACAGAGGTTTTTCAGACTATGGCTCAATGGTGGATTGGCTGAGAATTATACTACAGAGTGTGACCCCGACGGACACCAAATGTTTGCGACGTTGTTGTGGACGTTGTGGGAGGCTAGAAACAAACTCACTTTCAAGTTTCAACAACAAACTCCTAACTCACGAAATATGTTATCAGCTAGCTACATGTCGTTTGGACTAGGGGTGGAATAGGTCGGGCTAGGCTTTGCGTCGGATGGTCTGGGCATGTTTTACGTGTATTCGGCCTAAGCATGGCCTGTTACACATGGCAAAATTGCAACATTAGTCCTGTAACTTTAGGTCGGTCGCAAAATGGTCCTGTAAAAATCACGGTTTGCAAAATAGTCCTGTAACTAAAGAAAACTCGCGATTTTGGTCCAAATTTTGCCGGAAATTGAGAAATTGCTCGGAATAAGTCACGTGAGGCACATGTGGCTTGAATTCCGGCCAACCAGGCTTATGTGGAAATTATTTGGTGGTTTTTAATTTATTTTTTTAATGATGTGTTGCCTAGGTGGGTTAGGAGCATTTGCCATGACAAAAAAAATGCCAAATCATCCTCCACATCATTAAATTTTATTTTGTATCTATTGAGAAAATAAATCTAATCTTATTTTTCTTTTTTCTTTTTTCTTTTTCTTTTTTTTTTTTCATTTTTCCTTTTCTTTCACTTTTAATTATCTTACTTTTTT
The DNA here is from genome assembly GCA_016081115.2 of Rehmannia glutinosa. Classification (NCBI taxonomy): domain Eukaryota; kingdom Viridiplantae; phylum Streptophyta; class Magnoliopsida; order Lamiales; family Orobanchaceae; genus Rehmannia; species Rehmannia glutinosa. Next base: position 161,667,340 of record CM071926.1, on the reverse strand, counting down.
TTCCAGATCTTCTTGTTCCAACCGCACCGACCACCCATTTCTCCAGCCACCACCACGATTAGCGGGACCCCAACGCCGCCACAACCCAGCCATCCCAGACCCAGACATATTTTAACCAAAACTTCCACTTTATTGAGAGTTCTGCTTGGAACCCACCGAAGAGAAGAGACTGTACCAGAAAATCCATTCTTCTGTTGAGGGGTTTTGCTTGAAACCCATACCAAACGTACAGAACATGGAGTTGGAAATTAGCAAAGAGAAGAGGTTATTTATTGTTCAGGGCTCATTGTTTGAATTGATTGAATATTGGTGTTGCAATTTTAGAGGATTGGGTTTTGTATAGAAAATGAAGGTTTTGTTTGTGAGGATATGAGTGGATTGGGCGTGAATTCATGGTGGCGTCGTGGAGTGGTACGGTGGCGGTGGTAGGCTTGGAATGGAGGTGGTGGTCGGCGGGGAGGAGAGGTGGTATGGTCGGAGGGTCGGCGGGCATTGAAGAAGAAGGTGAAAATAAAAAATTAGAAAAATAAAAAAAATAAATATTTGGTTATACCATTTTCATATTTTTTATTTAACTAAAATATGTTAACATAATAGATATTATTTATTAATAATAGAAAAAATATAAGAAAATATAAGTATAAATCTCAGAAAAAAAATTCTATATATGCTTTTTATATGTCAGTAATATATTTTAACACAAGTTATGCTTTATTTTTTTATTAATTATTTTATCACTTTTTATATTATTTTAATTTCTATAAAATTAGCTAACTAAAATATTATTCTTAATTTATCTTAGTTGATCATTATTATTTAAAATTAGTCAAAAAAATCCCTCATTTATTAGTTAATTAAAACACATTTAAATTATTTTTAAAGTTGTATTCTTCAAAAGTTAAACATAATTTCCAAAATAAGTACTAAAGAATTTATATTTTTTTAATTAAAAAATAAACTGAAACAAAAGATATCTGTAATATATAATTCCATGTAAGAGCTATGTGTGCACTTCTAAAGTATGTATCATTCCACCTCATCAAATTGGAGTCCACATCAGCAGTCTTGGCCCACAATGAGGACACATTGGATTTTTCCGGGCAATTTCTCAATTTCCGGCAAAATTTGGACCAAAATCGCGAGTTTTCTTTAGTTACGGGACTATTTTGCAAATAATAATTTTTACAGGACCATTTTGCGACCGACCTAAAGTTACAGGACTAATTTTGCAATTTTGCCTGTTACACATAGTAGGCTTTTTTTTCCAGCTCAAGCCTGGCCTATTTAATAAATAGGCAAGCCTATTAAAAGCCCATTAAAGGCCTACAAACCATATATATTTTATTTTAATATATATCTTATCGATTAGAATAATTAAATAATTATATAAAAATAGTAATATTAATAAAAATATATAATATATATTGTGGTATTTACATTTTTTGGTCTTAAATAGGTCGGCCTACTAGGCTTGAAAGGCCTTTTTAAAAGCCCAAGTCTAGCATATTTATTTAATTAGGCTTGTTAAAAGGTCTGGGTCTGGCCTATTTAATAAATAGGCTAGACCAGGACGGGCCCAAAGTAAGTCAGGCCATAGGCCCCTGTCGAATAGCCTAGCATATTTCTATCCCTAGTTTGGATGAACACCGAAAGGCAATGTAGAATAATATCCTTCACGAGATAGTAGCGAGGAACGAAGTGTGGCAGCCACCGGCAAGTGATTTTATCAAAATTAACACGGACGCTTCGATCATTGAGGATCAACGGACAGGGCTGGGTGTGATTCTCCGGGATAGCAGAGGTTTTGTGCTGAAAACTTTGATGAAGAACACGGAGGTGGTGGGATCAGTCGAGGTAGCGGAGGCGTTGGCTTGCCGGGAAGGACTTGCAAAAGAACTGAAACTATGAAAGATTTGTGTTGAGACGGACAATATCACGTTGTTTTACAAGATGAGGAAAAGAGTAGAGGATCTTTCATACTTGGGCAACCTTCTGGACGACATTTTCAATTTATTTTCTTCTTTTGATACAGTTATTCCGAGTTTCGTTAGACGAAAAGGCAATTCTCTTGCCCATTTTCTTGCTCGTTTTTCGTTTTCTTTAAATTGTAATGAACTTTTGGTAGGAGATATTCCGAACCAAATGGCAGACATGGTTGCTTCGGAAATGATCTCCTAATTATAATATTATCGTTTTTTCCCCTAAAAAAACAAAAGCAAAGCATACTAGTACATGGGCATCACGAGATTTGCAATGTGCTTCAGCCTAGTGTAGCCCTTGAATAGATCCGCCCATGCCTGAGACTTGATGGAGCACAAATACTCCGTCTGCTTTTGTAAAGGAATTGAATTACGTACTTGTCATTATTTCCTTTAGTACTTTTAAGTTGTTTTTAGGTCTTTAGCTTTTCAAAGTTCTTTTTCCTTGTGTAGCTCTTTTGTGATGTAATGGGAGTACATTGTACAGTAACCAGCTGGAGTTAGAAGCCCATTGTATTAACAATGAAAGGTCATAACATGATATCCATATTTGGAAATTGATTGCGATTTTTGAATGATTTAATTTTCTTGGACTATAGTCATATATAGTCTGGATAATTGTGAGATCTTTAGTGATTTTAAAGTACTCAATGTTCTTAAGGGCGAGTTTCTTTCTTGTCTTGACAAAAAACTTTCTTTATTCTCATTGGAGAAAGACTCTCCCGCGGGTGGAGGGGCCCGTTGAGGGTCATGTGTCTCTTATAACTCGTATACATTTTTCTCTCTCCTTGTTTGTGCATCTCAAAATAAGACTTGATTTCTTGAGATGAATATTTTTTCAATAAATAATTTATTTTCTCATTCAAAATAATGACGTTATACTACTAACCGGATGACAAAGGGATCGAGTAAAACTCGGACCAAATCGAGAAGCTAGGGTTTTAATAATGTAAATGGGTTTGAGCCTGTGTTTTCATCTTTAAATCACCCGACTCGAGGTTGACTTTAATTTTTTTATTATTTCAAATTATTACATATATTTATGATGTTTTATTTGGAAAATATATTTTCCAGAAAAGTCTTAATATTTGGATCTTGGTTTATGTCCTTGAAAACCATAGCAAGTTGGGTCTCAGGTACAAGTAGACTCGAATCATTTAGAGTTGGCAATGGGCCGGATCAACCCAGTCCAAGCACATTGGGCTTTTCGAAAAATTCGGGTTGGCCCAATTTTGGTCGGGCAACGGAAATGCATGGCCCAGCCCAGTCCAGAATTTTGTACGTGGAATCATCGGACCGGGCCAAAAAGTCGGACCAAATCCGGCCCATGTGCTAATCAGGCCGGATCAACAGGCCCAAAATTTTTTGGGTCTAGAATACCAGAGCCCGGTCGGGCCGGGTTGGGGATTGCCTGCTCTACCCCTAACTACTATCAACCATCCACGTAAGTTTTTGGGGTGACTGAACATACCAAAAATCCTACTGCTTTCAATCTTCATATGAAACTACAAGTTGATTAACTGAACTGCATCAGCTAATTTCTGGTAGTATATAATATACCGTATGCATATCTGTCAGGGGTTTATAAGTCGACCAAAGATGACCCATTTATAACTCGAGCAAAGATGGTACCAAGAAATTAGTGTGTCCGCAACTCAACAGTAAAGAACCAAAACTTGAAAAATTTCACAGAAGCCAGTCTCGTTTTATAAACAAGAGGCAAAACAAAGGGCAAATACGATTAAACAGGGTAAAAAACTCAATTTATAAACGAGAGGCAAAACATAAGGGCAAATAGGCAGAAATACCCAATTTATAAACCAAAGGCAAAACACAATCGGGAATAGTCACATCAACAAACATACCACCGACGATCGAGCACCCAACTCTGAGAGCCACAACCGCATCGTAATGACCAAACACTTCGACAGAAATAACACCAAACAAGACGGAATACAAAACTCAAAACTGCATAATAAATAAAATACAAGTCCATTCGGTAGTAATAAAAACGTTTAAAATCATCATAGTAGCAGACGCCAGACAGCTCGAGTCACTTGGCACCTTTCTTGGCCGCTGCCTTGGTTACCTTAGCCCCTGATGGATCCTTCTTGTCAACGCTCTTAATAACACCAACAGCAACAGTTTGACGCATGTCCCTCACAGCAAATCGTCCCAGAGGTGGGTACTCGGAGAAAGTTTCAACCACCATGGGCTTGGTGGGAATCATCTTGACCATCCCAGCGTCCCCATTCTTCAAGAATTTGGGCTCCTTCTCAAGCTCCTTGCCAGATCGTCTGTCAATTTTGGTCAAGAGCTCGGCAAATTTGACAGCAATGTGCGAGGTGTGGCAGTCGAGAACAGGGGCATAACCTTGCCCAATCTGACCAGGGTGGTTCATGATAATGACTTGGGATGTGAAACTTGCAGCTTCCTTAGCAGGATCATCCTTTGAGTTAGATGCAACAAAACCACGCTTCAGATCCTTGACAGCAACATTCTTGACGTTGAAGCCAACATTATCGCCAGGAGAGCTTCTTGAAGGGCCTCATGGTGCATTTCAACTGATTTAACTTCAGTTGTGAGCCCAGTTGGACCGAAGGTGACAACCATACCAGGTTTGATGACACCAGTTTCAACTCTTCCCACAGGGACAGTACCAATACCACCAATCTTGTATACGTCCTGAAGTGGGAGACGAAGAGGCTTGTCTGACGGCCTCTTGGGCTCTGAGATCATGTCGAGAGCCTCGAGGAGAGTTGGACCCTTGTACCAGTCAAGGTTGGTTGACCTCTCGATCATATTGTCACCCTCAAACCCAGAGATAGGCACAAATGGGATCTTGTCAGGGTTGTAACCAACCTTCTTCAGGTAGGAAGAGACTTCCTTAACAATTTCATCATACCTTGCCTTAGAGTATTTGGGAGTGGTGGCATCCATCTACATAAAGAACAAAGTGCGTAAATAAGGACACAGTACAAGACGCCAAAGGATTTCCATGACATTTGAGAAATATAAAAGATATAAAAGATAAGGAAGGTAATTAAGTGATTCAAGAAGACATTTACCCTAAATTAAAGCAAACCACAGATTAGATATAAAAAAAACTTCAATTATGACTCACCTCGTACAAACCCATAAAAAACATAAATTTCATCTAAAATTATACTTGGTGAAGATTCGGAGAAAAAACAAGGTAAGAATAACATTGTAGGAAAATAATTCAAAAAGGGTCTGAAAAACACAGAACTTCAAACAACCATTTTCACTTGAATAGCCAACAAAATAGAGTGACACATGGATTTGTGAATCAAACATATAAAAGGGCAAGTAAAATAACTAACAGAAACACACACCTCAATATGTGATGGGAATAAACTACCAAGCTTACAACCAAAAAAGGAAAAGGTGAAAAAGCATGACTAATTGCATGAATGGCTCATACACTATGGACATTATCAGGACTGACGGGACTCGAACCCATAGCATCCACCCAAAAAAGGGTGGGCTCTCACCAATTGAACTACAATCCTGAATACACACATCTGTTGTCCATGATGAAGGATGACCCCTCTTAAGTTTACCAAAATCTTGTCAATATCAACATAGGATCGGTAAAGCTAGGGGTTTCACATTCATACAAAAAGACAAACAGATTAACAGATAAGTACACAGACATTTACATAACAGGCGCATAAAATAAGCAAAATATATAATCAGATAATTGTGATTTTAAAGTATACCTTGTTACAACAGCAGATCATTTGCTTCACTCCCAGAGTGAAAGCCAAGAGTGCGTGCTCACGGGTTTGGCCATCCTTTGAAATACCAGCCTCAAAACCACCAGTGGTAGAGTCAATGATAAGCACAGCACAGTCAGCCTGGGAGGTACCAGTGATCATGTTCTTAATAAAGTCACGATGTCCGGGAGCATCAATGACAGTGCAATAGTACTTGGTAGTCTCAAACTTCCACAGGGCAATATCAATGGTAATACCACGCTCACGCTCAGCTTTAAGCTTGTCAAGGACCCAGGCATATTTGAAGGACCTCTTGTTCATCTCAGCAGCTTCCTTCTCGAACCTCTCAATGACACGCTTGTCAATGCCTCCAAGCTTGTAGATGAGATGTCCAGTGGTGGTTGACTTCCCTGAGTCAACATGACCAATGACCACAATGTTGATGTGAACCTTCTCTTTACCCATATTTAGCTCAACTAATTAACCTGCAGTGCCAAAAATAACACCAATAATAAGAAAATTCCAACATAAATTTTAAAAAACAAAAAAATATATAGCAATGAAGTTATACGTCACTGAGCAAAAAACAGATGGAAACACCAGATGATAAAATTAAAAGAACATAGAAATATGGGTAATATTAACGAAACAGTAGCAGCAGATCGTTATTAGTGATACATACTTCAGCATCAACAACTAGTTATCTCAAATTAAGAATTACAAAATCAAAAAATTAATTAAATCTCCAGTATCATCTGTTGCTAGGACATAAAAAAATTAAAAAATAAAAAGTTCATTAAATCAACATATCATATCCATCAGAAGACTTTCAGTTCTGAAAACATATGACAAACACCAGGTGATAAATTATTAAAGAAAAACAAAAGTTTTGGAATCGTAATTAGGAGATACATACTCCAGCAACCAAGTCGAATTTACAAATTCGATCCACAAAATCACAAAGTTCATTCAACAAAAAATATCATATCCGATCAAAAACATTAAATTGATTATAAAATAATTGACAAAACTAGCAGATGCATAAAATTAAACACCAAATCTAAGCGCATGCCTGAACGGACCTGACACCCAAAAATATATTAAAACATAAGCTAAAAATCCAACAATATTCCAACACTCTTATCATGTAATATCAATCAAGATAGCCTAATCATTCAAATCAATTCAAACCAAGCGAATTAACTCCCAATCAGCGAAACTTCCCCAAAATCGTTGCGATTTGCATAAAGTCAGATGCATAGGAAAAGATGACGAAGACAAGCGGCAATTACACAAATCCAGAAGAAACATTACACAGAAATTCAGAAAGCAAAAGAAATTTTACCTCCAGGAAAGAATCGAGAGAACAATAGCAAAGTAGGAAAACACAAAGTTTATGAGGAATGTACCAATTTATACAACGGACGCTAGGGTTTCGAGAAAGATATTTGTTCCTGGACTTACGTTTATACCCCTAGGATTAATAAAAATGATTGTTTAGTCCTTTTCTAACTTGGTGACCAAGCAGAATCTGTTAATGAGTAATGACCCTAAAAACAGGCAACAATTGGAAGGGAAAAAATAGGAATTAACAATAAGTTAATTTTTTTCATAGGTATGGGTTTGGGTCGAAATTCTATTTAAATATAGGATCCGTCTCATGGATAATATTCATGAGACCTTCTCACACAAATTTTTGTGATTTATAAATATTAACCATGATAAATAAATAACATTGAGACAATAAGATCATAAAATCTATTAATTTAGCGAAATATTATAACCGATAAATTAATAATCTATATATGGCTTGTAAAAATATTTTTTTGCTTGTGATAATTGTCAATACTTGTAAAAACTAATGAAGGATTGGAAATATTGAATGGTTTTTCTTACCACCAATCAAAACATCAAAAAATTCAACTTTGTAACGCAAATACTGTATTATTCATCAATGATATTGAATATTTTCTTGTTAAACTACGAGAAAACCACATTAAAAGTTATTACATCTTTAACAATAGTCAAAGATTAAATTTAGTGTGACATCAATTTCAGTAAGAAATAAGTAATAATTGAATCATATTTTATAAACTCTTCATAGATTAATATTATATATCAAGGAATTATTAATGTATATATTGCATAGGGCCTATGTGAATTATCATTTATTTATTATTTTATAAAATATTATTTAAGTGAGGTTATTAATTAATCAGGTATTAAATTATCGAGATTATATTGTACACCACAATATTTAGTGACAAAGATAAGCACACGGTGTTTGAAAAGAAAGAAATATCTTATTTGACTATATTACTTGATTTTGATTTTCCGCATGATTAATATTTATCTGATATATTGGACTGTTGAAGATTAAGATAATAGAATTCTACCTTAATTTTAATATTTTGTTGGGTTATAAAATAGCCCTTTGAAATAGGTAAAACAGGCGTTTTTTTTTTTTTGAAATGAAATATTATTAAGCAACATGTAAAGTACAAATATTCTCCAAGTGGGCCACCACAAAGTCCGGAGGCTCCACCCAAATAGTAGGACTAGCATAAGAAGTAGACGCTCTTGCAAGAACATGAGCAACTACATTCGCTTGTCGACTCACAAACTGTACCCGGAAAGAAAGTACTGAATTTATAATATCTTTAGAAGCACGGATAATGCGACCAACTTCAGTCTGTATCTCCTCTGTTCCATCTAGCACGTCAATAACCCCTTTTGCATCTATCTCAAAAACAACATCTGAGAATCCCAGGTTTTTAATCCAAATCAGCCCTTCCAATAGACCTAAACTCTCTCCTTCAAAAACTGAAATATCACCCATAAACCATTGAGTTCTGCACAACAAAGTTGCACCAGTGGCATCCCTTAGCACCATTCCAATGCCCACCTTGTCTTGGTCCTTGACGAAAGTTGCATCTATATTACATTTAAGTGTCAAATTTTGTGGAGGATGCCATAGTTTAAACTGAGCACTTACCCCTGCACCTGGATCCTGCGAGCATATTCGAGCAGCAGACCACATTTCAAGGAAAGAAAGAGCGTTCTGAACTGTTATTACTGATTGAGTATGAGTATTCTTCCACAACTTTGAGTTTCTCTGTTTCCAAATGTTCCACAATATCATACTAATCTTAGCCACTGTATTCATATTAACTTCCTCCAACAATTGAAAAAACCAAGATACAAAGGAGTCCGCATTTCTGATAATCGGATTCACAACAGCCCATAACCTGCTAAACCTCCAACATCCAATGGCAAAGTTACATGAGAGAAAAATATGCCAATTATTCTCAAGCTGAGATTCACAGAAGACACAGAGTTGTGTTTGTACCAATCCCTTTATGCGCCAGTTGTGTGTCGGTTGGCAAACAATTCTGCGCTCGCTCCATAAAAAGAATTTTACTTTCGCAGAATTTTCACCTCCATATCTTTCTCCGATTTTGCCTGCAACTCCAAAATGTTCATCAATGAGAGAATTTACCAACACCTTATAACCTCATTTCACAATATAATTTCCTGTTTTTGAAAAGTGCCAAATGAAATGAGACATTCTCAATGAATGATAGGGTGGAAGTTTAAGAATTTGATCAACATCCCTCTCACAAAAATATTCTTCAATGATATTCATATCCCACTCATACAACCCCGGTATTAACATATCATAGACTGTCATGTCTTCTAACCCCGTAAGATGAGGAGATGTAGTGAAAACGTTAGCATCATCCTTGAGCCATGGATCCCTCCAAACATTAATGGACCTCCTGTAAGTCCAAGCGGCTACGATAATCTAGAGGGGTGAATAGATTATCTCCATCTTTTCGATTTCGCCCTCTTTTTCGAACAAAACAAGCCAAGATAATAGAAAATGTGCGGAATGTAAATAACACGCGTCGATTTATAGTAGTTCAATCCACCTAGGGCCTAATCTACTACCACTTCAGTATATCCGGGATGAGTTTTGAAAAAGAAAAAGAATTTTATTAATTACCACAACTAATACAAATTCAACTTACAACACCTTGAAGAGCACCACACTCTTCTTCAACACCACCTTTGGAGATTACCACAATCTCCCTTTGAAGATTACCACAATCTTCCTTCAACGGCACCTATGAAGATCACCACAATCTTCAATCTTGAAGAATACCAAATTCTTCAAACACCTCAAGAGCACCACACTCTTGAAACTCCTATCACCTAGATCACCCAAGTGTATTATTTCCACAAGAATACTCACAAGGATGTCTTGTGTTGAATGATGACCAAAATTAAGATTACAACTCAATAATGAATAATACAATTTGAGTGCAAGTGTAATCAATAAATAAAAAGCCTAGACCTCAAGATTGTGCAAGTGCAAGAACTTAGGTTTTTTACAACAAGAATGTAAAATATGAAAGCTTGGAGAATTTGCAGATTTTTCTTGTTGTTTTGAATGCTTGTGTGTTATATATTGTGTCTTCAATTCATCCTCTATTTATAGGAGAGTCTTCACCAACATAGGCTCCCAACATAGGCTCCTTCTTCTTCACTTTTGTCTACAAAGAGAGGATCACAAGATGTAGTAATATTGTACAAAAATGAAAAGTAAATCTTGTTGTCAAAGAGTTCAAACGGTACAATTTTTCTGTCAAATAATTGCACAGGGCGACCGGTTGCTCTATAGAAAAATTTGAACGTTGGAAGAGAATAAGTGCGATCCAGTGCGAGGTTGTAGGGGGTCGGCCGTGGGAGAGGGTCGGCCGTGCCCAGTGCGGCGACTCGGCCTACCCCCGGACCGGTCCCCCTGCTCAATTTTTCAAGACTGTAATGCTCTGTTTTCATTTACGCACTCTTCAGGTACCGGTCGACCATTTGCTCGACCGGTCGACCTCCAATTTGAAATGTTGTCCGATTTTTATCAAAAATAAACTTCAAGAAATACTCCAAAAAATTAGTAAAAACATTTTAAAACACTTGGGAGTATTTGGACAACATTTATAAATATTGTTTTGGTGTAAAAAAACAATTAACGCAAAAACATCAAATATGTTGTCCAATTTTTATCGAATAATAAATTCTAAGAAATACTCCAAAAATTGGTAAAAACATTTTAAATGATTTAGGAGTATTTGGACAACATTTATAAACATTGTTTTGGTATAAAAACTCATTTAAACAAAATCATCAAAAGTGTTGTCCAATTTTGTTGAAAATAAACTTGAAGAAATACTCCGAAAAATTAGTAGAAACAATTTAAATCATTTATGAGTATTTGGACAACATTTAAAAACATTGTTTTGGTATCAAAATCATGATAAAACCATTTATCAAACAATCTCCCCCTTTTTGATGATTACAAATCAAAACAATTTTATGATGTCGATTTTTAAAACAAAACAATTTTACCGGTTTAAAAAAGAACTATCCGTTATGAGCGACAACATTCCACGCAACATAAACACAAGGATGGGAGTATAGATATACAAAGCATTTAACCAAAGCTCCCTTGTCAACATGCACAACAAGAGTAATGTAGAAGCAATCAACTAAAAGCTAAAAGCTCAGCTTTTACGAATTGAGCTTAAGTATCAAGAGCTTATAAGCTCCTCCTGTCAACAAAACATCATTAGACATGAATATGAGTCCATAATACATCAAATGGACTAAGTATGATCCACAACTTATGGCTTTTAATAGCCACAGCTTATAGCTTTTTTCTCGAGCTTATTTTAGCTTTTATGAGCTAATGAGCTTATAACATGTTTCTCCCTCTTTGGAATCATCAAAAAGAATGTTAGCACGATAAAAACATCATATATTCATATCAAATGCTCAACTAAACCGATGTATCGAGCTATTTAAACATTGAAGCTTATAAACCAAATAGGAGGGAAAAGTTAATCATATGACTTGTAGAAGCTTATGAGAAACTCATTTGATTTGCAAAACATGATCTCTATAAATATATAAGACTTTTGAAATCGAGAATCATGTAGGTGATGAATTTTTCATTGAAACGTTTTGTCGAACACTTGGCGGCGTCAAAAATTGAAAAAGATATATATAGCCCTTGTAAATGTAATCAAGCCAAGTTTTTCATCACCAAAATCATTTTTTGCAAATATAATCCAACAACCATCATCATTCACAACACAATTATATAAGAATTCCATCAATATAACAAGTAGAGGCATTTTCTCAAGGGTTCAACCCAATTGAGATAAAAAGGTATGATTCTTACCATTTAATTGGTGAGGATGAGTAACAATGATGATAAACTAGCAATATAATCCCCAAAATATGTAATTTATGCAACAAAACTCATTTGAAGTGAATTGTGTGTGAAATTTGCAACGGGGACGAAAGTTTAGTGAAATAAGCCAAAATGACAGAAAATAAGAACAGAAACGATTTTAACCAAAAATCTGTAGTGGGCGACCGGTCCAGGCTGAGGGCGACCGGTCGAAGCTGAGGCGACCGGTCGGCCCCAGCCCTGGCAGCCCACTGTTTCAGTTTGTTTAGCAAAAGTCCGAAATTTGAACCAAAAATCTGATTTTTCGCCCCTAAGTTTTAAAAACGTGCAAAATGCAAACATAGACCTCATTTAATATACATTATGTCATAGTCAAGCTCGAAATGAGGTAAAAGACTCGGCGGTAAATGATTAAAGACAAATGTCCCCGAGTTATCTTTGAGACGGAATTAAACACATCTCAAATTTTCGTTTTTTTTTAAACGCAATCCCTTAAAAAATATGGAATCTCAATATGTGTAGTTTGATTATGACGAACCATATTTTGAGAAATTGTAATCACCGGACTTGATCTCAAAAAAATATGAACTTTTTTTTTAATTATGGATATACAAGCCATAAGAAGAAGTGTCTTTCAAATATTTGAAAATTTCTTTTAACGACATTTTAATGAGATTCGTGGAGATAGTTTTGAAGTCGAGCATATAGACATAAGGCATAGAAAATGTCGAGTCTAAAGGAGTAATAAACATAGATAAACATACCTCGAATTTGTTTGTCGATCAATATGCCTTCCTCCACCTTTGTCAATCTTTTCATTGGTAGCCATAGATGTTGAGATGGTTCTGTTAGATAAATGTTTTTATCAAGATTTTGATGATTTTGTTTTAATAAGATTTTATACCAAAACAATGTTTTTATATGTTGTCCAAATACTTGTAAATGATTTAAAATGTTTTTACTAATTTTTGGAGTATTTCTTAGAGTTTTTAATTTGATAAAAATTGGACAACACTTTTGATGGTTTTGTTTAAATTGGTTTTTACACCAAAATTATGTTTATAAATGTTGTCTAAATACTCCCAAATGATTTAAAATATTTTTACTAATTTTTTGGAGTATTTCTTTAAGTTTATTTTTGAAAAAAATCGGACAACATTTAAAAGGGGAGTCGGCCAGTCGCCCAAAGTGGTCGACCGGTGCACCAAGATAAGAAACTCGAAAGCAGAACATGCGGGTTTGAAAAAAAAGGGAGAGGACGGTCCGGGAGAGGCCGACCTGGCCGCACTCTCGAAGCGGCCGGTCGACCCCTCCGACCTGCCGTCGCACCCCCGCAACCCCTACCTGGATCGCACTATTTTTTTCAAACGGTCGAAATCTTCAACCGGGCAACCGGTCGCCCTATTCTATTTTGTGAGAGCAAAATTCCAACCGTTGCAATCTGTGACAACAAGATTTGCTTTTGATTTTTGTACAATATTTCTACATCTTGTGATCTTTTTTGTAGACAAAAGTGAAGATAGATGAGCTATGTTGGGAGCCTATGTTGGTGAAGCTTCCCTATAAATAGAGGATGAATTGAAGACACAAGATACAACATACAAGCAAAATACACAACAAGAAATCTGCAAATTGTTCAAGCTTTCATTTTTACATTCTTGTTGTAATAGCTTTAAGTACTTTCACTTGCACATCTTTGAGGTCTAGGCTTTTTGATTCTTGATTACACTTGCACTCAATCTTTGTATTGGTTTCATAGAGTTGTGATCTTGAATTTTGTCCATCATTCAACACAAGACATCCTTGTGAGTATTCTTGTGGTAAGAATACACACTTGGGTGATTTAGGTGATAGGTGTTTGAAGAGTGTGGTACTCTTGAAGGTGGTGAAGGAAGATTATGGTAATCTCCTTGAAGGTGTTGTAAGAGGATTGTGGTGATCCTCAAGGTGTTGTATTAATTGTGGTAATTAATAAAATCTTTTTCTTTTTGAAATCCATCCCTGAGATCTTTGGGGTGGTAGAGGATTAGGCCCTAGGTGGGTTGAACCTCTTTAAATCAACGAGTGTTGTTTAATTTCGTATTTACATTCTTGTCATTTACTTGTTGATTCGAAAAAGAGGGTAATTTGTGAAAAATCGGCATTATCTATTCACCCCCCCTCTAGATTATCGTAGCCACTTGGACTAACAAGTGGTATCAAAGCCAAACTCTTTGGCTAAGCTCGTTCAGTAAAGAGGAAAGATCCATGGCTACGAATGAAGCTTATCTCCACCTAGCGCCTCCACCAACAAGCCACCACTATTCGGCGCCAACAACTACGCATTTTGGAAAGACCGCATGGAGTGCTTTCTACAAGGATGCGGACTTGATATTTGGAATGTGGTCATTGAAGGAGTTGTTCAACCAACAACAAAATTGGAGGATGGTACCACTACTCCCAAGCCATTCATTCAAGTGCGATGAAAATGACATGAAGGCTTTCTCTCTAAATGGTAAGGCCTTAAATATTTTACATTGCTCTCTTACCGCCACTGAATATAATCGCATAAGAGGCATACGGTCGGCACATGAAGTTTGGGAAAAATTAGAAACCATTTATGAGGGCACAAAGAAAGTAAAGCAAGCAAGAAAAACAATGCTTGTGAAAGACTTTGAAAATTTCAATATGCATGATGGTGAAAGCATATCAAAAATGGTGGAAAGGCTTGACAACATTGTCAATCCTCTTGTGGCTCTTGGAAAGGTCATCTCCGAAGAAGACAAGGTGACCAAGGTATTAAACGCCCTTCCTGGCTCATGGTCCGAAAAGGTGACGGCAATCACGGAAGCTCAAAATCTTGAGACACTCAAGTTTGATGAGCTCATTGGGAATCTCCTCATTTATGAAGTATATCTCAAGGAGAGGAAAAATTCTCAACCATCCACCTCTAAATCGGGTACGCAAAATATTATTAAAGGCCTAACATCTTCTTCTAATAATATTTATTATGCTAGTGATGAGGATGATGAAGAAACGGCGGCTCTTGTTAGAAAATTTGTAAAATTTGTAAACAAAAATAAAGCAAGAAAGCCAAGAGACAATTCTTGCTTCAAATGCAGAAAATCCGGGCACTACATAGCCGATTGCCCAAAATTAGCGGAAGAGGAACAAAAGAAGAAAAAGTCTTTTCCGAAAAAAAAGGCGTTAAATGCGGACGTCAAAACTTGGGATGAATTACTTGAAACAACCGACGAGGAAGGAAAATCCGAACATGGTCTTATGGCCATAGACGATGAAAATACCGAGGTACGCTCTAATGTTTCATCTTCTTCCCTAGTTGATGAATTACAATGTGATTTTGATGAATTGCAAAATGAGTTTCAAAATTTGATTGTTAAATACAAGAATTTGAAAAAGGAGCATAAAGAGCTTAAACTAGAAAAGGATAAATTATTTACTTCTTATGACTCTCTTGATAAAGCTCATGCTATTACTCTTACTATGGTCCGTACTTTTGAAACCGAAAAACAAACGCTCACAAATGATATTGAAAATTTGAAAAAGGATGTGCATCGATTCAATTTAAGTACGGATAAAGTCATAAAAATTTTAGATGCACAAAGAGGTGAGCATTCTAAATTAGAACTTGGTTATAAACCTTTTCAAAATGTTTTTAAGAAAAAAGACCAAGGTCCAACCTTTGTACGTGCTAGTAGTCCTCGTATTATTACTTGTTTTTATTGTGGTAACCTAAAGGTCTCAAGGCTAACCCCCATGGACCCCAAAATTATAGGGTACCTAAAAATAATTCCTTTGTAGGTTATAGGGGCTATAACAACAATGGAAGATTTAAAATGGCTCGTGGACGGATGTTCACGCCATATGACCGGAAAGAGAGAACTTTTTACCAACATCAAGCTCCAAGAAGAGGTATGGTCATGTTCGGCAATGGCAAGGAAGAATTCTTGGAAATGGAGAAATTGGTAACTCTTCTTTTCTCTTAGTAAAATGTTCTTTTAGTAGAAGGACTTAAGTTCAATTTGATAAGTGTTAGCCAACTTTGTGACTCAAATTATAATGTTGTTTTTAATAAAGAAAAATGCCTTATTTCCAAAAATGATAAAATTATTTGTGAAGCAATTAGAAAAGGCAATCTTTACAAAATTTGTACAAGTGATTTGGTTAGTCAAAATATTTCTTGTCTTGTCGCCAATAATGATTTAACTAGTTTATGGCATAGGCGACTTGGACATGTTGGATACAAAATTTGCAAACTATTTACAAAAACAACATGTAAAAGGACTACCCAAATTGAATTTTGAAAATCTTGGCTTATGTGACACTTGTCAAAAGAACAAATTAGTTAAGAGTAGTTTTAAGCCCAAAAATGAAATCTCCACTACCAAACCCCTACAAATGCTTCATCTTGATTTGTATGGGGATATTGTGCGGCAAGTCTAAGTGGAAAACATTACACTTTTGTTATAGTTGATGATTTTTCTAGATATACTTGGGCTCTATTTCTTACAAATAAAAGCGATGCCGTTAATGAGTTTGTTAAGTTGTGTAGACTCATTGAAAATGAAAAGGAAGATACTATTAAGTCCATTCGAAGTGATCGAGGTGGAGAATTTGACGGCGAATTTAGAGTCTTTTGTGAAACCAAGGGATATAGTCATAACTTTTCGGCTCCAAGGACACCTCAACAAAATGGAGTAGCCGAAAGAAAGAATCGGACACTTCAAGAAATGAGTCGGTCCATGCTCAATGAATTTTCACTTCCAAAATATTTTTGGGCCGAAGCGTAAGTACCGCTTGCTATGTCATTAATCGAGTTTATATTCGTCCTAAAATGAATAAAACTCCATATGAGCTTTGAAAGGAAGAACTCCAAATATTAGTTATTTCAAAATATTTGGATGTAAATGTTTATTTTGAATACTAAGGATCAATTAGACAAACTTGATCCTAAGGCCGATGAAGGAATATTTATGGGGTATTCAATCAAGAGCAAAACATATCGGGTTTATAATAAGACTAAGCGGGGTTGTTGAAGAATCTATCCATGTCAAATTCAATGAAGCTTGGGGGTTGAAAGGATACCAAATGATGAATGTGATGAAGAGGATATCGTTGAAACCATTGTTCAAGATGAAACTCAAAATGATCAACCTTCAAGCTCAAGTGTTCCTCAAGAAGATAAAGGTGATACTTGAATCTTCCCGTAGCATTGAAATTTAAGGAGATCACCCAAAAGATCTTATTATTGGTGATCCCTTGATAAAGTAATGACTCGAGGAAAATTTGCCGAAAAGCTCTTATATCTCAAAAAGAGCCTAAAAATGCTAAGGAAGCTATTGAAGATGAGGATTGGTTTTTAGAGATGCAAGAGAGTTGAATCAATTTGAAAGGAATGATGTATGGGAATTAGTACCTTGTCCTCCATCTCAAACAATTATTGGTACAAAATGGGTATTTGGAACAAGCTCGATGACCAAGGCAATATTGTTCAAACAAAGCAAGGTTAGTAGCTCAAGGTTATTGTCAAGAAGAAGGTATTGATTATGATGAAACATTTGCACCGTAGCACGTTTAGAAGCTATTCGTATTTTACTTGCCTATTCTTGTTTTAAAAATTTCAAGCTTTACCAAATGAATGTAAAATCCGCATTTTTAAATGGTATTATTCAAGAAGAAGTCTATGTAAAACAACCTCCGGGTTTGAAATTTTTCTAGGCCTAATGATGTTTATAGACTTAAAAGGCCTTGTATGGTTTGAAACAAGCACCCCGTGCATGGTATGATAGACTTAGCTCTTTTCTTTTGCAAAATGGTTTTACAAGAGGTAAAGTTGATACTACTCTCTTTGTTTTTGAAAAAGGGCAAGATTGCTTATTAGTGCAAATTTATGTTGATGATATTATTTTTGGTGCTACTAATGAATCCTTGTGCAAGAAATTTTCTAAGTTAATGCAAGGTGAATTTGAAATGAGCATGATGGGGAGCTCAACTTCTTCCTTGGACTTCAAATTAAGCAATGCCAAGAAGGAATTTATATTTCTCAATCAAAATATACAAAGGAGCTTTTGAAGAAATTTGGCATTGAAGAAGGAAGAACCGTCTCTACCCCAATGGCAACAAATGTCAAGATTGACAAAGATGAAAAAGGCAAGTCGGTTGATGAATCCAAATATAGAGGTATGATTGGTAGTTTACTTTATTTAACCGCAAGTAGACCGGACATTCTTCATGCCGTATGCCTATGTGCTCGTTTTCAAAGCAATCCCAAAGAATCTCATATGAGTGCCGTTAAAAGGATTTTTCGATATTTGAAAGGCACTATTCAATATGGTTTATTCTATCCAAAGAATGAAAATTTTTCTCTTAAAGGTTATAGTGATTCGGATTATGTGGGAAATATTGATGATCGGAAAAGTACTTCCGGATCATGTCAATTTCTAGGTGATTGCCTAGTTTCTTGGTTTTCAAAGAAACAAAATTGTGTTTCACTTTCAACGGCCGAAGCCGAATATATTTCCGCGGCATTTTGTTGTACACAACTTCTTTGGATGAAACAAACCTTAGCGGATTATAAATGTTCTTTTGAAAGTGTTCCTATCTTTTGTGATAATATTTCCGCTATAAACATTGCTCAAAATCCGGTTCATCATAACTGTACTAAACATATTGAGATTCGACATCATTTTCTAATGGATTGTGTTTCAAAACGAAAACTTGAGATATCTTTTGTACCATCTCAAGATCAATTAGCGGACATTTTTACAAAACCATTAACTTCCGAGACTTTTGCATCAATACGAGCTCGGTTAGGCATAATGCATATTGAATGAGGTCTATAATTGCATTTTGCACGTTTTTAAAACTTAGGGGCGAAAAATCGGATTTTTGGTTGAAAATTCGGATTTTGGAAAATTTTTCAAAATAGTGGGCTGAAATGGTTGAGGGCAACCGGTCGCCCTCAACGCCGACCGGTCGCCCTAGGCTTAAAATTGGATTAAAAGCGTTCTGTCTTCAGCATTCTTCATTTTAACTTATTTTGGCCATTTTTCGTCCCCTTTGCCTAAATCACACAAATTTCACTTCAAATTTATTTTCTTGCATATGTTTTATATTTTGGACTTCATTAAGCTCGATTATCATCATCATTGTGCATCTTTACCGAATAAATGGTAAGAATTCTACTCCATTTGCTCCCCTTGAGATTTTGACTTATTTGCAAAATTCTTGATGCTAGTTTCATATGAATGTGATGAGCTTAATATTTATAATGTATTGAATGTTGTTTGAACTGAATTGGTGATGAAAATTTTTGGCTTAAATGAATTTCAAAGGCGTTATATACTTCTAGTTTTATTCGACGCACACCAAGTGTTCGACAAAATGTTTCAATGAAAAATTCATCACCTACGTGATTCTCTCGATTTGAAAAGTCATATAAGTTTATAGAGATCATGTTTTATCAATCAAATGAGCTTTTTCAAGTCAATTGATCAACTTTTCCCTTTTACTTGGAATTTAAGCTTCAATTCTCAATAAGCTCGATAAATCGATAAATTTGCGCACTTTGATATGAATATATGATGTTTTTATCGTGCTAACATTCTTTTTTATGATTCCAAAGGGGGAGAAACAGGAAAAATGCTCATACGCTCAAAGAAGCGAAAATAAGCTTGCAAGAAAAGCTATAAGCTAGGGCTCTTGAAAGCCATAAGCTGTGAAAAATGCTTAGTCCATTTGATGTATTGTGGAGTTTTATGCTTGACTAATGATGTTTTGTGACAGGGGGAGCTTATAAGCTCATGGAATACTTGTTCTTTATATGCATGTTGATAGGGAGCTTGTGCAAAAATGATTTTGAAAAATCTTTGCTCCTATCCTTGTGTGTGCTTGTACTTATGATGTATCTTGTTTGTAATTGATTGTTGTTTTAAGACCGGAAAATTTGTTTTGTTTTAAAATCGACCTTCTAAAATTGTTTTGGTTTATAATCATCAAAAAGGGGAGTTTGTTAGATAAATGTTTTTATCAAGATTTTGATGATTTTGTTTTAATAAGATTTTATACCAAAACAATGTTTTTATATGTTGTCCAAATACTTCTAAATGATTTAAAATGTTTTTACTAATTTTTGGAGTATTTCTTAGAGTTTTTAATTTGATAAAAATTGGACAACACTTTTGATGGTTTTGTTTAAATTGGTTTTTACACCAAAATTATGTTTATAAATGTTGTCTAAATACTCCCAAATGATTTAAAATGTTTTTACTAATTTTTGGAGTATTTCTTGAAGTTTATTTTTGAAAAAATCGGACAACATTTAAAATGGGAGGTCGGCCAGTCGCCCAAAGTGGTCGACCACGCACCAAGATAAGAAACTCGAAAGCGAGAACATGCGAGTTTGAAAAAAAGGGAGAGGGGGACCGGTCCGGGGGAGGCCGACAGTCGCACCAGGCGACCGGTCGACCCCTCCGACCGGTCGCACCCCCGCAACCCCTACCTGGATCGCACTATTTTTTTCAAACGGTCAAAATCTTCAACAGGGCAACCGGTCGCCTATGCTATTTTGTAATGACAAAAAAATTCCAACCGTTCTAATCTGTGTGAAAGATTTGCTTTTGATTTTTGTACAATATTTCTACATCTTGTGATCTTCTTTTTGTAGACAAAGGTGAAGATAGAGGAGCCTATGTTGGGAGCCTATCTTGGTGAAGCTTCCCTATAAATAGAGGATGAATTGAAGACACAAGATACAACACACAAGCAAAATACACAACAAGAAATCTGCAAATTGTTCAAGCTTTCATTACATTCTTGTTGTAATAGCCTAAGTACTTTCACTTGCACATCTTTGAGGTCTAGGCTTTTTGATTCTTGATTACACTTGCACTCAATCTTTGTATTGGTTTCATAGAGTTGTAATCTTGAATTTTGTCCATCATTCAACACAAGACATCCTTGTGAGTATTCTTGTTGTAAGAATACACTTGGGTGATTTAGGTGATAGGTGTTTGAAGAGTGTGGTACTCTTCAAAGGTGGCGAAGGAAGATTGTGGTAATCTCCTTGAAGGTGTTGTAAGAGGATTGTGGTGATCCTCAAGGTGTTGTATTAATTGTGGTAATTAATAAAATCTTTTTCTTTTTGAAATCCATCCCGGAGATACTGGGGTGGTAAAGGATTAGGCCCTAGGTGGGTTGAACCTCTTTAAATCAACGAGTGTTGTTTAATTTCCGTATTTACATTCTTGTCATTTACTAGTTGATTCGAAAAAGAGGGTAATTTGCGAAAAATCGGCATTATCTATTCACCCCCCCTCTAGATTATCGTAGCCACTTGGACTAACAAGTGGTATCAAAGCCAAACTCTTTGGCTAAGCTCGTTCCGAGTAAAGAGGAAAGATCCATGGCTACGAATGAAGCTTATCTCACCACCGGCGCCTCCACCAACAAGCCACCACTATTCGACGCCAACAACTACGCATTTTGGAAAGACCGCATGGAGTGCTTTCTACAAGGATCGGTTTGATATTTGGAATGTGGTCATTGAAGGAGTTGCTCAACCAACAACAAAATTGGAGGATGGTACCACTACTCCCAAGCCATTCAAGGAGTACGATGAAAATGACATGAAGGCTTTCTCTCTAAATGGTAAGGCCTTAAATATTTTACATTGCTCTCTTACCGCCACCGAATATAATCGCATAAGAGGCATACGGTCGGCACATGAAGTTTGGGAAAAATTAGAAACCATTTATGAGGGCACAAAGAAAGTAAAGCAAGCAAGAAAAACAATGCTTGTGAAAGACTTTGAAAATTTCAATATGCATGATAGTGAAAGCATATCAAAAATGGTGGAAAGGCTTGACAACATTGTCAATCCTCTTGTGGCTCTTGGAAAGGTCATCTCTGAAGAAGACAAGGTGACCAAGGTATTAAACGCCCTTCCTTGCTCATGGTCCGAAAAGGTGACGGCAATCACGGAAGCTCAAAATCTTGAGACACTCAAGGTTGATGAGCTCATTGGGAATCTCCACATTTATAAAGTATATCTCAAGGAGAGGAAGATTTGAGGCTTCTATCATCTAGAAATAGAGAAGATCTCTATACTCCTGGAAGTATCACTAGTTGGAATGATCTCACTGAAAAATTCATGGCAAAATTCTTTCCACCTAGTAAGACACTTCAACTGAAAAGTGAGATTGCTCAATTTCATCAACTCGACTTTGAGCCACTCTACAAAGCTTGGGAGCGATTCAAAGAATTATTGAGAAGGTGTCCACAACACGGGTGCAGATTGGCAAAAGGTTCAATATTTCTACAATGGTATGAATGGGCATTCAAGAACTATTATAGATGTTGCGGCGGGAGGTACATTGATGGCTAAAACTCCAAGTGAAGCCATGCTTTTACTCGAAGAAATTGCTGCCAATAGTTATCAATGGCGTCTGAAAGATCTACGCCAAGAAAAGTTGCTTGTTCTTGAACTTGATACTATGTCCGCATTGGCCTCTCAAATTTCCGCCTTGTCAAAGCAAATTGCTACACTAAGTCCAGGTGGAAAACAACAATCGGAGGCGATCATGGAGATAAGTCAAGAAATTGTGAATCCGATATCTTTAACAAGCGAATTATGTGAATAATTGGGGTTTCAACAATAGAGGGAATCAATTGCCAACACATTATCATCCCGGGACTTCGCAATCATGAAAACTTCTCGTATAGCAATACGAGAAATGTGTTGCAACCACCTCCGGGATATCGAGAATCAAGCAAGTACGAGCACACACATGTGGGAGAACAAAAGCCATCTTTGGAGGAATTACTTAGTTCATTCCTTGTAGAATCAATAGCAAGGATGAACAAGGCCGATTCTAACACGAAAAATTTGGGTTCAAGGGTTACAACAATTGAAAGTCATCTCAAATCTTTGGGGACACATGTGGGTCAATTGGCCCACGGCTATTAATTCACAAAGAAAGTTGATACGTTTCCAAGTAACACCAAGTGAACCGGGAACATTGCAAGGCCATTAAGTTGAGAAGTGGGGCGGAATATGATGAACCAAAGATGCTGTTCATGCCACCAAAGAACCAGAAGCAAGCTCAAACACTCCAAAATGAAGAGGGCATTGATAAGCAATCGAAAAAGCAAAATTGAGGTAAAACCAATTTCCAATTATGATAATGTGTTGCCAAATGCTCTTCCTTTTCCACGAGAGATTTCGAGAAGAAAAGTTTGGATGCTCAATTTTCCAAGTTTTTGGAAATATTCAAGAAAATTCACATCAACATCCCTTTTGCCGATACACTCGAGCAAATGCCAAACTATGCAAAATTCATGAAGGATGTGATGTCGAGAAAGAGAAGGTTGGAAGCATATGAGACGGTCAATCTCACGGAAGAGTGTAGCGCCATTTTGCAAAGAAAGCTACCACAAAATTAAGAGATCCTGGGGAGTTTCACTATCCCTTGCACTATTGGTGATTCTTATTTTAATAAAGCTCTTTGTGATTTAGGTGCTAGCATTAATCTTATGTCGTTGTCTGCATTTTTGAAACTTGGCCTTGGAGAAATAACGCCATCCACCATCACATTGCAATTAGGCGATAGATCACTCACCTACCCAAGAGGAGTGATTGAAGATGTGTTGATCAAAGTGGATAAATTCATATTTCCGGCGGACTTTGTGGTGTTGGATATGGAGGAAGATCATGAAATGCCATTGATTCTTGGGAGACCTTTTCTAGCAACAGACGAGCTTTAATTGACGTGCAACGAGGAGAGTTAACATTACGGGTAAATGATGATGAGGTCTTATTTAACATTTATAAAGCAATGAAATTTCAAGAGAACCTCACACATGTCATTTTATTGATAAAATCGAACAATGTGATCAAACGGAAGTTATAAAACAAGATTTAAAAGATCCGTTAGAACATTGTTTGATTAATTCAATAATGAAATGTGATGAGGAAGATAGTGATGATATTGATTTGCTTGAGTTTATTCTTTCCCTGAGGCTTTAAAGAAATTGTAAAAGAAAAACTAAAGGAAGCATTAGAAAATGCCAATATTGAAATTATTCCGAAAGGTACTTTAGAACTAAAGGAACTTCCTTAACATCTTCAATATGCATTTTTGGAAAAGATAAAATTTACCCTGTAATTATTTACGCTTCATTATCTTCATCCGAATTGGATAAGTTGTTGCGTGTGCTTCGTGAACATAAGTCGGCCTTGGGTTGGTATATTTCGATTTGAAAGGTATAAGTCCTTCCATTGTAATGCACAAAATTTTAATGGAAGAATCTTATAAACCATCTATTGAACACCAAAGACAACTTAATCCCGAATGAAAGAAAGTCGTGAGAAATGAGGTTTTAAAGTGGCTAAAGACAGGTATTATTTATGCCATTTCGATAGTTCATGGGTGAGTCCTAAGATGCAGTTGTCCCTAAAAGGGGTAGATAGCTTGAAAAATGATAACAATGAATTAATTTCTACACGAATCGTATCACGAGGATGGCGAGTATGTATTGACTATAGAAAATTGAATAAAGCTACTCGTAAGGATCACTTTCCCTCCCCTTTATTGATCAAATGTTGGGCGAGGTTGGCGGAGTTCACGAATATTATTGTTTTCTTGATGGCTATTCAGGATACAATCAAATCGCCATTGCCCCCGAAGACCAAGAAAAGACTACTTTTACATGTCCATATGGTACTTTTGCATTTCGCAGGATGCCATTTGGATTATGTAATGCACCTGCTACTTTTCAGAGGTGTATGATGGCGATTTTTCATGGTATGGTTGAGGAAATCATGGAAATTTTTATGGACGATTTTTCTGTTTTTGGTACTTCTTTTGACCATTGTTTGCATAACTTATCTATGGTTTGGCAACGTTGTGGGGAAACTAATCTTGTACTTAATTGGGAAAAATGTCACTTTATGGTCAAAGAAGGGATTGTACTTGGACATCGTATTTCTTGTACAGGTTTGGAAGTTGACAGGGCGAAGGTTGTGGCTATTGAAAAGCTACCCCCACCTTCAAATGTGAAAGGCATAAGAAGCTTTTTAGGGTATGCGGGATTTTATAGGAAATTCATAAAAGATTTTTCAAAAATTGTTAAACCACTTTGTAATCTCCTTGAAAAAGATGCTATCTTTTGCTTTGATGAGTTGTGTTTGCAGGCATTTGAACAGATAAAAAAGGCACTCATTTCAGCTCCGATTATGATAGTACCGGATTGGACTCAACCATTTGAGCTCATGTGCGATGCAAGTGATTATGCGGTGGGTGCCGTTCTTGGTCAAAGCGAGATGAATTTTTAAAGCTATTTACTACGCAAGCGGGACCATGGACAACGCCTGACAAAAGTACACCACCACGAAAAAGAGATGTTGGCGGTAGTTTTTGCATTTGATAAATTCCGAGCTTACTTGGTGGGTACAAAGGTGATTGTTTATACGGATCATGCGGCAATCCGATATCTTTTCTCCAAAAAGGATGCAAAACCTCGGTTAATTCGATGGATTTTGCTCTTGCAAGAATTTGATATTGAGATTAGGGATAAAAAAGGAAGTGAAAATGTGGTTGCCGACCATCTATCCCGCCTTGAGCAACCTCACGAGGTGATTGAGAGTCCAATAAAAGAATCGTTTCCTGATGAACAAATTATGCGTCTTGAGACATCATTACCTTGGTACGCAGATTTTGTTAATTACCTCATGGGAGGAGTTTTGCCACGGACTTGACTTCACACCAAAAGAAAAAATTCCTACATGATGTTAAGTCTTATTTGTGGGATGATCTGTTACTGTTCAAGAGATGCGCGGATTCTATCATTCGCCGTTGTGTTCCTAAGGAAGAAATTGGAGAGATTCTTCAACATTGTCATTCATCATCTTATGGGGACATTTCAGAGCCAACCCGAACGATTGCAAAGGTATTACAATCTGGTTTTATTGGCCAACATTATTCAAGGATTGTTATGCCTTTGTGAAAACTTGTGATCGATGCCAAAGGGTTGGTAATATTTCATGGCGTCATGAGCTTCCTTTGACAAACATAATGGAGGTGGAGTTATTTGATGTATGGGGTATTGACTTTATGGGGCCATTTCCCGCGTCTTATGGAAACTTGTACATTTTGCTTGCGGTTGATTATGTCTCCAAGTGGGTTGAGGCGATTGCTACACCAACAAATGATGCTAAGGTAGTACTCAAATTCTTGCACAAGCATATTTTCACTCGGTTCGGTACTCCTCGAGCTATTGTAAGTGATGAAGGTACGCATTTTTGTAATAAATTATTTAACAACCTTCTTGCTAAATTTGGTGTGCGTCATAAGATTGCGCTTGGTTACCATCCTCAATCTAATGGTCAAGCCAAAATTTCCAATCGTGAAGTGAAACAAATTCTTGAAAAAACGGTGAGTTTTAATCGAAAAGATTGGGCACAAAAGCTCGATGATGCTTTGTGGGCTTATCGCACGGCTTATAAAACACCCATTGGTATGTCACCATATCGATTGGTGTTTGGTAAAGCGTGTCATTTGCCGGTTGAACTTGAGCATCGAGCTTATTGGGCAATTAAGAAATTAAATTTTAACTTGAAAGAGGCCGGTGAAAACCGATTACTTCAATTAAATGAAATGGAATAATTTAAATTAATCATATGAAAATGCCAAAATGTATAAGGAAAAACGAAAAATGGCATGATCATATGATTTTGCGACGTGAATTCTTACCCGGCCAACAAGTGTTATTGTTCAACTCTCGATTGAAACTCTTTCCAGGTAAACTCAAATCACGATGGTCCGGACCATTTGTGGTTGAACGTGTGTTTCCGTATGGTGCCGTCGAGTTAAGAGGGAACGATGGGAATTCGTTCCAAGTGAATGGACAACGATTGAAACATTATTTCGGGAACGAAGTAAGGAAGGTTTTAAATCTTCCGCTTGGTGATGAAATTTCTTGAGCTGAATAGTTGAGTCCTGGCTAACGACTATAAATTTAGCGCTTCTTGGGAGGAACCCAAGTGATTTTCGTGTGATCGGATTTTTGTGTGATTTTATTTTTTTTTAAGTTTGTTGGGTGTTTATTTGAATTTTGGTGTGATTTTTGTGTGAATTAATTTGTGTGTGATTTTTAAATTTTTAGTTAAATTGTGATTTTTAAATTTAAAATAAAAAAAAAAAATATACGAAAAGTACTACGGACTGGGCGCTGCAGCTGCGCCGAGATGCAGGACGGGCGGGAGGCTGAACGGAGTGTCTTGGCGCTGCATTGGCCCCTAAGACTAGCATTCAGTCAGACCAGTGAGGAGAATTAAAAAGGCTGATTCAGCCTATTTGTTTTGACAAACAAACACACCCACCTCACGCCTATTCTTGATCTCTTCTACAAAAATCCAACCTTGCTTTCACTTATACACCATTCAAGTGGGCATTTTAGCAACTTAATCATCATCTTCATCTTCTTCATCAATTGGGTAAGTGAGCTTCAATTGTACATCAATTTTCTTCAAATTTTCAAGCTTAGGTTAAAAATGTGGGAATTTTCAATATCATTATAATTTTGAATTTCTTGATAAATTCTTGATAAATTGTGATGATATATGATTATATTATGCTTGAATTGGTTGGTGTTGAAAAATGGGCATGAATTGAATTTCAAATTTGGTGTTCATCTCTTCTTTGATATATGCCTACAAGGTGTTTGTTAAAATGCCTCAATGAAAAATATTACACCTAGGCATTTGATTCTTGTCATCATTGTGTACTAAAGGTTATTTGATCATGAATTGATGACAAGGATGCATAATTGTTGAGTTGTTGCCTAATTCCTAACCCCTAACTCCTATTGTGCGTTCTATGTGTATTTTGCTTGTGTTATTTTTCAGGTGATTTCCAGATCAATTAAAATGCCAAGAACAAAGAATGCAAGCAAGGGCAAAAAGGTGGCGAGTACTTCCGAGGAATATGATACTAGTCGTTTCGTAAGCTTAGAGGCACAAAATCTTTTTTATGAGAAATTAAGCACAAAGAGCATAACCGCGAATCAGGGGTTACAACCGGGCCGAATGATGGTGAACTTGCACAAATGATACATCGTGAAGCAATGGAAAAAACTTTGTGCACAACCTAGACCATTCGCACTAATATAGTCAAAGAGTTTTATGCAAATGCAAAGACCAAAAATGGCTATAACTCGAGGGTTTTCGTGACGTGAAGTAAACAAGGTATACACTCATTCAATAGCGATAAGATAATATTATGGACTCCGAGGAGGTGGATCACTCACCGTCACGTTGAATTTATCTCGCAACCACCAAGTATGGAGGAGAGATTTGTAATACCTTATGTCGGCTGGAACGTGGTACGTCATATAAAAGTAGTGGGAGGTGCTCGCTTTTCCGCACACGAGTCTTAGTCGATATGGGCGAGCTTGGTACCACTTCATATGCAACAACTTGATACCAACCAAGCATGTTAGTGATGTAACTAAGGAACGAGCTAATCTTCTATATGCCATAGTTATTCTTGCATACAATACGACCCAATGTAATTATTGCAACGTCCCTTCATAACAAAATGCTACAACCCAAAACAGGGGGACTAATCTTACCGAGTTTAATTTGTGGGTTATGTAAAGAAGAGGGTGTTACATGGGATAGCTCCGAGCCATTGGAAAATCCTAAGGGACCCATAGATTCGCTATTATTGCTTCTTATGACGAGTGGGCGGGCGGTGTGCCTAATCCGGCGGAGTGCGGGATATATTCTTGATCCCGAATTTGCCCTACCAGCTATTGAGCATGACACTCATGCCCAACCACGTAAATGTAGACACTCCATCCGGTTCAATGGCAAGACGCTCTTGTTCTAGACGTTCACATCACGATAACAACCCTTCGTGACGCACTAGTTCGCGAAATGCGAGAATTGAGAAGGGCTTTTGTAGCCGAGCAACGTCACGAGCGCACGAGAAGAATATGAGAATGAGCACAACCGAGTACTTGCCGGATATATAGCCGACACACCCGCAGCCCAGTTTCAATACCACCACCACCGGGTCCTATTGCTCATTTTTCACCACACGACTCCGATGAGGAGTCCTAGGCACTCGGCTATCAGGAAAGTTTTCTCACTCTTCATTGAGGACAATGTTCAATTTAAGTTTTGGGGGGGGATGTAATCTGTATTTGTGTCTTTTGAGTCGTATTAAAAAAAATCGAGTTGAGTCGAGTCGGGTAGTTAATTTGTTGAACTATAGAACTACATGACTAAGTAGATTTGTTGATCACGAGTTGAACTGTCACGAAAGCATGCTTTTAAGTGGTGATCTATATTTTGCTTCATTGATTTCATATTCATGCATAATTCTGTTAACTTATTTGAAAATGATTAATGAAGTCGAGTTGTTGTATGATCCCACCGGATTCTAGAACTTGTTTGATCACTAATTGAGGCGAAATCCTAGGTGAAATAACATAAGGAAATGATTTAGGCCATCTTTGAATAAAAGCTAGAGCCAAAATGACTACCTTTGTACGATATAATTTTACTAGTGTCCCCTTTTGAGCCTATTAAACCTGTTCTTTGGCAACCAATGTTTTTACCTTGAGCTTACATGTGAAAATCCTAATTACCCATCACTCATACACACAAAATGATTGAAGGTTGAGGAGGATGTGATAAGTAAGGTAGATGTTCACTCGCATGAAATTGCCGAGAACAAGAAAATATGAAACCCCATTTGTTAAAATATGCAAAAGATTAAGTTTGGGGGTTTCGAAAAAAAAAATTGTTGAAAATGGAGGCTCGTAAAGGGAGAATAATTGAAAATTCAACAAAGAGTGAAAGTAGCCATTTTGTCTGGCAATTGGTGATTTGAAGAGGTAATTGTGTGTTTGGGTGAGTTGAGCCACTTAATCCTAAATTTTCATACCCGACCCTAAGCCACAATACAAGCTTTGGAAGTCCTATTGATCCATGTGTTATATATTAGCCTACATTAGTGGAGATTAGTGGGAATAACAAGCCTATGGAATCCTTAGTCATTATATTTTGATACTTAGCGTTGGATCATCTTGATAACATTTGATTAAGTAAATCAATTTGAATAATGTAAATGGAATTTTCATGAATATTCAACACTTTTGATCACAATGATAAAATGCATGCTTGATTGATAGTGAAATGAGTTTTTAGACAAATTTTATTGGTTTATGGAGTTTTGTAGTTGCTTGTGTTGTTGTTTTGTTTGCCTTTCATTTTGGAGTTATAATTGTTTGAGGACAAACAATAGCTTAAATTTGGGGGTATTTGTTAAGTTGGTATTTTACCAACTTATTTGATATTTTAGAGTAGAATTCGGTTTTATTTTTTGGTGTTTTTAGTCGTTAGAGTCCTATTTATTTCAATTAGAGTCGATGTAGAGTCAATCTGATTTGATAGACCATAAATGAAGAAAACGGTGAAAAACGGCTTGAAAAAAAGAAATCGTGTAAAAAGAAGGAAAAAATCGCACTTTGGCCAGACGGGCGGGTGCTGCAGTCACCGCGACAGGAATGAGGTTCGGAAGCGAGCATGTGGGCGCCGCTACGGCTCAACGCCCCATGCCGCCCGAGCGGAAGATATTGTTGATGCGGTGGCGGCTGCAGCTAACGCCCCAGCAACAGCGCCCGGGCGGCAATTGTGCGGAAGAAATGATGCCCGCCCTTGGCCTGCGAGAGTTGGCGAGCGATGTGCGGGCGCGCAGATGATGCCCCGTGCGATAAACTGGGACGAGATTGCTGGGCGCCGCAGCGCCCGGGGGCGGAAAAACCTATGTTCACCTACCCCTTCTTGGACTTTTGTGTACTATAAATACCATCCTTGGGGCTTGAAATGGGGGCATCTTGGAACCCTTGGGAAGAGAATAAAAACAGCTACAAGACAAGGAAGAAGAATTTGAGCATCTTGAGAAGAATTTGGAGAAGAAGATTTGAGGCTTCTATCATCTAGAAATAGAGAAGATCCCTCTACTCTTGTTCTTATTTTGTTGCTTTTCTTCATATCTTGTAAGATGTATTATTGTATTTTCATGGATTCATTTTCTTTAATCATGAGCTAAACTCAATAATTCTAGAGGATTGATGTAATCTATATTTGAACTTATGTTTTGGGATTGTGGTTTGTCAATCTAGATGTATCAATTTATTTGTGCTATTTGGATCTATTGCTTCTAAATTATTTGATCAATAATTTAGATTGTTTGGTGTATTTGATTTGACACTTGAGTGAGGTAATTGAATACATGACCTTGGAATAGCATAACCTAGGATTTCATAGAATTGAGAGATTTGTGAATCCTTTGAAGTCATTTATCAAGATTCATAGCTTTTATTGAGATTTTGATTGGTGATTTTTATAGAGATATTGATTTCCCAATTGAATCTAAAATCATTGGCACTTGAGAAAGGGAATGATTATTGTAGAAATCTTGACTTATAAATTGATAATTGATGATTGATAAACCATATTGACAACATAAGGGATAACTAGATTCATCATACCTCTAGAATTCATTTAATCATTTGGATAAACTCATTGATATTTTCATAGTCTTAATTTATTTTTAGTATTTTTAGTATAATCAACTTCATCAATTATTGAATTTCTAAATAAAGTTAGACTACTATAATATAGTACTTAGCGATAATTTGATAATTATTCCCTTTGGATTCGACAACCTTACTTCTCTATATTAAAACTTGACACCGTAGACTTGCGGTTAGAAAAATATCTAACACTAGAGCAATGATATATGTCACAAGTATGCTTATGCCATAAAAATCTATAAGAGATGATAAAACACTATAGTTTGAACAAATGCACAAGAGTTTTAAATATAACATGCAAGGTCCTCTTTTTTTAAAAAGATTTTTAAGAACACATATATATTGAAGACCTTAGGCCTAGTTTGTTTATGTTTCCAACAACCTATTTCCAATTTCCAACTATTCATAAAACTGGAATCATGTTTGTTTATAAATTTTTCAATGGAAATCATCATTTTCACATTCCATTTTTCACATAAAACTACATCTCAAACCTATAATTTCAATTCTCAACCCTATACACTATCCTACATCACTCATCAATCACTATTCTCATCTTTTCATCTAATTATACATATGGGACCCACTATTACCAACTCTATCAACTTAAAATATTATTATTTTTTAATTATTTATACCTAATGGGACCCACTAGCTTACAATCTCACAAATATATTATTATATATTCAATTAAAATATTCAACCACTATCAATTTTTCAAATTATTATATACATAAAATAATACTTCAAAACTACTCAACCAAACACAATCTCATTTCCAAACCTACATAAAACTTATTTTCATTCACTCATCCAAACATATTTCCAATTTTCACACGAAAACCAATAAATTCTCAAAATTCAATTTCCAACACTAGAAACTAGAAATGGTCCATGGAAACATAACCATACAAGGCCTTAATTTTTGAAAACTCATTTTGAAAAATTAGGCACAATTACAAACATGCATAATAACAAAATAAAATGCATATTTAAATGAGGAGATATGGTTTACCAATTACGCCATTTCTATAGGTTATGTTTTTCCCGTTGTTGATGGTATCTTCCCCTTTGAAAATCATCTTGTAGATGATGGCTTCTCCAATTGCTCCATTTCCAAGGATTACGTCATTTCCATTGTTGATAATGTCTTTCTCTTGGAAATTCATTTTGGTGATGTCTTCTCCTTTGATCAAATGAAACGGTCATTTGATGTCTTCTAGGCGGTATGTATTTTCCTTGATTTTTATTCCGCCGGGTACCTAATATGACATCGTTTTGTGGTACCCTCAAGTGTTTGGGTCCTTTGGGATTAGCTTTGAGGCTTTTAGGTCTCCAACAATAATCAGAGTTATTTCTAGCCCGACAAGTATTTACCGTATGACCCTTTTTACCACAATAAAAGCATGTAATAATTCTAGGAGAATAATGACCAACATACATAGGGACTTGATTTCTTTTCACATAATTAACAACACTAGGTTTATGATCAAGTCCTTGTTTCAATTTATCACAACTATGAACATCAACAATCTCGGTCATTTTATCGGTACTCAAGTTGGATTTTGATAAATTCTTTTTCATGCAATTAATATTCTCAACAAGAGTACTATTTTCTTTTTCAAGGTTTCTAACCTTATCAAGTGTGGTGATGTTAGCACATGATAGTGATTCATAAGAAGTAAATAAACTATCCTAATCATTTTTCAAAACATTGAGTTCCTTTTTCAAATTTTTGTATTTAACAAGTAAGCTTTGGAATTCATTTTGAATCTCATCATAATCATTAAGAAAATCACTATAATCATTGTGCAAGTCATTATAAGAAGTAGAAGGTTTAGAACTTACCTCGTTTTCTTCTTCGAAGCCCATAAGACATCATTCATATTCATCATTGTTGGAGATTGTAGAAAGCTCATCCCATGTTGTTGGATTTGATGTTGTATCCAATTGAGAAGTAGATGTTTTTGAGTGACTCCTTTCATTTGCATATACTTCTTCTAATTTTCTCCATACTTCATGTGTCGATTTAATTTCTACAATATGATCATATTATAAAATGGTAAGTGAACAATACAAAATATTAAGAGGTTTACCAATTAAGGAGATGATTTTCTTTTCTTCATCATTGAGCTCCTTCAGGACTTTGGAGGTGTGAGGTGTGTCTTTCATCGGAATAGATTCTCCATTGACGATCGTGTTCCAAATATCGAACCCCCAACCTTGTAGATAGCATTCCATTCTTTCTTTCCAAAATGTAAAATTTTTGGAATCAAATAGTGGTGGCATAGTGGTGGAGGCGCCGGTAAGGTAGACTTCATTCGTAGCCGATGATCATTCCTCTTTACTCGCGATGTGGAACGAGCTTGCCAAAGAGTTTGGCTCTGATACCACTTGTAAGTCCAAGCGGCTACGATAATCTAGAGGGAGGTGAATAGATTATCTCCATCTTTTCGATTTTGCCCTCTTTTTCGAACAAAACAAGCCAAGACAATAGAAAATGTGCGGAATGTAAATAACACGCGTCGATTTATAGTAGTTCAACCCACCTAGGGCCTAATCTACTACCACCCTAGTATATCCGGGATGGGTTTTGAAAAAGAAAAAGAATTTTATTAATTACCACAATTAATATAAATTCAACTTACGACACCTTGAATAGCACCACACTATTGTTCAACACCACCTTTGGAGATTACCACAATATCCCTTTGAAGATTACCACAATCTTCCTTCAACGGCACCTATGAAGATCACCACAATCTTCAATCTTGAAGAATACCAAATTCTTCAAACACCTCAAGAGCACCACACTCTTGAAACTCCTATCACCTAGATCACCCAAGTGTATTCTTTCCACAAGAATACTCACAAGGATGTCTTGTGTTGAATGATGACCAAAATCAAGTTTACAAATCAATAATGAATAATACAATTTGAGTGCAAGTGTAATCAAGAAATAAAAAGCCTAGACCTCAAGATTTTGCAAGTGCAAGAACTTAGGCTTATTACAACAAGAATGTAAAGTATGAAAGCTTGGAGAATTTGCAAATTTTTCTTGTTGTTTTGATTGCTTGTGTGTTATATATTGTGTCTTCAATTCATCTTCTATATAGGAGAGTCTTCACCAACATAGGCTCCCAACATAGGCTCCTTCTTCTTCACTTTTGTCTACAAAAAGAGGATCACAAGATGTAGAAAAATTGTACAAAAATGAAAAGTAAATCTTGTTGTCAAAGAGTTCAAACGGTACAATTTTTTCTCATCAAAAATTGCATGCAGGCGACCCGGTTGCCCTATAGAAAAATTTGAACGTTGGAAGAGAATAAGCGCGATCCAGGTACATGTTGCAGGGGGGTCGACCGGTCGCCCAGGGGTGCGACCGGTCGGCCCTACCCTGGACCGATCCCCCTGCTCAGTTTTTCAAGACTGTAATGTTCTGTTTTCATTTACGCACTCTTCAGGTATCGGTCGACCATTTGCTCGACCGGTCGACCTCCAATTTAAAATGTTGTCCGATTTTTATCAAAAATAAATTTCAAGAAATACTCCAAAAAATTAGTAAAAATATTTTAAATCACTTGGGAGTATTTGGACAACATTTATAAATATTGTTTTGGTGTAAAAAACAATTAACGCAAAAACATCAAATATGTTGTCCAATTTTTATCGAATAATAAATTCTAAGAAATACTCCAAAAATTGGTAAAAATATTTTAAATCATTTAGGAGTATTTGGACAACATTTATAAACATTGTTTTGGTATAAAAACTCATTTAAACAAAATCATCAAAAGTGTTGTCCAATTTTGTCGAAAATAAACTTGAAGAAATACTCCGGAAAATTAGTAGAAACAATTTAAATCATTTAGGAGTATTTGGACAACGTTTAAAAATATTGTTTTCGTATAAAAAACAAAATCATCAAAATCATGATAACACCATTTATCAAACACCTCCCATCCCCAATAGTCCACCTTACCCCTAACTTAAGTAGTTGCCTTGAGCTCCATATATTTCTCCATGTGAAACTTGGGTTATTTCCAAGCTCAGAATTTAGAAAATCCCCTCGAGGGTAATATTTAGCTTTGAGCATCCGACTAATGACAACATTTGGGTTAGAAACAAGTTTCCAACCAAGCTTCGCCAACATAGCCAAGTTGAAGAAGTGGAATTCTCGGAAACCAAGTCCTCCAACATCTGTAGAACCACATAACTTATTCCAATTTAACCAATTAATTCCACGACCACCTTCCTTCTTTTGTACCCCACCAAAACGAATTAATCATCCATTGAAGTTCATCTCCTATTTTGAAACATGTAATAGAAAAACACTCATACAATACGTAGGTAGAGCTTGAGCAACGGACTTAACAAGCACACACTTACCCGCTTTAGAGAGAGGCTTGCTACGCCATTCTTGTATGTAGGAGGACCATAAATGATTCCGAATATAGCCAAATATCTCCTTTTCCTTCGACCAATTAGAGAGGGTAATCCCGGATATTTTCCCCATGGTTACTCATTGCTGCACGCCCAAAATCCCAAGAATTTCATCTTGGTCCTGCAAATGTACATTTGAGCTAAAAGAAACAGAAGATTTATGGAGGTTTATGGCCTGGCCTGAAGTTTCCTCATATTTATTCAAAATCTGCTTTATTCTTTCCGACTCTTCCTTGTTGGTTGTGAAAAAAAGATAACTGTCATCTGCGAAC
Organism: Rehmannia glutinosa; assembly: GCA_016081115.2. Taxonomy (NCBI): domain Eukaryota; kingdom Viridiplantae; phylum Streptophyta; class Magnoliopsida; order Lamiales; family Orobanchaceae; genus Rehmannia; species Rehmannia glutinosa. The sequence continues at coordinate 161,631,048 of CM071926.1, read as the reverse complement.
AGCAAGTGACTCACTGTTGGTGCACCCCTACAAATTTTAGCTCCGTGAATAAGCCCTCTAGCTTCAGCCTGACGCAACATGGAAGATAATCCCTCAGCACAAAGAATAAACATATACGGGGATAAAGAATAAAAAACGGGCGTTTTTTATTATTCATCTTCTTCTTTACATTAATTTTCCTATGCCTTGATTTTTGACTTGAGTGCAATGCTTTATGATTTAAAAAAAAAAAGTGAAAAAAAAATTAAAAGAAATGGACTCGAAAAAAATAGTTCATATTGATTGGGAATTGTTGTGAATTCAGGGTTCATATTATTTAATTTGTTTTTTTTAGCAGTTATGATTTTTTGCCATAGAACCGATCAAACCTTCTTTCACAAAACAAAATTTTAATTTTCACTTTTCTTCACCTTTTTATAAAATTTAAAGTTCTAAACTTATTACCTTATTACATATTATGTGATTATTTAAGTTTTTAACCATGTTAGAAATTTCTTAGGTCGTTTAATTGATATTTTTTAATCTTTAAAATATATTACATAATCACTATTTGTAGAAAATAAAATACTAATATTGTCTTTTGCTTTGATAAAGTGGAATATGTATATACACAATAGTATAAAATTTAAGTATAGTATGTTCTATTCTAATCCAAATCAAATGTTTCATATTGTAAGCCGACTTAGTCGAGGATTCTAATCAATTAAACTAGGGATAATTACAAAAACACCCTGAGGTTTTGGCTAATTACAAAAACCCAAAGATGTTTCAAAATTACAAAAACCCCTTGAGGTTTGAATCCATCTAACATTTTCTTCCTTCATAAACAACGAACATTTCAAAAAACCCATGATACTTCTAGAAATATTTCAGTTAACCCCTTAAAATTAAGGAATAATCAAATTTGAGGGGGCTTTTTGTAATTTTGAAACATCTCTGGGTTTTTTTGTAATTAGCCCAAACCTCAGGGGGTCTTTTGTAATTATCCCATTAAACTATTTTAAATTTGGATGGATCCCTATCATCAAGACATATATTCTAATAGGGCTGCACATTCGGTCGAAACCGAACCAAACCGACCGAAATTTCGGTTAACCGAAAGTTCGGTTTGGCCAAAATGCCAAACCAAACACCGAACCGAACTGCTCGGTTCAGTTCGGTTTTTGGCCGAAATTTATTCGGTCAGTTCGGTTCGGTTTTCAGCCAACCGAACTTCAGTCAAAAATTAACAAAAAAAAATTGTTGTGCCAATTTGACATGCTACTACTGACCACTATCAGAATAAAAACAGAGAAAAAATTAATATGGATAGTCGAAGCAAAAATCTTACGCAAACTCCCTTCCAAATAAACAAAAACCTGATCTTCATTTTCTGTTTTGAATCTAAGGGTTGAAAATGAAGTCCCCACATTTACACGCCCAACACATTGGCTTATAAGTTGATATACCATCTCCCCTTCAATCTGAAATTTTTGGGATTATTTCTTGGTGTAAGAATTTAATGGTGGGTGCTATTGGAAGTTGAATTGCCTCACAATGCAAGTACCCCCATTTTGATTTTTTCTTCAGAAGTGTTTCTGCATTTTACCAACTGCCATTAGAGTTTGAGGAATTGGGGAGTTTTTTGTTTAACGGTGAATTGCTATTTGAAAGTAAAAGCGCAGTTAGGATTAGGAACTGAAAAGAACACTTTCAGATATAGATATATATATATAAAAAAAAAATTGGTTTGCGGTTCGGTCGAGTCGACCGAGCCCCTATACATAAACCGAAACCGAAAACCGAAGTTCCCAAAAAAAAAAAAAAAACGAACACCGAACCGAATTTTTCGATTCGTTTTCGGTTTGGGCTGAACTTCTGTTTCGGTTCGGTGCGGCCGATTAAACCGAACTATGCACACCCCTATATTCTAAATTTGGATGAATCAATCCTTATCAAAAACAAAAAATCAACTAAATGTATACAATATTAATTTAATATTGACATATTATATTATTACTCCCTACGTCTCAATTATATAGTTCAGTTGGACTTTTCACACAGATTAAAAAAAAATATTGGAAATTACAAATATACAAAACAATTACTTGATTTGCCCCTATTTAATGAATAGTGGAAATTATAGAATGCATATTAAATAGGATTATAATAGTAAAAGAATGAAAAAGTTACTATTAAATATGGAAACTGGAGTATATATTTGGGACATACCAAAAAGGAATAGTGGACTATATAATTGGGACGGAAGGAGTATTATTTTATAAAATACAATAAAGATATAATTAATTTTATTAAAATGGGTCGGGTCAACTGTTGAACCAGCGCGACCGAACAATAAGTACCGCGCTTCCTTTACATATCATATAGAATTCCAAGAAAAATAAACAGCTCTACATTTTGCAACTGACCCCAAATAAAAATTGAGAAAAGTAACGATAACCTTTGAGTTCTTTTCTTCTACCAAACAAATAAATTTCTTCTTCAGCATATATTGCTGAAAACATATCAATGGCTGCAGAGAATCTAAATGTTCTCTTCAAGAACAGAGAGTGACAATGTGACATATATGTTTTGTGAATCAAAAATATTATCATTTGTCACAGTCGAGTATGAACGAACCAATGCTATGCAAAGACTCCAGTTGGCAAAACGTGATTAAGAGATCGCAAATTATATTGGACTGATGGATCAGCTAAGAATTTCAGATGCGGAACTAATTTGGGTAAATCACATAAAACAATGGATTCAAAATAATTGAAATGCTATAGTACCAACCAAAAGCTTCCAACATAACTGAATGAAACCAAGGTGAATGAATATAAACAGAATAAACTTCTAAATCCTACAGCACAACTTCACAAGAAAGCAACCAAAACTTGAAGCCACCAATTAGATCAAAAGATATAACTAGCAAAAACTCAATTCATAAAACATAGAGAGCAAAAGAAATAACAAGTCATATTACACCACATGCCACCGACGGTCGAGCACCCAACTCTGAGAGGCACAACTGCAGGATGGAGACCAAAGACTACGATAGAAATGACAACCAACAATACGAAATAAATAACTCAAAACTGTTTGACAAAGATAACACACGTCTTTTTGATAGTAATAGAAGAAAAGTTTGAAATCACGACAAAAGTAAAACCTAGGCTGCACGATTCACTTGGCACCTTTCTTAGCTGCTGCCTTGGTGACCTTGGCTCCGGTAGGATCCTTCTTCTCAACACTCTTGATGACTCCAACAGCAACAGTTTGACGCATGTCCCTAACAGCAAAACGACCAAGTGGAGGATACTCGGAGAAAGTTTCAACCACCATGGGCTTGGTCGGAATCATCTTAACCATACCAGCATCACCATTCTTCAAAAACTTGGGTTCCTTCTCAAGCTCTTTGCCAGATCGCCTGTCAATCTTGGTCATGAGTTCAGCAAACTTGACAGCAATGTGAGAAGTGTGGCAGTCGAGGACAGGGGCATAGCCATTTCCAATCTGACCAGGGTGGTTCATGATGATGACTTGGGCTGTGAAGTTAGCAGCCTCCTTTGCAGGGTCATCCTTTGAGTTTGAGGCAACATAACCACGCTTCAAATCCTTAACAGCAACATTCTTAACATTGAATCCAACATTATCACCGGGAAGAGCCTCTGTGAGAGCTTCATGGTGCATTTCCACAGACTTAACTTCGGTTGTCAGTCCAGTTGGACCAAAGGTGACAACCATACCAGGTTTGATGACACCAGTTTCAACTCTTCCCACAGGGACGGTACCAATACCACCAATCTTGTATACATCCTGAAGTGGGAGACGGAGAGGCTTGTCTGAGGGCCTCTTGGGCTCAGAGATCATGTCGAGAGCCTCAAGTAGGGTTGGACCCTTGTACCAGTCAAGGTTGGTTGACCTCTCTATCATATTGTCACCCTCAAATCCAGAGATGGGCACAAATGGGATCTTGTCAGGGTTGTAACCAACCTTCTTCAGGTAGGAAGAAACTTCCTTAACAATTTCATCATACCTTGCCTTAGAGTATTTGGGAGTGGTGGCATCCATCTAGTATAGAGAACCAAGTAGGTGAATAAGTACACAATACAGCATCAGTAATGATCATCATAACATCTGCTCATCTTAACAAATTACATGAAAGTATTTTTGCACATGGAGGATGTCACGAAATAGTCACTAATACTACTTCCTCAAACAAAATCCACTCATCGAAGTACCACAATTAGCGATAAACTTGGACAACAAAACAAGGTAGTATGCACATTGTTCAGACAAATTACTCGATACATGTTCACTTAAACAGTAATTAACATAAACTGCCCATGGATTTGCAAAACAAAAAATGAAAAAGTAGACACCAAAACATACAAGCCTTAGAATGCAACTGAAATAAATTAACATAGATAAGAATGAGGATTCGAAAAGGTTAAAAAGTACACAAAACCAAACCACTTTAACATATGCACAAGATTATATCAGGACTGACGGGGCTCGAACCCGTAACTTCCACCCAAAAAAGGGTGGGCTCTCACCAATTGAACTACAATCCTGAATACACACAATCTGTTGTCCATGATGAAGGATAACCCCAATTCAGTCTACCAAAATCTCCTTAACATAAAGATAGGAGAGGTAGATCCAAGGGTTTCACTTTCATACTGAAAGACAAACAGATTAACAGACAAGTACACATAGGCATTTACATAACAGACACATAAAATCAGCAAAATATATAACCAGATAATTGTGATTTTAAAGTATACCTTGTTACAACAGCAGATCATTTGCTTCACTCCCAGAGTGAAAGCCAAGAGTGCGTGCTCACGGGTTTGGCCATCCTTTGAAATACCAGCCTCAAAACCACCAGTGGTTGAGTCAATGATAAGCACAGCACAGTCAGCCTGGGAGGTACCAGTGATCATGTTCTTAATAAAGTCACGATGTCCGGGAGCATCAATGACAGTGCAATAGTATTTGGTCGTCTCAAACTTCCACAGGGCAATATCAATGGTAATACCACGTTCACGCTCAGCTTTAAGCTTGTCAAGAACCCAGGCATATTTGAAGGACCTCTTGTTCATCTCAGCAGCTTCCTTTTCGAACCTCTCAATGACACGCTTGTCAATTCCTCCAAGCTTGTAGATGAGATGTCCAGTGGTGGTTGACTTCCCTGAGTCGACATGACCAATGACCACGATGTTGATGTGAACCTTCTCCTTACCCATATTTAAGCTTCTTAAGAAATCTTAAAACCTGAAATGACAAAAGAACACTCTAAATGAGAAGCGTTAAACATAAACAGGAAAACAATCAAATCTTCTAAAACTATGGCAGTGTAGCTTTATCCCAATGAGCAAAAGAATATACAGATTCCATCGACAGTGATTTGGGGGAAAATCATAATTTTTTTTTGACAAGTGATTTGGAAAAAAATCAGTTAATCTAACTACAAATTAAGATTAAATTCAAAAAGAAAAATAAGTTTTTAAATATATATATATATTCTCAATGAAACAAAACCAACAAATCGTAACACAATCTATTACTCGTTATCTCAGATTCAATTAACAATCACAGTTCATTAAATCTACAATATCATATCCAATTATAAATCAAACAGAATAAAAATTATGACAAACTAGTAGATCCATACATTAATACACAATATCTCATAGCCTGCATGAACAGACCTCACACCCAACAGAAAATTAAAACAAAATTCAGTGTTATTTCAACGCTCTCCCAGTGGCTATCATTCAGATAACCTATAGCATTCAAATCGATTCAAACAACGCAAATTAACAAAATACACAAGATTTTCCCGAAATAGTTGCGATTCGCAGAAAAGTAAATTCATCAGAAAAGAAGATAAAGATCACGCGATAACAATCTTATAACTACATATATATTACACAGATACATCGAGAAAGCAGAAGAATTTTACCTCTACAGAAGAATCTAGGGAGCGAGGGAGAAAAGGCTTTTGGTATAGGCAGAATATAAGAGTGCGCCTATTTATACAATGAACGCTAGGGTTTCGGTAACATTTTTTTGAAACTTACGTTTATACCCCTAGGATCGGAAGTAAATGACTGCTTAGTCCTAGTCTAACTTGGGGACCAAGCAGAATAAAGTCAATGCCATAAATTTATAGTCCCACTAAAAAGTCATTTAACGGAAAACTTTTATTAGTTTCAAAAACACCAAAAAAAAAAGGAAATTTTTTATTTTTTATTACAACATTAAATTCGTAAAAAATAATCATAAACTTTGAAGAGGGGCCATTTATAAATACTTGGCCTGCAAGAATAAGCACTAAGCAGGCGGTCTCTTTTTATATAACTTATTACTAAATACAAAAAAAAAAAAAAAAAAAGGAAATAAACTGATTGAATTAGAACGTAGCCTTATATAAGTGTGGTTTGGAATTTTCTAGAGAAAATGAAAATATGTCGGGTTTCATTTAATCGTTAATGAGTTGATTCTCAATTTATGTGAATCAAATCAAACTCGAGCTCAAATAGACATACTACACAAACTTCATCTAATCTTTTAATAATCAAGTCGAACTTGAATTTTAAATTTTATCAATTAATAAAGAAATAAAGAATTAATGAATTGAGCTCTATGAGTTTTGCTTGAATTTTAAATTTTATCAAATTGAACTAAAATAGAATTAAAGAATTGAGCACAAAGAGTTTTCAAAAAATCAGTCTTGAATCAAAATCAAGTATCATGATTCACTTTCCTAATCTTCAAAAAAAAAAAGGGAAAAAAATTGCTAGAGAAGTACATAACCTCATTTTTCTTTTGATATCAATCTAAATTTGGATAACTTGAAAAAAAATTTATCTAAACTCAAAGGCTATCAACTTCATTTGGTTGTCTTTCACGACCAAAAAAAAAAAAACGATGATGATAAAAACTTCTCAAGGATAGCTTGCCATATTTCAGCACAAAGTCAATGGATTTATTCACTTGATTACTATTTGGCATCAACCATCTCCTACTCTATATATTTGTTACGATTTACTTCCAACATATTCACTGACATAACTTTATAACATTTCATATTTTTCGCAATGGAGTTTTACATATTAAAAAAAAAAGGAAACGCATTGTGCTTCTATGTAATGACCTCTATGGACATTCTTCAATCAAGATGTAGAATACATGGGCAGTCATTATAAAGTTGTGCTTTCACAAGACTATACTCCATTTCAAATTTTACGTATTAATCTATTTTATATTTCTGTACGTATAGAGGGATGTATATGGTGAACTCAACACACTCAGACATATTTATCTTTTACGGCATAAATTTCGCCCACTATAGCTATCATATTAGTAGTTATAAATCTACACCAAGACTACAAAGTCTAAGAAGACACTAATTTTACAACTACTCTTCAAAAATGTGAAAAATAAGAACTCACTCAAATTTTAAAGTTGATATACATTAAAGAAAATAGACTCAGCTTTAGATAGAGATAAATGAATTTCATGCGTAGTTATGTATAAGTGTTGATTGGTAGAAAGCGTCTCAAAGTGTTAAGATATATTCTGCCAAAAAAAAACCATTGTTTTCTACACTAACAATGCAACTTAAAATTAAAAAACATTCCCCTCAAAAAAAATTAAAAAACATGTATAAAGTTAAAAAAGAATATTTAGTGAATAAGTTGCAATAGTAGATCCAGGTTGAACATTCATGCAACCTACCAATATTTCAACAAAAATTTTACAAGCCAGTTTATGTACAGACAAGTACATGCTGATAAGTTTAGTAAAATATAAAACATGACACCACAATATTATGTTTCAGCTTGAATATGTTTGATACAATACATGAAATATAAAAAAAGTTGACAATGCCAAATGAACAAGGTGAAATCACCAAGATGATGACATCCTTCCAACAATTTTAACTGCTTTTTCCCAGAAATCTCCACTTTTCAGAACCAAGAAATTTCAGAACTGAGATTTATCCAAGCTGTCGAAGTAGGGATGGTCCATAGCAGCTTTGGCTGAAATTCTGTCAGCCGGATCATATTTAAGCATCTTCTGCATAGCCAAAAAGACAACACAACATTTTTCAAAAAAAAAAAAAAGACAACACAACAGAACATTGATATCACGAGATCTAGAAAACGTGTAAAGTAGATGTCGAAATTCAGCATGGAAGAAAACCAGATGTGATAGAAATTTTGAGATCAATTTCATAGCCAAATAAATCATCTAATGGCATTGCAAAAAGCTCTAATGGTCCTCATGACCCTAAAATGGAACTTGGAAGTGGAAACAGAATGTATAGATAAACTTTAAACAGGTAAGGTCACAAGAAAACTAAACAAATGGAGAAGCTGAGACATAAGGAATCACCGATAGAAGGTCAACGCCATCTGGTCCCAATGAAGGAACAGCACGGGCCAAGTTCTGAGCTTCCCACTGGGGATACACATGCCAATCCCTCAATGAACTAACTCCTGGCCAATCCTTCTCAGTTGGTGTTCCTAACAACCTGCAATGATGCATTAATTGAAGTGAATTACATGGGATTGGAAATAGTCATTACATAATTTGAGGAAATGAATACTTGTTCAATCTTTAAGAACGAGGAATAATTCTTCAACAGATACAAATCAAAACAACATTATTTCAACAATAATGAAGAAAGATTCAAAATATTTATAGCATGATATTGTTTCAACAAAATATTGGGTGGTTCGCGTGAATTCAGTTGCTTTAACGCCGCTCACTCAATATCTTTCCCAGTACGTATAATTAACTTCACCACCTTCTATGCACTTATAGTTACATAAAGCACACAAGTGTATATAAATCAGCTCAGGCATATGTATCTTCAAAACATATTTAGATGTTCTTGAACATATTCCCATGTTCCAATTTAAAACAACCACTCTACCAGCATACCTAGTGGCTAGTACCCACAAAGCCAAGAACCACTGAAGTTTAGTTCTCATCATTATAACTACTAAGTATTATACACCATCAGAATGCCGTCTTTCTTGACATAAAATTATTCAACCCACAAGAGCAATAGTTGCATCAAGAATATAGGTACTTTGTTTATGCAGAAGTAATATATTTCAAATCTGCATTTTTCTAATGTGGGAGAGTCAGAGTTTGAAGGGACAAGAGAGAAAAAGTGATGCATATACCAAAGTGTACATGTCTCTTAAATAACATTCGTTCATATTAACAAGCCAACTTTCTGAAGCTAATACAAAAGTCACATTCCCTCAAAAAAAAAAAATACAAAAGTCACATAACATAGTAAGTTCAATTTATAGATAGGAAAAAAAAAAAAAGGAAAGAAAAGAAAGAAAGAAGAGCTGTACCTAAAAATATGGAGCAATTGTTGGAACTCAGAATCACCAGGAAACAAAGCTTGCCTCCTGACCATCTCAGCTGAAACAGGGGAAAAATGATGCCAGGTTAGTTAATTTCGTTTCCCAATTGTAGAAAGAAACAGGGTAGAAAAGTTTCCCACCAAAAATACAGCCAACAGACCACATATCAACAGCGGTTGAGTAATGAGTGGATCCGAGCAGGACCTCAGGCGCTCTATACCAGAGAGTGACGATCTGCACATCATGGATCGAATAAATTACCCATAAATCACACCTCCTAGTTAAAATTAATGAGGCAATGAGTGAAAAAATACGAATTGATGATACCTCGTGCGTGTAGCTCTTGAGAGGAACAGTGAAGGCCCTGCCTAGACCGAGATCGGCGATCTTGAGGATGCCCTTGTCCTTATCGAGGAGTAGATTTTGGGGCTTGAGATCGCGGTGAAGGACTCCATGGCTGTGACAGTGAGAGACGCCCTTGCAGAGCTGGTAGAGGAAGCTCTGGATCAATTGAGGAGGAAGAGGCCTAGGGTTTGGGCCTTTGCGATGGGAATCAATAAACTTCTTGAGATCAGTGTCGAGATACTCGAAAACGAGATACAGCAGAGGCTTGCCATTTTTGTTGTCGACGTGCTCGACGCAGAGCAATCGAACCACGTACAGAGACTGCGACAGCATCTGAAGGAGAGAGACCTCACGCAGCGCCGTCGGCGGCACACCTTCTTCGTCCATCTCAAGCCGCGTCTTCTTCAGCGCCACCACCTGCCCGGTGGCCTTCTCTTTCGCTTTGTATACCTTTCCGTAAGTCCCTTCCCCGACTTTCTCAAGCTTCTCGTACTTCTCCATTGATGGATTGAAGATGAAATCTGCGATCTCTCTTTCTCTTTTTCTCTCTAACCCTTTTGGCCTTTTCTTCGCAGTTATTCGATTTCTTTTGAATGTTAAAGCTTTGAATTTTGAATTTCATGAGCTCTACACAATCCCGCCGAATGCACGTCGACGGGTAATAATAGCGTCTGCTACTTTAGGCCCAAAATAAAATTATTGGGCCTCACTCATCGACCTCTACAATAATCCATTTTTCGAGATAAAGTTTGAGTTAAATTATTTTTAGATAGATAAAAATGTTTTATGATAATGTGGAATAATAATGTAATAGTTAAAATTTATGTGATTAATATTAAATAAAATTATTTGAATGTGTTTCTTCTTTCCATATAAATTAGTAATCTGTATGTGCATTGCATATGTATTTTTCTCTTAATATTAGTATTTTGTAATAAAAATATATATTAACATGAGTGAGTATTTATATGTAATTTTAATAATAATATTATATATGGTAAATAGAAATTAAAATTTATATCAAATTTAAATTCTTAATTATAAATTTAAATATTAAATTCGGCTTGTTTATCTTTAATCTATTAATTTATGTTTATCTCTAAATTATTATTCTATCTCTCTCTCATACACAAACATTCAATCTCTCCATAAACAATTGTATATACAAATTTGTGAAACATGTATTTTTTATAGGGTGACGCTATTTGCCCCCCAATATTTGATTAATACACCCCACTCCCAATATTTACAAAAATGCCATAAGTTAAAAAGACTATGATACCCTTAATAAAATTAAAACAGTGTAAATACTCTCATTTAAACGCTAGAAAAATCTTTTTTTTTCCCCAAAAAAAGTTGTTTCTGATTTTTCCCCAAAAAAAACTGATTTTTCGAGAAAAGCTGATTTTTTCCAACTGATTTTTTCGGAAAAAAAAAAAAAAACTGTTTTTCCAAAAAACGCTGGAAATCTTTTTTCCCAAAAAAAGCTGATTTTTCCAAAAAACGCTGGAAACAACTTTTTTTCCCAAAAAAGCTATTTTTCCAGCTTTTTTCCCTAAAAAAAGCTGATTTTTTTCTAGCTATTTTTTTCGAAAAAAGCTGGATTTTTCCAGCTTTTTTTTTCGAGGAAAATTTTCTTTTCCCGTAAAATGCTTATTTTTTAAGTTAGGATTTTTTAGTTTGGAGGGTAAAATTGGAAATATAGGTGTGGTGTATTTAGTAATTAGATGGGTTTGTAAAATAGAGATGGGTTGTATGTAGAAATGTGGTGTATTAATCAAATATTTGGGTGCAAATAGCGCCGCTCTTTTTATATTCAACATGTGTTTTCGAAAAAATGAATACTTCATGTTGTTAATCAAATATTTTTCTTAGCAAATATGTAATAATAAATCTAAAAAGTTTCACAAAAAATTTTAGTGAATGAATGTAAATTACAAATTATGAAAAAACTTCCTTGTATTCAATATTTGTAGTTATGTTACTATATTTATTCTCATCATCACAAATCAAATTTTTTAAACCCTTAAGATTAGTCACCCGGATACAACAACGTACGACTGTGGCTGAATAGGGAATACTGGTGATTTTTTCAAAAGAAATCCAACATGAGAGAAAGAGATTGTCCTTGACTTTTGTTGATCGTCATTGCATATGAAGCGATCAAATGAAAATTATATCCATTTTGCGTAGTCATCCACCCGGTAGCAAAGACCAGGGAAAGCACCTAAACGGTTTTTCTGAGTAAGCTAATCGGGGAACAGGACGTCGTTACGGTACGTCTAAGGTTAAGCTATGGTTTTTTTCTTATTCCTTAAGGTCATCCTCTGGGGTCAAGTTCGGGGATAGAAAGATTTGAAATAACTCTACGTTTGTCGCTAGATCCGTCGGCAATTTCAGATCAGATGGATTACTCTAATTCAAGGAATTGATACATTTTCACCATCATTGTTTCCTTAAAGAATTTTTGCCTCCTAAAATATTTCACCAAGTTTTGTAATGTATGTTAAATGTATACTTTTCAATAAAATATACAACTAGCCTAGATTTACTTGAAATCTTCAAGACCGAATTCCATAATCCTAATTCATTCAGGGATCTTGCGGAGTGGTAAAGTGGCAACTACTTTTCCTATAACATCTATAATAAAATAATTATTGTTAGCGGTACTTCACATACTCCTTATCTATAAAACCAATCACCCTCTAAACAAATAAATAAATTTAATGATCCACGTACCTATAAGAAAAGTATGTATTTCGTGAAGAAAATTAAAAATCTAATCAAAAGATTTCAAATCATATGCAAACGTATCATTTGAATATTTCTCTACTTTCGTGCGTGCAAATAAAGGGAACTTGAAATCATATAAACCTGCTTTGAATTTGGAGCTACTTTTGGACACCATTAGAAGTGGCAACGGGGCGGGGTCGGATTTTGACAGTATCGTCCCTGCCCCATGAAGGATCTGGACATGATCGGGGGTGGGGTGAATCGGGGGCAGGGATCCCCATTGTGTTTTTTTACAAGTTAAATAATAATTTTTAATTTTTAACAAAAAACAAAAATATATTTTGTTAAATTTATGTGTTATATTTGTTAACACTTTTAGAAATTATCATCATCTACATTTAAAGAAAATACTAGATGATAAATTTTCAAAAAATTAATTTTTTCATATATATATATATGTATATATATAAATAAAATATACCTAATATTCATGTAAAGCAGGGGCGGGTGACCTAAACCCCATTCGCGCCCCATTGACATAATCAGGGTGGGGATTCCCATATGGTTCAACACAGGGCAGGTGCCCCGATCAGGTACGAGGCATTTTGCCATCTCTAGACATTATAAAATTGGAGAATCTATCTTCTTTTAGCTTTGGCCTATGCGTTTATATATGCACCTCATGGACGGTTCATGTATAATATCACCATATCAATAAATTTGTTATCATGAATTTGAAATCCTAAACATCAAAACTATCCATCAAAACAAACTCAATAAATGTGTTATTATGCATTTGACATCCTCAACATCAATCCATCCATCCAAACAAAGACGTTATTCAGGTTGATGAATGATGAATTTAAAACTACGGATTTCAGTTTCTCGTCTTTTTTCCGTGGATAACAAAAATCCCAATCCCAATCCATAATTCTTCTACGAATTAATCAGAAATTTGAATACGGATGAAATTGTCACAATTCAACAATATTATAGGATTCAATGCCCGAGCAGCTTTAGAAACTAGTAGCAACAACACGGTTAACGTTACTAGCAAACAGCTCATAATCAACAAATGATGGAGTTAATCACAAAAACGACCCTGAGTTTTAGCTTAATTACAAAAAATCTCAGTTATATTTTAAAATTACAAATACCCCATTGACATTTGTTTTTATCTAGCAAATTACACCTCAATGCATCATCAAAAAGGGTATTTGTTAGGTATATACAAAAAATAATTGTAGTTTTTTATAATTAGGCTAAACCTGGGAGGTAGTTTTTGTAATTATCCCTAAATGTTAGGAGTCATACGGAACAAAAAACTCGCATCACAAGTGTTGGTTCCCGTTCATTTGAATTCAATTTATTTATTTTGATATCTTGCAGTAAAACAACCCGTATCCGAAAAATCTTATAAACTTGAGAATCTTCTACAAACTAGTCTATAAGATACATCCAAAGTGAATTTTAATGGTCCCATAAAGCAAAAATGCACCAATACCTGAGGGAGCATTATTATAAACTCCAGGTCTAGATACACCAGTGCCGCAAATAAAATGGAAACCAACAGCAGTCAGCAACACGGAATGCAGCAATCAGCAGTGGTTGTGCAGCCTGAGGGATTTACATGAACAAAAGCCTCCAAAGGAACAGAAGAAGGCCTTTCAAGACATCACCGACGATATCGATAGCGTTTGAAGTTGAAGTACACATGTAAGATCCCCCGTTCAAATGTACATTTAAATCCCTTTTTGTGTGAGTACTCCCATTCTTTATTGACAATGCGGAATGCCTGCGCACACAATAAACATGGTTCAGTGGATTTTCCAGGAGTCGTTTTTTATTTCTTTCCTTATTTTAAAAAAAAAAAAGAAAAATTGTTTTTTTCAGACTAGTATTTAGTGGAGAATGAAACCCCCTGTACAGAAATAAGAAATGAGTAGAGATAACTTACTATGTCTTCATAAGGGGGCCCAGCATGAAACCTTATGATGCAAGTCTCAGAACTATCCCCATCTTTCTCGATGGTGTAAGTCGGAGCTTTTGATTTGTCAACCAAATCAGGGTAGAAAATGTTGAACTTATAACCCTGCACAATTTTGGGGGGTGGGTTGTCATGATCATAATGAGTTTGGTTGTACTTGTTCCACTCATAGCCCGTGTGAACGCGGTTGAAATATTTCGGCTTTCTTGGACGATATTTATCATGCCACCAATACACCTGTTCCATTGGTATCAAAAGTATAAACATGTCAGTGATAATTGAAGAAATGATTCCTGTGTATCAAAGATAGAGCTCAAGGTGATGAAATACACGGTTAACACTAGTCTACCTGGGAATCAAGGTTAATTTCGTCATTTGAGCCAAATACAACATCACCTTCCTCCACTGTTCCCATGGCTTTCATAGCAGTTTTCTCAAAGTTATCTTCAGGAGGAGCCGGCCTCGAAGACAGTTCTTGGATGCGTCGCTCTTCTAATACCGCAATACGTCTCCTCTCCTACTCACAGATGTACATATGTACATACAGTCAGCTTATGTGTCTTGGAAGGAAAGCAAGGTTACATATTTTACGGAACAATATACTTAGTTGACCATAATAGATAGACGATGAGAATATTCTCTAATCAAAATTTGAAAGGTTGCTTAGTAAAAAATATAAGTTCGGAACATTAGAAAAGAAGAGGAATAAGGACACTATGAAAAATGATGGAGCTTCAGAATCTCTCTGATGCCTTTTAAGAACCTCAGCGGTAAATCACAAAACTTGCAAAGACCAAACTATTCTGAACGATCAGAACAGAAGGAGGTCAAATAGTATTAACAGACTTCTTGACACACAATACAAGGAAAAGAACTAGGAAATGGATTCTAAATTAAATTGGAAAAGAATACATGACGTACTAGTTTTCACAAAAAAAGGAGGAACTTGATACGTAATTTTAGTTGATAAATTTAGATAAACACCACCAACATTGTTAATTAAGGCAGAATGGTCTTTAATTGATACTTTTACCATCTTGTTCATTGTTTTCTGAAAACAAAAACTTTAAAACTGTTGCAATCCATCACAAGTTCAAAGAAAGGGAGGGCCATCTCCCTTTCCGAGGAAAACAAGATGGTCTCTTACCAAATGAAAAGGGCAATTTCCCAACAAGCACAATATTTTCCAGACACTACTTATTGCCTGCGAAATGAAAATATGAGTGAATATTAAAGTCAAATTACCAAAATAGCCTTATCCACTTCAGGGTCAATTGCATCTTCTTCTTCATTTTCATCACCATGTAACAGTTGTGGTGAATATGATCCAGCTAGTTCTTCTTCATCGTGAACCTCCACATCCATTTCTGGTATTGGAGAAAGCACCGAACCTTTATACACAAGGACTGTCAGTCCACTATTTAAAGTCCATAAATCTAGAAAGGGAAATACAAAAGATTTCAGACGGTTCATACCCTGCACATCTGGATCAGAATCCTTCTGATCAGGTTCTTGAGCCAGTTCTGTCTCGTCATTTTCACCTTCCGATGGTGTCTCTAGGCGCTCCAAATACTTCCGCAGCATTTTGGCATGTATTTCCTTCAAACAAGCCTGCAGTTTCATAGAATGTCAAAGCTAGCTCAGCTTTGCAAATACCAGAAACCCAGGATGCGAAAATTACCTTTGCTTTGTATATGTGGAGACGTTTAAGAACAGCTTCCCAATATTCAACCACCTTGGCAGTCCCAGATCGCATTTGTGATTCAATCTGGGATTGCAAGACTTCTAGTTCACTATAGGTTTTTCCTTGTAAAAGACTCTTAACATCTGCTTCAATGCTTGCATGCAAACCCCTTTCTTCGCCAATCATCTCCGGAGGTAATTGCTCCCCACGCACCCTGGCACGTTCTGATGCATCTTTTTTCCTGGCTTCGGCTAGTTCCCATTCAGAAACCACCAGAAGTGCCTGTCATCCATATAGTGAATTTAGAAGGAAACTACAAAATATCCAAGAGTGAAAATTCCTAATTTAACACGCATAATAATTAGCAGGTGAAAATAAAAAGAAAGAAAAGAACCTTAGCAATCTGCATAAATTCATTTAAAGTGAGGGAGGTTCAACTCTCACAATTTATTATTGAGTCACTAAGAGAGTGTTTGGATGAACTTATAAGCTCTTCAAACATCTTATAAGATATTTGAGAATTTATAAGTTGTTTAAATTTGTTTGGTAACAAAAATATCTTAGAAGCTCCCAAAATAAATGTTATGAGCTTATAAGTTGTTTTTAAAAAAAGGAGGGGAATCACAACTTTTTTTCAAAATAAAATCTTATTTCAACAACCTCCTTTAATTTTGATTGTTTAAATTACAAAATTGTGGTTACTAAAATCTTAAAAGCTACATCTTATTTTATCCAAACACTTCAACAACTTATTCTTAAAATAAGATCTAACATCTTATAAGTTCTAAAAACATCTTCTATGATGTAGGAGCTTATAAGATCTTTCGAATAAGCTTAGCCAAACACCCTCTATAACTGATAAGAATTGTTCATTGAGAATGAAAGTAGCTTATATATACAAGAAGAAGAAAACCCTGCAACTTTTGTCTTATGTAAAGAATAAGCAAAAAAGATGCACAAGAAAACACAAATATGGTCTGCATAGAACAAATGGTTCACATGATCAAGCATTTCGAAATTATCAGTAGCTCTTTAAAAACAATATCTATCTTAAAATTGTGAATAATGGATTTCAACTCATAAACTATGAAGAGCAAATCAAGATCTGCGAACAAATGAAAATAATACAGAAATAGACCGTACGATGTAAGCCAAAACTAAACTAACATACAAGTAAACGGAAGGCACGATATCCTCACAATGCACGTGTTGCAATTACAACAAAACCATAAAAGAAAGCTATCATACGGTACCTCCCAATATTTTATATGTGTAGGAGTTGCCCTGTCCAAATCAAGGTGCATCTTTATATCATTGTGAAGCTCTTCCATTTCTTTCACAGTCAAACCCTAAATAAAAGACATCCCAGTCAAACACCAAAATGCAGTCATGGAAAAATCCAACACAATCTCATCTTGTCCTTAAAAAAGTACGCAAGAATCTTACAAAAGCTTTATCTATTATTTTGGGACATCAGCTAAAGGAACAATGATAGAAAACAAAAAGATGAGGAATATAAAATTTACCTTAAAGACCATGTATGGTTCATTTATTTCGATCTCAATATCATCCGAAGGATCAAGATGTTTAGTGAGTATATCAATCGGCTTAGTACGACCTTCACGTAACCGAATCTCTGACCTAATTTTGCTTTGGTCAAAGTGAAACTGTAAATTAAACACATTACACGGTCAGCAATGAGTTAATTTTGGCAAATGACAGACAGCTACCCGACAATTACATCATAGTGGAAAGGAAATGATGATAGTATGTTGCTACCATTAAATGCTTTTACCTCTTCCTCTTTCTTCTCCCAGTCTTGGAACTCAGCTCGAGCGCGCTCTCTTGCCAACAGTGCCTACACAATAAAGGTCATCAACCATTCAAAACAAGGAGGAAGATAAGATCAATATGAAGAAATGAATAGAATAGCCAATTAAGTCTCCCGTGTCAAATAACACAAAAAGCTGTTTTCCAAGTATAGATTAGGATCCTACCATCTCTTCCTCGTGTTGTGCTTTTTCAATAGCTCTTTCTTCTCTTCTCTTTTTAACTTTTTCGATCTCAGCCTACAAAAGAAGAGAACATAAGTAAATATCATCTACCTGCAGAATGAGGCAGTAGAAATACAATTATCAAGAGTGTAGCAAACCAGTATCAAATAAGGGATGTAGTATACTAAAACTAGACGAATAGAGGCATACAAGTAGGCCTACAGTTATTAGCATGTTAAAATATTATGTTCCACAATCTAAGCCTATATACATGTGGAAACTTTATCATCATTTTAATATGCGGCATGAAATTGCCGGCCTAAAAGTGAAAGAAAGAGAAAACAGATGTGGACAGGACTACACCAAACTTTCTCCAAAATTGAAGGCAAGATTTCTAGATTAACACTGAGAAAAAGAGATAAATAAATACATATTTTAAATAGATAAAGATGCATACAATTTCCAATTTTATGATGTTTGGAGTTCAAGACAAGATTCAACTTGTCAAAAGAAATAAAGAAAAAATGAACGATAATGTTCTATACCATGATATTTACTAAAATGAATCTATTTAACCGCTTATTGGCATCCTCCCATTGCCTAAGCAGGAAGATCATATTATTTAAAGGAGCTTGCTTTATCCTACAATAATTACTTTATGACTTCATGGTCCTCTGTTTGCAATTCATTCTCTGAGAAAGCAATGGCATCATGTTCCACCCGCTTCAAATGCAGTGTCCACCAGATTTACAGTACTTGCTTCAATCATGGTTATAATGATAATGAGGTTTAGGCAATAGTCTTACATACTACTACAAAACTTGAAAAAGACAAAATACATACTGGAAATATGGCTTAAACAATGTTACCATTCTCTCTCTCTGCCTCTTCTTCTCGGCTTTGATAGAGAACTCATCAAGAGGCACGCCTTGGGTCACGTCGCGCTCAATCTTCTTCCGCCACACAAATCTGACATTCAAAAAAAGGTTAAAATCAATGGAACAAATTGAAGCTACTAAATTGCATCATTCACTAATCACTAGTCTGTTATTAGTGTTAAAAAGACCAGTCATGTAAATTCGTACTTTGCAGGTAATATAATTTCACTATTCACTATAACAGATGTTGTGATGTCAATCAGCAGTAAGCTAATCATAGATATTATAAATTACAAGTGCGACTTCGTTGAAAATATAGGTGCTGCAGTGCTCAAACTACTTGTCGTATCACTCCGAATAATGGTCAAAACTAAAAACAGTATCCAAGAGAGTTAAAAAGGAAAAGCGAAATTTCTGAAATAACTAAATGCAGATATGGAGACTCACTTTTCATTAAGATTAGAATCACCAAAGGGATTTGAATCATTGGAATATCCAGAGACGGTCTGCGCCTTCAATTTCTTGGCAACTTTCATAGCCTATCATTACATAGGGTCAGGAACATAAGGATACGAAGCATAATAAAAAGAATACAATCCACACAGACTTAGTAACACGATCAAGAAAACTACGAACCTTTTTGTGAGCCTTCTTAGCCAAATATTCTGCAATTTCTTCCTCTGTAACCTTTCTCTTACTCCTGCGCTTCGCTTGCTCATCTGAATCGCTGTCAGACTTCCGTCGGCTGCTACGACTCCGGGACCTACGACGGTGGGAGTCGGAAGCTGAGTCCGATGAAGAATCATCGGAGGAGTGATGTCTTCGTCGTCTGCTAGAGGACGGCATCCCTCTCCCACTTGTAAATGAAGTTTCTTTAGAGTTGAAGAACCAACTTTTTATGGCGCTGCTGCTGAACCCTAAACAATAATGAGTCCACTACTCCAAATATTTACAGGGGAAACAAAATTATGCAACTAAATATAGGTCTAACGTAGTTTTCTAATATAATTTGAAAGTTCAGTCCAATAATTGTAAAAGAAGATCCGAAGACTGGTGAACGGTTTGATGGCGTACGGACCGATAAGTAAGAGAAGCGATTGCCGCCGGGAAGCTAGAAGCCACGGCCGACGGGAATTTTGGGGTTGTCTGATTTTGGGAATTTTGGATTTGGGGCTGTCACAAAATCCCTAAGCAAACAGTAGGGAAGAATGAAAGCTGCTAGTAGGGAAGTGTTGTCAAATGTGTGGAAATAAGAGGTCAAAAGAACAATTTTTTTTGTTTTAATTATTTATTGAGGAAATTACACTAAACCCATGTACTATTCACATTTTTATATTTTACCATATAAACTATTTTTTGTTACACTTTACAATATAAACTATGTAAATTTTGCACTTTGCTGTATATGGATAATTTTGCACCAAAAATTTGTTTTTCTTAAAAAAAATAAAAATAGTTCATTAAGGTCATCACATATTATCGTATATAAAGCTAATATTTTCTTAAATCCATACCTTGTTTCAACAAAATGTAGCTAGGTATTCGTAGTCGATTTTTGGTTGCTCTTCACACACATAGTTTTACGATTATTCCTTACACTCAACCTTAATAGATATTATAATGGTTCGTACTAACACAACCAAAAAACAAAAAAGCAAAAAATGACAGCAACAAAAAAAAATGCCGCTAACGTTAGACATTAGGAACCAATCTTAAATATATGTCACTAACTAATTAAGAATAAAAAATATATAATTTTAGTCAATTAATAATTTAAATATTCGTCACTAACCATAAACACCCAACTATATTCCGGTAAAATAATGTATAAATCTAATAAATTATCAATTTTTTATATGGAAGCATGATGGGTTGGATACGATCATAATGATCTATTTTTTAAATAATAAAATTTTAGAGGTGAAACTGTCCTATAGGACAAAGTTCAAAATTTTATATAGTTCATATGGTAAAATATAACAAAAAATAATCTATATGGTAAAGTGTTAAAACCCAAATAGTATAGGGGGTGTAATTTCCTCTTATTTTTTGCAAAATTGAAGAACAATTTTAACTTATTTCAAGCATAGTTTTGAGTTTGGGGTTCCATTCTCACCTATCTCCCTCCCCTCCAGGATTTGTAGAATAAATACTTTTGAGATATACATATAAAGAGAGACTATTCCTAGAATAGTAACTCGATTTTTTCTAGCCCATTTTTCGGTTTCTGAAAAAATAATAAAAATTCTTTAGGAAGAAAAGTAATAAAAATCTATGAAAAACTAATAAGTCATAAATATTTGTGATTTCAATATTTTTGTTATTCAACCAATAAATTACTTTATAAATTTATATATTAAATTGTTCAAAAAAAGTTATATATTAAAAATAAAGTCATTTGAATCAGGTTTCCAAATCTGTGTGTATTACATTAATTATTATATACATAAATATATATTTTTCCTTTTCTTTTCTAAAAATTTAATAACTTTTTCATTTTAGATCCGTTTTTGACGTATAATATATATAATTAATCATCTTTTTATGATTTTCGGTTTGACATCGATATTGCATATATATAAAAAAATAAACATAATAAATAAAAATATATAAGATATATTTTCTCATTATTTTGTATAGTGCTTATCAATGTATAGTTGTTAATTGGACTTATCCAATTTCTTCATAATTATATAAAATTGTATTTAAGTTGATAGTCATGTTGCAAATTAATTCCTTAACTCAAGATAAATTGGAAATTTTTAGGCTTCTTATTATAAATTGGATTTCTTTGATGATCACTTATTTCGAATTTTTTTTGCCATCCAAATTATACATTGATTTGTTTCCGTTACTCAAGTTGACTAATTAAATACTAGTTTCAAGATTGACAATTAGCTCAGAAAGATTAACAACTTGGAAAGCCATATGCATACACTAATACAACATATTTTAATGTATTTCCATATATCAAGCCTATACACTAAAAGAAAAAACAAAGTTGTCACATGTCTTCACTTGTGCAATCTGGTACACGTGTCAACACCTTATTCTTCTAAATCCATTTAATGGCCAGATCTAGCCACGTGGCAATCCGGATCAACACCTAATTCTTCAAATTAATTGGATTTCTTTTTTACTTCTATTTATAAATTGGATTTCCGTATACAACTAACAATCGAGAACTGTACAAGATAATCCCAAAAATAATGATATAATTACTTTTGATGTTGCAAATTAATTCCATAACTCAAGATAAATTGGATTGTTTTTACTTCAAATTATAAATTGAGTTTATTTGATTAACAATTAATTGTATTTTTTTTGAATGCCAAAAAAATTAGATTTTAGCCATTTCAATATACAATTAATTTGTAGAAAAATTATTTTGGAAATGGGTGTAACAATTTAATTATGAATTAAGAATTGTAAATTGTATTTATGTATACAACTATCAATCAATAATTCTACAAGATAAATAATAATCCTCAAAATCAAGGATACACAAATTAAGAAGTTACTTTTGATATTGCAAATCAATTATGTAGCTCAAGATAAATTGTATTTCTTTGATAAACAGTAAATTATTTTTTTTAAATGCCAAAAAATTTAAATATTAGTGATTTCAATATACAATTAGTTTGTGGATAAACTAATGTGGAAATAGTTGTAACAATGTAATTATGAATTAAAAATTCACGTAAGTGAAAGCTGAAGAGATATTATTAAAAATTATTTGTTAATCAATAAAATTAGCAAAATTAACTAAGTGATTTTTAATGCCAAAAAACTATATATCAACCACTGCATTATACAATTAATTAGTGAAAAATTAAAAAAAAAATAGTTGTAACAATATAATTAAAGAATTAAATATTTGCGTCATTTTGACAAGCAAATAATACACAAAATAAACAAATAATTAAAAGTTTAAATTTATTTATTTCTTATCAAATATCGTGTGAATTTAAATTAGCGTGATTTTACCAAGCTACATTGTGTGCATATAGTATATGTTCACCTATTTAAATCTTATAGAAATTAAAAAGAATAGAAGATTTTTTTTTTGAATACTATTGATTAATAAAATTATGACAATTAATTAAGTGGTTCTTTAAATGTGAAAACATAAT
Source organism: Rehmannia glutinosa (assembly GCA_016081115.2). NCBI lineage: Eukaryota > Viridiplantae > Streptophyta > Magnoliopsida > Lamiales > Orobanchaceae > Rehmannia > Rehmannia glutinosa. The sequence continues at coordinate 161,607,914 of CM071926.1, read as the reverse complement.
GCAGGTTCACTTGGAAATAGAGCAATTAATATAGTTTATGAAGAAGTTTTTTAGAATTTGAAGTGAACGAGTTGTACAACACTCTTCTAAATTTTGATTTTTTTAATGTTTCTAATTAGTATTTTGAATATCCTATAACTATCAAAAATAAATTTATGGCACAAAATTTTTATTTTTTGATAAATCCCGTAAAACACACGAGTGTTGTTCTAGTTATTATATACATAGATATGTATTTTTCTTTTTTTTTACAAAAAAAATTTAATAACTTTTTTATTTTAGATCCTTTTATATATATATATATATATATATTATAGTTAATCTTCTTTTTATGATTTTCGGTTTGACATCGATATTGCATATATACAATAAAAAATAAACATAATAAATAAAAATATATAAGATATATTTTCTCATTATTTTGTAAAGTGATTTAAAAATTATGTATTTCGGCTATTTGACATCAATGTATTATGTATAGTTGTTAGTTGGACTTACCCAGTTTCTTCATAATTATATAAAATTGTATTTAAATTGATTAAATTCAATTAGAAAAAAAATTATTTTAATTGAAGAAATATCTCAATCTATGTATCCAAATATTATATATATTAAATATATCCATACATAGCATTTGATATATTCAGGTAAGAATTTATTAGGTATAAATTTATATTTATAATAGTTTTTTATATATGAGAAATTATTTTTATATTTTTTAATGTACTTTTCATGTTAATAGAAAATTATTTTTTATATTTATCAGTGTATTTTGATATTCAACTATTAAAGTTGTACATTTGGACTATTGGATATGAATTTGTATGTTTGATATTATTTTGATATATGTGTACATATAAAAATAAATCAGTGTTTATTTTTTTAAAATATTTCATTTCTCTATAAAATTATGTTGCTAAATATAAACATAATTTTTGTTTAATTCCTTTAATAATTCTAACAACTATTTAACTTTCTAAACTCTAAAAAGATATTGGAATTTGAAATGACTTTATTATTGATTGCATTGAGAAATAATACATTAAATATTAAACATTGACAAAAAAATTTTCAAACTTTTTTCTTTTGAGAAGAAAGCAATATATTATAACTAGGAGGTCAACTCCGAAAAAATAATGTCCACCAACTGGTCGATGAGGCCAACCCGAGGCTCATTAGAGCTTAACGAAAAAGCAAATCTAGCTAAAGAATGGGCAAGAGTGTTCCCAGTACGTCTAACATAACTAGGAATAACAGACTCAAAACAAACAACGATAATATGTCATCTATTATATTTCCAAGGTAAGAAGATCCACCGTGCGATTCTTCAATTTGTAGTAGAGAGTGATGTTGTTCGGTTCAACGCAAATTTTCCGAATGTTCATATCTCGAGCAAGACTTATTCCTTCCCTACAAGCGAGAGCTCTCGCCACTTCCACATTACTCACGAATTCTGTCATATGGGCCACATAGTTTATTACCTGCCCTTTGTGGTTTCGAGAGACAACTCCTAAACCCGTTCCCTGGTTCTCCAATATGGATGTGTCAGAATTTATTTTGATAAATCCCTCCTCCGACGGACTCTATTTATCCTGAACAACTCTCTCGATTCCCTGCGGATATTTTTCTATAGCCCGTTGGTGTTCCTCCAACCTGTTTGCGGCTGTTGACGTGCGTTTTGGTCAACAAGCAGAAATATGTAAAAGGTTTAACACGTGGAAATATAAACGTGCGTAACGTATGTTTATTTCTGGCTAATTTTGCCTTTTTTGTATTATGCCGAGCCGGATTCTTGGGGTCGGTCTTTCTTACAGTTTCTTATAGTTGCCTCTCCTCTTTTCTCCCCTTTTCAGACTTTTTATACCCCTTTGAGTAAGTGGGTTTACAATAGTCATCTTTGCACTAACTATTCATTAATTAGTAAAATAATTAAAGAAAGACACATGTCCCTCTATAGTTGTGCATGTCAGTCAAAACTTGCCACTTGTCGACTTCTCTTCATAATTCTCTGACATGTGGCAGCTTCTGATACCAATAAAGCGTTAAGCATGGGCGTGTGATTATTTTTATGAGGTTGTCGCGCGTGCGTTTCATATTGAAATTTGGGCTCGGGGCTCGGGGCTCGGCGGCCGTGTTGCGGTTGGGCTCGGTAGCGGGCGAGCCTAATTCATGACGTGTCGTCGTACATCATTGTTGACGTCACCCGCAGGTCGCCTACTCGGATATGTGTCGGACTGATGACGTGGATTAATTTCTTCCAGCTCGGCTCGGGTGTCATCAAAGGCCCCCAAGTTTGACTCCGAGAGAAGAATTTCTGACGTCGGAGTTAAACTTTAATGCTAATGATGAACATTTAATGGGGAAACGGATCTCTCAAAGGTTTTGTCCTTTCCTGGCATCTGTCTCGTAGTGATTAATGCCTGAAACGGCGCATTAATTGGGTTGCCATAATGACAGACACGTGGCATCTCGTGGTTGGACCAATCTTGCGCAGGAACCGAAAAGTTACGTCAGTTCTGTCAGCGGGCGTGGGGACGCGACGTTTTCTGACATGTTTGACGGCTTTTGAGCTTTTAAAAGGAGCGTCCTTTCGAATAAACGTCTCGTTTATCGAGGAAACTCATCTATAAATACCTTTGTTTCCCTCCATTATTCACTTTCGCAACCATTAACCCTTGAGCTAAAGTAATTAAAACCGAGCAGAAATTTCGGGTCGGCTTCCCAAGTTCAGAGACTTCGAACTTAGGTATTTTTTCGAAATACTCTCCCTTTACCTATAAATGTCTTCTTTTGAGGATAGTAGGAGTCGTAGTTATAGTGTAGAAGTTGAAATTGAAGATCCTCCCTCTGAACCTTCTGTTTATTTCTCACCAGCACGGCGATCTCCGTCTCACAGCCCGAGCATTATTCAGATATCTTCTCCGGATTCTTCACGAGGTGGAACGTCCTTGGAGCGGATGCATACTATCTTTGACCCGACGCCAGTGACCGTTTTTAGAGAAGGAACGGTGTATCAGCCCGGACTGGTACAAGAGAATTCCGGTGAAGAATCGCCAAGTGTTGATTCTAAACTGCACCAGCCAGAAGAAGAAGATATGGATCCACCTGAGCCGGAGCGTGACAACGTGGAACGGGTAGATGAACCGTCCGGGGATTCGAGGCCGGAGAGGCCACTAGGGCCCATAGGCCACCGTAATGGCGACGGCCGGCAAGGAGGAGGCCCTCGTCTTCGTGTCGAGCCTCGGTGGACGCCGAGTGACATAAACGATATCCCGAGTATGTTGATGATTCGGGAGGTGGATGAGTTCCGGCGGAGGTACCATATTCCAAGTGGTATCTATTTTTTGGGTACCGGACGGCACGGAAGTTCCCCAGTACCCACCAGAGGGTTGCATGGCTGTATTTGCCGCCAGCCTTCTATATGGTTTGAGATTTCCACTGCCGGCTTTCCTTACGCGGTGGTTTTGCAAGTGGGGCATGCACCCGACCCAGTGCACCCTATTTCTTGGGGAGATCATCGGCCTCCCGGTGATGTTTCACCTGAAAATATCCTCGCCCCAAATTTAAGGAAATGAACGAGCTCTTTGTATGGCGGCGACTCCATCATCTCGGGGCCACCGTCCGGGTGGTATTATGTCTGAGACCCGACCGAGTATCCTGACGGTTTGGTGGAAGGTCTCCTTCTTCTCCGAAGGAGTGGAAGGATAAATGGCTCGGGTGAGCGGTGAGTGGCAAGCTCGCGTGGGGGGATGGAGAAAGGGAGACCGTTCTTCATCCCCCATCAAATTTTGTTTTTCGATTCTGATAAGTCTTATCTTTTTCCTTTCTCTTGCGCTTTTTCTTTTGTTTCTTTGTTTCCTTTTCGTAATTGTCTTTTCTTTTCATCTTTATAGGGAACCGGGCATCGAAGGGGCCTCTGTCGGCCACCTTTATTCGAAGGTGGAAAACATCCGAGGCAGGGAATCATAGATAGGCGGATTGAGAGGTTGGCTACGAGGCCAACTTGGCCGCACTGTTTGAGGCTGCGCTGCCCGCCCGACCCCGGCCGAGGGGCGGCTCGGGGCGAGGCGGCCGAGCGGGAGGTGGAGGTCGAGAGAGAGCCTCAACAGAATCCTCCCGGTAATGAAGAAGTACGACCCCATTCTCCAGGGGAGCAACCGCGGAAGCCGAGCGGGTTGCGCCGTCTCTCCCGTGACGGCTAGTCACGTGGGGCGATCATCATCGCGCCCGTAGGCGGACCACACTCGGAGCGCCAGTGCGGCGGCTGCCGAGGTAAACATTGTATTTTTCACGTTTCCTTTTGAAATGTCCTTTTGTTTTCTTTCGATCTTCTAACGGCGGTTGCTTTGTGCAGGGCGTGGCTTGGATTTGCGTGCACGCCTTCGCGTGTGAGAACACGGCCGCGCTGGCGAACTCGGGCGATCGCGATCAACTCGGCGATGCGGAGGCGGCTCGGAGAGAAGATATCCGGGCGAAACGTCCTGGCCGATGGAGTGCCGACGCGGGTGCGACCTCCTCTTCAAAGGAGAAGAGGAGGAATTGTGATAGAGGAGCCCGATCGGACTAAAGGGGTTGGTCGAACGGCGCGGAACATCCCGAATGTTCCCCCGGAAGAGGAGGTCCGCGAACTTTCTCGGATGACCTCGGCGGGGAAGGTCACTTCATCCCTCCAAGTCAAGTGAGGATGAATATTGCGAGGAATGATTGGACTACGCCCTCGATGGTTTGTGGAATTCGTTCGATGTGCCACGCCGACGGAGAGCAATCGAGAGTTTTACCCGAGGCAGGCGGGCCGCGATGAGTGTCCCACTCGTGCCGGACAAAGGCATCGAGCAATTCTGCTCGAGACCGACTTCAAGAACAAATTCAATGATGCCATGGCAATGTCCGGGCGGATGATTGGGCTCTTATGGCATGCGGTTGGGGAACTCGCGAGCTAGAGAAAAAATACGCCGACCGGGAAAGGCGGCACGGGGACCTCGCATGAGGCCTATGCTACCCTTCAAGGGGTACAAGAATCACTAAAGACCCAAGCTGATGAGGCTACGGCTCGAGCCAACTCTGAGAAAGAAACTGCAGGGGCCGAGGTGGAGCGAGATCGGCCCGCAGGTGAAAGAAGAAGAGCTTAGGGCTAAGGTCGCCGAGCCGAACGTCTTTGCCACGCCTGCCGGGCCGAGGAAATGGAGAGGCGTCTATCCGATGTGCGCAGGAGGCCGAAGAAAGCGTCCGTCGGCAAAACCGAGGAAGTTCGCATGACAAAATTGAAGCTTACAAAGACTCAGGAGTATGCATTCATGTTAACTGCGGCCACGCGACCAGCCTCAGAGAAATTCTTGATTTAGTTAAGGGCGGGCGTACTGTTGCTCAGCTTGAGGAAGATCTGGCCCTCCTGGAGGCTGATTTCGATGCCCTTCGGCCGAACTTTGACAAGGCTCCTAATGCTCAGGGCTCTCCTCCTCCGGACGTGGAAGAAGTCGCCTCCAGCGGTGCCGTTGTAATTTCACCCCCTGCTCGGTCTTGATGTTTGCCTCTTTTTATTTACATGCTTTCATATGTACTCGTAGGTAGGTAATTTGGCTTCGTGCTTTAAGATATAATGGGCTCCGGCCTCCCTTATGTAAATACTTTTGAAGTAGAAATGAACTGTTATTTTCCTCACCCGTGTATGTGTTTCAAGCTTTTTGTATATGCTTGGCTCTTTTCCTTTTTGTAAGATTGTCGCCTGTCTTCTTTTTCCTTTTATATTCCCAAGTACGGGGCTCGGTTCCCGTCTTGAATAAGGGGTTTTACTCGCCTTAATTGATTCTTGTACTCAGTATATAAACCTGACCTTTATTTTGTTATTTGAAATTTTGTGTATAAACCGAGTCTTTATTTTGCGCCCGGTGTGTACATCAAATCTTTGATTTGCGCTTGGTGCGTAACCAAGTCTTTGATCCGTGCTCGGTGCGTAACCAAGTCTTGGTATTGTGCTCGGTGCGTAACCGAGTCTTTATTTTGTGCTCGATGTGTAACCGAGTCTTTATTTTGTGCTCGGTGCGTAACTGAGTCTTTATTTTGTGCTCGGTGCATAACCGAGTCTTTATTTTGTGCTCGGTGCGTAACCGAGTCTTTATTTTGTGCTCGGTGCGTAACCAAGTCTTTGTATTGTGCTCGGTGCGTAACCAAGTCTTTATTTGTAAGGATAGATCCGTCTTGTGGGTGGGTGTGTTACCCTTTTTTCATCGTGCAAAGGACGTACCTGAGATGACGTTTCGGCCTTCAGCTTAAGCCGAGGCGATTTTTACTGTCCTCGGCACATAGCCGAGGTGAGTAAAAACTTCGTTTCCCTTTAGAGAGCTCACGAAATATCAGATGAAAGGATAATTCTTTGGAATCCTATCTGGGTCATAAACCGAGATCTTTATTGATAATACCGTTTCAGGTATGCTACATTCCATGCATGCATAAATTTTTCTCCACTCAAATATTCTAGCTAGTACGCCCCACCAGATAAGACGTGGCTGACCCAAAATGGGCCCTCCCAGGTTGGCTTCAATGGGCTGGGTTGAACACCCGTTATCTTTTTCAACACAAGATCGCCGACCTGAAATCTTCTTTCCTTTACTTTCGAATTGTAGTACCTTTCACTCCTTTGTTTATACACGCATTTTTCATCTCAAGATCGCACCTTTTTTTCTTCGAGCAAGTCTAGCTCGGCTCGGAGTGCAGCCTCATTACAGTTTTCTTCAAAATTTGCGATTCTGAAGGTAGGGGCTCCAATCTCAACAGGAATCACCGCCTCGGCTCCATAAGCTAAAGAAAAAGGTGTTTCTCCGGTGGCCGCTCGATGCATCGTTCGTATGACCATAATACACCGGGTAGTTCCTCCGCCAATTACCTTTAGACTCTCCAATCTCGCCTTCAAGGTATACTTGAGTATTTTATTAACGGCCTCAACTTGTCCGTTCGACCGGGATGGTATGGAGTTGAGAAATAGTTTTTGATGCGAAACCTTCACAAAATTTGAAACCTTCGGTTATCGAATTGTTTCCCATTGTCCGTAACAATCGAATGTGGTATCCCGAATCTCTGATAATGGATTTCCATACAAAGCTCACAATCTTTTCTTCATCTATTTTTGCGGAGGCTCCGCCGCCCATTTTGTGAAATAATCCACCGCCACAATGGCATACTTGACGCCCCTTTGCCGGTGGGGAGTGGTCCGATGAGGTCCATTCCCCATTTGGCAAACGGCCATGGGCTAAATATGGAGGTAAGTTGCTCGAGGATGATATCGACTGTGGTGCAAATTTTTGGCACCTCTCGCATCTTTTGACGGGTTGGTTGCATCCTTTCTTAGGGATGGCCAATAGTACCCTTGCCGTATTAATTTATAGGCCAACGTTTGGCCCCGTGGTTGCCGCATATTCCCTCATGAACCTCTCGAAGTGCATAATCAGATCCGTCTCGAAAGGAAAGCGTAGGAGTGGGATGGAGTATCCTCGTTTGTATAGGATGCCGTCTACTAGTGTAAACCGAGCGCTTGGGTTCGTAGTGTTACGGCCTCGGCTTTGTTTTCGTGTTGAACTCCTTTCTCTAAATACGAACGATTGGGGTCATCCAAGTCTGCATTCGGCGGTTTTGATTGTATATATTTTCTTTGCATTAAGTGGCGGGGCGGGAGCGGTTGTGTGACAAAGACATCCGTGATGGCCTCCGTCCCACTGGGCTCGGATCGAGCCGAGCCGAGCTAAGGCATCCGCTTGCATGTTCTCGGCTCGGGGCACATGTAAGACTTTTGTCTTAAAGTGCAATAATCTCTTCTTGACTAAATCCAAATATTGTGCAATTTTTTGCTCTTTCGCCAGACTACTTCCGTTAATTTGATGAGCGACCACCGAGAATCGTGTACCAATAGTTGTTTTAGGCCCATAGAAGCCGCCATCTCTAAACCCGCGAGAAGTGCCTCATATTCGGCTTCATTGTTCGTTGCGGAACTCAAATCGTGCGGCCGAGCGAAGCACTTTTCATTTGGATCGACTATCACGATTCCGCCCCGCTCGACTGCGGTGGAAGAGCCACAACGAACAATTTCCATTCTTGGTCTTCCATAACTTCTAATCGTATGGAAGGTGTGAATTCGCCACAAAGTCGGCTAAAGCCATCCTTTTATTGCGACGTGGTTCGTATTCGATATCAAACCGGCCCAGAGTTCGACGCCCACTTGATCATCGACCCGACTAAGTATCGGTCGGTGTAGTACTTGTTTCATGGATAGTTTGTCAAGACTATAACCTTGTGCTCTAGAAGATATGGGCGGAGTTTCCGCGCCGCGATGACTAGCGAATAAGCCAATTTTTCCATTGGTGGATAAGCGGGCTCGGCATCATGTAACGCTTAGGTGTGTAGTAGACCGGATGTTGAATAGAACCATCTAACCTGATTAACACCGAACTGATGGCGTATTCGGATACCGCTAGGTACAAATATAAGTCCTCCCCTTGGGTAGGTTTTTGCAATATAGGAATTGAAGAAAGGTGCTGCTTGAGGGATTCGAAGGCAGCTTGTGCTTGCTCAGTCCATTCGAAATTTTTACTCTTTTTTATAATTTCAAAGAAAGGTTTGCACTTGTCCGTGGATCGCGAAACAAATCGGTTAAGGGCGGCCAATCGACCTGTTAGGCTTTGTACCCTTTTTACAGAGTTTGGGGGTTCTAGATCGATGATGGCTTTTATTTTATCTGGGTTGGCCTCAATTCCTCGAGCTGACCCCGAACGTACATTTTCTCGGGTTTAACATCATCTTGTACTCTCTGAAAACGGCGAACATTTTATTAAGATCGTTCAGATGATCAGATATGTACAATGATTTTACCAACATGTCATCTACATAGACTTCCATAGTGTGACCTATCATTTTCTCAAACATCTTATTTACTAACCTTTGATAGGTCGCACCAGCATTCTTCAATCCGAAGGGCATCATCTTGTAATAGTAAATTCCACGAGCATAGAAGAATGATGTATTTTCTTCATCTTCTGGGTGCATCCGTATTTGGTTGTAACCCGAGTATGCATCCATAAAGCTCATCAGTTCGTGTCCCGCCGTGGCATCCACCATATAATCAATATTTGGCAATGGATAACTGCCCTTAGGGCATGCTCTGTTAAGGCCGGTAAAATCCACGCACAGGCGCCACTGGTCATTGCTCTTCTTTACCAAAACAGGATTGGCAACCCATCGGGGATAGAGGGCTTCCCGGATGAATCGATTGTCTATCAACTTGTTTACCTCGGCCTCGAGTGCTGCTTGTCTGTCAGGGCCGAGCTTACGCCTTTTCTGGACAACTGGGCGGAATGTTAGATCAATATTGAGGCGGTGGCATGCATACTTAGGGTCAATTCCGGGCATGTCTGCATGAGTCCACGCGAAGACATCAAGATTATTTTCCAAAAACTCAATCATCTCGGTTCGATATGGTTCTGGGAGATCATGACCAATACGCAATTGGCCCCTCGCAACCTTCCAACATTGATTGTATCAATGCATTCTCTCTTTTCCGCCCATTTTCTTTTCTTACTCTGCCCCTCTTTGATCTGCAGGGGCAAGTCGTCTTCATTTGCCGGCTCGTTCTCGACTACCGGCTCGCCTTCTTCCATCATTGGCTCCTTCCCGGGCCGACAACCTGGATTATCCTCCTGAACGATCACCACTTTTCACTCGGACTCCTCCTTGGGCAGGGGATCGTCTTGTGTGGTTCCACTGGTTTGTCCTCGTTCCGCCACATTAATCTCTATCGGTCGGAGTTTGAGAGAGCATTCTCGCGACTCCCTTTGATTCCCTTTATGTATAGCTTCGCCATCAGATGTTGGGAATTTTATACAAAAATGATATATTGAAACGGCTGCTTTTATATGATAAAGCAATGGCCTCCCAATGATAGCATTGTACTCCGAATCGACATTGATTATTTTGAATGTTGTCATGACGGTCCGTTTATGCAGCCCTTGTCCCATTTGGATGGACAAATCAACTTCCCCGAGCGGGACTATCCTTCCTCCTCCAAACCCTAGAATGCTATCGTTGCATGGACGGATATAACTATCGTCCCACGTTCAATCTTCAAAACGCTCGGACATAAATGATCGACGAATAGCTTCCGGTGTCGATTAAAATTACGTGGACCGGAATACCCAAAATCGGTGCGAAAATGACTGAGAGGTCGAATGAGGATGGACCACCTGGTCGGATCCGCATCCAAGAACACAAAGTGGCCAGGGTGGCCTTCCTTCATTTCCGCCACCCGAACTTGTCTTTCGGCGTTGGCTACTGTCTAACATCGCCTTTCCTTTTTCTTGGAGCGGCTATCCTCGGCCGTGTTAGTATTAATTCGATTGACACTCGACATCATGAGGATCTCCCTCCCCGGTTTTCGGCGGGGTGGCGGCAGGAGAGGCGGATTGATTCGCGCTCGGATTGACACCTTGAGTCGATCTTGGTGGAGGCGGTAGTTCATGAACGTATCTTTTAAGACCGCCTTGCCGAATAATCCGCATAATTTCTCTGATTAGATCTCGGCACTCATCGGTATCGTGACCTATAGATTTATGGTAGGCACAATATCGTCGTGAATCTAACTTTGTCTGCTCGATCTTCAAAGGCCGAGCCAGAGGTAACAAATTTAGACCCTGTACTTCATTCCATATGGCTGATGGAGTGTGGGTCAAAGTACTCCTCAGTGCGGCAACCTCGGCTCGCGCTTCCTGGCGAGCCCTAAATCCGGTGGTTGGGTTTTCCGAGAACGGCCAGAATCCCGACCCGGCCCAACTGTTGGTTCTTTCCTTCCGTCCTTTCTCACGCCTCCTGGCCGGTGCTCGGGCGGTTACTTGCCATGGCTTCTTCCACGCAAATATGGCGTTCCGCGCGGACCAAAAATTCTTGGTACGAGGTCGCCCCCGATTCGTGGATGGAGTAATTAAACCACGTTTCGGGGGCCAGTCCAGCCATGGCTGCGATCAAAATGGCGTCATCCGACACCGGTTCCATCTCTCGAACTTGTTTGTTGAACCGAGAAATATAGCTTTTCGGGGCTCGTCCTTCCTTGCTTGATGTTCACGAGGAGTCCTTAGGTGCGGCTCGGACTTTGGACGTTAAGAAATGCGTCGTAAAGGCGGAGGTCGAGATCCCCATGCCTCGAATGGATCCCCGTGGTAGGGTCCTAAACCAACGGTGGGCTCGGTCGCCCAAAGTCGAGGGGAAGGCCCCGCAGCGATGGCATCACTAGGATGCATAGTTCCATCCATGCTAAGTACTTGTGAGCGTGAGTGGTTGGGTCGGTTTCCCCATTGTAGAGACCGACACGGGGATTTTCAACTTTGGCGGTAATGGAGTCGCCAGAATTCCAGGAAAATGGCGACATAACAGTGGCCGGTTTATTACTTGGGGCGGTCTTGAGACTGTTCGCCTTCCGGACCGCCTTCCAATTCGTTCAGACGACGACGCAGGCGGTGTATTTCTACATCTCGTTCCTGCCATAAGCTAGGGCCTTGGATCTGATTGACCCTAAGCTGCTCCCGCTCATCCGGAAACCTGAGCCGGGAACTTATCGATCGAGCTGGGTGAAAAGGATCAACTCCCAGTCGTCCGGCGAACACTGAGTGGGTATGACGATGTCGTGTTGGCTCCGGTAGCGACTCTGCTATACGACTTTGCCCTTCCTCATCTCCTCGCGGCCGCCTTTTGTCACGACGAACATGTTGTTCATTACATGAACTGGCTTCTTGGGCTTCGTCATGCGGAAGCCCGGGAATTTGAGGATTAATGTTAACATTTAGTTGTGGGTTGAGTGGGTTAGTATTTGCAAGGAGTGGAGGAGGTGCTTGAGAGTTTGTGGTAGCGAGAGTTTGTGATATGAGTTGGTTCATTTGCTGTACAAAAGTTGGGTTGGCAATTAGCTGAGCAAAAGGAAATAATGTAGTGCTCCCCGCTTCTGTTTGGAGCATATTTTGGCCATTAGTAGTCTGGCCAGTTTGGTTGTTCAAATGTTGTTCTTCAGTCAAACGAGCATTTCTCGACTGTTGACTCATTTTATCTATTTTGAAAAAGTCAAGCGTTAAACTTTACCTGGTTTTTACTTAACTTGAATTTGCTTGGAATTCTGACTGGACCGATACGGGCCCTCCTTCTAGCGCCAATTTGTTGACGTGCGTTTTGGTCAACAAGCAGAAATATGTAAAAGGTTTAACACGTGGAAATGTAAACGTGCGTAACGTATGTTTATTTCTGGCTAATTCTGCCTTTTTTGTATTATGCCGAGCCGGATTCTTGGGGTCGGTCTTTCTTACAGTTTCTTATAGTTGCCTCTCCTCTTTTCTCCCTTTTTCAGACTTTTTATACCCCTTTGAGTAAGTGGGTTTACAATAGTCATCTTTGCACTAACTATTCATTAATTAGTAAAATAATTAAAGAAAGACACATGTCCCTCTATAGTTGTGCATGTCAGTCAAAACTTGCCACTTGTCGACTTCTCTTCATAATTCTCTGACATGTGGCAGCTTCTGATACCAATAAAGCGTTAAGCATGGGCGTGTGATTATTTTTATGAGGTTGTCGCGCGTGTGTTTCATATTGAAATTTGGGCTCGGGGCTCGGCGGCCGTGTTGCGGTTGGGCTCGGTAGCGGGCGAGCCTAATTCGTGACGTGTCGTCGTACATCATTGTTGACGTCACCCGCAGGTCGCCTACTCGGATATGTGTCGGACTGATGACGTGGATTAATTTCTTCCAGCTCGGCTCGGGTGTCATCAGCGGCCTTCTTGAAGCAACTTTCGTGGCTGACTTCTTTGTTATTAAAGTTAAATTGGTTCCTAGCTTCTCAAATGGTCTAAAGCAGCATTGCAAAGATGGGATGGCCATCAGGATCACCTTGTTGCTGAATGAATATTAACCAATCAAGGATCGAAGCCTCCTCTGTGATACTCTGTTGTCCAAGACGTAAGAAAGATGTAGCCCAGAAAATTTCGCCCACTCACAATCTCGAAGTGCATGTTTCATCGTTTCGGCCGCTATCCCATATCTGCAGCAACACTGGTCGATTCACAAACTTCCATAGAAAGACTTGGATCTTTGGTGGAATATTCAAATTCCAAATCCATTTCCAAACCTTGTTAATATCACCTGATGAGGAGGTTGCATTATTGGACCCATCCAGACTTGCCTTTGCTATTTTGTGTTGGATTTAGTGCCATTAAATGGCCCATATTAATGAATGTAAGTTTTAACTTGAATGCTCCTCTTTGATGGCTAAGAGGAGATGAAAGATGTTGAAACCGGGAGATAATTAATCCCTCTTCCTCTGCCATAAATGAGAAAAGCTGATATAACTCTTCTCTTTAATATGAAAAGAAAACGTATAGAATATTATTATAAAATGGGAGAGTTATGGAGTCTTCACACCATCAAGAAGAGTGAAAAGAAAAGGCAAGGAGGAAGAGAATAATTTATATTAAGTGTTCCTTTGTTCAAGAAGAATTGCTATGGATCAAGGTAAGTATCTATACTAATTCTATGTAATTTCTGGAATTGTAAAAATCACGAGTTCTAAGATGTTTGGGCATTATAGAAAATTGATGAATTTCATGAAAACTGAAAAACTGAAATTCTATAAAAGTTTACATGTGGTATCAGAGCCCCGGTTTGGGACTCATAATTTTCCGATTAAAATTATTAATTATGAATCGAAAAGTAAAATCGTGAAAAAAAAAAAAAAATTCTGCTGCAAATCACATGCATTGGTGAATCTGGCCGTTCGTATGTATCAAATTTCATGGATAAAATATTTTACCTTGAAGTATGTTGGATGCCATTGATATTCTGTTTCTGGTGTTCTGATGCATGGTTTAATTAAAGATTATTGCTTTATAAATTATATGATTGTTAAGAATATTATGGAATCATGATATGATGATGGCCACAAAATTTGCATAACAGGTAGATTGTTTTCGCATGCAAATAGTATTACGAACTGAGCATTTGTTTGAACTCCACCTTATGGAATTTATATTTGTTTATATGCATACATTTAAGATATGGACATGAATTAAATAATGGTGCATTTATTATGATATTGTATTTAATATCAAAATAAAATATAATATTGTTCATATGAGAAACCAGATAATATGGATACATATAGTAAAGTTTGTACTGTGGTTAAAAAAAAATATATGCATGTGCATGTACAAAGTATGTAATATCTATATCAGAAGTTTCAAATCTTTAATTTGCATAAACGATTGCAAATTTTAGTTAGTGATGGTTCCATTGTTATTCCAGTGGTGTAGTGTATGTTTGAAACTTATATGATAGATAGCTTGTTAGTCACCAAAGTGGCCTAGTTGAATGGAAAATTAGACACTTAATTAATTGAGTGTTATTAAATCGTTCATGATTATAGAGATCTTTGTAAAGAATGACATGGTGGTAAATTGAACAATTGAAATTATAGACTATTTTGCTAGGAGGTTGCCCAAAGGTGGACCGTTGCATATAGTCTATAATATTAAAGAGATGAATCATCTTATTTTAGTTAAATATTGTGTATATCCAAAGATAGCATACTTATTTAACTATTATATGCATGATTATCTGTTAAAGAATATTTTGGCATCAATTATGTTATTTATGTATTTAAATATTTCCCAAAGGTGAACTTAAATACATTCTTAAAGTCAGATGCAAAGTTTTGAATCAACTAAAGTTAACTCAAAACACTAATAGGTGAGGATGTATAAATGTTTGCAGCTTCTTTGAACCTCTTAGCATCGGGAAATACGATCGTCAAGTTCAACGGGCTAAATTATGCTGACTGGTTTGAACAAATCCAGTTTACTCTGGGTATTATGGATTTGGACCTTGCTATAGTAATGGATGAAAGGCCCGCAGCTGTTACTGAGACCAGCTCGGAAGCTGACAAGTCTCTATATGAGGCTTGGGAGCGGTCTAATAGGCTGAGCTTGAATCTAATGAGAATGACTATGGCTGAAAATATTAAACCTTCGATGCCTAGGACTGACAATGCAAGGGAATTCATGATGAAAGTAAAAGAATATTCCCAGTCGGACTTGGCTGACAAATCTATTGTAGGTAGCCTTATGAATGAGCTGACTACAAAGAAATTTTATTGGTCCAAACCAATTCACGATCATGTAACAGAAATGTCCAACCTAGCAGCAAAGCTTAAGACCATGGGGATGGATGTGAGTGAATCATTCCTTGTACAGTTTATCATGAACTCCCTCCCTGCTGAATTTGGTCAGTTCCAGGTGAACTACAACACCATTAAGGATAAATGGAACTTCAAAGAAATTAAGGCCATGTTAGTACAAGAGGAAGGGAGATTAAAGAAAATAAAGGATCACTCCATTCACTTCACAGTCTATGATGGTGCAAGTAGCAGCAAGGCTAAACCGGGTAAGAAGGACAAGAAAAAAGATAAGGCCCCAATGAAGGTTGGCGAGGATCAAATCCAGAAAAAGATTAAGTGTTACTTCTGTAATAAGACAGGACACTTAAAGAAAGATTGTCCTAAAAGGAAGGCATGGTTTGAGAAGAAAGGTATACATTATGTTTCTGTATGTTTTCAATCAAACCTTATAGAAGTGCCTAATAATACCTGGTGGTTAGATTCTGGTGCCACTACTCATGTGTCTCATATTATACAGGGATTCCGTATGATCCAGTCCATAAACGGAACTGAACAATATTTGTTTATGGGGAACAGGATGAAGGCACAAATAGAAGGAATTGGGACGTACAGGCTGATCATGGACATTGGATGTCACATAGATCTTGAAAGATGTCTTTATGTTCCTGATTGTGCTAGAAATCTTGTTTCAGTAGGAAGACTGGATGTGGTAGGTTTTCATTTTAAAATTGGTAATGGTACATTTTCGCTTTTAAGAACAAATACTTTAATGGTTCTGGTATTTTGTTTGACTCACTTTATCGTTTTAATCTTGATAGTAAATTTGCTGAATCCTTGTATCATGTTGAAAGTAGTGTAGGCATTAAACGTAGTGCACCAAATGAAAGTTCTGCTTTCTTGTGGCATCAAAGATTGGGTCACATTTCTAAAGAAAGGTTACTGAGGTTGGTGAAAAATGAAATCCTTCCTCAATTGGATTTTAGTGACTAGGATGTGTGCGTGGATTGCATTAAAGGAAAGCAGACCAAAAACACGCTTAAGAAATCTGCCACAAGAAGCACTCAGCTTCTTGAGCTGATACACACTGATATTTGTGGTCCATTTGACGTCCCTAACTGAGGCGGTGAAAAGTACTTTATCACCTTTATAGATGATTACTCACGTTACGGTTATATTTATCTATTGCATGAAAAGTCTCAATCGGTGAACATCCTCGAGGTATTCATCAATGAGGTGGAAAGGCAGTTAGATAAGAAAGTAAAAGTAGTGAGATCAGACCGAGGTGGTGAGTATTATGGAAAATTCAATGAAAATGGACAATGTCCAGGTCCATTTGCAAAGTTCCTCGAAAGTCGTGGTATTTGTGCACAATATACAATGCCAGGTACACCTCAGCAAAATGGTGTAGCTGAGAGACGAAATCGTACATTGATGGATATGGTTAGGAGTATGTTAAGTAATTGCTCCTTACCCCTATCATTGTGGATGCATGCGTTAAAGACTGCTGCATACCTTCTCAATCGGGTTCCCAGTAAAGCAGTTCATAAGACTCCTTATGAATTATGGACAGGTAGGAAACCTAGTTTGAGACATCTTCATGTTTGGGGTTGCCCAGCAGAAGTAAGAGTGTATAATCCACATGAAAAGAAGCTTGACGCTAGGACAATCAGTGGTTATTTCATTGGCTATCCTGAAAAGTCTAAGGGGTATAGGTTTTACTATCCTAACCATAGTACGAGAATAGTCGAGTCAGGTAATGCTCGGTTTATTGAGAATGGTTTAATCAGTGGGAGTGGGGAACCACAAAAGGTAGAACTTCAGGAAATTCGGGATGCACCTAATACCTCGTTGTAGCAGGTACCTACCAACCACAATGCTTCTCCAAATGTACGATGGATTATGGCTAATTGTGGAATGGAGGAAAGAGCTACGTGGAAAATATTTGGCTTTTAGAACTTTGGATAGAAGGGAGCTCTCATTCTTAAAAATTCTCCAGTCTTTCGTGGCGAGCATAGCCTCATTGAAGCACCAAAAATCACGAAAGCCCAGCCCCTCTTCCAGTTTCGAACGACAAAGAACATGCCAGGCACGCCAGTGAATTCTCCTTTCCTTCTTACATTGTTGATGTGAACCACAACAACGACTGTGCATACGACCTAACAACAATATGTTGTTAACCCAAGATCTTCACTAGTTTGGTTAAAGATGGTGTAAACCTTGACCCGTTGCTTAGAAAAGCAAGAACCTTGGTATGCATAGACGCCACAACAAATGCAGAAATTTGTTTGATAAGTCAAGATTTCGCAACAAGATGAACAATCTTGAAGCTCTTGGAAAATCCAAAGGGTTGGAGAGAATAATCTCAATTCAATATTCAATAATCAAAGTTGTTATGAAAAATAAACAAGTGTTTGCCTTATATATAGGCGACTCAAAACAAACCCTAAAACAACTAGGAAACAACTTAAAAATCAAAAAGGAAACAAAAACAGAGTAAAAACTCAATTCCCGGACTGGCGCATGGGCTCACGCACGGGTTGTGCGCCAAGTCGTAGGCTCCCAACCGTACGGCATCACACACGGGCTTCATGCATGGGCGTGCATCTGGTCGTGCGTCCACGCACGGGTCGTGCGCCACTGTGAATATTTTTCTGCGACTTGAATTCGATCCCTGCTCGACCCAAACTCGAAATAACAACTTAAGGCGCGACCTTAAAGGTTTATTTGGCCTCTAAAACAACAAAACAACTCAAATATAATGAAATTACAACCAACTAAGATAGATGAACACAAGACACTAATGAGACTTGATTACAATGTCTTCAAGGCGCAAAGTGACTCATATTCTTGGCACCCTTCGTGATTGGATTCTCATCATAAGAGATTCATCCTTGAATCCAAACGTTGACCCCAAAGGTGGAACAATTATATCAATCCACTCGGATCAAATGTGAAATGGCACGCACATTCATCCAGTTGCCCAAATCCCTACACATAAGAAACAATAGAACTAGGCAAAATATGATGAGATATGTTAGCATTCAAACACTCATGCCTAATGTCTCTCATTTTAATCATAACTCATAAGCACACATTTTCTCTCTTGTTTTACCTCATTGGCCTTTCCCTTCATATGTTTGGCCCACTCAAATTTTGTACTCTCTTTTTTCTTAGCCATCTCTCGAATCTCACAACTACCCTTGGCCAAACTCTCAAGCTCTCTATTTTTCTCGGCTTTTGTTTCTTTCTTTTGCTCACTTGACGAACACTCTTTTTCTTTTGATGCACAAACTCTCATCCTCACATGATCATTATAGATTTCTGCAGGTGTAATAGATGAAAGTATGGACTTTCTCCATTCATGCTCAAAAGTATACCAATTAGTAAATCCATCATGCACCACTAGCCGATCAAACTGCCATGGCCTACCCAACAAAATATGACAAGCCCGCATTGGCACTACATCACACAATATTTCATCCTTATAACCTCAATCTGAAGAAACACTAACACTCTTTTATTAACTCGTACCCCATCACAATATTAAACCATTGTAGGGTATACGACTCTGGATGTTCAAGTGTAGGCATCTCTATCTTCTCCACCAATTTTGCACTAGCCACGTTTGTACAACTACCTCCATCAATGATCATACTACACACTTTATCCTTAACTAAGCATCTAGTGTGAAAAATATTTTCTCGCTGCTCATGGTCAACCAACTTTGGTTGCATTTTTAAAACTCTACATGACACTAGTGATAACACATCGCCCTTCACCGGTTTAACTACCTCTAGACTCTCCTTCAATTCTGGCTTATCACGATCATCCTCACTTTCGGACTCTACATCACCATTAGCCCGAATCACCATCACACTTCTATTTGGACATTCGCTAGCTCTATGACCCTTTCCATGACATTTAAAACACTCAATGTCCCTAGTACGTGAAGTAGAAGGATCAAATTTACCTGATGGTTTTGCCTTGTCCGAGTCTGTCTTGTTCTCCATAACTTTGGGTTGTTGTGAAAAACGCGCATCATCCATCGTAGGAGTATTCAAACCCCAAGTATTGGTGCTCGTGTTGGGATTTTGCCGTGTAAAACCCCTCATCTTGAGTTGCTGCTCAATTTTGACCGCCATGTGCACCATCTCTTCAACATCAACACAATGATGTAAGTCGACGACATCTGCTATATGAGTATTTAATCTGGCAATGAACATTGCCATCGTAACCTCCTGGTCCTCCTCTATGTTAGCCCTCGCCATCAACATCTCCATCTCCTTATAATAATCCTCTACGCCTTTAGGCCCTTGCGTCAACCTCTGCAACCTTTGATAGACGCCTCTGTAATAATGATTGGGCACAAAACAACGTCACATCAAACTCCTCATCTCCTCCCATGTGGAAATGGGCCGCTCGCCGCTTCTCCTTCTTGAGACCATTAATTGATTCCACCACACGCTTGCGTAATGCGAGAATAGTTTTGGCAATCAAATACTTAATAAATTTAAAATTATCCAACAATGCACAAAATAATAGAAATAATAAAAAACTATGAAATAAAGCCTTAGAATAATAAAATAAATCTAAAATTTATTTGACAAGTCTTAATATCATCAGATAAAATCTATAAAATATTAAAATAAATCTAAAAATTATTATAATAAAATACAAAATGCTGGATAAAATAAAAAAAATACTCAAATAACATCTAAATTATTTTAATAATGTTACATAAAGAAAAATGATATTTGTTAATTCTATTATTTGTGATATATTTATTTGTTAATAATTCTTATTCATTCATTTATGTCATAATATGTTTTTTTTTCAAAGAAGCATGAGTTGAGTATAACGATATTGTTATTGAGAAAATAAATGTCACTCCTATTCTATTTATTATATTAATGTATATAGTTATTTATTGGTATAAATTCCAACTATGTCTTAGTTGATCTAATTTAATTTAGTTGTCGAAAATTATTAAGTGAACATATAATTATTAAAGTTTTAGACAACTTAATGTTAGGAAAATTACTGTTTAGATTTTGATGAATGCCATGTAAAACTTAGAATAGAAAGTTGGCACCCCAATTTTTGTTGTAAAATGCATTGTAATAAATAGAGCTGGCCAAGCTGAGTTAAGTCGGCCTACGCCCTAACATGCAAGAAGACAATCAAGACTAGAAGGAAGACTCATTGCGAGACAACCGAGTATGGCAAAGAAGAGTAGACGGAACTCTCAAGAAGAAGCGGTGAGATGCGGTGAGTGGAGTATCAATCAAGTCAACTCGAGAAAAGCCAAGTCTCAAATTGAAGTGACGGAAGAGTCACCCATGATTGGAAGTGACTCTAAGTCACCTGGAGAAAGCAAAGAAATGCGATCAAGTCGAGATAATCGTAAAAGTTCCATTGCACGAAATCAAGAGAATTACTTAAACAAGTAATATCTCCATACCACCTTTCTCGAGTGCTCGGTCCCCGAAGCGTGCAAAAGGAATGAACCAATGGGAAGCACTACACCGTGTCGAACTCGAAAAGGTGAAAGAACAATTCATACGAGGAAATGGCAATTCCAAGGATCGCAACAAGACAAGCCAACGACTGCAAGTGACTTTCAAAAATAAGCCTATCTCTTCAACGGGCAAATTTTTGAAAGATCACTATAAAAGGCTGAGGAGTTTATTTGAGAAGAAGATAGACAAGAGACACAAGATACAAGTGACAAGCGACACAAGTCACAGACCTGAACTAAAAACATTCAAGCAATTATTAGAAAATCTGAAACATTCTCAATCCTCAAGCCTACACTACGAAGAACATCAATCCAACACTCACCTGTGAAGGAAAGATAACTTCAATCAGTTGAAGAGGAAAATACTGAAAAATCAAGGGGTCTACATTCCACGAAGAATTGTAGGAAGGTTCAAGGTCGAACCACGTCTTAAGCTTTTGGAGGGCTTCGTGATCAAATCCAAAGAGCTTGAGCAAGTGAGTCGTAGTAGCAAAGCGCACCACTGTGAAGAAGGCTTCGAGTCATACGAGAAGCCACCGAGTGATCAAGCGTCTCGATCGAGTCCCAAAGGATCAAGTCACTTGTGTGATCAAGACTTGTATCCGGATCATTTACCACTTTGTATATTGATCATTACCTAGTGGATTCCTCCAGGAGTTGGAGAAGAGAGGAGTAGAAGAATTACCCCATCTTCGAACCTCTATAAAAATTTCATTGTGTCATTTACATTTCAACACTTTAATCTCTGCATCTTAATTGTTTAATTTTGCTGACATATTTGCTATCCACTTGATAATTTATAAGTACTAAACCAAGCACTAAACTCTTGCTTAATCAAATTTAAGGGTGTTAAGTCTTCCCAATAAAAACAAAACCACATTGAGTTAATTTAGAGCCAACAAATTGAGTTATTCCATCAACAAAACGATTGAGTCTCGTTGAGAGATTAACTCTACCGAGTGGCTAAATTGATTGTCCATCAAGACACAAATGTGTAGTATCAACTCAGTATATTTAAAAGGACTAAATCGAAAATTTGGTAAGGTTTATTCAACCCCCCTTCTAAACCTTACACTTACACCCTTGGGACCTACAAGTGGTATCGGAGCGGTTGGTTCATTGAACCCTCCGCACCAGTTCTTGAACTAGATCTCCAAACTTTTCAAAGTCCGCTTTAGTACTTAAACTTTCAAAACTCTTTTTATCATTAAAAGTTATTATCATGGAAGCAAATTTGACACGCATCCCTATGTTCACAATTGAAGAATTTGATGATTGGAAAATTCGTATGCGAGCTCATCTATCGGCATTACATGATGAGATGTGGATAGTAATAGAAGATGGGCCACCGCAAATCTTAAAGGTGAACACAAATGTAAGAAGAGTTGCGGTTGAAGGAGAAGAGGATGTTGCTCCCGGACTGTCATGGTTGAAAAACCAAGAACTCGAGTGGACAAATGATGACAAAAAAAGATACAACCTGGACAATGTAGCCAAGGACATCCTTTACAAAACCTTGGACAAAGCCATGTTCAATAAAGTCAAATCTTGCAAAACGGCTAAAGAAATGCGGGACAAGCTAACATTGATTTGTGAAGGCTCGAGAGAAAATCAAAGAAAACAAATTATCGGTGGGTCATGTAAATTTGAGAACTTCAAAATGATCTCGGGGAGAGAACCTGGATCAACTGGATGCTCGGTTCACGAAATCACAAATGAGTATCATGCACTTGGAAAGGAATATACACGAAGGAAATGTGTATGAAGATCCTAAAAAGTCTTCTAGCTGAATGGGAAATGAAGGTCATGGCACCGAGACATTCCATGGACCTATCAAAGACATCCAACCATGAATTATTCTCGGACCTCAAAGCCTACGAGTTTGAGTGAGAAGAAAAGACCGAGGAAGAGACAACAGTACCCAAAACAATTTGCTCTAATTGTTAAAGATGGGAAGAGAGCCGAGGTCAAAGAAGTCATTGATCCGGAAGAAATAGCCTTGATGGTTAAGAGGTTCAACAAGTTCTTCAATAAGAACTACAAGAGAGAAAGGGTGAATCTTCCGAGAAGACACTCGGCTCACTCCAAATCAAGGAAGATAGGCCAACCAAGAGAACATATCATCAAAAAGTTGAGTATCAAAGGGTGACAATCCAAGAATGGAAAGAGTCGATCATCAAAAGGTGAATATCTATGTTGGAACTGTAGAGAAACCAGGTCACTATGCCATTGATCGCTCATATCCTGTAGTCAACAAATACGAGGAATGAAGAAGAAAGAAAAAGGTCTTGAGAGAAAAGAAGACAAGAAAAGAAAAAGGCAATGATGGGCTGCAGAGATCTGCTGAAACAGCCAAGTCAAGAGAGATAATGATTGAGAGAGCGGTGAAGCCGACTACTCAAGTGACTACGAAGAATAAGCCCGATGCCGCTTGATGGCCAAGGAACAAGATCAACTCCGACCAAGAAGATGAGGTACACTCTAACTCATCAAACTCGGACTCTAGTGATAGTGATCGTGACACACACACCTCATCACCCACTTTGATCTTTATGATTCATTAGGAAAAATGATGAAAGATTTTGAACACATTAAATCCTCACACACACTATTAAATGAGGAAAACAACCTTACTCAAGAGTCAAAACTCAAAGTGACTAAGGAGCCGAGTACTCTAAGTCAAATAGGTGATGAGAATGAAAGTTTAAAAATGAAAATGCTAAATTAATAAAGCGAGAAATTGCTTTGCTATAGAGAAGAGGGAGAATGACTCAAAAATGTTATTGCCTCATTCACTAAGGCATCTAAATCATTGGATGATCTTATTATGAGTCAAAGAGAATGTGGAGACAAGACAGGCTTAGGATTTAATTCCTCCGTGCCATGTCAAACCTCAAAAGTAATTTTGGAAAAAGGATCTTCAAGTCATGAAGAGTCCGAAAAATCCAAAACTCTAAATGATGCACACACATTCACTCCAAAACACAAGAACAAGCAAACCGGCCTTGGTTATGAAGGAAAAGGAAAACGAATGATTGAGTGCTTATTTGAAAGGATACCGAGAAGAGATTCAAATGGTTCCTCAAAGAAACTCCAAAAAAAAAAATACTGCGCAAGAAGAAGCGAGCTACCAAAACCCCAGAAAATCTATAAGAGAAATACATATGATGCGAATGGTAGAAAATATCCAAGCCAAGTGATTGGAATAATGTGAACTATCAAAGCATAGACTTATGGAATATAAGCCCAAATGGCAAAGGCCTAGAACTCGGCAAAGGCCATTCCAAAAGTATAAGAGCTTTCATCAAAGACACATATGCACCTAGGCACTACACTCAAAGACACCACAATTACCCAAGAAAGGCAATTGCTAAAACACATATGCAGGCATACAAACAAAAGAGACAGTTGTATGAACCTAAAATCCCCAAGCAATTTGCCAGGATTAATTATGATTATGGCACGATAGATGGCAACCCCTTAGAGTCAAATCATTTGGCTATAGGTTGGTTGGATCATCTTACAATTCTAACCCCTCGGGACCCAGGACAAGTATGGGTACCTAAAACTTAATTTCCTTGATTGCGGGTTCAAGGAATAATGAGTGCCAAGGAACCTGGTACATGGATAGTGGTCATTCCGGACATATGACAGAAATAAGAAAAATCTGTCAAAATTCAAGGAAGTTAAAGGAGCAAAAGTCATATTTGGAGGAAATGAAGTTCCTGGTGAAATAAGAGGCATTGGATCCATCAAAAGGAATGGATTAGAAATCACGGATGTTGCATATGTTGAAGGACTCAACTTCAACTTATCGAGCATCGATCAACTCGTGACAAGGGCTACAATGTTGGATTCAACATGTGTGTATGCCAAATCAAGGATCTTGAATCGAATGAAGTTGTCTTTGCAAGGATGTAGACGAGAAGAATATGTATGTTGTGGATTGGTCAACCGCAACACCCAAAGACTGTCTACTAGCAAAAGAGCACAAATTGAATCAAGTTGGCTTGGGCACAAAAAGCTGAGTCACCTAAATTTCAAAACGATTAACAAACTTGCAAGAAGTAGTCTTGTGGACGGACTTCCAGACTCAGTATACAAGAAGGAGAGTATATGTGACGCATGTCAGAAGGGAAAACAAATCAAGTCATCATTCAAAGAAAAGACATGCCAATCTTCAACAAGAATATTGCATCTGCTTCATATGGATCTATTTGGCCCAGTGGAACCAGCCAACATAAGTGGAAAGAAATACACCTTGGTGGTAGTAGATGACTACTCAAGATATACATGGACAATATTCATGTGTAAGAAGAAAGAAACTCTACAAAAACTACCACAGCTGATGAAGAGGATTCAAAACGAGAAGAGTCAAACCATTATCAAAATAAGATCAGATAGAGGAACTGAGTTTGTCAATGGAATAATAACTCAGTATTGTATTGAGAATGGTATTGGTCATGAACTATCAGCAACAAGAAATCCACAAAGAGAATGGAGTTGCGAGAAGAAGAACAGAACCCTCAAAGAAGCGGCAAGGACCATGTTAGTCAAGCGGGTTACCAAAAAGATTTTGGGCAAGCAATCAACACGACTTGCTACACCCAAAACAGGATGTATGATAAACAGGCGGTGACAAAGACTCCTATGAGATCTGGACTGGAAGAAAACCAAATGTTGCATATTTGAAATATTTGGATGTAAATGCTTCATCCACAACAATGGCAAAGACAATCTAAAGGCTTTTGATGCTAAAGTTGATGAAGGTATCTTCTTAGGATACTCAAAAGCAAAGCTTACAGTACTCAACAAAAGAACTATGGTTGCGAAAGAATCCATTCATGTGGTATTCGATGAGCCAAATGTAAATGGAGAAGACATTGAAGAGTCGGTGATAAAAGTTTGAATCATCCAACCATACGAAAGAGTCCCTATCTTTGAAGTGAAGTGGAATTATCAATTGAGAAGAAGATGAGATAGTTGAATCTCAAAAACAATGGAAAATTTGCGGCTAAGTGATTACGAGAGAGGCGACCAAAGAACACAACCGCAAGTCGATCAATCCAACTAACTTACTCCAACTTTGATGTAAGATGGCCGAGAGACCATCCACCGAACTTGTCATTGGAGATATAAGAGAAGGTGTCAAAACAAGATCGAACTCAACAAGAAGCCATGTTCACATGCTTCATCTCGCAAAATAGAGCCCAAAGACGTGTCACAAGCATTGGACGACACACATTGGATTCAAGCTATGCAAGAAGAGTGAATCGAGTTTGAAAGAAATAAAGTATGGGAATTAGTGCAAAGACCCATACATCAAAATGTTATTGGCACCAAATGGGTGTTGAAATAAGATGAACGAGGAAGGTTACGTGGTAAGAAACAAAGCAAGACTAGTAGCCAAAGGATATTGCCAAGAAGAAGGGATAGATTTTGATGAAACATTTGCCCCTGTAGCAAGATTGGAAGCTATAAGGATGTTTCTTGCCTATGCGACTCACAAGAATTTCATTGTATATCGGATGGATGTAAAAAGTGCATTCCTAAACGGTTTATTGGAAGAAGAAGTGTATGTTGAACAACCTCCAGGATTTGAGCGAGAAGACTCTTGGAGACAAGGTATACAAACTCAAGAAAGCCTGTATGGATTGAAACAGGCACCCGAGCATGGTATGACACCTGTCACAATTCCTAACCGAAAATGGATTCACAAAAGGAAAAATAGATAGAACACTTTTCAGAATTCAAGACAAAAAGAGTATCTTTGCTTGTTCAAATATATGTGGATGACATCATTTTTGGATCCACTAACAAAGAGTCGTGTGAAAAATTTTCAAACCTCATGCAAAGTAAATTTGAAATGAGCATGATGGGAGAGTCGACATTCTTCCTTGGACTCCAAGTGAAACAATTGTGAAGGATGGAACCTTCATAAGTCAAACAAAATACACGAGAGATTTAATGAAGAAGTTTGGTATGGAGGAGAAGTCTTCCTCGTAAAAATACCAATGAATACATCGACAAAATGGACATGGATGCGGATGGCAAGCCTGTAGATCAAACAAGATCTGAGCACTTATTGGATCATTGCTCTATCTCACAAAGCGAAGGCGGATATCACCTTTGTTGTAGGTGTATGTGCAAGATTTCAATCTGCTCCAAAAGAGAGCCATATGACAAGAACTAAGAGAATATTGAGATACTTGAAAGGAAGCGAAGAAGTTGGCTTATGGTATCCAAAGGAAGGTGGATTCAAGCTAATTGGCTATTCGATTCTGACTATCTTTGGATGCACGAGTGGACAGGAAGAGCACTTCAGGAACATGTCAAATGCTTTGAAAACAGTGATTTCTGGTTTAGCAAGAAGCAAAATTCAATAGCCACCTCTACAACCAAGCGGAATACATAGGCTAGCGGGCAAAAAAAGTGCCCAAGTCCTATGGATGAGACAAAGAATGAGAGACTATGAAGTTGAGGAAAAAGAAATTCCAATCATGTGTGATAACACAAGTGCAATTGCCATTACTCAAAATCATGTGTTGCACTCAAGAACAAAGCATATCGATGTCAGATATCACTTCATAAGAGATCATGTTGAAAGGAAGGACATCATCTTGGAATATACCTCAATCGATAAACAATTGGTGACATCTTCACAAAACCATTATGTGAGTCAAGATTTGAAGAACTCAAACATGAGTTAGGGTTAATTGAGCTGAGCTGACACTCATAAGAATCAAAGAAAAGAAATGAAACACAAAAATGGTGAAAAAGAGCTGAACACACAAATCACTTCGAAAAATCACCAGATGTCGGAAAAGACAATGATACAAAGTCACCGGTGTAGCCGAGTCACTAAGAGAATCGTGAGAAGTAGAGTTAAATCGGCTAAAGGATAAGCCGAGTCACTTATGAGCAAAGTGACAAAAACGCAATCGTTTTGACAAAGCGGGAATGTTTTAAGGAATACGTCGATTATAATGATGATGTGTACGGACATAAAGCCGCACACCAAGCTTATGATTGGATATAAATGCTTTGCCGCATTAAATACGAGACATTAAATGCTAAATAGGCGTGCAAAATCTAAGCCGTTGATTTCGATCACATTTCAAAAACCACCCGCACGCGTCCTTTCATAAACCAACTTAAACCATTTCCGTCCGTTTCTCTCTCACACTACCAAAACTGTTCATCTCTTTCTCTCAAAAGCAAAGGCAAAAATTCTCTCGAAACCCTATCTATCTTCAAATCAATCTCTTAGTTTTTCTTTGATAAAATCTGAAAAATGGCACCAACCTACGACTTTGTCAAATTAGGGAAGCAAATCCACACCGGTCTCACTGTGGATTTCGGCGGAATGGTGAAACAGGGGTCCGACGACACCCTAGTGAAGAAAATCGCTGAAAAATTGGAAACGTCCTGGGCTGAAACCGTTTAGACGTTAGAATATCCGATGACCTATGTGGAGGAGGTCGCATTTCTACGTGAATGCTTTGAGATTCACGATGAAGGAATAAAGTCATCTTCACGGAAAGCGGTGACTATCTCTCGCGAGGATTTGGTGACCATCGCTCACTACCAATCAAGGAGCCTCGAGAAATCAACGAAGTTGATGTAAACTTAGGCGATGCTTGGAAAGAAATAGCCAAGCCCGACTATCTTGATAAAATAGTGTACCACACAAACAAGAGAGATGAAGGAGGATTATCACAAGTTGTTGGACATAGTTGCCAAATGTATTGACATCAAATTTGGCGGCTTTGACCAATCTGTCAAAAGCAAAGCTGATTGTAATGGCCGCAATCATCGCGAGAAAAGAAAATAAATCAAGCCGAGTTTGTCTACAGCAGACTCGCTGCGAGCGTAGGAACAAATCCTTCAAGGAAGATGGCACATTTGGAGGATCCCAGGATATGGCCTAGTGATTGGCCGGTGATGGAGGTGAAAGGAGTCCCTCTTAGACATGGGAAGGCATTCCATGTTAACAAGAGTATGTTGAGCAAACCTCTCGCACGAAGAAGAGAGCCTACGCCAAGAGAGAGGCGACACGAGTGAGGGGAATCAGTGACCACTGAAGATACAAATGTTTCCTCTCCACCCAAGAAGAAAGCCGCCCCTGCACCTACTAAGAAAAGATCACTCTCCTGCAAAGAAAGAAAGTCAAACATGCTCCTGCTCCTGCAGCAAAGAAAGAAAGTCAAACATGCTCCCCCCTGCAGCAGAGTCACTTGCCCCTGCAGTGTGTCTCCTGCCCTGCAGCAGCGGTCGAGAAGGACTCACAAATACCTTCTCCGATCGTCAAAAGGAGGAGAAGCGACAAGCCAAGACGGCCAGCTCCTCGAAAAAAGACACCAGCCACGCCCCCGCCGCCAAGACTCGGATGAAACCGTCTCGAACCGAAAATCCCTCTGGTACAAACTAGGAGACGAAGAAGAATCATCAAGCACTCCGAGCTTGAGAAACCGGCTGTCGGTCACCACTCACCGGAAGCGGAATCTGGAGATACCGGAGAAGTAGAGTCTCTAGATGTAATTGATGAAACAACTAAGTCTGCTCGAAGGCGATCAGCAGAGGCAACCGGAAGACACAAATTTGTTGTAGTCCACACAAACAAACACAAGAAGAAGGCGATAAAGCGGATAGTGATGTGATGATCCTATCTCCACCTTACCCGACATCCAAAATCGTCTGCGTGAGTGGAGAAATGGAAGTTGAGTAAATCAAGGAACAGTTCCAACGGCCGAGTTTATAGAAGAAGAAGAGGAAGCTGTTAAACTTCCTTGGACTAACCATTGTGCTCCAAAGACTAGATGAAGACAATCGCACGGACATCCTGCGGATCTTCAAGGACAAGGAGAAAGAAAAGCAAGCGAGAGGAAGGCGAGGCACGTGAGAAGGCCAACATCCGCCCTATCTCCGCACCCACGTAACACACACATCCTCTCCTTGATGTCTTCTCACGGCGGTGATGAGGATCCGGAGAATCTTCTTTGCCCGAAGAAGAAGAGTCGCAAATCAGGCAAGCATTGCACGAATCCAAAATCCTTCACGAGCAAAGATGATGGAGGGACCAGGAGAGTCCTCGAACACACGGAAATTGATCCAATGGGAGTGGTTCACAAATCGCCATCGCTGTTGTTGCTGCCACCACTTCCCCTCTCACTCGGAAGAAGCGATAAGGGACATGGCGATGAAACGGGATAGTGGGGACCCCGGTCGAGCCAACCCCTATTGAAGGTGTTTTACCACCCGCCCAACTGAACATTCAATCGAAACAGTAGGGAGCTTGGAGACGAGTGACCCCATTCCAAGTCACTCACCGGTGTGCGCCCGGTGAGAAACTCCCTCCACCGCAAGGTCGGAGGATGCTGCAGATGACTCCACAACGAATCAAGGAGGCGAAGTAGAGAAAATACAAACACAAGAAGAAAAGACAAGTTGCCATCAACGAAGCTCGGGCGATTGAGACTGTCTCGGTGAGGTGTCAACCTGCTCTGAAGGCTAATGACGCTGCGATGCGATCGAGGCACGAGGAAGGAATAGCCCAGGGAGTTAACACTGGGGGCGATGAAAGTGCAATCCATGGGGTTGAGACTCCAATGGATGCCACCACGAGAAGACCTAAGACAAACACACTATCGAAAGGAGGACCAAGGCCTCACCGTAGTTGAGACTACGGGAGGTAATGAAGGCCCACGGGAGGTTGAGACTTCCGGGGTAAAGAAAGTCAAGTCTGAGAACATCCCTCCTGCTATCATCGACCCATCCCGAAAAGGACATAAGCGCGCTTCATGACTCCCAGGATAATCCCGATGTAACCTTTTCGGGATCGGAAAGGCGAAGAAGAAGGCGAGTCATCCCCGTGATGCAGATCCAAAAGACTCACGGTGCGGATGTTCCAAGCACGAGCAAGTCGATCCCAAGACTACTCGTCAAACATTTAATTTTGATGATGAGCCACCAATGGAAATCTCATCATCGTCCGATGATGCTTCCGATAAGGCCGAGGACGATCTACTCAATTGGAAAAATCACCGAGACCAACGAAGGCTG
Organism: Rehmannia glutinosa; assembly: GCA_016081115.2. Taxonomy (NCBI): domain Eukaryota; kingdom Viridiplantae; phylum Streptophyta; class Magnoliopsida; order Lamiales; family Orobanchaceae; genus Rehmannia; species Rehmannia glutinosa. Next base: position 161,577,148 of record CM071926.1, on the reverse strand, counting down.
TTGAGACAACAGGCTCGGCAAAAGCCGGGTCCACTTCACAACAAAACCCAGTGAACCGAGTCCATCGCGCGGGGCTCCTCAAGTCAGCAGCAGGTCGATTCCAAAAAGAACTTCACGCGCACCGCTCATCATCGAACAAATCCCGATTGGCGGTGATGAAACCTTTATAGAATCTTTTCCTTTTTCCCCGGAGGTACCCGACCTCCATGAAGAGTCGAGAACGAACGCACACGCTACCGCTGACCCGCTCCGTTTTTCCATCGGCACCATTGTTCGGTGATTATGATTTTGACGCCGCATGGCCATCGATTTAACGGAAGAATCGGTGAAGTCCGCGAAGTGTTCAAGGCATTATTCACGAGATTGAACGGATAGAGAGGCATCGAGGCCTCTATGGACATGCGATCGACAACGAGAGATGCCAATCTCACTTCTTGATTTAAGAGGCGTAGAACGTCGGGATCGGGGAATGGTGGCAACAAAGACAAACAATGCGTGTGGAACAAGTTAGATACTTGAGGACATTGTTCAACAAGTGCGGTATGGAGAGTGAAAATGCTTTGATGCAAAAACAAAGCCGAGAGAACATATTGAGCACATGCATGAAGCTCACATTGCTGAGCTTAAGGCTGCTGCGTGAGCAAAACAAGAGTGATCTACAGGCGTTTGGAAGAGACCATGAATACAAAATTCACCTTCTCATGGCTGAGATGAAGCGATTTCAGCAGAGTCCAACGCTACTCGATCCGAATTTCGTGTTGCATACTCTGCAGTAGACTCGAGACAAAACTCAACTATCAGCAGGCTCGACTTCCTGCTTGCAAGTCTGTTTCCAGGCGTTCCCCTCTCCTTTGATGATGCCAAAAGGGGAAGAGGAATACCTAAAGCGCAAGGGGATCTGAAGTTGAGAAGGAAGGAGCAGGCGAAGGGAAAATCGGTGAGGAAGTGTTGAGACAAAAGAAAGGAAAGCTTGTTGAGGGGGAAGGATCGAAAGATGTGACCTTAATGATTACACAAACCCCTCAACAGGTCTGTCCTCCACGGTGACTTGATCGGACAAACTCCTCGTGACTCTACGCCCACTCCAACACTCTGCTATATCTATGGTGAAAAGAAAAACAATTGAAGCAAGGGATGAAGGAAGTGGAAGGAAGAATGGATGCCCGAGTTATGAACATCTTGAAAGAACATGGAGGCATTCCAGTAGACAGAGACACTTATGCCATCTCAGATGTCGGGACAGAGCCACGATCAGTTGATGAATTTAAAACGCTCGAATCTGAAGGATACTTTGCAAATATGTCTATGGCTCAAGCTTGGGACTTGTACTGGGAAAAGGGTCTCACGTTATGTGAAGAAGCTGACAGGCAGCAGACTACCGGCAGTCACTCTGCTGGTCACTCCGCTGGTCACTCAGCTGGAAAGAAGAAGACCCCAGTACAATACACGCCCAGAGGTAGAGGAAGAAGCAGTGGTGGAGGAAGAAGCTTCAGACCTAGGCCTCTGCCCAAAAACATTGAATACGTGGATCCAGGAAAGAAAGGAGGGATCTACTGGGCTGGGCTTGACCAAGTAGCAAATTTGCAAGTGGCTAAAAGTAACGCTGAGTATGCAAAAAGAATAGAAGAAGAAAACAAGAGACAAACTCAGCTATGGGAGGAAAGACAGGAAAGAATAAGAAGAGATGAAGCTGCCAGGAAGGCATATGAAAAGAAAAAGAAGGCAGCTGACGATGAGAAAAAGAGAAGAAGAGAAGAAGATGTGAACAAGATGAAAGAAGGAGACAACGAAGGAGATGAAGTGTTGTCTGTCACCCCTTCGTGTATTTTATTATGTAAATACATACAATGTAAGTCTTAAAAATAAAGTCAGAATTCTTTATTTTTACTGTAGACAAATATGTGCTCACGATACACCTTGTAAACAATTGTGTAAAAGTACAAGAATGTTATGATCAATAAAAGGATTGATTCTCATACATTCTATGTCAATACACTATATGTATGTATCTTTGCTATTTGCATTTTTGAATGGTTTAAGTTTTGGCATCATCAAAAAGGGGGAAATTGTTAGGAAAATTCTTTTTTAGATTTTGATGAATGCCATGTAAAACTTAGAATAGAAAGTTGGCACCCCAATTTTTGTTGTAAAATGCATTGTAATAAATAGAGAGTCGCTGGCCGAGTTAAGTCGCTACACCCTAACATGCAAGAAGACAGAAATCAAGACTAGAAGGAAGACTCATTGCTGAGACAGTGAGTATGGCAAAGAAGAGTAGACGGAACTCTCTTGAAGAAGCGATTGAGATGCGGTGAGTGGAGTATCAATCAAGTCAACTCGAGAAAAGCCAAGTCTCAAATTGAAGTGACAGAAGAGTCACCCAATGATTGGAAGGTGACTCTAAGTCACCTGGGAAAGCAAAGAAATGCGATCAAGTCGAGATAATCAGAAAAGATCCGTTGCACGAAATCAAGAGAATTACTTAAACAAGTAATATCTCCATACCACCTTTCTCGAGTGCTCGGTCCCGAAGCGTGCAAAAGGAATGAACGAATGGAAGCACTACACCGTGTCGAACTACGAAAAGGTGAAAGAACAATTCATACGAGGAAATGGCAATTCCAAGGATCGCAACAAGACAAGCCAACGATCGCAAGTGACTTTCAAAAATAAGCCTATCTCTTCAACGGGCAAATTTTTGAAAGATCACTATAAAAGGCCGAGGAGTTTATTTGAGAAGAAGATAGACAAGAGACACAAGATACAAGTGACAAGCGACACAAGTCACAGACTGAACTAAAAACATTCAAGCAATTATTAGAAAATCAAACATTCTCAATCCTCAAGCCTACACTACGAAGAACATCAATCCAACACTCACCGTGAATGAAAGATAACTTCAATCGGTTGAAGAGGAAAATAATGAAAAATCAAGGTCTACATTCCACGAAGGATTGTAGGAAGGTTCAAGTCGAACCAAGTCTTAGGCTTTTGGAGGGCTTCGTGATCAAATCCAAAGAGCTTGAGCAAGTGAGTCAGTAGCAAGTGCGCCATGTGAAGAAAGGCGAGTCATACGAGAAGCCGGTGAGTGATCAAGGCGTCTCGGGATCGAGTCCCAAAGAATCAAGTCGGATGTGTGATCAAGACTTGTATCCGGATCATTACCACTTTGTATATTGATCATTACCTAGTGGATTCCTCCAAAGAGTTGGAGAAGAGAGAGTAGAAGAATTACCCCATCTTCGAACCTCTATAAAAATTTCATTGTGTCATTTACATTTCAAAGACACTTTAATCTCTCGCATCTTAATTGTTTAATTTTGCTTGACATATTTGCTATCCACTTGATAATTTATAAGTACTAAACCAAGCACTAAACTCTTGCTTAATCAAATTTAAGGGTGTTAAGTCTTCCAATAAAACAAAACCACAAATGAGTTAATTTAGAGCCAACAAATGAGTTATTCCATCAACAACTCATTGAGTCTGCTGAGAGATTAACTCTACTGAGTGGCTAAATTGATCGTCCATCAAGGACACAGTTGTGTAGTATCAACTCTGTATATTTAAAAGGACTAAATCGAAAATTTGGTAAGGTTTATTCAACCCCCCCTTCTAAACCTTACACTTACACCCCTTGGGACCTACACTTAACAAGTATTGTTAATAGTTGTATTAACTTGCTTCAAATATATAGTCAATTTTTTCTTCTTCTTATGTTACTAAATTTTTAATTTGTTGTTGGATTTTTACATAATATTTTGTAAAAATAAATTAAATAGTTATAACAAGTATTATTTAATAAATCATACATTATTTTGTTTGGCTTAGGACATATGAACCTACACCCATTTCGTTGTTCAAATGACAGGCGGATTTGGGTCGTGTGATACCCGCCTACCCCTCCTCATTGGCATTATATTCCTACAGTATTTCAATTTCTTAAGATGAGATTTATACCATAGTTTATTATATCACAATTCGTGTATATACTAGTTTTTAATATAAAAAGTCTTAAATATCCTTATACATGTATTTCTAAAAGTATAAAATTGACATCATATCTTTTTTTATAATTAAATTAACCCTTATTCTCACTTATTCTCTCATGCATCCCCTTCTCACATTGGTTCACATCGGTCTTCAAATTTGAGTTGCACTTGCCTGCATTATATTTGCATTTTCAAAAATTCTAATTATTGGGTGTAAGAAGCTTCTTGTAGTTTTATATTATCATATTGAATGAGATTTGAGGCATATTTTCATTTTTACTACGATGAAGAACTCGTAATATGAGTCTTTTGTGTGATGTTTTAGCTGAAAAAAGGTTGTTTATATCTATTTTTGAGAATCTGAATTAATTTTCTGAATTGAACAGTTTTGAAGTTGAACCTAAATCTCCATTATAAACACTTCACGATAAACGACCAAGGTCGTTTTTAGGTTGTTTAGTGTAGTTGTTGAACTGTATCGTTTATTGATGTTATGCATTGAACTGTATTTTTTATGGTGTTGTGTTTAGTTGAGTCGTTTATACATTGAGAATTGGTCGTATAATATCTGGTTATTTTCGTTGAAATGTTAATATTGATATTGAGATGAGATTTCTTGCCCATGCGGGTTGTGATAAAGCTCAAGTCTATATTCATTTCGATAGACTTTTGAATTGGTTTTTATGTCTCAACAATTGTGTAACCAGCCCACAAAAGGGTGGGCCATAAGAAAAACTAAAACAAAAACATATAAACAATAACTTTTTTCTTATTTCTTAATTAATAAAATTAGGTTAAAAATAAAAAAATAAAAGAGGGGCACATGTTGCTTCCTTTCCAACGCCTTTGAGTTTCAATATACAACCAATTCATTTACCACTGGGGGATATAATCCAATTGACAGGCAAATGAATATGAATTAAACAATTACCTGACAACATATCTGGTTTTGACATGCCACATGAAGACGATGATCATAATCGCTGAAATGCAGGATGCATATATCCCGTATATCACCTGGGCTAACCCAAACTTTCAAACTGAAACCAAGTATTATATATTTATATACACACATAAAATATTCCGTAAAAAAAATATTAAATATTGATTTGTCATTTAGTCCCCCAAATTTGTGGTCCCTATCTTTTTACTCTATCTCTAATATTTCTACACTCTATCTTCTCTCACTTCAACAAAAATCGGTCAGTACCAACTTTCCCAAACTTTTCTTTTTTCTCTCCACACTAAAACCCTCAACCCATTTCCTTTCTCAATTTTTCTCGGTCCCCACTCTCCATCTCCCACTCCAAGTTTCAATCCCATTATCCAAGGTGGCAAGACAACTAGCCAAGGTACCCACTTGACTAAATTAATAATTAATTAAGTATTTTTTGATTACTTCTTTAAACTTGTTTTTTAAATTGTGAGATGGGTTTTTGAGATTTTATATTGAAAAGTAAAGGCGCGATTGGATATACTTTCATTTTGAAAGTTTTCATTTTGCTAGAGAATAGTGAAAAAAAAGATTTTAGAAGAAAAAAGATAAATTTTAAAAGTGCGATTGGATGTGAGATGAAAAAGTAACAATGAAAGTTGATTTGACTTAAAAATAGTAAAAAATGATTGAATATGATTGGTAGTTAGTGTTGGTAAAAAGGAAGGTTTACTGTTTCAGAAAATTGGCTAAGTGTTTGGATATATTTGGCTTAGTCAAGGCTTGTATTTGATACAGTCTCCACAAGACAAAAACGCTCTGTATACTAAGTGCTTACGATTCTGGCGTCGTCCCTAAGATACAACGATTTTTTTCTTCGATTTTACAGCACTTGCAAAATCGAAACTACAACGAACAGCAGGGAGTGTTTGCAACTTGCAAGATTTGTAGGAGGGAATGTCAATATGTTGTAATACAAAAGACTCGATTATTAGGATGATATTTCGTGTTCTTTTTCATCTGCAGGGGCTTCTTATTATAAGCATCAATGTGCCCGTATGGAATGGTCATGTCTTTTGGCTCGAAAAGACATGTTTATAGTCAAAAGATGCACTGGTTGCTCGAACAGGCGCATCTGTCCAGATGTTCACATTGACGCACGACCTGGCGCACGGCCCGTGCGTGTGCCCGTGCTTGGTTGCGAACGAAGTGCAAAGTTTCGACTTAACGCATGACCTAGAGTCGCCCGTGCTTGGCTGCGAACACTTCAGCTGGAAATCTTAAATTAATTAATTAAAATTAATTAATTAAATTTAAAGGGTTTAAATAAATTTGGTCCAAAAAGAATAAGGGCCTTGAAGCTCAATCCCAGGCCCGCGACCCACGACCCGAACCTAGCCTAGCCGAGCCGGCCGGCGCGCGCGCATGTGCTTTGAACCAAACCCACAAGCATGTAGGTTCTCACCCCTTTAAAAACTTGGGTGCCCCCAAGGCCCAAACCCATAAGTCCAACTTGGGATTTTATAAAGTGAGCAAACTTTGCCTTCTCCTCCTATGTGGGATAGAGCATTTCTCCTTCCCCATATTTTTCATTTTCCATACCATTTTCTAGTTTTAAGTGGCTAACTTTTAGCATAAATTTCTCATTAACCCGAAATTAGTTTTTGAGAAATTCCAAATGATATTCGCATCTACTCTCTTAGTAGAATTTTTACAAATAATTTAATTCCATTTTTCACTAATGAAAATCACTTAAATATTTGGTCAAAATTGGGTCAACACCCATTTTGTACAACCAAATTCCAATAGTTAGAAATGTGTGAGTGAGTGAATAGTGAAATTTTGTGGGAGAATGTGTAATAATAATTAGATTTTTTGTGAAAAAATGTGTAGATGTGATTGGTGAGAGGAAAAAAAAAAGAAAAAGTGAAAGTAAGAGAATAGTATATTTTCAGAAAATTTTCATAAAAATACATGTTTAGTAAAAAAAATCTCTGGCGAAACAAAAATGAAACTTATTTCATAGCCACTCGCAGCCTAATTTTTTTTTGTGTGTGATAATTGATTTAAGCATTTACGTTTTACTTATTGCTTCAATTAAAAAGTAGCATTGCTTAAATTTTAGCATTTATTATTGTAATTAGTAGCAATATAATTGTCTAATAGTAATATAGTATTGATTTAGTACTCTATCAGTAATTTGGAAATTTTCAGAATAGTAATTTTATTTAATTGGATTTAATGTGGTGGATATTTAATTGTAGACAATCAAAAAATTGAGCAATTTTATTTTAGAATAGTAATTTTCTTTAACCAAAGGGCTAAAATTTGAAACATGGTGTTAAATATTATCTCCTTGTTTTTGACATAATAGATAAGAACCAAGTAAAATCCTATTGTAATACGTTGGTCGCAATTTAATCTTTTTAGTAAGATTTCTTTCATTTAATTTAATAGTCTTTTAATTCTTATTATCTTGACATCTCACTTTCTCAGTTACACACATGGGAAAATTAAAGACCATTGATACTTTCTCTAAGAAAAAAGATGAAAAAATAGTCAAGATAATTCTACAACTCTTCCATGCTATTCGAGTCATCCAACACCAAGTCACCTAATAATTGAGTCATCAAATCTCAAATCTTCATATCTTGAACCGCATAAGTCAAAACACCAACGGTTAAAGGATTCACAAATGGATGTTTGTTATTTAGAAAGGGGTCCTGGATTGCGTCCTCTAATTTGGAATTTTTCTATAAATCAAAGAGATGAAATATGTCGAGCTTATCTCAAGGCGGCCATAGCAACCAAGCCTTCCACATGATGCTTATCCATTTTCTATTGGTAAAGACCAATGTCGTCAATTTTAACTTTCTTGGTTTAACCTATATTCAACAATGTTGGAGTATTCCAAAGCATATGATGCTATTTATTGTTTGCCATGCTATTTTTTTGGTAAGCAATCTTCAGGTTGCTCAGGTTCAAATACATTTATTGAGCACGGTTTCGAAATTGGAAGAAAGTAAATAGTGGATTTGCTTGTGTTCTTTTGAACCGTGTGGGAAAATGCATCAATTCACCACATTATAATTAGAGATAAATACACTTACCCATCCGAACTATGCTGATTTTTACACTTTACCCTCCAAACTTTAATTCGTAACATTTTGCCCCCTGAACTATGAAAATCGTTACACTTTACCCTATATAGACAATTTTGCCCCTAGGTTTCATTCTTTTTAAAACAATAGTTCAAGTTATCCCTTTAAACTCTATTTTGTGGCAATCTACTACATAATAATAAATTTATTGCATTAATCATTAAACCTGAAAATTTTACTCCTTAATCAATTTGTTTTCGGATTTTTCGAAAATAAGAACCCGATTTTTCTCAGAATTTGTTTTGTTCGTGGCATTGTTACACCTACTTAGATCCATCTCTATTCGTAGGTTTTAAATGGATCATGTCGGGTTTCCAACCTATAAACTCAACAAGACATACTTATATCCAGATCTTATTTCAACTATTTATCCGTATACAAATTGGGTCTTTAGACTGAAAATAGAAATAGTCCATTACGACCATATCGGCCCAACATGCTTCCGTAAAATTAATAAATCCCTTAAAATTCATACCTTATTTGACCAAAACAAAGACCGGGTTAAATGGTTCGCAACACCACCAAATGGAAAATTCATCGCCCCGATCGTTTGACGAACAACTCCTCACTGTTCAACCTCACCCTCGGGAAGATGATCTCGCAAGTTATCCGACTCCTTCAAAGAATCGCCAAAGCCATGACCTTGGTTCGTTTCCTACTCCGGCGTATAAGTAATTCTTAAACGGGATGAATTAATAGTACATTATGAACACATGTTGAAGCGAGAAAGCCTCTTTTTATTAAGAACTTATAGAAATATTTATTACATTAGTAATCTCCTTTTGGGAGGAGAATCTTTGGTTTAGCCTCTCATCGATGAGGCTTGCACTCAAAAACACATAAAACTTAAAACTAAAACACTCAAAATATTACAAATTTTTCTCTCGGACTTTATTATAAGAAAACTAAGGAAAAATGTTCGATGTCCTCACCTTCCTTCAAATCCTGCATTTTATAGAGGTAAGTCCGGACTTCAAAGGCGGACTTCAAATCTTGCCGATATATATGACGTCCATCGCTTACGTCATATCCCACATTATTGCCTCGCCACCGGTTTTTTTTTCTCCCGCGTGACTCAACCATGTGATGTTTGTCGGGAATCTTTTAAAAATTTGGTTTACGTGGTCCCCGAGGATAACGCGTCTTGTGAGTCGGGCCCTTATCCTTTCCAAACGCATGATCTTGTCGGTCGGGTTTGGGTCGGAATCCTTTCCCAAACTCGGGTTCCTTTTGTTCGGGCATGCTTGACAGATCCTGGTCGATCCATCGGCCAACATGCGCCATGTTACGAATTTCCGGTAAGTTTCTTTGCTTGCCGAAATCTTGTTTTCCCGAGAATTCTTCTTTTGGTCTCGAAGAGTTCTTCCAAACCCCGTGGTTGATCCAACATCGAATTCAAAAGGAAAGATCCATTCGCCGACTGAAGAACTTGAATGGATATTTGACTTTGTCCATTTCATTAGACAAACCCAAAGACCCCATGCTCGTCTGGTAGAAGCTTCGTCTTGAGAAAATGCTCCTACTAACATCGGTCCTTCTTCCTGAAGTCGCTTAATATATTTTAAAGCATTTCCATCCGGTCTTCTTAGCTTGATGAAATGAAAGGCTTCATTAAAGCCTTTCTTTGCTTTGGTTCAGAGCGCGACGATAAAATACAATTCCAAAATATCTCCTCTGCCAAGTGTGGATTATTGGCCCAGTCTCGCAAAATCGCTTCTCCCAATCCATTTCGGTAATTTTGAAATTTCTCAAAAACTGCTTCCCAATCCATTTCGGTAATTTTGAAATTTCGGGAATCTCGGTGTGACACGGTATAGATTGAAGCTAAAGCTCCAAAAGTATACCATTCATGTACTTCATTTGGATGACTTCCTGGTTTCATCCAAACTCGGGATACTTGCCTGAGATATCAACCATTGTTTTCTCTCGGGTTAATACCTTGTCTTGTAACTAGTTTCTCCCATTGCCTCGATATACCCGCATAGGAGAAATCTTAATCTCGTCTTGAACCTTAGATTTGCCATGCCTCGTGGCCTAAGATTCAACTCTCCTCTTTACCCCGTGCAGTGCTGGGTTGACTTGAAGACTCGGGTTGTGACACCGGAGCTTCAACATTCGCTACGATTTGTACACCCTCGGGGGATGCATCACCGCAACACTTGTGATTATGGTACTTGAATCCATAACCTCCGGGTTAGAGCCCCGTACTCTCTCGGCCCCTTTTTGCACCGTAGGAGATGCGGCCTGGAAGAGAGGCCCTTGCGGTCTAAGAACAATTGTCCTTGAGCGAACCGGCATGCTCGTATTTGACTAGAAACGGATTTCTGGTCACTGTTGAAGTCGCCCGGCAAAGAATCTCTCGCATTGAGACATAGCGTCCCAAAATCTCGTTCTAGACTCTCCAGGTTTTCCCGAGATGTCTTACTCGTTTAAGGACTTCGTCGAAGCGCGTCTTCCATCTCGTGTCAAGAAATCGCAAGAATATTTTCATGAGATTTTATAATGACAATATCATAATCATAATATTGACATTCAGCTTGCCATCTAAGTAATCGAGCCTTTTCTCGGTTTTGATTCAATTTTATTTTTCGAAAAGCCTCGACACTTGAATTATCAATTTTTAAAGTAAACTTCTTAGCCAAGAAAAAATAACGCCATTTTTTAAAAGCCTTTCATCGCAAAGAATTCTTTCTCGTTGATATGCCATCTATTTGCTTCACTGGTGTGAATAAACCGCCGCAATATCTGCATGGCACTTCTTCATTTGGTGTGACCTTAGTAAGAATCGCCGCCACCAATCATCATCAAGGCGTCGTGTGTAAAGAACCGATTCGTCCTCGTCTTGGGAATTGCAAGCTTTGGAAGCTTTTTACAAACTTCTTTAAGTTGCTTAATTCCTTGATGTTCATCTTCCCATTTGAATATCGCATCTTTTTTAAGCAATGGGCTAAACACCTTTCTCGTAGTATGCCGATTGTTAATGAACATCCCAAGAAAATTAACAACTCCAAGAAAACTCAAGTTGCTTCTTGTCTTTTTCAAAGATTATATCCGGAAATCCTCGTATCTTTTCCACAATATGATTCTCAGAATAATTCCGATTCATCGATTTCAATTCCGAGAATTCAATGGCCTTGTTGCAATTACCGCCTTCTTTTCCGAAAGCACTAATCCTTCTTTGTGACAAACATCCAAAAATATTTCCAAATGTTTGAGATGCTCCTTCATGTTCTTTGATGCGATTAGAATGTCGTCGATATACACGAACATGAAATCAAATAATCTTTGAAAAGATTATCCATCTTTCTTTGATATATCCTGGGGTGCGTTAGCCAATCCCATAGGCATCACGTTCCAAATATAGTGTCCCCGTGGTGTAGAGAAAGTTGTAAACTTCTTACTTTCTTCCTCCATCTTAATCTGGTAGAATCCGGACTTGCAATCGAACTTTGAAAATATCTTGCACCTTTGATACGATTAACCGGATGTTTCTCTCTTCGGGATATAGTATCCGTCGAACTCCAAAATGTTATTAATCCTTTGTAATTAATAACAAGTCTTGGTTTTCCTCTTTTGATTTCTCCATGGTTTTTACGACTAAAAATCCTGGATCAGCCAGTATGGAGAAACTCCTGGTGAAATTAACTTAAGGTCAAGATGTTCCTTAAGTATCTTCTCGCATATCCTTACGATCTTCCCGGTTCATAAGGATTGGTTTGAATCTTACGAACTCGTACTCTTTCCAGGTTTAACCTTTAAGGAAGCTTTAAGCTCGTTTCTTATCCCACCAAGCCAAAGGATCTTCATTGTAATTCCTTTGGATCTTCTTTTCTTGATATCCCCCGAGTGATATTTGTTCCTCTATGGTTACATCACTCTGTGGATTCTCCATTAGACTCATCCATAATTCTCGCAATGGCTTCGGAGTGACTCGTTTTCTTCTCCTTGTACTCACGAATGAATACAAGTTATTATCCCATATCTTCCGATCCTTCCGGATGGAACTAAATTGTCTATAGGATAATAAAGCTTCACCAAATTTCCTTCGATCCGCCATTTTTGGATTGTGAAGTTTGGCTTCATCACCACGCTTGCGCGAAAATTAATGGGCATTTTTCTCAAAATGCTTCCCGCAGTCTCTCGGACAATAATCTTATGATCACATAAGGTTGTGAAAATAAGTCTTCTCGTCTCGTTCTCTTGTGTGAACCGCTTGAATGTTTGTAGGAAATTGTTTCCCGAAAAATATCTCGCACATGTATCATGGAAATAGATTGGTGGCGTCTTTACTTTGTACCATGGGGTACTGCTAAAAAAATCCTCCGATCATTATTTCTCGCTTGTTTAATTCCCCTGTTAAGGATAAGAATCCTTTTAGAGAAATCTCTTCCCCGCAATAGCTGGTAAATCTTCTCCAATTTCTTTAGGAAAAACATCGGGGCTTTGCAAGACATATTCCGGCACTGAATCAATATAGGCGGCGAAATACTCGGCCTTGTATTCAACATATAACATTCCAATAGAAATGTATATGGAGAATGGACTAGTGGTCATCTCGATTCTCAGTATCTTTTATTAGCCACCGTGAACTCCATTCCGTCTTGTAATCTTTCCCAAGGTTTATGCTCCTCAAGAAATTCAATTCCCAAAGATTAATTGTTCTCGGATCTTTCCCCAACTCCCGTGATAGTAAGCTCAATTTCTCCTATCTTCAGCTTCCTTGATACCTTCCAACGATTGGTTGTTGGAGATAATATAGAACATCACAAAGAAAAATGTTATCCTTTTGAGTGATGTCGAATATTACTTCAACCTCTCGCCATCCTGGACATTTCAGCTCTCCCGCTGTTTTAAAAACATCGGGATGCGCTTTGAATCGTACTTGGTCTCCTTTCTTCCCAACGGCCGCTACTCACCATTCTCGTCTTGCCGAAAGACATCCTTCTGTGCTCAACTCGACGATACTCAGACTTTTATTGAAGACTGGTTGATCTGAATTATCATATCAATCTCCTTAATAGTTGGAGATTCAATGATTTCTGGTAACACCACCCTGGCAAAGTCCTCAAAGATTCTTGGGACTTCAATAAATTCCTTTCTCAAGAATACTTCGGAATGATGGGTATTCGAGAGAGCATATGAAATCTTGTATGTGATCGAGTAAGGTCTGTTTCCTTCTTTCATCAAATCGACTCTTTTGAAATCTTGATGAAGGGTTAGGACTCTACTGAAATCTCGATCTCCCAAATTGTATGCAATTCTAGGATAGACATTAAATGCCAATTTCCTTGCATACAAATTTCCTGTAACCGCTCCAAGGCATGAATCCTTGAGATGTGAGATTCGCTTGTCAAAAATAGCAAGATTGAGTGGCGAATCTATCCCTTCCTTGAATGTTGCCTTAATAATGACTCTTATGGCTCCAATGTGAATCCATGAGAGTGTATTTGCAACTTCTCTTTTAACTCTGCTTTTGATCTCCTGTATTTCTCTAATAGGGACCAACCGCATCTCGATCGTTATTGGTAAACTCCATCGGAATAGCAAATTCTCCGGTTGTTACCCTATGGATAATTTGGTGTTTTCTATTACGAAACCCAATTTTATCCAATGCTTTTTCCATAGCTCCAATTGTAAATCCATCATAGACCTGAAGCTTTGGATCTTCCTTCATGATTCTCATAAGAGTTTTATGAGAAACCGCCGTGTGAGAGAGGAATCGACATATCCTCCCCGATCGTCTTGAAGAATTTCTTCTTCACTCGGTCGAAGCCGAGTCACTTCCATCATCGAGAATAGATCTCTTCTTCATAGATGCTTTCATCTCGAGGAATATCCTCGAATTGATACACCCGTATTAAATCCTCGATAATAGACAGCTTCTTCGATTTACGGTGTGGCCTCGAACCTGCCTCGACTCGCTTTTTTGATTGTCCGGGCAATCCGCTGAGATATGCCCTCTTGCTCCGCATGTCCACCAATTACAGCTTTTGAAACTTTCATTAGCTCTAGTGTGAGCACGCCCGAAAGTTCTTCTCCCTGGATTTCTGTACTTACTTGATTAGAACCGATGATGAGGCTCTACTCTTGCTTGGTCTTTGGTCTTTGTCCCGATTTATAACTTCGGGCTTTTTGCTTTGACCAGAACCTTCTAGGTCTCCATGAAAACCTGTTTCTTTTGTTGTTGCTTCCTCGGCGGTATGGATGGCTTCTCTCTTTCTTCTTCTTGTGCCGCCTTGGTTGACCTCCCACAACTGTTGGGATATCATTATCCACGCAACATGAGAACCGCTTTGTTAATTCCTCTTAATCTCTTGTAATTCCTGTGCGGAGCTGCTTGATAGCACCATTCGATAACTTGGCCTTTAGGAAAGACATTTTTCCGCCCACGCTTTCTACTTGACTCCACCCTTGTATTCCCGATAAGCATTTCTCTCCGAGGGGACTCGGAATTTTGGCAAAGAATAGCTCTGCGCCTTCTTTTTCCTCAATCTTGGATTTCCACCGGTATTCGGTGAACAACTTGATATATTCGTCAATATGACAAATATCCAGAATCTCTAGCTATAGAGGGCTTGTTTATATTTCTTTCTTTTTTCATCCTCTAATCCTCGAAATAACCCGTGCCGATGAATTGGATTTTGAATAGTTTTGCCATACCATCGACAATTCCTTTAAGTGATTCCCCGATGTGACCGAACTTTTCGTACTAGCATCGGTCATATCCCAGCAATCTTCACCGATCCTTCAAGACTCATTTCAAGGAGTAAAATGAATGAATCCTTTGTAAGATCGAGGTTCCTCGCTGAAATTCTCATAATCAAGCCCATTCATCAATGAGAACTTCTTTTTAAAATCGGGATGTCCAGATTTAACATCAACCCATACGGATGTATTGGGTCGAGGTGCGATCTTCCATAAGGCGTCGATAAACATTCGGCCTTCCTAGGTTGTCCGGTTCCCGTAAGAGGGTTTCGACCTCCTATCCCTGAAAGTGGATCACTCACAGTCGTGAAATCCCTAGCATGTGGCATCCTCTCGTCTCGAGTTCCATGATGTGAACCCGTACTTTCTTCGACGTTAGGATTAACTGGTGGCGGTGGTGGAGGAATTGGTCTACCTTGTGGGTCATAGGTAACCAAAGCCGATTCCTCACCTGCGTTCATCTTTAAATCTACAATACCTAATCCCGCAAAGGATTCTGCCAGGTCATGTAGATCTTTAAGATTCATCTTTTCAATATCCATCTTTTTTTTTTTAATTTTTGATGGATTTTCCTTTGATTAGAGCAATGAGTTTTTCCTCATCCGTCATTTTTCGTATGACTTCGGTTGGTTTCCCCTTTTGGTGTAAATATGGTACTGTCCCAAAATCAATACGTTTCCTTCCTCCGGATGAACTTGGCCTGTCCTCCAGGTTCTTGACTCGTTTCTGAATATCATGAAGGAGTTCAAGAGTTTCCTTCTGATATTTCACCATCGTTTCCATCTGTTCGATCTCGATGAACTTGTATTGGTAAATGAATATGGCGGTTGCCATAATTTCGCACTGTCTTCGATTTCTCTAAGATCTTCGAGATCTTAGATTTGTCTGGAAGTATCTCGTTCCATTCTGTATTCCATCGTGAATCATTGTTCGATGGGAATTTTCATGAACCGCTTTCTTGAAGGTTCATCAAGTGAACATATAGGGTCCGTTAAGCATCCAGAATCGCTTATAATATTTCGCATTTTGCATTGCCTTAAGGTTTCCCTTCGGCTCTGCCGCTCCTTTTCTTCATGTTGGTATTCCCAATATGAAACCTGGTCAAGGTGTTCTTGTGCATACATCGTCAATATTTGACGATATGTCCTGTAAGGGTACATCTCGACATCGGTCCGGATCCATAATCTCGAGTAAATTCTCCTCACCAATTGTTAATTACATAAATATAATAAATTTAACTAAAAGTTCTTAATAAACCTAGGCTCTGATACCATTTTCGAGGATCGCAAGACCATGAGGAGTAAATGTAGATCATACAATAAAATTTATGGCATAGGTGGTAAAGTGCAACAACTTTGAAGTTTAGAGGGTAAATCAGAAACAACTTTCATATTAGCTAGGGGTGAATCTGTAATTTAAGGCAAAGTGTAAAATTTCGCATAGTTGGGAGGGTTAAGTGTAACAATTTAAAGTTCGTATGGTTAAGTGTAAAACTTCGAATAGTTTGGGGGGTTGAATGTTTTTATCCCTTATAATTATGTGAAATATTGTGGTGATTTGGTAAAACAATCTCAACATATTGATACCCTTTTCAAAAGACAATCATCAGAAAAAACTGAGAATAACCGACTAAGACTAAATGTTTCGATTGATTCTATAAAATGGTTAACATTTTAAGGTTGTGCATATAGAGGTCATGATGAAAGTTAAAGTTCGAAGAATCGAGAAAACTTTATTGAAATGTTGAAGCTTTTGGGGTCTTATAATGACAATGTTCAAAAGATTATTTTGGAGGTTGCTCTAAGGGTTGCAAAGTATACATCCAAAAATATTCAACAAGACATTCTGCATATTCTTGCAAATAATGTAAGAAATGCAATTAAAGAAGAAATGAGAGATGCCAAATTTTGCATTCTTATTGATGAAATTCGAGACGAATCAAAGAAAAAACAAATGGCTATTGTCTTGCGGTTTGTTAGTAAGGATAATTTTGTTCAAGAAAGGCTCTTTGATATTGAGCATGTTACTGATACCTGTGTTATTACTTTGAAAAAAGGATAGAGACTGTCTTGTCTCGTCGTAATCTCTTGCTTGAAAATATTCGAGGTCAAGGATATGATGGTGCTAGAAATATGTGTGGTGAATAGAATGGTTTGCAAGCTTTGTTTCTTAATGAATGTCTTTATGCTTACTATGTCATTGCTCGCTCACAGGTTGCAACTAGCCTTGGTTGCTGCTTCAAGATAAGTTATCCACATTTTGATTTTTCACGCAATTGACCTCTATTGTAAATATTGTTGGTGTTTCATCCAAACGACATGATCAATTGCAAGAAGCTAAAGCAAATGAAATTGCAAGTAAGGTTGCACTTGGTGAACTTAAAATAGGCAGAGGGGCAAATCGAGTTGGGACCTTACAAAGAGCGGGAGATACTCGATGGGGTTCTTATTTTAATTCTATTTGCATCTTGACGACAAATTATTCTTCATCTTACACTGCGATTGCTTATGAGAAATTTTCATTTTCGTTTGGTTAGAGATTTTTTTACCAAAACTGTGAATGCTTATGAAATTTTTCAGACAATACGTACATTATTCACTCACTTTCTTTTCCCATCAACCACTTCCACTCAATTTTTCAAAAAAACACATTTAGTCACCTATCATTATTACCCATTTTTTTTCACAAATTATACTATCCATCTACTCATATTTTTAACTACCAATCATATTCAATTATCAGTTTACTATTTTTATATGAAAACAACTTTTATCATTAGTTTTTTTTATCTCATATCCAATCACACTCTCAAAATCCATCTTTTTCTTTCAATTTTTTTACCACTATTGTCTAACAAAAAGAAAATTTTCAAAATGAAAAAATATTCAATTGCACTATTAATAATGTATTTTTTTTAAAAAAATATATACTCTTAGTATTCTTAGAATCATAAATTTAAGTCTATCTCTCAGTCTAATTTGGGCCCAAGACTCCAAGTTCTTAGGCCATCTCCAACCCATTACATCAAATTTGGTGTACAAACTACACCAAATTTGGTTTTTGGTGTAATTTTGCCAAAACTATCTCCAACTCATTACACCAAATCTTACACCAAATATTTTATTCTTTTTTCTTCATTTTACGGTAATAAAATTTATTTATTTATACAATTATTTCATTTACTTGTATTTTATTATTGTTAATATAATTAACTATAAACTTTTATTTACTTAATATTACATTAATTAATTATATTACAAAAATAAATATTAAAATTTCTTTTAGTTTACATTATAATTATTTGTTATTTATTAAAATTTATTGAAAAATATTAATTAATTATTAAAATCCAATTATATAAATTAATTATATATAAAATGAGGATATAATTAGAATTTAAATTTTGAAATAGAGAAGAATTTGAGGGCAAATGTGGGATATTGCATTACACCAAATTTGGTGTAAATGATTAGTATTACACTAAATTTGGTGTAATGCTATTCACTACACCAAATTTAGTGTGTAGTTTACAGTTGGATCGGAGAGGAATTTTGGCATATTTGGTGTAATAAGATAGGATTTGAAGTTGGGTTGGAGATGCTTTTAACATTTTTAGTAAACATGCTTTTAGTTTTGACATACTCACTCCAAACTCCCGAGTCCTCTATATCTCCTTAGGCAAAGTTACATTTTTTTTTGTGGAAATGGGTCAAATTGGTCATTTCCAACTTGAAAAGATTAAAAATAGCCAATTTTTCCAAACACATCTTTTTTAGCCATTTTGGGGTGTGAAATGACATTCATACCCTTTAAGCATATTACACTAGGTCTTATACCTCTCTTTCTCCTACATCTCTTTCTCATTTTCTCTTTTATTTTCACTTTCTCTCTTCAAATTTCAAAGACAAAATTTTCCGGCGAATTTTCGGCAACCCATTTTCCCGATCGGAATCTCGAAATAATGTAAGCATTTTGTTCTCTATCTCATTCTTTATTCATTTCACTATCGTATTTAGTTTAAGGTTGGGTGTAGAATAGATCTGAAGACCATAGACATGAAAAAAAAACCAGTTCGAAATAAGCTCGAACAACAGCCTGCAAAGGTAACTCGATTCGAGTTACAGCTGACTCGAATCAAGTTACAGAATCTTCAGGCTCGTGACTCGGCTTCGCAGGCTGCTGCTCACGCAATATCTGACGTATAAAATCAGGCAGCCGCGCATCCAAGCAACACTGCATATCAGCTCGTAGAACCCATATGATCTCTCTCTGACGAACCAATGCACGGTCAATCACCCAGCCTACGGCTGCCTCCACTAACTGTACGAATACCCGGGTAGACTGAGCTAATCCAGGGTCAGATCGAAAAGTCGGTCCCTCAGGTCGTTGTGCACCATGTTGTGATGAGGGACGAGGAGCCCCCGTCGGAGATCCGAAAGGAGGTGGAGGTGGAGGAGAACATCGAGGCGGGGATAGAGGCTGTGTATGGGTCCTCTGCCTCTAAGAAGGACGACTCCGACGTGCAGGACAATCACTATCCTCAGCCTCACTATCATAATCAACATCATCTACACGCAAAGCTAGGGGATCGGGTCATCCGCCTCTTCTGGGACGCGAGACGCAGTGCGATTCCGGCGGCAAGAAGACGCCCTGGTTTCTGAACAAGCCTCCTACCAATCGCGTCAGGGTCAAGTGGGGCAACCTTATGGACCTGATCCATATGGACATACATCAATCTGTGTGACATGTCCATATCGATGCCCTGCATGTAAGGGAGTCGTAATTCCACCTCGGTGGGCTGTACAGGTGCGCATATCGTCTGTTGAAATCATAGGAAAAATTTAACTTAATTACGACGAAAATATTATCAATATTACTCGTATTATTTCGTAAGAAAAATTAAAATTACCTTGGGGTCACAAATAACGCCATCAGACTCAAGGCCCCTCTTGGGCATCTAACCCGTATGCCCCTAGGATAGCCATCCAACCCAGAGGCCTGGGCAAAGACCCGACCAAGAGAAGGAATAGCCTCAAATGCCCATAGCTGTATCAAACAAAAAACAAAACAAATAAGCAATGAACCTTATTAGAATATGAAATGCCCGTGTTAAAAGTAATATGTGTTTATATTATGTATATACCTGTATAGGGTACAAGTAGGCATATATGTGGAACTGGACCTCTCTCTCACGATCAGCAGGGGCTCGGATCCCAGAATTAAGACAATGGAGGAGGCGCCCATACACGTAGGAGCCCCATGGGAATGCCTTAAATCCGGGGGCATCCTCAACCAAGGTCCACAACCATAACGGGACGGCACCCCGCGGATCGAAAGCTAACAGATACTTCGTGATGAATAAGATATATGCCATCTTCATATTATCCTCTAGTCGCTCTCTGAAACGACCCGCGATGAAATGTGGCACTGCCTTCATCGGTATCAAGGACTCCCCGTCGAAAAACTGTCGGTATACTCCTCCTGTCGGAGGGATATGCTGTGAGGAGTATGGGTCAATCCCCGAGGGGCTAAAACGTAGCCCCGTAAACATCGCAAACTCTCGTCGCCCAAATCTGAGGTTCCGCTCACCAATGCGGAACCACAAGTCCCCGGTCTCAGATCCCTCCACCAAAATCTGTCGATCGAGCAAAAGGAGCATACCCTTGGTGGTCAAGTATGCGTCATCGTCAAAGTCCAGAAACGCCCCAAACGGCCCATTCCTAAACTCGTCTAAATTGCCCGACTTAGTCAACTCCTTCTTGATATCCGCTATCAAGTGGTGCTTGGAGTATACATTCATTTTCCCTCCACCTACAAAAAAACCCAATTTCCATCGCCAAATCTTTCAAAAAAAACACAAAACACTCAGTTTAGGCTTGTTGTCATGTATGTAACTCGAATTCGAGTTACAGAAAAAGGTAACTTGATTTCGAGTTACCTTTTTCATGTAACTCGAAATTTCGAGTTACCCATGTAAGTGTGTAACTGACTGCTTGATTTCGAGTTACACATGTAACTCGAATTCGAGTTACCTTTTTCTGTAACTCGAATTTTCGAGTTACCCATGTAACTCGAAAATCGCAGTCCTTCTTCTTTTTCTTCTTCCACTCTCTCACACTTTCCGCCATTAACAACATATGAAGCTCACCAAAACAAAACCCACCATCTAAAACCTATAATTTCTATAATAAATCTTAACCTAAAACACTTATTGACAATTTAAAACAACAAAAATACATGAAATAGGAAATAGGGTTCGATTTAAAACAACAAAAAACTAGAATTTCTACTGAGAACAACAAAGTATTGACAATTTAAAACAAGTAAAGGAAATAGGGTTCGATTTACATACCTGAGAAGAAGTCGAAGCACCCTCCATATCCTCGCTCGTCATCGTCGTCATCGTCTTCTTTCACCGTCGCCGATTTCGGTAGTTTTGGGGGAGAATTTTGGAGATTTCGAGTGATAAAGGGAGCAGAGTTTGAGTGAGACAATAGTAGTATTTGGGAGAACTATTTAGGTTTAAACTACTAAAGTGCAGTTATGTCTTTTCGCACCCCAAAATGGCTAAAAAAGATGTGTTTGAAAAATATGGCTAAAAAGATTTTCAATTGGCCAAAAAGACTAAAAAAAACCCACTGATTTTTTTTTTACATAAGAACAACTTTTACAGATGAGCTAAATCGGCCAAAACAAAAGGTCCAGGCCAAATTTGTACATGGTGCTCGAAAGTTATCTGAAACTCTGATCTGGAAAGCACCATATGTGCAGATGTGGAAATTGGCTTGAAAGTATGAGGTTTAGGAATCAATGGGTCATGAAAAATCTTGACACCCTTTTGAAGAAGTCATCTTCTGCATAAAAAACTTCTCTAGACATAAGAAGGATTATGAAATATCCTCGCACCCAAGAAATCAGAATGTGAATAATATTTGGCATTAAGAACACGACTAGGCAACGAGGAAGGTCTATCAATCTTAAAATCAGATATTCAAAGTATCATAGAGTTTCGCATCTCCAATGGTTAAGGTTTCAAATCCGTTTTTTCTTTTTTTTTTTGATCCCGTATTGACACAATAAAAGTAAAAAATCCCATTCTTTTCTACACTATCAAAAAATATCCAACAACTTTTTTATGGATCTCACATTTAAATCACATCTCCTAACCCCCCCCCCTCCCAAAAAAAAACCCAAAAAGAAAAAAAAAAAAAACCTCCTCAAATAGCTCAATTGGAGATGTCCTTAGAATTTCCATCAATGATATTTTCATATTTAACCACAAATTTTATATTTCCTCCTACATTTTAGTTTTCCCATAGTTTTCACCTTTTTTAGCCTTTTACACTTATATTGCAATATACTACCACTGTCAGTCCCAAAAATGTTGTCCCAATTGTCATTGAAAGGCACAACATAAAGTTCGATTCCCATTGTAATTCCTCTCTCTCTCTCTCTCTCTCTCTCTCTTATTGTCTCTTTTTTTCTATAAATATGGGAGTAGTGGTCGGAGGTATAAGAGATAAATCTCAAATATAATTAAAAGATTTGCCTAGTGTGGTTTAATATATATGATATTATGATTAGTGTAGTTTACAAAGCTAGACGTCCAAATTTCCCGAAGGATTTATCCAAAGGTCGCGCATTCGAATAATAGCGGTTGTGGGTTCCCCTGTCATAAAAAAAATTGGTTTTAACCGTAATAAGTACCTTTCAAAGGGTTGATAGGTCGGGGTGATAATTTCAAACCCGACATGCACACCCAAAAACTTAATACAAAATTAATGGGTATGAGTCCAAGCTTCATGGGTTCAGGTAGAACTCGAATAACGCCTAATTAAACTGGTCGGGTTGAGGTTAACCTGCTATGGTCCATTTAACCCGCATTATAATTCAGTTGTAAATTTAAAAGAAAACTAAGTAATAATAATTTGTAAGAAAAACAAAAGGCAAGACATATCGTTAAAACTTAAATGCTAAAACCTCATTATTTATGTATGTTATTATAATTATATTGTATGTTGTCCTCAAAATATGATTAATATGTAATGTAATTATGTAATTATGTTGATTTAAAGAATTAAATTAAAATTTATTCAGTTGAAATTATTAAATGTAAATAAAAGTAATTTTATTAATTAAATAAATTAAATAGGTCGGGTTCGGGTTACTTGTGAGATAAATACATTAGCTTTAGGTTCGAGTTTGTTTTAATATATAACCTTTATTTGTTAAGGTAGTTAATTTCCAATTGGAATTAATAATAGGATTTTTAGAATATTATGAGTTATATATAATCCAATTATATATTTTATTTTCATTAAGTTTCCCATCTTCTCATTGTAGTAAGCTTAATTGAATCCCCCAAAATATACCAATTAACCAGACTCACGTACGTACAGTTTACTTAATAAAAAAGTTCTAATTAAGCATATTTTAACCATTTAATTAGATTGGATATATTATTTCAAATATAAATAGTTTTTTTTGACAAACTTCCTATATTAGCTAACAGTGAAAATTTTGAGCAACATATAGCTAGAAAAGTCTTTGGTCGAGGAAAAGAATATTTGGCGTGTTTGAGAATATATAATAGGCTTTAAAATAATCATAGCCACTTAAGTGTAAAAATCACGTTTTGCAAAAATGTCATGTAAATATATAACCGTCTCAATTTTGGTCCTGCAAAATGCACATTTTGCAAAATAGTCCTGTAACTGTATGAGAATCTCAATTTTGGTCCTAATTTCACAGGTTATTGGGAACTACATGTGTCGCTCACGTGACTGAAATTCGGTGAAATTAGTACCAAAATTGTGATTTACATATAGTTACAAGACTATTTTGCAACCCATGCATTTTGCAGGATCAAAATTGAGAGTTTGCTATAGTTACATGACATTTTTGCAGAATGTGATTTTTACATGACTTTTTTGCGACCGCCTTATAAATACAGGACCAATTTTGCAATTTTGCCTGACAATAATTACTTTGGCATGATTATCATTCCCTTGACCTTGAAACTTCGTCATAGAATTTCTTGATTCTTTTTTTTTTTTTTTTTGAAACTAAATAGCAATTTTATTAAAACTAAATGTCGTCTATAATAGACGTGATAATACAACGAGGTGGAAAACTCCACACTGATGGACTATCAAAAGAATGAGCTTCTCTTGCTAGTACATGAGCAACCTTATTACCACTTCGACGAACGAAAGCCACCGAAATAGTCGGTTCACCTTGTAACATAAGTTGACATTCCTTTAAAATACTGTCATACTCCGAATCCCCGAACTCAACTGATTTTATGCCTTCAACAATATATTTTGCATCCGTCTCTAGAATCACTTTTCGAAAACCCAGATTTATAATCCAAGACAAGGCTTCCCTGACACCCATTGCCTCAGCTTCTCTAACTGAAAAAACACCTGGGAATCTCACTGTTCTTGCCATTCACCATTGTCATCTCTTATCACCATTCCAATTCCAGTAGAAAAAGTGATTGTTGACAATGATGCATCCACATTACACTTAAAGAAGGGGAAGGTTGGCTTATTCCATTTAACACCATTCAAAATGTTGTTGTCAACACTTGCAGCAGAGGGCATTTCAACATTATTTGCAGCACCAATCACTTAAAACATATAATGCAGATTTAATTGTACCTGCTGGAGAAGCATGACTTTTATTCCAAACTTCATTGTTTCTTTCTCTCCACAAGCTCCATAGAATCATACAAAACTTTGCAGCAGTCCAACAATATGGATAAGAGCTACAGAAGTTAATCACATCCTTCATAGAATCAGCTTTTTCAATCCATTCATCCACAATATTTGAAAGCCCTGCTTCCTTCCAACAATTCAGACCAAATCTACACACCATGAAGACATGCCACCCTGTTTCAAGGTCTTCATTACACAAAGCACAACAACAATCAACAGATAAATTTCTTCTAATCAGATTAAGGCGAGTAGGCAGACAATCATGACATAATCTCCAAATGAAATGTTTAACTTTTGGAGGGATTTTCAAATTCCAAATTCTCTTCCACATACCTGAATTATCTTCTTCCACAACATTGTATCCCTCCATTCCAACTCTATAACCACTCTTCACCAGATATTTGCCTTGTTTCCCTAAGTGCCATACTCTGCAATCCTCCCCTGCCATTCTACTTAACGGAATGCTAGAGATTTGATGTACATCTCTATCACTGAAAAGCTCTTCAATAAGCTCTATATCCCATTCCCTCAACCCTGGAATCAAGAGATCACTGACAATCATATTTCTCAGTTCATGGTTAATAGGTATTGTAATCAAAAAATTTGTATCATCCCTTAACCATGGCTCTCCCCCGACTTTAATATTTATTCCACTTCCAATTCTCCACCTTACTCCTTTTTTAAGCACAAGTTGGGAACTCCAGATACTCCTCCAAATAAAACTAGGATTAGAACCCAATTTTGCTTTTAAAAAGTCCTCTTTAGGAAAATATTTAGCTTTGAATATCTGTGTAACCAAAGCATCTGGTTCCTTCAAGAATTTCCACCCTTGTTTTCCCAACAGCGCCATATTGAAGCAAAACAAATCCCTGAATCCCAATCCACATTTCTCCTTGCGAATACAAAGTCTGTTCCATTTCATCCATCTAATCTCTTTTGAGTTATCTTTATTTCCACCCCACCAAAACGAATTCATCATTCTTTCTAACTCTTCGAGCAATGATATTGGCAGCAAGAAAGTACTCATAAAATATGATGGCAAAGATCAACCGCCTTCAACAAGATATCTCCTTCCCTCCTCTTGAAATTTGTTTACCACGCCAATGTTGGAGATTTTTCCACAATTTGTCTTTTATATGTCCAAAACCTCTCTTTTTTTCCTCCCGATCAGTGACGGTAAAACCAAGATACCTGCCCGTATTTAATCAAGTTGCCAAACACCTAAACTCGACATATGGAATCCTTAGGTCATGTATGGTTGTATTTCCAACCCACTTTTTCCACTTTCCAACTATTCCAGAAAATGGGTTTATGTTTGTTTCAAAAGTTTTTCAGTAGAAATTAAGTCATTTCCAGTTTTTACTTTTTATGGAAAATATTCTTTTGAAAACACAACCAAACAATTTTTCATTCCAATTACGCAAACCTAGGTAAATACACTACAATCACGCAAACCTATGTCAAAAATAAATTTGAAAAACTATTAACCAAACATATTCTCATTTTCAAACAGAAATTCAGACAACAAACCAAACATATTCTCAATTCTCACACGAAAACCAATAAAGTTTGAAAATTCATTTTCCAACATTAGAAACTGGAAATTGTACTTGGAAATACATCCATACATCCCCTTAGTTTGCTGCTCAACACTTCTACTGAAAAAAATTCCAGATTTTCCAAAATTAACACCTTGTCCCGATGCCCCTTTATAATCATCAATGATTCTTTTAATTTGTGAACATTCCTCCACCGAAGCTTTGAAGAATAGTAAGCTATCATCAGCGAAAAAAAGATGCGATATAGATGGTGCCCTTCTACAAACTCTATTACCATGAAGCCAGCCCCTTTTTTCCGCATCTTTAATCAAAATGAAAGGCCTTGAAAGACAAAAATAAATAAATAAGGAGATAGCGGATCACCTTGTCTCAAGCCTCTACCCTAATAATAGGACCAACTGACTCGTAATTAACCCCAATGGAGTATCTCACTGATGTAACACACAACATTATCCACTCCACCCAAACATTGTCGAACCCCATCTTTCTCATAATCGCTTCAAGAAAGCTCCAATTCATACTATCGTACGCCTTATTAATATCAATTTTTAAGGCTACATCACCTTTTTTGCTAATCGGACTTCTCTTCATGCTATGAAGGATCTCGAATGCAATCTGAACATTGTCGATTATAGATCTTCCGGGAACAAATAGAATTTCTTGATTCAAAAAATATAATTTGTAATTCCGTTTCTTATACTTATTTTAGTTAAGTCATCCATATTATCTTAATTGTCATTGAATTGGTTTCAGTACTGTTATGTCCATAATTTTATCACACCAATAATCCAATGGAGTAAAAAAATAATTTGGGGAATGAACTTTTTGAAACCGCTGAATTATTACAATATTATTCATTACGTTTGATCTGAAATATTATGTAAACAAAATGCACATATATAAAATTTTGTTTGTTTTCACCTAATAATCTAGCCCCTCTTTGAGATTCTTTCAATACAAAATAATTTTAGAAATTACAATTTACTATTTCTAAGGTATATAGTAAAAGGGATGGTCTCCTATCAGACGGTTTGACGGATCTAATCCGTTAGACGGAGCTCCAACAACCAACCAAAATTCAAACCAGTGACCGACCCAATCCAAGTTCCAACCCAACCAAAAAAAAAACTTTGATTCTCCTGCTCAACATAAAACCTATTTTCCTGTTTCTTTCCATTTTCTTCTCCTCCTCAAGCTCGCCAAGACCCAAGATCCGCTGCAGGCTTTTCAATCTCTCTGTTGCCTCTCGCCCACTACCCTCCAACTATTATATACTTTTATATAGTTGATTTCCATGGCTGTACTCAAAGAAACTCACATGGCCAATGAAAAGTCAATTCAAGAAAAAAAACACAGGCGACTCCATTCTCTTGAAGTCTTCTTTTGATGATGTCATGCACTAAGAAAAGGAAAAGGAAATAAATGATCCTAAACAACTGAATTGTCACAATATATTTTGGTGGGAATGCAACCTTATTTTCAAGTTAACGAAAAACATCTTTAAAAATACATTCTTCTTCATCGATCAATTTCTCGATCGATTCTTTTCTTTTTTTTTTTTCTCGTTTAGATCGGAAAAAATATGAAGAACACTAAATACCTGACAATCTATATCCATCACCACTTCATGGAATTATTAAATACCTTTCAGGAAAATTAATATTTTTTAGAGGAACTGTTAATACATTTAAGTGGTACTAATAATACCTTCTAAGAAAAAATCTAATACTTTTCAGGGGGAAAACTAATATTTTTTCAGGGGAACTATTGATACTTTTCAGGGGAGCTACTAATACTTTTTGGGGTGATTACTAATACTTTTAAGGAAAAAAGCTAATACTTTTAAGCAAGACTCATGGAACTACTAAAATACTTTCCAGGGAACCACTAATACTTTTTCAAGGAACTACTAATACTTTTTTGAGGGACTGCTAATACATTTCGAGAGTATATTCATGAGAAATACTAAAATACTCTCCAGGGAACTACTAATACATTTCAGAAGAACTGCTAATACTTTTTAGAAGAATGGCTAATACTTTTCAGAAAGACTGTTAATACATTTCGGGAGAAAAATTTAATTATATTCAGGGAAACTACTAAAATACTCTCCAGGAAACTACTAATACTTTTTCGAGGAATTACTAATATTTTTTTGAGGGAGTGCTAATACATTTCGGTAGTATATTTAGGAGAAATACTAAAATACTCTTCAGAGAACTACCAATACATTTCAGAAAAACTGCTAATACTTTTTAGAAGGACGGCTAATACTTTTTAGAAGGACTGTTAATACCGGCGGTCCCTAAAAACTATTAAAACACTACTAATATTATGGAAATGCCACCGGGTCCGCGGGTCAGATCCGTCTAACATCAGACCCGTTAGACGGTCTGACATGAGTTTTTGTGATAGTAAAATATGAATATCAAGGTTGGTGTATGTATATTTAATAACGGAGTATATATATTTTTACTTTTTATATAGTGGAATAATAAAAATAATAAGAAGAAGAAGAATAACAATAATAATATTAATAACAACAACAAGAACAAGAACAATACAATAATAATGACTATACCTTGAATTGAGTAGCTTGTATATATCAATAACGCTTTTAACTCAAAATAAATGATTACAAGGAATTTTCCACATAATTTAGAGGAAATGTTTGACAAATTTCCTCGGTTCACATGATTTATATAGTATGTAAATTGTGATCGAGTAAATCACAAATAATTTGAGCTATATCTTAGAACTCTATGAAATAAAATTTCTTTCAACATATTCTTTAGCATAATTTATTTATTATTAGCCTCCAAATTTTACGAACACATACAATAATCCAAAATTCGATAATACAATCAAATTGAACCAAATTCAACAAGTAATTGCAACATTACAAAATCACCTTCCATATACAGGAAAACCAAAACAATGCAAAATCAAAACAAAATCCATCTAATTCTCACCCCCAAATAAATCTCCACCATCACTAAAATCTTCCACTCCCTTATATAAGAGCTTCTATCTCCACCACCAACAACACACACAAAACAATAAGTAATACACATACATAATTAAGGTTTATTCATAAACCAGATATATATCAAGAATAATGTCTTGTGACAAAAACTATATTCCCATTCATCAGCTTGTTTTAGTACTGGCCACATTAATCCTCAGTTATCAGTTTCCATTGGCTGATGCAGCTATAACTCCGTTCGACATAACGATCAGGGATGGATTCCCGGACGATTACTCTTATCTGATGCGCATAAAGTGCAAGGCAGGGGAACAGGTTATTGGTGCGGATGATTTGATACCATATCAATCGTTTACTTTTACTTACAACTATGATTCAAACAAACGCTACGGTGTGTTCTGCAACATTGATGCTGGAGGTAATAGACAAGGCGATTTTGGGATATTTGATATATCCAGAGATAAAGATAAATGTGTGGGTAATAAGTGCATTTGGAGTGCGCAATATGAAGGAATTTTTCAGATTTATAACAACAAGTCCGACTTGATTTATTCTTGGTGAACTGATCACCAATTTTGTTTGTTTTTATTTGTAATAAAGAGTTGGTGGCTTAAATTGATGTTGTAATAAAGTTTCTGAGCATATATCAGTTTGTAACTTGGAGACAATAACAAAAGTTATGGAGTGACATAAGCGGATTTTGGATTTTTTATAAATTTTTTTTTGAAAAAAAAAATATTATATCAATTTAACTATTTTCTCTTTGAATTTGTATTCATTTCAAATTAAAATTTAAAATTGTATCCAGATTTTGTTTATTAGTTATCTTATTCTTCAATTGAATCCTAGCACAAGGATTGGTTACGCCCAAGACATATTTAACAAAAATCTCAATCCGAAAATGAATTTTGCAAGAAAATATGTTAATACCATTTTTTTCTAACTTATTCAAATACATTATATTTCATTTGGATTGAAGTTAAGGATTTCAAATCCATAGCAAATTTTGAATGAGCACATAATTTACAATAGATTTAAATCAATGAGTTCATATTTTAAACTATTCTTTTAGTGATTGTGGTGGATTTCAAATTTATCTTATATGGATTTCAAATTTATCTCATATAGAGTCATTTTAAATTATTTCTCCAAATCCACTTCTCAAATCTAAATCCTTCGATTGAAACATTGTGGCTACGATTGGATGTGAGCGAGAATCCATTTTCGTTCCGCTGAAGAATTGTTTTTGATCAAACATGTGATTGTTTATGAAAATTTTCAGAAAATATATTATTCTATCACTTTCACTTTTTGTCACTTGAGTAGGTCTCTTGTGAGACCGTCTCACGGATCTAAACTGTGAAACGGATCCACCACACTCAAACCCAAATTCATGCTCATACCCAACTTAAATTAAAAAGAACAAAAAGAAAAAAAAAACGAAAATATCACAGCAAATACCCGTATCTTTGTCATTAACCTCAATCTTCTCACCGTCCACCAAACAAATGGAAAAAGAGCATGTAATAAACAATATTTTTCACCAACAGACTCAGAATTTGAAACCATTTATTCATTCTTCTAGCCTGCAAAACAATATGGTTTAAAAATTAGAAAGACCAAGAACATCCAAAACCTAAAAAAACTTCAAGAAAACAATTTATATAATTATTTAACAAGAAAATCTCTCTCTCTCTCTCTCTCTCTCTCTCTCTCTCTCTCTCTCTCTCTCTCTCTCTCTCTCTCTCTCTCTCTCTCTCTCCCTCATTGATCCGAAAACTCCATTAATGGCAATGCTGAAACTTCCGGGCGCGATTGGAAATGAAGGACAAATGTTTGCAAAGTTTGAGTTGTATAAGTTGCATAACCATTATATTTGGAGTAAGAAGAAACTTTAGAACTACATTAATGGATATTTCTAAATTTCACATTTGAAACTTACTTTTTTTCCTCCCATCTGAAGCTTTCAAATTAGCCATGAAAGAAAGGAAAAATAAAATAAAAACGAGAAAGGGAGAAAAGTGTAGGAAAAAAATTGTTGTTGTTTTGTATACTTTTCTAGCAAATAAGTAATATTTTTCAGTTAAACATGTAATACTTTTTTGAAGGTCTCTTATAAGATCGTCTTACGGATCCTGGCGCCTTCTAGCTCAGGGCAATTTATGATACTTTTAAGTCAATTTCTGATACGTTTAACATGCACATTTATGTTTTAGTATTTTACATATCCCAATACAGAATATTGATACTTTTCATATAATTACTGATATTTTTCATATTAAAGATGATACTTTTAGGTTATTTCAATTGACAGTGAACTCTTCATAATACTTAAAATACATACATGAAAATTTTAAATTACTAACTAGTTGAATGGTACTTTTCATATAATTGCTGGTATTTTTCATATTATATAAGATACTTTTCACCAACAAGATAATATTTTCGAATACGTTAACCATCAAAGATCTAACATGTAGAGCGATATGACATATGTTCAATGTCGAAATAAAGTGACATAAAACTAATACTTTTAAGGCAAATTTTGATACTTTTAAGACAATTTTTGATACTTTCAAGCATCAATGTTCACATATTTGTACACAAAATCTTTTATCACAAATTGATACTTTTAAGGTAATTAATGATACTTTTAAAGCAACTTCTGATAATTTAAGCATCAAACGTCTAACATGCAGATTGATATAACATATATTCAATGTTGAAATACGGTGACATAAAATTGATACTTTTAAGGCAAATTCAGATACTTTTAAGGTAATTTCTGATACTTTCAAGCATCAATATTCATAGATTTATACATACAAACTTTCTTACAAACTGATCCTTTTAAGATAATTTATGATACTTTTAATGCAATTTCTGATACTTTAAGCTTCCAAGATCAAAATGTAGAGTGATATAATATTGAAATACAATGATATAAAACTTATACTTTTAAGGTTTAAGGCAATTTATAGTATTTTAAAGCATCAATGTTCACAGATTTGTAAACAAATTTTTATCTCAAATTGATATTTTATTACAAACTGATACAGTACTTTGGAAGCGACGAAATGAGAAACAACCAAAAAGAAGAACAACAAACACACCAAGCAAGAAGAAGTGAGAGAAAACGAGAAGAGATAAACAAGAATCGAGAAGAAAAACAAAATAAGAAGAAGAAGAAGAAGAAAAAAAAAAAAAAAGCATCATCAGAAGAAGAAGAGCAACAACAACGGAAGAAAAGAAGAAGAAAAATGGGGAAAGGAAAAAATGAATAAACCCTAGTTTGAAATCGAAAAAAAGTTAAAACTAAAATAAAAAACTGAATCTGGGCGGGTATGGGAAGCGGGTTGAGTAAGTAGGATTTAGACCCGTAAGACTGTCTTATACAAGTTTTTTGCCATACTTTTTTTACTTAAACGTGTAATACATTTGAATTCAACTTTAATACTTTTCAATTAGTATTGTAATACTATTCGGTTTAACATAGAATACTTTTTCAGTTAACATGTAATACTTTTAGCTTAAACGTATAATACTTTTAACTTAAAATTATAATACTTTTCAGTTCACTATATAATACTTTCCATTTGAATATATAATAATTTTTAGTTCAATATATATATAATAATTTTCATTTAAATGTATAATATTTTTCAGTTAAATCATCTCATAACACCGTAAATTATACAAACTCAACCTTCAATGTTGGTTTACAAAATAGGGATTTCAAAATTTCTTTTGCAAATTTTAAATAGCAATTTAAAATTTTGAAATTAGT
Source organism: Rehmannia glutinosa (assembly GCA_016081115.2). Taxonomy (NCBI): domain Eukaryota; kingdom Viridiplantae; phylum Streptophyta; class Magnoliopsida; order Lamiales; family Orobanchaceae; genus Rehmannia; species Rehmannia glutinosa. The sequence continues at coordinate 161,544,305 of CM071926.1, read as the reverse complement.
TTGCAATATCACACCTAACCAAATAACCAAATATGAGATGCCCGCCCCATTCTTTCAAAACTTACAAAATTTGATGATACACGCCTAACTTATATACCAAAATTAAAAAATCCACGTAACCCCGAACCAATTCCACTTTCTTCCTCTTGTATTCCCAATTGCCGTCTATTTTATTTTTCAAACGACCCACAGCACATTTGGGTGGGATCCGTCTTACAAAAATAGATTCGTGAGACGGTCTCATATAAGTTTTTGTCTTCTTACTTTTTCTTTCACTAATCACATCTACACATTTTTTCACAAAAAAACTAATCATTATTACACATTATCCCACAAATTTCACTATTCATTCACTCATATTTCTAACTACCAATCACATCCAATCATTATTTTACTATTTTCACATCAAATCAACTTTCATCATTACTTTTTCATCATTACTTTTTCATCTCACATTCAATCACACTCTCAAAATTTATTTTTTTCTCCCAAATTTTTTTTCACTACTATTCTCTAGCAAAATGAAAATTTTCAAAATGAAAGTATATCCAATCGCATCCTTGTGTTTCCCAAATCCAGTACTCCACTAACAAAATTTAATTCTCTGTAATACTTTCTTTTTCTTTTTACCAAAATACCAAAATAACATGAATATAGTGAAAATGTCCGATATATAGAAAGTGTTTGCAATCACTAAAAAAAGATTCTTCTCAATTTATGACTGAAAAAATTACTTTTGAGTTTTTGCAATTGCAACTCCTGCATATGATTTTGTTTCATTTAAACAGAATTTAAAAGCATGGAGATGAGTGCTTTAGATTTCTGCTCATACTTCTGGTTTGATTTAACAAACAAATAAGCAATTTTATAACTCTTTCAGCAAACACTCTCAAATCTTGATTCTAATTTCAAGCACTACCAACTTCTGATTCTCAATTACTTCTATTTATACTTATGCTACAATGTGAGTGTTTGCAATCACTAAAAAAAGTGTTTCTCATGTTTTGACTTAAGAGAAAAATATTGTTTAGTGTTTGCAAGTACCAACTTTTGCTTCTGATTCTACTTCATTTAATTAGAATCTAAAGCAGGGAAATGAGTGCTTAGATTCTGCTTCTACTTCTAGTTTGAAATTTACAAATAAATAAATTTTTTCACTAAACACTCTCAACTTCTAATTATCAACTTTTGATTCTATTTTCAAACATTGTCAACTTCTAATTCTCAACTACTTATACATGCAAAAAAAAAAAAAATTCTCAACTACTTATACTTGCTATAATAAATCACTTATTTAAAAAGCAAAAGTTTTTGCCAATACTCTCAATAAATCACTATTTGTAAAAGCAAAAGTTTTGCAAACACTCCCATAAAAAAAATAAAAATGAAAAGCTGGTTCCATACTCGTGCAACTCACGTGACCGACCACCCTACCTTGCAGGCAGCGAAACTTCTTCACCCCCAAACACGCACATACACTGGAAACACACACACTGATTGTCTTCGATGCTTTCACGAGACCATCATCATTCACATATTGATCAAATCAAACCCTAACGTAAATCATTTTTAACCCTTTTTTGTTTATTCTTTCGTCAATTTTTGCCACATATTACGCAATCCTTGTTCGATCCAATCCCGATTAACCAGAAATTAATGTGATTATGATGAAAAAACGCGTCCCCGATTGGCTCAACAGCTCCCTCTGGTCCTCTCCTCAACCGCCTCCTTCTCCGCCACCGACACCGCACGATGCTGCCGCGATCACCGAGCCTTCGGTTCCGAATCCCCCGCCGGCCGTCGAGAGACCGTCCGAGACTCCGGTTTCCTCCTCAGTTCACGCTCACGCCACGAAAGCGGAAACTAGAGATCCGTTGAGTGGTACTTATGGGAATAATGCTAGTGTTTGTAACAGTGATGAGGAAAACGGGGGCTCATCAGCAAATTCAACGGCTTCTGCGGCCGGTGCTTTCGGTGCGGCGCCTCCAGCTGTTGAGGATATTTCTAGGCAGGCGCAGATTTTACAAGAGGTTTTTGGTGCTGGCATTATCAATTTTATTTATTTATTTATTTTGATAGGGTAAATATGATCAATACAACGAGTCGGAGAAAAAAAATACGGCTTATTGTTAAGTTATTAGTTTGTGTATAGTGCTTTTACTAACTGTTCATCTTTGCAGAAGTTGTTTTCTATGTGTGGCGAGTGGCGACATATTATCATTAATGATTGTGATAGAATGTAGAGAGCAATGTAGGCATCATAAATTACTAAAATTGATTCCTCTGATTTTTATGCCTGCATTCGTATTAAGCTTTGTGATTGTTATTTTGATTTGTTTTGTTTCTTTATGCATATTGTATTGGTAAATGTAGTTGTCGAGGAAGGTTATAAATATGGGAGAGTTGCGGAGGCTAGCATCACAGGGCATACCGGATGGAGCTGGCATACGTGCAACAGTCTGGAAGGTATGGCTTGTGATTTAATAGTATGATTCGGTCTTGGTGCACATGTTTTACATAATTGGTTGTTAGATATTTTGTTTTTCATGTTTGCAATTGATATAGTCATTTCCAACCAGAGAAAATACTGGTTATTCCCGAAAAAGATTTTGGGGATGGTGCTTGTGCATTAGATTCATTACTTAAAATATCTCCTGGGATTGATTTAATTTATTAGTCTTGTTTAACAGTAAGATGTTGTAAACCCAGTAACGGTAGAGTATGTCTTTCGGGAGAAAATCCTTTTGTAGTACTCTTCACTGATATACGATTGAAGTGGACTGTATACATTCACACTGTATATTCTGAATCGAAATAGAGTGGTGCATGGAGAAATACAATAATAACATGATGCTCTGTATGTTAACTTCACCAATTTGCTAGAGCAATGATTAACCCTAATGTAAATAGTGGAGGCTCTTCTTCAATATCAATGCATCATTCTGCCCGTTATTTACGATTCCATTTTTTATGTGGCTGCATGTGTTCTTAATACAATTACTCAACAAAGGAGTTTTTTGCAAGGATACAAGGCAGTATGTGAGATCTAAGATTGAAAACATCGTAATAGTATTGCAAAAGTAGGATAATAGTACTGTATCAAAACGTTTTCCTTCTCTTCTGAAAAGTTACAAATATGTGTCCAAGTAGAATTAATGAAGGAAAGCACTGTTCTGCATTTTTGGAAACAACATGAATACTAAACTCTTGTACATGGGTGATTGTGAAAACTTTAACAGCTGAGAACATATCTAGATTAAGATTTACATGTGGACTCTTTGCAGCTATTATTGGGGTATCTGCCAGCAGATCGCTCTCTTTGGCCTTCGAATTGGCCAAGAAAAGGTCTCAGTATAAAAGTTTCAAAGAGGAGCTACTGATGAATCCTGTAAGTTCTTGAATTTTGTTATGCATGTCTCCGGTGCGACGACATTATTTTGCACCTCGGAAATACATTAAGTATAATACTGAAGTCGGGTAAACAAATTAAAGTTCAGAAAATTGGTTTATTGTAAAGATTATTGCCAATATAGTCAAACATCCAGCAGTATTGGCTACTTTGAGCACTTGTATTGCCGCATATCATGTTGCACCTTTTTAATGCATAAGCAGATAAATCTTCAATAAAGCTCGTGGAGAAATTTTTAATTCACAAGTTCTGCTTCAGCACCTTCTTTTGAATATGTGTATCTGTTTTAGGTGATCTGGTTATAAAAACTCTTACCAATTTGTGAAATTTACTTCTTTCTTTTAGTGGTTCGACAAAACTCCTTTACGAGGTAGAACTGTATGAATGCCCAACTAATGTTGTTTTAAAAGATAATTAGATTGATCCTTTACTTGCCGAAAACTGACTGTACCATGTTCATTCTGTAAATTGAAAGTCCTCTTCACACATTTTACAGTACCTTTATCATCCTGAAATGTTGAACTGCTTGAGCATTGTCGTCCTTCTAAGTGAAACCTGCTTGCCTTCTTTGATGCTTTCTTTTTTACTCTTAGTCTAAGCGATTTGAGATTCTATTGTTTTACTAGCTCATGACCCTATGTGGTTTCTAGATACATATTGAGCAGAAAGCTTGGTAAGGGAAATGTGTTGCAACTTACGCCTGAAATAAATTTAGAGGGTTTGTTCGATGGACCTTAAGAAGTAGAAGTCGGTTCGTGAAAATGTTATATATTTGCTAAAAGTTTATTTTAATGGACTTCTCTAAAAACCGATTTTTAGAGAACTGCAGATTTGTGACTCTTTTGGATTTTTTTTTTTTTTTTTTTTGAGTGGGCATTAAAGTCCACTTTAACCAAATACTTGATGATCCTTATAAGCACTTTTTACAAAATTCCATGTTAGAAGGCCTATCCTATGAACTTCCTTTCAAAAGTGCTCCCTAATGCTCGTAATTATATGTGGACATTTTATTTCTGCTTTGGAAGTGCACTAGTTTCCACTTCCACCACATATCTTCAAGCTTTCGACATTTTCTAAATGTTTCCATGGCTAGTCAGTCAGAGATTACAAGAAGGCTGGAAAAGTCAAGTCTTGAGAACCATGAACTGGATGACGGCAGTCAGGGTTTCCTCTCAAGATCAGAGATAAGTCACGGAGAGCATCCCTTAAGTCTTGGGAAGAGTAGCATATGGAATCAGTTCTTCCAGGTACCTTTTTCTTATAGCACAATATAGCATGTATTGCAGATATATGGATATCATGTCACCTTTTCTGCTACCATCCTTTGCTGAACCCATCTCGTATTTGAACTTTTGAGTTATCTGTCTTGGCTAGACCTATAGTCAACCTGGAATACAGCAAGAGAATGCAAACACAAAGACTCATTATAACTCCAATATGTATTATTAGGAAACTGAGATCATGGAACAGATTGACCGAGATGTCATGCGCACTCATCCAGACATACACTTCTTTTCAGGGGACTCAACTTTTGCTAAATCAAACCAAGTGAGCCAAGTTTCACTTTTTCTCTTTCTTTCCAGCTGGTAGCGTTTACATTATAATTATTTTATTTGTGCTATACATCTTTCTTTCAGGAGGCCTTGAGGAACATATTGATTGTATTTGCAAAATTGAATCCGGGAATAAGATATGTGCAAGGGATGAATGAAATCTTGGCGCCATTATTTTATATATTCAAGAATGACCCTAATGAGGAAAATGCAGTAAGCTTTGTTTACTTGTCTTTAATATTTTTAATTATTATGAAGTGAAACATTCTTTTTTCTCTGCAGCGAAAATATACAACATCAAGTGTTGTGTTGACCTAAATGGTTCCAAAATAATACGCTTGTTAAATTAGTATTCCAGCTCAAATAACCGGAAAGGCTGAAATCTTTATACTGTAGCAAATCAAAATAATGCTCATTCCATATTCTGATATTTGAAACGATGTCAATGGAATGCCTCAAATATATTTCACTAATATAGGAAAGCTTTCCATAATCTACTCCTCAATCCTCAACCCTCAGCCCCCGAAAATAACAATGGTAAAGAAGAAAAAGGGGGTAGGTGAACTTCCAGTCCTCCCTACCCTGCACAACTCGGTGATTTCTTATCTAAATCAAATAATCTTCTCGTGAACTGTCCTTCAGAAACCCCACTTCATATTTCATTCTGAAAAATGGACCCTCTCTGAATCTGCACTTTGCTATTTTTGGATTCAAATGTGATTGTTTTGGATAAATCGCCACTTATGTACAAATTTTAAAGTTTTGTTGATTCTAACAATAGACATAGATTCCTCAAAAATGAATTTGTGTTATTGAGGGTGTATGTGGGAACCTCAAACTAGAAAAGGGTTAGACTTTAGTTGCAGTTTTACTTTGATTCCATTTACTTCATACCTATTTAATATACGTTTAAGATAAGAGAAAGGAAAATGATTCTGTATCCATGGCAACTCAAGGGAAAAAGTGAATACGGCAGTTTAAGTGTGATGTCCCACATGGATTGTAGAAGCAAGTTTTAACTGGTTTTTTAACGGATTCTGCAACTTTGGCTAACTATTTCACAAAGTGATGATGTGTGATGTAGTTGCCAGTGGAGGCAATTGTGTCAGTGTCTTGTTTACAGACCCCACTCATGTGGGCTCAGGGCATCATAAAATGTATAACATACCGGAGTTTAGAAGTACTATCGGAGCAAGAGTCCAGGCCGAATTTGACCTGGGGGCAGTCCTGGATTGTGGAAGGAATACAATGACTTCATACTATTTCCATATGGGGATGATTGTGATGTCCCACACAGATTATGTAGAATTTTTTTAATTGGTTTATGGGGCCCGCTATTTGAACCCCAATTTCTTATTAATACACCCCCCTCTTACTTAAAATGACTCTTATGCCCTTACTGTCAAAAGAAATTTCTAAACACACCCAATCTTTTTTTTTCCACAATTTTTTTCTTCCCTAGGGTTTCAGTTGCTAATTTTTTGTTTTTTGCTATCGTGCTATTTTAGTTGTAGCATTAAGTGCGAAAAGGTGTCATTTTTAATAGATTAAAGGTTTTATAGGTTGGGTTTGAAATGGTGTTACAATATTTGGGTTTTTGTGTTTCAAGTTCATGCATTTTTTCGCCATGTTCGAATAGGCACGATCGCCATATTTTTCCTAGAAAAAATGGTGGCACGATCGTGCCACACTTTAAAATAGGGCAGATCGTGCCACACTTTAAAAAAAACTAGGGCACGATCATCGTGCCACACTTTTTACATCAGTTTCTTAAAAACTTAAAAAGTGTGGCACGATCGTGCCTATTTTTAGAGTGTGGCACGATCGTGCCATGTATTAAAATAGGGCGCGATCGTGCCACACTTTTTACATCGGTTTTCTTTAAGAAGCTGATGTAAAAAGTGTGGCAGGATCATGCCCTATTTTTTTACAGAAGGGCATAATAGTCATTTTAATTTTGTCAAAATAAGGAGTGGGGTGTATTTATAAGAAATTGGAGTGCAAATAGCGGCTCCCTTGGTTTATATTGATAAAATGGATTCCTCTACTAACTTGGGTTAACCGTTTTCGCTAAGAGAGGAGTGTGAAATAGTTGCTAGGAAAGCCCATGTGAGCATGTAACATGAACTAGGAAACACGACTAACCAAATGACTTTTGACAGTAGCATGCAGCAATTAATGTTACCAAGTTCATGTGCTTCAAGTGGGGAAATAGTGATTGTTTTCTTTGATTCAGTACTCTTTTACAGCAATGAATGATTTATTCCATATTTATTTTAGGTTCATTTTCAGTTACTATTTCCTTTTGCAAGTTTTGCAGGCTTTTGCTGAAGCAGACACTTTCTTCTGTTTTGTGGAGTTATTAAGTGGGTTTCGGGACAACTTTGTTCAACAACTTGATAACAGTGTTGTGGGTATCCGTGCCACCATTACAAGATTATCAATGCTTCTAAAGGAGCATGATGAGGAACTGTGGCGTCATCTGGAGATGACAACAAAAGTAAGATTCTGCACATCTCTTACTTTCTTAGGACCTTCATGTTATATTCTCTCTATTTGCATTGTTCAAAAATATAATGTGAGTACAATATCTAGGAGGATACTGAATACGAGCATTTAATGTTAGCATCAAGTTTTCATTAGTTATAGTGTTATACAACGAAAAGGACAGCAAAAGATTCTCAAACCTGGATCTTTAAATAGATATTCAGTTTTCATATTTATCGGTCTGGATCTGCTTGAGTAAAAATATTTGAGTATGTTCACTATGTGCTAGATTCAAAAGACGAGTTACCCTCTTTTATCCCTTCAATTTTGTTTTTCTATTTCCTCAGTTTGCTGAAATTGTTTATATTTTCAATGTATGTTGAGAATCATGCATTGCGTGTTTCGCCCCTTTAAGCCATGCTCCTTGATTGTGCACTTAAGAACCCCAGATCTGGTACTGGATCGACTTGATGTGTTTCATAACTATGTATGCAGTCATGTGTTAAGAGTATCAGCGAAGTGAATATATGATTTAGCTGTAAAAGTTTCTGCCGATTCATTTAAATTCTTTGACTTGTTTATCTCAATTCTAGATGCTTTAACATGGTTCTTTTTCCATATTTTGTTGTGGCTGTATGTGTAGGTCAATCCCCAGTTTTATGCATTCAGGTGGATTACACTCCTTTTGACCCAAGAATTCAATTTCGCAGACAGTCTCATAATCTGGGACACACTTATGAGTGACCCTGACGGTCCTCAAGTAAGTCAATCTTTTAAACAACTATTTGATTTCTTGGTTATTCTTAACCGTATAATGTTAATTTACAAATTTAAGTAGGATTTACTCTATGCATTCCTTTTAGGTGTCAAGTAAGTTAATATGTGGTACTTGGCTACCTACGATATTTACGAAGAAGCTGAACTAGAGCAGAAGATTTTATGGCATCTTTCAGCAAATATTGAGCTTCATTAAGTACTAGATGCATTTTGATCTTCAATCTGTCTTTGAAGTACTAGCATACGCATGCAAGTGTAATCTGCACATGCCATTGGTTTTTCTTGCCTCAGTTTATTTCCTTATTTCTACTAACTAAAAGGTATAAGATCAGCATGAAAACAATTTAGTCCTCGAATTTAGTTGATGGGTAAACATTAAACAATTGCAGGAGACACTCCTCCGAGTTTGTTGTGCAATGCTGGTTATTGTTAGGAAGCGTTTACTTGCGGGTGACTTCACTTCTAATCTTAAGTTGCTGCAGAATTATCCACCGACAAACATCAGTCACCTTCTCTATGTTGCCAACAAGATGCGGCTCCGCTGAGCAGACTGAGGTTTTTTAGATAAAATATTTCCAGGTTGTATTTATGTTTCTTTCTAATTTTCATTTGAAAATCATTTTCTTGTAAAATTGCAGGATGTAAATGTAACTTGATAGTGATTTCTAGGAATTGCTCTCTCGGTTTAGACTTTTGATCTTTGTGTGTAATGTCACCAAGTTGAAAGTTTGAAAATCAAAATTGAGTTATTAATTGACATATATTCTGGATCTTGCTACCACACCAAAGATTTGGTCCGTCGGATCTTGAAAGAGATCTTATCTAATATAGCAGAGGTGTAGATTTCTCAACAACAATTTCTGTTGCATTTGTCGGTATACTCGGACAACAGTATGACTATTAGTTGTTAGTCATATTGTATTGCAAGTTTTTCTCGTCCCCTATATACATACGCCTTGGACATTTTTGCATGAATCGCTGTTGAGATTATTTTTTGGCCAATGCAGAAACCAATAAATTTAGGGGTAAGTTCCACCTTCCAGGTTTCAAAAATGGTTCCTAAAACCAATACGTTTGAAATATCTCCTAAAAATTACATATTGGTGAATACAAATCAAAACGTGGAAGCATACTATATCGTGCACAAATTTTACTTTCTTTTTTTCATATATCAACTCAAGATCGGTGAGTTAGATCACATTAGAAACATGTCTTAGCTTTCTCACTGGGGATCATATTCATAGACTAACAATTTTCTGCTTGCGATTGACCTATTGACCTATTCCACTTTGCCAAACTACTGTAAACCGTTCAAGGCCATATTCCACTTTGCTGAAAATATTAAATCTTTTGAAGTATTGAATTCGTTAATAATTGACCTATTTTGGTGGATTGACGCTTTTTTTTAATAGATGAAAGGGATAAATACAAAAGTACACCTGATGTTTAGGGCAATTATAAACAAAACCCAGAAAATTTTCCAAATAAAAAAAAACCAGATATTTGATTTTGGTTAAATGTAAGAGTGACTAATATTTTTACAAATGCAAAGGGAGTGTTTGAAATATTTTGCTTATAAAAAGATAAAGTGTAATGCCTAATCAAATCTCCACGTTTTGTAATTTTAAAAAACCTATGGGTTCTTTTGTTATTAGCTCAAACCTCAAGGGTAGTTTTTGTAATTATCCTAGATAAACAGCACAAATATTGCAGGAAAAATCTGGGTGCTCCATGTACTTCTGAGGAAGATGAACTTTCCTGATTGATGACAACAATGCTTGAGCATTAGTCACGATGAATGAAAATTTAGGTTACTTCTTTCTTAATTTGAAGGAAGAAGATGAGTTCAATTTTGTCGATAATATAAGAACAATTAGCTACTATCTGAAAAACAATACGGTGACCAACTCCGTAAGCAATATATATACTGTATATATTTTCCCCCTGTTCATTTAAACGTAAAAATAATCAGTCATTTACAGTCTATTAGTACAAGCTGTAGATACAGCAAGAAAGTGTACATCTGAATAATACGGTAGTCCATCGGGCTACATACACTTCCCTGTGTCAATGTGATCCATATCCAAGCTAACTGCGGCTGCTGTTCTTAATTTCTTCAAAGTGATGGCACCACCAAATGAAATAAGGGACTGCAAAGGTATGATGGAGAGAATTTTAAATACTAGAGAACATGTTACATCATCAAGCTTGAGCAATTGTATTTGTAGTACAAATGATAATAATTCTATTACATTTATGCAAGAGAGAGAAATACCTGCCTTGCCAAATTAGAAAAAATACGCTCATGGATCCAATTTTGGCGTCATGATGTAGAGGTAAGGACTAAGACTGCTGTCAACTAGTACTTCGTACAAACTCCTAATTATCGCCTACAAATGTCGAATTTGATGTGAGAGATTCTGAATCACCAATTCCTCCTGCCGTCGACTGACTGTCCAAGGTCTCTAAAACATTATTTGGTGGACATTTATCCGCTGGATTGGCAGCTGACATCTGACAAAAGCACTCGGGCCATGAATTCGTATAGAACGACTCAGGTGAGACCCGCTTGTGGGGTCCACCAAAGTTTGTGTTTAGCATCGCACGCCTAACAGCTTCTTCAAAACCAGCCGTATGCCCCTTCTTCTCCCGTTCAATAAAGATAGGGGCAAGAGCTTTTCTATCAGGTTGTATGTTCGTACGGAAACCATAGTAGAGCCGGTGGCCGAGGAGATTATTGGCAAAGTTGCTCGGCCCATCATATGTTGGCATGAATATGTCAGCAAGCAGACAGACCATGTAATCGACGGCAGAGCCTACCAGGCCACGTGTATTCTTTGCAATTTCACCAGTGGGGTCCACCGTATTATGATTCTCAAGACGTGGGAACAACGATCGGAAAGGCTTCATAAATCGCTCGCCTCCAAATAGTTTGCCAGCTGCAAGGTATATTCTGGTAGAGTTGTCGAAACCCATCGATCTCAGGATAAGACCGACCTGCGGGTTTTTGGAGAATCATTTCAATGTATTGATCACTCTCTTTATGTATTATGTCATGTTGACAAGAAAATAGCTTTGGAAATGAAGGTCTTACATCACTTATGATAATGAATGATATCAGAAGCATGGCATTAAACAAGACCAACTTCTAAGAAACAACTTCTCAAGATTAATACAGGTATCAGTAGTCCATATGTAATTTAGACGTGGATCCTCCATTTAAGCACGACCCGTAGATTAGTTTTGAGCTTTTAATTGGAAAACATCCCCGTAACCAGCCCCAATAGCAAGTCATGTAACATGGTTAATGGATCGAATACATTTGTTACGATGAACCTCTCTAAAATGCAATAATTATTAATCGTCTTTATTTTGGTATTACTGTAGTTGATGGCACATCAAGAGACAATCTAAGTAAGAGCAATTAATCTTACTCTTACTGCAAAATACACTCATCGACTGCCACTCTGCCAGGGGAAAGATTAGCATGTTTTCACAAACACAAAATGAACTCAAAAACAGCACGAGTATTCTGGACAGCAAGGGAGCAGAATTGAGTAAGAAAAAATATGCACTAAAAACTTGAATATAAGAGTATCGAGAAAAAAGTTTTTCTTTTAATTTGATAAGTAAAAGAGTTCCAAATTTGTATGCTTGTATGAATGGTGTTTGCATGTTTAAGAAGGAAAGCTCATTTTCAAGTTTAAGGAGGGGAAACTAAGGGTGTTAAGATGAGCTTATAACTTCTTCAAAACATCTTATAGATACTTGAGAGCTCATAAAGTGTCATAAAATGTTTTAAAAGATGAACTTAAAAGTTCCCATATAAGATTATAGTATCCTCTTTTGATGATATTAGGCAATGCCCTTTTATGTGGATCATTATTATCAGTATCACTTCTAGACATTCCAGTTAGAAAAAAAGAGTTTTTTTCTACAAGTAATCATTTATTAAATTTAAAAGAATCGCTTTTCTTTGATGAGATCGAATACATGAATGAAGTAACATTTTACAAAATACTTCTTTTTTTCTCCAAGGAATAATTACAGGTCGCAATTGATTCAATAATTGGATTACGGAGATATCGGGTTATTAGTCTAGGATTTATCTTTTTAACTATAGGAATTCTTTCTGGGGCAGTATGGGCTAACCAAGCATGGGATACTATTGGAGTTGGGACCCAAAAAAAAACTTGGGCTTATATTACTTAAGAGTGGCTGATTGCTTTAATAAATAAGAATTGTATGCTTTCGTTGTAAGGAGTTCAGATCTTAACAAACTCCTTTAGTTTTGATCATAATAATAACAAGTTTTCATTAATAACATCACATACGCTCCAACACGTTATTTTATACAAACACTTTCGAACTTATGTTTAAATTAAAACTTATAAGGTCCAAAACCATCTACAAGAGCTATAAGGTCTTTCAGATAAACTTACTACACCCTCTAAGAGTTCTACTACTACTACGAAAGCATTCATGACAAGGAGGTAGTGGAAATGCTATGTAAGATAACTAGTTGCGATGCAATCAGCCACTCTACAGTGATGCATACAATTCTTACTTATTTATTAAAGATTAAAGAAAAGGATGGGGAAAATAATATCATAAATTGAAGAAGTACCTCTTCTGGAGTTAGAGGGCATTTTCCAATTGCCCTTCTCTCACTATAAATAAGTTTCTTTGGTGCAAAATTTTCTTCTCGATATTTCTTCAAAATCTTTTGTTCTTCTGGAGTAAATATATCAAAGCACCTGAAAAAAAAAATATCAGATATTGCAAGCTTTTAAATCCTCGGATATGTATGAAAGAATTTCTTTATTTTTCCTCCACAGACTTCTTGCCCTCACTATTATCGTGCAATGTTCAGGGAGTGATCTGGAAACATATATCACTATTGGCGTGTAAATATCAAGTATCTGTGGCTTTTGTTGATTTATACTGTCTTCTACATATCAGCAGATATATTTATTACAGGCTATCATGGTGTCTCCGCCATAGACCATGCCTCAAATGTTCCGGTTAAGTAACTATTACCCAACTCAAACTAAGATTATTGTGGATACACTATTTTGCACTACAAAACAGTGCTAAAGGCCAGATGATGGGATTTAAGAGTTGCTCCAATTTGCTCACTTAGTGCCTAAAACACTCAAGATACAAAGGAAATATAGATGTGTGTGTATATATAAAGAGAAAGAGAGAGATTCAAAGAAAAGAATCAGAAATTAGCAACCATCTCAAATCATCAACTACATCTTCTTCATCTTCCTTACATTTCCATGCATCGCAGTATGAAAGTAGGGACTTACCCAGCAAATGCCAGCATATCCATCTCAAAACGAAGATGTATGGCCATAAAGTGACCTTGTGCACGAAGCCTATTCACTATTGAGTTACTCAGCTCCATGATGTGAGGCTTAAATCTTAGGGCATGATAGTTCACTCTACACCTTAGGCGCTGGTACTCAGGGTTGTCTATCTCTTCAGCCAAGCGATGCGAGAAAGGCGTTAGATAAATAGCACCATGCTCTTTCATCTTATTTAAAGCATCTGTTGTATACCAACTGATGGGAGCATCTCTTGGGGGCCGCATCTGAGCACAAAAAATGCTGGGTCAATATAATCATGAAAATTATATCTTGTAAAAAAGTTATCCAATGATCATAAGCCTCACCTGAAAAGCTTTTATCTTCTTGGTCTTCCCATTTTTCCAGATTTCTGGAATGCTTTCCACTATTTGTACATCATATCTCAGTGACTTGATAAAATGCTCAACATCATAGACACCATGGAAACCACTACAGAGGAACATATATAAAATAGATATTAACACTCAGCTGCCATGAAATAAAATTGAGTTTAAACAGCATGAGTTCTTATTGTCGGTTTAGGAAATATTTTAACACTAGGTTGACTTGCTTGAGAATCGCTTTAACCTTGGGAGACGGTGACTCACACACACCAACATTTATTCTTTGAGCAATGTAGGCATTTTAATTGACTCTGAGTTAACTACACCTATTATTCTCCACCAAGGCAGCATAAAGCTACTGTAACTTCAAGCATATGTATTTTAATACTTGTGACTTTAATCCTCTTAAAGAAAAAGCCACGACTCATTAAAGTATATCAGAGCTCTGGAAATATCATCACATCCTTAAGCTTTTAAACAACATTTAAATATGGATTCGCTCGAACAACCTCTAGCAAGGAGTTATAAATTATCCATCATCATGTATCTGACGATATGTATGCTCTAACTTAATGATCTTGGCAGACACTAAACCTGCAGCAATCTAAAGTAAAATAGGCAACACTCCAATGTGAAGCTAGAAAACATATATTCTAAACATGTTACAGGTGAAAATGTTGAGTTTCTCTTCGAAACATGTACCTGTCATCATGCCAGAACGACCGCATCCAGTTCAGGCAGCACAAGTGTAGCATTCATGATTCGAGCAGCAAGAACGGCATTACATATCTAGAGTACAACAAAAATCTCTAGGTCAGATTGGACTAACCAAAATTTTGCCACCAAATGATAAACTTAAGATGAGAAGTTGCAGTTTTTCACAATATTGAGGTGGAAAGAAAGAGAAATTAATGCGATCGCTTATGGGAATTTAATTTTAAAAATTCCACTTCACGGCACATGTTTTCCACAGCCATGTGTTAATTTGTGGGTTTCTCCCAAAAAAAATTCCACGGCACATTTCCACTTTCCAAAATCATACCCATGTCCTAAAAATATATCCATATTTTGAAAAAAATGAATTGTCGCATACACTTTCATCCTTCTTAAAAAATTCCCCTTCCTCTAAAACTACTTTATTTTTTTATTTTTTTGTTCCTTTTTCTAGAGATGATTTTTCAGGAAGGAGATACCAAGCAATCACTCCCTAAATATTCTCCCTCCTTATTCTATTAGGCCAAGTTGAATTTTCATGGATATGACATCATAACTGAAATTTATAAACAAATACATGACATATATTAGAGCAAGTAAAGACCAATTAATATTTGGAAGTGGTGGCAAGACCAGAGAACTTCATGCCTAAACATATTATACACACACAAAAGGAAGCACTCTCGCGTCAGAATAACAATCAGTAGGCCCAAAAAAAATTTATATTCTTCGAAAAAGTTCGATCATACCTGAATTTTGAAAAGCTCAATAATAATTTATTTAAGGTTTATTGCCAGGTAACCATCAAATGTAAGTATGTAACTAAAGAAAATTTTCTATTACACTATTCTTTCATATTTCCAGCTAACGCGTCTGAAATTTATTTTTCCCAAGAACTAGGATAGGATTGTTTGCATGAAAGCAGCATAAGGAGTTACTCTAATAGTGAATTTTGCCAAAGATAAAATGTCTCAACAGTCTTATAGGGATGGAATCAATCATGTCTGTTAATTGATTGTAGAAAGAGACAGGAGTGGAATTAGACTAAACATGACTAGGCTTTCATCTTAAAGTTGTTTAATTTTATCAGATGGCCACTTGTTGACATGTGTGTGTATATTGTTTTCATGATTGAGCCCAATGCTACCAACTGTAACAGCTGCATTCCGAGGGAAGCAAGAAAAATAAGTATCCACTGTAGTCGGTCCGATAAGAAGAGTTATAGTAAGGTTTCAATTTTCATTCCATGAAACGGAAACTTCTTAAAAAATAGAGAAGACAATAAAGATAAGGAGTAAGAGTAAAGACCCCCAAGCTTCATTAGTACATAGTTCCAAGTATGGAACGTCACTGGAAAAATAAATTCCAGACTTACAACCCACAAGTTCCAATAATCCAATGGTGAACTAAATGCTAAAAATTTCTTTTTCTTGACGTATTTGATTTAATAAGAGAAAAATCACCTCAAAAAGAAGAATACTTTGTAATTTACTTGAGCAGCATTCAATAATCTTGAATGAATTAACATAACTAGTTAAAGAATAATCACCTAATAAATAAGAATGGGTATTCCAGAATTAAATTGTAGTAGCATATGAAATTCTTGAATCAATTCCAACTTCTAAGAGAACCAGAGGCAGAACTGAGATGTATATCACAATGTAAGTGGAAACATTAAAGAAATAAACAAGCAATTGGTGAATCACTAATTAAAATAACCAAACTAAATCAATTATCTAAATAGACAAGAGTGCGATGTCAGCTAAATAGATCATCAGAAACGAACGGGAAATTCTGCCAAATCACAAAGAGTTCAAGAAAATTATATAAACCTGTTTAAGGGCCAGGGCATCATGTAAACATAGGGAATAGGCTTATCGTAACAATGAAATAAAAAGATTTCGTCGCATACCGCACTTCTTTGCTGATTGAGGCCACCATTACAACGAACTCGTAAATAGCCATTGGTTTCTGTTGGAGGAGCTGCATGTGCATATAGACACGAAACAATAGTCAGTATATCCATTTTTTCAAGATGAAAATCCAACAAAACATGTATGAATGTGCAACATATTCAAAACAAACGTACGGGGCCAATCAGATCTTGGAGCAGATGATGGTCTCCACCCACCAGAAGCAGCTGTACCCCAAAGCGTATCCACATCAATCTGCTCATATACAGCAAAGTATAACAAGTAAACACACTTTACATTACATCTGGTGAAACCTAAAAAATTACTCTAAGCTTTCTAGAACATCAGATCTACTATCAACTATCAAGATAAATAAATAATGGTTTCTTAATAGAGATGCAGCTGGAACAGTAGTGAAGGTAACCTACCAATCCTGTGATCTCAATTAAGCAACAACCTAATAGAAAAAAAATAGAATTCTACTGAATGCTTCCTTCTTAACCACATTTCAAAATATTGTTACAAATAATCAGTTTCTTAACTGCTCAGCGGTAACTTATACTACTAACAAAACAAAACATACTAACAATTAAAAGAAGCTTAGGATTGCTGTCAAAAGAAAATTGAAGCTTAGGATTTTAAAATCTAAACCCGAAATGCATCATTTAACTAACAATACGTACCTCCGACCGAGAGACCGACTTAGTGGTGCTCTTTACAGTGGACAAAAGCGAAACAGTACAGATCACCAATACAACTACGGCAAATGATAGCCTGCCAAACATGCCCTTAACTCCTGATTGCTTCAGTTGGTGCCTATGCGCCAGCCTATTGGAATCACGTGAGATACTATCATCAGATCGGAACTCTATTGAATAAAACTTAATCAGGTAACATCATATATACAGATATATTTGACGAGATTACCTTCTCATTTTGGGAGATGAGTGGTTCTGGATCCAGATGTTTGAAATTCAGAAGTTTTCTTAAGTAGAAGCAAATTAATGTGTGTGTGAGTGTGAGAGAGGGAGAGAGAAAATTGAGACTATAATCGACGGTAACTCGGTGAGTAGAACTCCTAGCGGGTTCTTTTGTCGGATTGTTTGAGTGGATGGGTTAAATGGCAGCTCCGATTAGCTCTCTCCGACCCCCCAATCGCCCAAATCCCAATGCCGCCTTCTATGTTAATGGTAAGGGATAAATTCACTTTTGGTACCCAAAGTATTAGCGGTTTTTACTTTTGGTACCCATTTTTTGGGGCTTATCATTATTAGTATCTAACGTTACAAAATTTACTCATTTTTGGCACATTCCGTTAGTCGACCGTTAAAATCTAACGGTTGACCAACTGTAGTAGGTTTCCACGGTTAGCGCACGCTTCACGGCGTCTCAGGCGCCGATTCCGGCGACCCTAAGTGTCGTGCAACCACTCATTTTGAGCGTATCAGCAAGCCCTACAATGCCCAATGGTCAATTTCATGATTTGAGTTCGTCTCCGATGCCAATTGACGATAATTCGAAAAACCCAAAGTTTAATTCATAGCAACCACCAAGATCAAATTTGAGCATACCATCGTCTTCCTCATCTCGAGGCTCACAAAGCCCACTCCTCAATTAGTCCAATTTGCCCCCTAACCAAAAATGCACAAAAAGGGATCTTAAAATCGATTTTCCGACTTTTAGGGGCCCGCATCTCCATGTTGCCGGCCGAATTGGCCTCCGGTCAAGAAGACAAAGTTCCTCAGAATAAAATTTTGAGTCAGAATTCACCACCCCCATCCACATTGCTCCGACTCCGGCTGGTCAACCGTTAGTCTTTAATGGTTGACTAACGGAACGTGCTAAAAATGAGTGAATTTTGAAACGTTGGTACTAATAATGATAAGCCCCAAAAAGCGGGTACCAAAAGTGAAAACCGCTAATACGTTAAGTACTAAAAGTGAATTTATCCCTTAATGGTAAATATACCCAACACTCTTTTTTAATATATACTAGTATTCCAACCGTGCGATTCACGGACGAAAATTACAAAAAAAACAATCAATTATTTGGTGAGCACATGTAAATAATATAAAAACAGTTACAAATAAATATAAAATAAAATTATAATAATGAATGATGAGTACAAATAAAATAAAAAAGCATACGATCTCCATAAACTAAAGAGTTATTTTTAAAATAAAAGAGATTTAATTATAGACTTACATGTCAATAACATAATCATTATAAATTTCGGAATACTTCTTTGAATGCAACATTAGTCTTTGAACTTGACTGATTACTATCAGTGTCACTATCACAAATCAAAATTTTAAGGCCCTTAGGATTGGTAAAACTAGACAAAGCAACATAAAAATGACCATGACTAAAAATGGGTTTTTTTAAAAGAGCTAAATTTGACAAAGATTGACCCTGGCTTTTGTTGATAGATATTGCATATGACACAATCATCGGAAATTGGCGTTGTTGGAATTTGAAAGGAAGTCTCGGGTCAGAAGGCGTCAACGACATTCTTGGAATAAGAACCTTATGACCACTTTTGCCTCCACTGAGAATATGTCCTTTGATAATATGATTACCAAGCCTTGTAACAATTAATCTTGTATCATTACATAATCCAATAGAATGATCTATGTTTCGGAGCAGCAAAATAGGAGTTCCGATCTTCAAATTCAATTCATGATTCGGAACTCGGGAACATTTAATTCCATTTAAAAATTCAAGAGTATGAACATCATTCAAGAGTTCTGTATTTCTATCTGAATGACACGGTGGATCAAATTTTAAATACAATTTGCCCTCTGAACTATTAAGTGAAACCATGTATTCATTTATAGATTGAACGACATCCAGAGTCGGAGATAAAATAGCTCTCCGTTCGAAATACGATGAGTCATCAATATTACTTCCAAATTCATGATATGTACTTTGGAAAATTGCTACAGTCGGATCATTAAAATCTTTGACCAATAAGTCTTCGGGAATATCAATTAGAGCACAACCATCATTTGGCTCCTCAGTTTTCCCATCACCTATCATTGCAATCCAATCAGCAAAATGTTTCAAATCTTCACAACTCTGATCAGACCCCATGTTTTGTAATCTCGTAGTCTTTGTCAATCTCAATACTGTACAATCTCTCCACAACTACGATGAATTAATAGTGGCATGAACAATATCTTGTCTACTACCTTTTGGAATTACAGGCAGTATTTGCCGGAAATCTTCCCCAAACACAACCGTCTGCCTCCAAATGGAATATCATGTCTGGCAGGATCTATCTCTTTCATGATATCTTTCACACTCCGGTCAAATGCTTCAAAACAATACTTATGCATCATTGCAACCTCATCCCAAATAATAAGTTTGGACTTGAGTATAAGTTCTGTAATAGGGCTTCCTATGTTTATGTTGCAAGTTGAACCCTCATTCGGGTAAAAAGGGATGACAAATCTAGAGTGGGCGGTCCTACCACCAGGCAACAAAAGAGATGCTATACGACTGGATGCTACATTTAATACAATTCCTCCGTTTGATCTTAATGCAGCCAATAGAGTCTTCCAAATAAATGTTTTTCCAGTCCCTCCATAACCGTAAACGAAAAAAACCCTTCCAAACTCTGAATTGACTGATTCAATAATAGTATCATACACACGACGTTGCTCGACATTTAAGTTAGATATAAGCTTTTTATACTCTTCTGTCAAGCTTAATCAATCATAACACATTTCCTCGTGTATTAACCTATTATGCGAAAAGTGGAAATAATGATCATCTGGAAATAGCATTGATTGAAAAACACGTAAACTATATCCACAACTTCGTAGTATCTTCTCAATTTCCACAAGGGCATAATTCTTAATGTCATCCTCGTTTATTTGTAGACCTACAATATAAAAAAATATGTAAATAATAGTGAATATATTTAAATAAATAAAAAATTTATTTTTTGCATACCTTGATATTGAAGTAAATTACGTTGCTTCTATAAGATATCATCAGATAGATAAGTCCAACATGACCCCCAAACTACCTCAGGTCTGATTATAAATCCAGATGATAAAAGGGTAGCAAATAGATTTCTCATGGATTGAGCAGATGCCCATTGACTTGCCTCAATGATCCCATCAATATACTCCTTATCATCACTTAGCAATCATAACTCATAGCAAGCATCATGAAGAGCATATCATCGTAACAGGTGGCCCTACGTACTATATTTAAAAGGCATCTCATATAGTACGGACCGCCACAACCAGGAGGAACAAAGAAAACACGTCCAATTTCAAACCCTTTTTTTCGTGGAATCCATTCACGTATATCTGATTTCCAAATAAATTTTGTCGGAAATTCAGCATATGTCAACTCTCTTACTTCAGGATATTTCTTATTAGCTTCCATCTATGCCAAAAACATACTCTGATTAATTGTTTGCCTGCCGAGAATAGACTCGATATTGTCTGAATCAGAGAATATAACATTTTGTTCATTTGGAACATGGATTGGGCTGGTGGCTTTGGTCTTGGGCTGCCATTTTTTGAGCAAACAGAAATGGGCCTAACAATGGGCCACTTATATCAACAATCTCCACCTTGGCTCATTGTGTGATTCAATTAGACATCGATGGGAAATACCAGTCATCATCATCACCGAATTGCCTTCCTAGCACTGAAGCCAAGAAGGACTTGAGTTACAGAAGCACTAAAGCTAACTGTAACTTAAAAAAAGGATCTCAACAAGCACACAGCAAGTCAAGTTCCCCCATTGAATTAATATAAGCACACAACAAACATTAACTCAACAGTTTTGGATTCAACAAAACACACAAGAATCGTTAAACCCAACATAGAGGGTAACTAACCGGGTAATCAATCACCAGTGTCAAAATTCAGAATTTTCAAACAAGTTTTGAACTTTGATAAGGGTAGACACTTAGTACCCATATCAGCAGGGTTGTATTCAGATGCCACTTTTTCAAGACAGATAAGGCCTTTAGAAATAATATCCCTTATAAAATGAAATCTAACATCAATATGTTTTGTTCTGTCATGAAAAATCTGGTTCTTACAAAGTCAATACCGTTGGGAGTCAGAAAATACAACAACATTTTGTTTTAGAAAACCAATTTCAGAAACAAGTCCTTTTAGCCATAAGGCTTCTTTTAAAGCTTCAGTAACTGCAACATATTCTGACTCTGTGGTAGACAGGGCCACAATGTGTTGCAGTTGGGATTTCCAACTTATACAAGAACCACACAGAGTGAAAACATAAGAGGTAGTTGATTTTCTGTTATCTTTATCATTTGCATAGTTGGAATCCACATATCCTTTTAAAACAACACCATTTTCACATTTAGAAAATTTAAGGCAATAATCAGTTGAATGTCTAAGATATCTCAATAACCACTTCAAAGCATTCCAATGCACCAAACCAGGATTAGACATAAATCTACTAAGGCAAGAAACAACATAGGCAATGTCAGGTCTAGTACTGACCATTAAGTACATGACAGATCCAATGGCATTAGCATAGGGAATGTTTTGCATAGAAGATATTTCAAGATCGCTTTTAGGGGACTCGATCCCTACTTAACACAAAGTGAGCGACAAGTGGGACATTCACATTTTTGCATTACTCATAGAGAATTTTTGTAAAATTTTCTCAACGTATGAAGATTGATGAAGATAGATCACATAATTATTTCTATCCCTATCAATATTCATACCAAGTATTTTCTTAGCATCACCTAAGAATTTCATGTCAAATTTAGCACTTAAGCGTTTTTAACATGGTCAATAGCCTTAATACATGGTCCACTCAAAAGCATATCATCCACATAGATCGGCAAGAAAAAGAGAGACATAGCATCAAGTTTGAAATACGGTGAATGGTCAAATTTGCTTCTCTGACTTTCAAATCAAGCATGCACTTTGGACAAATTTTTTATTCCACTGCAGGTGATTTCTTTAAACCATACAAAGACTTTTTCAAAGAAACATACATGGTTAGGTTTGGATTTGTGTTCAAAACCTTCAGGTTGTTTCATAAAAATTTGTTCTTCCAAATCACCATGTAAAAAAGCGCTTTTAACAACAAGTTGCTTTAGTTCCCAACAAACCGAGCCACTAAAGCTAGCATAATTCTCACATTACAAACTTCACAACAGGTGCAAAAATCTCAGTGTAATCAATACCTTCTTTTTGAGTAAAACCTTTTGCAACTAATCTAGCTTTGTATCTAACACCTTCATTCTCTTGTTTGATTTTAAACAACCATTTACAATCAACAATGGAACACTTAACAGGTTTTGGGACAAGTTCCCAGGTGTTATTCACATACAAAGAAGTCATTTCATCTTGCATAAAGACTTAGCCATTTCACGTAATTCACGAGTTCACAAAGATCAAGATAGGTTTTAGGCTCAGAATTTTCAATTGATTCAAACACTGAGAACACATAAGAAGTTAAGTGAAAATCAGCAAACTTATTAGGGATTCTAATGTTCCTTCTTGTTCTATCTCTTGTTAACACATAATCATTCAAGTTATCATTTTCAGCATGCTCATGATTCAATTCAGTATCAACAAGGGGAAATTCATCATGCTCATTATCATTCAATTCAGCATTATCATTCTCAATATCATTGTGCACATCATTAGCATTCACAGGATCATGCTCAGCATCAATCATATCAGAGTTATCATTCACAGAGATAGCAGGCACATTAGAAAGCTCCACCTTATTAGGAGTAGTGGGGTTTTGGTTTTCAGAAGCACTTTTAGAAACATCAAGGCAGGGGAAACTCATTTTCATTAAAAGCCACATCCCCGCTAATCAAGACTTTAAAACCATTTTGATTTAGACCACAATATGTACCTTTAACCCCATCAGGGTATCCCAAAAAACACATTTTAAAGATCTTGGATCAAGTTTGTCAACCTTTTGGTGGACAAAGGTGAAACGACCAAAAAATTTAAATTTGAAAAGTCCACGAGTTTACTGGACCAAACTTGTTCGGGGTATTTTCCTTTCAAAGGTGCAGATGGTGATCTATTAATCACATAAGCAAACAGTATGAACAACTTCACCCCGAACTTTTGGAAAGTCCAGGATGTACTTAACATATTTCTCACCCTTTCCAAAAGAGTTCGTTTTCATTCTCTCAAAGAACCCCATTTTTGAGTGGTGTAAGCGATTTGTGCCTTACAATGCCTGAATCAACACAAAGTTGATCAATAAGTTGGTTGCAAAATTCCAACCCATTATCGCTTCTCAAGTACTTAATTTTCTTTCCAAATTGATTTTCTATCAAGATTTTCCAATTTTGAAGTTTTTCAAAAACATCAGACTTGTTTTTTTATAAGAAATACAAACACTTTTCTTGAAAAATCATCAATCACATATAGAAAATACATGTTCCTACCATGTGTAGGAACACTAGCAGGGCCCCAAACATCAGCATGTAAGTATTCAAGAATATCAGTGCAGGAAGATTATTTAGGATAAGATGAAGTAGGGAAACTGACTCTTTGTTGTTTACCATAAATGCATGAGTCACAGAAGGGAACATAAGTAAGTTTATCATTTCCAAAACATCCTTCTTTATGCAACAATTCAAGACCTTTAGAACTTATATGACCAAGCCTTTTATGCCAAAGTTCAGTTTTATCAATCACATAGTTCACATTGGTAATAGAGTTCACATTGTTCACAGAATTTAGCATGCAAGAGATAGACTCAACATTACAAACATACAAGTTCCTTTTCTTTTCAGCTTTAGCAATAATAAGGGAACCTTTCATGATTTTCATCAAACCCTTACCCCATCTTCCCTCATAACCATCATGCTCAAGCATAGCACATGAGATCAAGTTGTTAGGCGGATCGGGAACATGCCTTACATCATTTAGAGTCAAAACAAAATCGAATCAAGTTTCAAGCACACAAGTACCAACACCAAAATCACTTGACATTTCTTATCATTTGCCATAGAAATGCAGATCCATTTTGCCGCATGAAGCATATGAGGCAAATAAGTGTTTAAAAGGTGTCATGTGAAATGTGCAAGCAGAGTTAATAAGCCAATCATTTTCACCAAAGAATTTGAAGGCACAACATTCACGAATCATGCACTTCATGCACCATAAACACATCACCCATGTGATCATTACCGATTGTCAAGTTCACGAATCATTGGTTTGGGTTTTGTTATTCTAATTATTGTTTTGATTGTTGTTCTAGTTATTCCTGGGCTTAGTACATTCTTTTATGTAATGGCCATGTTCACCACAGCTTATAACATTTCATATTGTTCTTAGGTCAGAATTGGACCTCCTCTCGCTTTTACTCCTTTTTCTACTAGAGTTTACATTATTGTTATTCCCATTCCTCCTATTTTGAGGTCTACCCCGATATGCATAACCTTCCCCGACCCTGTTCATTCCCTTGGATATTTTCAGATCTAATTCCTTACTCTTAAGGCCATTAATCACAAAGATGTCAAGGGTAATAGAGTCTCTACCATACTTAATGGCGATTTCACATCAAAGATAAGAATCGGGGATGGCATTTAGCAACACAATAGGGGTATAATCTTCAATGTTTTTATCACCGGTAAGTTTGATATCTTGTATCAATTTTGTAAAAACATCCAAGTTCTCATCCATATCCTTAGTCAAATAAAGTTTGAATCTAAAAACTTTTCAAGTAGAAAGAGTTTTGAGGGTAGGGAAGTTTCAGTGTAAAGTTCTTGCAATTTTTCCCAAAGGGCTTTGGCAGAAGTTAACTTGCCAACTTTTCTCAAAACAACATCATACAAATTAAGGATAATGGATGAGTAAGCAAATTCATCAAGTTCAGATTTTATTTCAGCACTCTGTGTGGTCCTGTGTGCCTTTTCTTGCTTACCTTGCTCTGTGTTGGACTCTGTGTGGTCCATTATTTGCCCCTTATTTTCTGTTGTCATTGGACTCTGTGTGGTCCACTTATCTGTTGCTTCTGTTGTGTTATTTGATAGCTGTGATACCTGGTTTGTGCTATATTCTTGTGATATCCTCTGTGGCTTTATCTGTGAATATGGCTGGTGCATCTGGTTATCATTTGGAACCCTTTAATGGGAAAAGTGATTTTTCTATTTGGCAACAAAAAATGAAGGGGATTTTAATTCAGCAGAAATGTTTTAAAGCTAGGTGGATTCCCTTCGCACCTCAGGATTCCACCGCACTCAAGGCACGAGGTCAAGAGGCTAATGCTTAGGGTTTCCCTAAACTAAGTACTAACTAAAGTAAATAAGAGAGAAAGGGTAGAGAGAATCTTACAACCAGAGCACATCTCGGGTTCTCATCACAACTAAGTACACCAGGGAGCCACAAGATCACCAAGAAGCTCAAGAACCGTAAGCACCAACCCACCACGAGGCGGATAGGTGCTCGATACCACCGTTGGGTATCTATCTCCTCTAAATAGATCGATACACCTGAGTCCGAATAACCAAATATTACGACTCAATCAAAAGCCTATTAATACAAATATACTCTAGACTTGATTGCGAGAATGTAAAGTACAAAGAATGAAATCAAAAGTTACAAGTAAAAAAAGAACAAGCGTAAAAGGGATAAAACCCTAAGATCCGAATATGAAAGATTCGGCTCAGGGACCGTAAACCCTTTAGAATCACACCACGAATCACAACCCGGAGAACCAAGGAAGAAGCCACAAAAGCACTCGCCACAAGACTAAACCTCTCGGCCTTTCCACCAAGAAACCCTAGATCGGAATCGAACCAACCAAAACCCTAATCCACTCGAGAAAAAGGATCTTGTACACGAGTTGGTGAATAAGACAAAGAAGCACAAAGATCTCACCTCTCACACACGAGAAAACCCCAAAGAAATCCGGCCCGAACTGGAGTTTTAAAGAGAGAGAGAATAGCACAAAGCGAGAAAGGTTCGAGAGAGCCGGAGAGATAAGAGAGAAACTGAAGCCAAGAATAATGAATTAGGGTTTCAAAGATAGTACCATTAAATAGACAAGGATTCAACGACTCGATTCAACAGAGATATCAACGGACCGGATCAAGCCGAAGGATCCGCGGATGATAAATCCGGATCCCACGATCCGACTCCAGGACCCGAGTCAACATATGGGTTAATGGATTGGGATGGTGGCTTTGGTCTTGGGTGCCATTTTTTGGCAAGCGAGAAATGGGCCTAACAATGGGCCACTTATATCAACATTCCGAAAATTTTCTTTTTACGAAGATCTTGAATTAACCCATCTAGCTTAACTTTAAATACTCTACAAACAATATTTGGATGATCTTCGGGTTTCAATCCACGCTTATATCAACATGCCCATTTACATAAATATAATAAATAGCCATAACATCCCATTTACATATAGCCATAGTTTTGAATCATATATCTAGCCCCTCCAAAGAAAAGGTGAAGGTAATATGATTCATTTTCCTCGGGCGACGATCGCTTTCACCACGTAAAAGATCATCGTGCGGAGACCTTTATACATTTCGCAACGCAATTGTTTTCTGGTTTAGCCTAAAATATGCCAATCATCCTGACTCAACCATAGTATAGGCATCGACAACAAATTGTTGGAAAAGTCTTCCAAAAGACATAATGGTTGGTGCATCACTATCTCTTTCATGCATTCTATATGCAAAAAATTCTCTTACACTCACCTTTTTGCTCCCATCAGTACTGGACTTTGCATCGGAAAAAGAAATATCTTCTCTGTATCCATCCTCACCATAAGGAAAAAACAATGGATATTGAAGACTAAGACAAGCAACATTTAATTCATTTATACTCTTAAGTTGTCCAGTTTGAGTCTCAACTAAAATGCCTCTATCACCCATCGTTTCTTCAAAATCACCAACAACTAAAGCAGCAACCTCAGATGTAGTAGGTAGATTATACCTTCTAGCATCCCCAGCTCGTCTACCAATTAACCTTAATTTAACATATGATCTTCCTTCTTCAACCATTTTGTCCTTCGCGTTACGAAAAGATTTGACCAAAATATTATTCATGTCTAACATATATTTTAATTTAGATACAATCTTAGCATGAAGATCATGACTGTTGGGATCTTGCCTGTAATCACAATTCGACTAAAATTAAATATTGCCTATAAAATTATTTTTAAGATAATAACAATAAATCAAAAGCATTTACCTCACAGCAGTTATACGATTAGCAATTTCATTTTCATTGTCATAAATATACAATTGTGCAAACTTTGGACTTGCACCTATCGGTGGAAGTAGACTTCCAATTAAATGATAGTTTTATCCATGAAGTTTGAAAACAGGAGGAGATCCACCTTAATTTATCTGAGAGTCTATCTTACCTCCCATTGAAGTGAAACAAAATATGTTGTTGTAAGAACGTATGTTCTGGCGGAAGTGTTTACTTTTATCAGTATCTCCATATAATAATTCTCGCAACTCTGGAGGTGGCTGTTTTAAAGCAGGAAGCTGGATTTTTTCTTGTATACAACATAAAGAGTACTTTGGATTGCGGGATTTATAATAGCGAGACAATCTCTCTTCGTATGAAAATATAGCACCACAAAAATCGCATTTGAAAGTTGGATCGCCAATATTCCAATAATCTTAAAACAAAAGAGTAAAATTTTAACATATAACACAATACATGAAATTCAAAAATTAAAAAAAAAGAAAGAAACGAAACAACATGTACGTATCGACTGATGACAATGAGTTAA
This sequence comes from Rehmannia glutinosa, assembly GCA_016081115.2. Classification (NCBI taxonomy): domain Eukaryota; kingdom Viridiplantae; phylum Streptophyta; class Magnoliopsida; order Lamiales; family Orobanchaceae; genus Rehmannia; species Rehmannia glutinosa. Next base: position 161,516,009 of record CM071926.1, on the reverse strand, counting down.
TTTGAATATCACTATGACAAATTACTTTTTCGTCCAATTTATCTGGTAAAATTTTCAAGGTTGAGTGGTGAACGCTAGCTGCACAATAATAAACAAATAATAAAAGTAATATAAAAATATAAATATAAACTTAAAAATGTTATCATCAAATGTTGATAATTAGTTAGTATTAAACACACATAAAGTTTATATTTTAATCAACAGATGTCATATAGTTGCATTTTTAATTTTATAATTATATACTTTGGAAGAATAATGAAACACGTTTAAAATTATATTGAATTGTTATTTAATTCATATCTTTGAAATCCAAAAAATTTATTGTACTTTTGCATACAGAATAATAATAATAATAATAATAAATAAATAAATAAATAAAAAGACAAAAAAAAGATAATAGATAAAAATGTATGCAATATAATTATTAAAAAAATGACAGTACTGGGTATTTTTTTGTTATTTGTGAAACCATTATTGACATCTTCATGAGAATCTCATCATTCATTAGATCAACAACCGTAGAGACACTTGGGGTTGAAAGTGATGAAAATCGCTGAAATTGATAATTTTCCATCATCCGTAATGCCATATTTGCTGCAACAAAAAATATTATTTATTATTTAGAAAAAGCAAACAATTGTTTTTTCAAAATTATGATAAATAAATAAAAAAATCTAATTGTTTCAGATGACGGAGAAATTGGTGTTGAAATTTTCATTTATAATTCATATATTTGAAAGAATAATGATTATTGAAAATTTATATTGAATTTATATTTTTTAAAAATAAAATAAAAGGAATAATAAATTGTGTGCTCAAAATATAAAAAATAAAGAATAGACCAAAAAATTAATAGATAAAAAATATACAAATTAGTAATTTTTTTACATTGAATTACTGAAGGATCTTCAACTAAATGCCTTTTCTTGTTATGTATGACGCCATTATTTAGAGAGATGGGAGAGTTTTCAACATTCGCTGGATCAAAAATCATAGAGACACTTGGGGCTGTAACTGATGAAAATCGGGAAAACTGATAATTTCCCATTATCCGTGATGATGTTTTTGCTGCAAAAGAAAAATTAAATTATTATTTGTGCAAAATATTGGTTCTCCCCTCCCCCCGAAACTATAACTGAAAATTATCATACCATTTGTGATATCGGACAAAGGAGAGATTGATGTTGGATGACATAAATTTTGTTTAACCATTACACCATTGAGAGGCAACATTATCTGCAAAAAAACAATTATCTACGAAATAAAAAAATATTTAAAAAATTAGTGGCCCAAATAATATACATATAATGAACATATTTGTATTGGGATGAAATACATATATATACTTAGCCCAAACAAATAAACAAATGAATTGACCAAAAATAATGTAATACAAATATAGCCCAAACAAAAGAAAAAAAAAATTTGAGGCCCAAAATCCTAATAAATCAACCCCACGGCCACATCCACAACATTGTCCTATATTCTTAAACCTAAATTACATTTTCTCTCCTCTCTCATTAATACATGTACCCATCGGCCAATCTTGTTTTCTTCTCTAAGTTTCACGTATCACACAATCCCACACACAATAATGACTCAAAAAGCTTCAAGCCACTGAAACCCTATACCAGTTGTTCAATCTCCTTCATTTCAAAAGAAAAAAAGACTTTCTTGGTAACCAGAGAGTGAAGTTGTACACCCAGATCTTGAGAAATATCGATCCCAAATATCTTGAGAAATATCGATATACATTCCGACCTTTACCATTTTCACAAACACCTAATCTCTTTTTGTTTGTTCGATCGAGCCATTTATCTCCTTTAAAAAAATGGCTATCACTCGATCAAACAGATACATGAGTTTTTCTTTATGTTTACATTTTATTCATCTAAAAAAACTTGAGATCTATGTTATTTTCTTAAAGATCTGACATATTTTGATTTTCTTCTCTTGACAAAAAATATAGATCGAACTGCTTTGCTGTTGATTTCAGTCAAATTCGGTCTATTTTTATTTTTATCGAGTATTTTCTTCTTAATAAAATTTGGCTAGCATTTGATCAAATTGGATCCTGGAATTTTTATGTTTATGTTTTATTCATCCAAAAAAATTGATTTATGTTATTTCATTAAAGACCTGACCTATTTTTATTTTCTATATTTTTTCTCTTGTCAAAAACTACGATCTAACTCGGATCTATGTTGATATTAGTGATTCCGTTCTATTTTTATTTTTATCGTAGTATTTTTTTCGTTAAAAAAAAAAGGGCTAGCATTTGATCAAATGAAAACCTCGATTTTTTTTATGTTTTTATTTTAATCATCCAAAATAAACTTTAGATCTATGTTATTTCAAAGAAAAGTCGACCTATTTTTATTTTTGGATTATTTTTCTTGACAAAAACTATAGATCTAATCAATCTATACGTTTTATCTTTCGCCCAAAGTTGAACATGAGGCTCAAGTCCTTCGTCTTAGATTCATCCAGAAAAAATTCAGATCTATGTTATTTCATTAAAGATCTGACCCTATTTTTATTTTCTGTATTTTTTCTCTTGTCAAAAGCTACAGATCTAACTGGATCTATGTTGATTCAGTCATATTCAGTTCTATTTTCTTTTCCTTAGAGTATCTTCTTTCCTTAAAAAATCAAATAGAAATCTGTATTTTTTTATGTTTATGTTTTATTCATCCAAAAAAACTTTAGATCTATGTTATTTCAGTAAAAATCTGACCCCATTTTTATTTTATGTATTTTTTCTCTTGACAAAAACTATAGATCTAACTGATCAATGTTGATTTCAACCCTATTTGAGTCTATTTTTATTTTTGTGGTATTTCCAAATACAAACATTGTAAATATACGTTTTATCTTTTTCCCCGAAAGTCGAACATGAGGGCTCAAGTCCTTCGCCTTAGAAAGGGGCATACCAGCGACATCAAAGACTGTCGTTTCCTAGCAGAGCTTTTGATGTGGTGCATTGTGCACTTTGCTGAGTCCCTTGGCATGCAGATGGTTAATTCTCTCTTTATCCTTTTGAGATTGACTAATAAGGGTTAATTTAAAAAAAAAGATTGGGGCTAATTACAAAAAAACCCTTGAAATTTGATTTTTTCTTACATGTGAATAAGCCAAAAATATTGCAAAACTCCCCCTGATATTTCTAGAAATATTAGGGTTATCCCCTTAATTTAAAATACAATCAAACCTGATGGTGTTTTTTATAATTTTTAAACATCTTAGGACATTTTTTTAATTAGTCAAAACCTAAGGGGCTTTTGTAATTATCCCTACCATAATAATCACACTTTATTTGATCTTAGCAAAAGTTGGTGTTTTGATGAAGGTGGTGCTATACTTCTGGAAAGGTCAGAACATTAGCCACATTTGTTTATCTTTTGTATTGGCAAACAAAGCTAAAATATGGAACTATATTTTATTCTTGCAGAAATGTGGAGCCTAATGGTGGCCACGTGTTTATTTAGTTGCTAAAGATAAGATGATAATGAACTATCGGATACTAATTAGTCATTTGGATTTGGTAAGAAGTAATTTTTTTATCATCAATCCTTTTATTATTGATGTGAAGCATAGACAACACTTTCCTATATTTGATTATTTCCACTTTTTATTGACAATTTGTATTAAGAAGATACTAAAGTAAATTATAATTTTTTTAAAGAAAAATGAATAAGAAAATTATTAAGAATATTAAGTGTCTTTGGTATTGATGTATCATTCTAAAAATCACACTCATACTCATTTTTTGTATTTCAAATACAACACATCAACATAGCCTAAGGTTGAAAATAGGAAAAAGACCTAATATTTAAGTTGATTTCAGTAGTTTGACACAAGTTGATAATTGTTATTGGGATATTCAGTTGTGAAAATGACTATCTTAATTTCAGGAGATTTGTTATTATGAATTAAGATAAGGAATAAAATCCTACTAAAATTAAAATTGAAATTCTGACTGTGTTATCTTTGAGTGATATTTCATACTTGTTTTAGTGTCTAAATAAGCAAACGAATCGTGCAATGTGATTTGATGCATCAATTTTTTACAATTATATTGTTTGCATATAGAAAAAGAACAATTATATTCTAGATCCTTTTTATGGCAATATTCATATGATTTAGAACTTTTTCTAAACAAATAATTTTTTTTATTTTCCAACCAAATAAAAAATCTATTTATATTTTACGATTTTCTAAATTGAATAAAAAATATGATGTAAATTTATTTTAAGATTTTTGTTTAAATATGATGAAATTCGCTGATTTTTGGGAAGTAAAAAAATCAATCTGAGTTTCTATTATTCTATGTTTACTATATATGATTTTGATATTTTTTGTATATACACGTAGACCTAAAAAAGCATAATCATATTAAGGCATACTAATTACCCTTTATTTTTTTAGTGCAAAGATACTCTATTTATATTTTATGATTTTCTTAATCGAATAAAAAAATGTGATGTAAATTTATTTTAATAGTTTTGTTTAATATGAGGAAATTCACTGATTTTTGGGAAGTTAAAAAAATCAAATCTAAGTTTACGTTAACTGTGTATTTTATTATATATGATTTTAATGTTTTTTGTGTATGTATGTAGACCTAAAAAATAAAAATCATATTAAGGCATGTTAATTACCCTTTATTTATTTTTAGTACAAAGATGGTCTGGGGTACATGAGATGTAAATTATACATATGCTTTGGGCAACAAATCGACAAATCCGAAGACATAAGAAATTCTAAGATAAGTAGCAATGTTGTTTTATATATATAATATTACTTGCTAAATAAATGTATTTTTGCCAGCTAAAGGATTTAAGTGTGTGACAATAATTACATATCACGCAGTATACAAAGATATGCTTTTTTTCTTCATAAATCATATTATATTATTACGTTAATATAAGTGATAACACCTAATCTGCACAATTAATCAAGAAATCTGTAAAAAAATGTGTACCGTTAGATGAACTGTCCACCCTACATTTATTGGACATGATTGTGGATTTGGTTATCTTCATCTTGTCTCTGGTTCAATGATATTTGCTTCAGTGATCTTCACATCTGTGTTTCTTGTAGTATCATCGACTGAACTTCAAATATAATGTGCTTAACGAAACTTAGACAATGTGCTATATTGATTGGTATTTTGTGTACCTTAGAAAAAGAAATAGGAGGGAAAATGATTTTTTTCTAACCAAAAGTTAGGCTTACAGTTTAGAATGTGTTTATATAAGAATATTAGACACAAATATCTTATTTATGAGTAGCCTAGCATGTGATAGGCCATCGTCCAATTATTTTTTGATAGTTTCAATGACTTTTTTTATCTGCTCAAAAAAACTGATGTTTTAGTAGCCTAGCATGCGGTTTCTTTATCTTGGAATACTGAAAAACGGTGTTTTTTTTTGTCTTTTCAAAATATCTGATTTATTGAGTAGCCTAACATGCAATCACTATCTAACAATTAATCATTATTTATCTTGGAATACTTAAAAAGTATTGTTTATTAAATTAATAATTTAATTGGAAAAATATACATGCAGTTGTTTATCTAACAACTAATCATTATTTATCTTGGAATACTTAAAATAAAAAGTGTTGTTTATTTAATTAATATTTTTATTTGAAATATATGCATGCAATTATTTATTTGAATACAATATTATTTGAACATGTGGTAGGCCGTCAAATCACCGCATGTATCATTTGATGCTCTCAATCGGTTTATTTATCCGCTAGAAAAAAATCGATTTATGAGAAACATGAGGTTTCTTTATCTTGAAATCTTTGCGCAAAATCATGTTGTTAATCTAGATAATATTTACCTAATCAATACTTTTTCAATATTTGATTTATGAGTAGCCTAGCACCCGTAGGATCAAGAACAAATTATTAGTTGATTGTTTCAATGTATTTATCTCGCTTAAAACATCCGCTTAATAGTAGCCTAACACATAATTAGTATATTAGTTAACCATTATTTATAATGGAATACTAAAAATATTATTTATCTAATTAATATTATTTTTGAAAAATAAATGTGCGATTATGTATCGGTAGTTAATATTATCTCGCTAATATAATATTAGTAAGATGATGTCGATATAGTTAGGAGAATGAAAGTTAAATTGCATTAATTTTAATATGTTCAAAAAGATAATAATTGATCAATTTTTATAAAATATAATTTAATGAAATGAGATATCGAATATGTATAATATATATAGTTGGGATTGTTCATCATGTAATGACTTAGATTGTTATGCATTCATGACTACATACTTTTAAAAGTTTTCTTTATCTCAGAACAAACTTTAGATTATATTATGAATAAATTGTTTACTAAGTTACTCTATGTGTAGCATATAAATCTATATTATGAATCTTACGACTTTTATAATATTCAAAACGCAGAAATTATATTAAGATATTTCTTGATTTATAATTATAATTATAATATTGAAAATGCTTCATAAAAAATTCTTGATTTTTATTTACATAATTTTATAATTAACATATTAATCTGAGAAATAATGTTATATAATTAATTAATTTGCATTTCAATCATTGAAATATCAATGTCCCTATGAAAACCAACTTGTTATCTCGGTTGTTAATCTAGTAAATGATATAATTCCTTTGTATTTTTTTAAATTTGTTTTGTTTAAGCATACATATATATAAAAGCGAATAAATAAATAATAATAATAGAACATGATTCTGTCAATAATACACTGGAAAATTACTCCAACAAAACATAATTGTTATACATTGGAACTTCAGCACAATACTTGAAAATTGGCCTTCTAGCAAACTAAACTAAGTACGGAAAAAACAGAACGGATTGTGAACGGAAAAAACAGAAAAAACACGATTGAAACACTATTCTTCAACATCTAAACTTCAGCATAAAACATCAAAATATCCTTCACCAAATGAAACATTCATTCATTTTCTTTCTTCACAACAATTTTCAAATTCTCGCCTACTACTGTGGATGAGAACTCGTTCATGAGTGATCTTTTCAAGCCCGATTATTGCACAATATCTTCCGAAACAACCCTATTCTTTGTATTCTTCAAAGGGGTGGAACCTCATCCTCAAACGAACAAACCTGCAAAAAATATGCAATTGAAATCAAAGTAATAACTATGAATAATGTTTAATATCTAATCCCAAAAAATTACCTCATTATTGTTTCCAGTTTCTGATTCTTTCAACTTTGAAAAGACATCAGATTCTTGTGGTTCAAAGTTCTTTTCACGATACTTGGAAATAATTGTGTTGTCAACAGTTAATTTTATTACGGAATAAATGCAATTATTAGCCCCGATATGACTGGACTTTATTTGAACCTTAAACAAAACTTGCGTTTCCAACATTCTGTCCATTTCATTTGGAATTTCCTGAAATAAAAAAAAGTTATAATATGTTATATTGTTTACATGTTACTCTTCATACCTTTTCACCACAAATGGATCTCAAATCAAAAGTTGTTTTCCCTATTAATTCACTGCATTCTTTATCCCACAACACAAATACAACATTTCCAGTGTTATTAACAACACGAACCTTGATTTTGTACCTATCATATGTTTTCAATTTTTGTAACTTCATCTAAATGTCAACATTAAATTATAACATGCATTATAAATTAATTAAATATACCTTATTTTACCGTTTGGATCGAATGGTTACAATTTTCACAATAAAAATCCCAAAGAATCGGTATCACTTTTCTTGGACATTTAGTACATGATACATACCACCACCCACACCCGCTTTCAATAGCAACAATCTTGCTATAGACCCAAAACATCCAAATAATAATAGCAAAATGCATTAGTAATGATATTCGATTTTTGTGTTTCATAAAAAATTTATATTAAAAATAAAACTTACTTCTTGGCTTTCTAGAATTTGTCCAATAGTCCGAAGCTTATCTTTCACAAGCTGTAGTTCCTCGTTAATTGTCATTGTTGTCGCCAATGATATATTACTGATAGGAGTCAAAGTGTTTCCACTTGACAACAACCTACAATATAAAAAAATACCAGGATATTATTTTATGATTTCTCATTAATATTTCTTGTAAGTTTTCTGCAGAAATAATATTTCAAATTTTCTTACTTGTGACATAACTCATTTATTTCATCACCGTCTGAGTTTATTATCATCTTTGTAACGTTGTAGATGTTTGAGACACGTATTTCACTCCAAATAGTTCATAAGTTGATCAACATACTCCCCCCCACAGTGTGCAAGACAAAGGGATGCATCTATTAACAATACAATATATTGAAAAAATAGAATTATAAAAAAACCTTTTAAGCATACAAAAAATATATAATAAAAATTTATTGTGTATCCTCCAAGATAATATCAAGCAACTTTGTTTGGCACCCTCCTATATCTCTGTCTTGCGGAATGTTCTTCGCAGACAAGTTTACCAATCACGTCTACATAACATTTAAATAGAAATTAATTTATAAAAACAATGAATATTATACTCAGAATATGTACAATTATATTATAAATTACCTATTAGAATTGTATCATCAACACCATCCACATTTGAAAGCATTTCAAAAGGCTTGAAATCGAATATCATCACTGAAAAAATGACTCATCATAATATTCAGTCACTTGAGTCTTGACAAAAAATATTAATTTGTACTTGTTGTAGTTGTTTTGTACTTCATGTTATTGTCTGCTACAATAAAGTTTTTTGTAGCATATAAATGACATGCTCTTAATATGGACTGAAAATTTTCAATGTGTTGTCTTGATATTGTTACATGGATTCTCGTACCCTAGAAAAATATTAGGAAAAAATAGCTTATTAGTTGTCAAAAATACCTTTCTGAAAACAAACAAAACCAAATAACATAACAGAAATAATATATTGATCCAACATACCTCAATGTCATGAAATACACATTCTTGGGTAAAGATCTTCGAGTTGTTACCATATTCTGGTACACTATATGCCCGAACCAGACGCAGCCGCATTGCCCAATATATTTTTGTTGGGTTAAGGTCCTTGACCAGCTTGAATAATGGAGACATTGTTCAGTTTTTTTTTTTTTTTGGGTATATGCTTAATGTCTTAACAACTTTTACAGCACAATTAATTTTTCCAGTGTATTTTGCAGCAGATTCTCGTGTGGTCTTCAATGCTAAAGAATGACTATATATAGTAAAAAGTAGTAGGTGTCAGTTAATTAAAAAATTATTTTTGGAAGGTCGATTTAGGTGCCCGAGGGTATTGTGATTATGCTCTGTTGTATTATTATTGCCTGCCAGAAGAAAAAAAAATAGTTTTAATTGTTGTATTAATTTTTTGTAATGATGGAAACAAATAACTGGAACCACTTAAACATAAAATAAATTTTCGATGAGGTGCACGAATTACGATGATATTTCTTCAAAATTATTAAATAATTTTTTTAAACATGATTACAAATATTTTCTTGTATCAGATAAAACAATATCAGAAATAAATATTGTGCACGAATTACAATGGTTTATGCAGAATTATTAAATTAAACAAAAAATAAATAAGTTTCAGACACAGAATACGAATGATTCTTATATCAGATAAAAAATTCTTCTATAAAAAAATCAGAAATAAAGCCTGTGCACGAATTACGATTATTTCTGCAGAATTGTTAAATTAAACAAATAAGTAAATTAGTTTTAGACACGGAATATGAACGGTTCTTATATCAGATAAAAAATATCAAAAATAAAAGATTCTTCAGGCACGGTATCGAGCGATTTCTTTATATTAATTTACATAAAATATATCAGCAATAAAAATTTACATATTTGGCAACCATAATTTTGGCGGGAACTTTCCTTTTTTGGAGACATTTTGTTTTAATATATATATATATGTATATATATATAGATTTACTTAATAAACCCTCAACATTTCCCAATTTACATTTCCCCAACTTTGCCTAGCACGATTGTGTAGCACGATCATATGACACATGACTATGTGCAATGGTGTAGCTAGACAGCGAAGATGAAGTGAACCGACACATAAAAGTGGGATAAGCTGAGTCAGATAGAAAATTCAAAATAAAACTCATATAAAATATAAATTAAATTTGTTTTTAAAAAAACTTAACGAAATTATGGGGAAAGAAAGGGAGAAGTCGGGATTAGTAGGGCCCCTGGCTCTGTCGTTGATCATATGTCACATTACTATATGACACGATTAGGGGCGTAGCCAGACCACATTTACCTCTAACCCAAATTTTTTTCCCCTAGCTCAACTATTTTTTCCCCTTAAAAAATATACGTAATTTTTTTTCCATAGAAAAAATGGGACAAAAAAGATTTTGGGGTGCGCGGGGGCAGAGGAGGCCCCCTTGTCTACGCCCATAAACACGATCATGTGGCACATGACTTTATGGAACGATCGTGTGACAAATGACTATGTGACACGATTATGTGGCACATGCTTTAGGCAAAAAGAGCATTATAGTCTTTTACATTCATGATATTTATGTAATTACAAATAAGTTAGTGTATTTAGATGAAAATGAAGTGTGAATAACGTGAGCTTAAAATTCATTGCCTAAAAGATGCCCAAGCTATACTTTTTTAATATTATTTTTCAAAAACACCATGTAAATATATAATACTCTGTAAGAACATACACTTTTATTTAAGTTATATTTCAAAAAAGAAGTCTTAAGTAATTAAATTATTGGTTTAAAAAAATTCTCAGGATATGGTTTATTACGTCTAATTTTAATATTGGATCAATTTTACGAATCCATTTTACAAATCAAAGCATGTTAGATTTAAATTCAAATGGATTACCTAATATGGATCAATTAGGATCCGTCTCATAATTAAACCCGAAACCGTTCATATGAGTTTTTACCTTTAATATTATAGGAAAATAAGATGTTGGAATGCTTGTAAAGAACTTTAAGATATTGTTGGAATGTTTGTACTAAATTTGATGATGGAATCTTAAGATGTACTAAAGATAATTTCATAATTAGAATTTTCAAAATTAAGATAGATATTTAAAATAAGATTTTATTTGAAGATAAATTATGATAATTTTATTTATGTTTTTTTGGAAGCTTATTAGCTACCAAATAGCCTTTTATCTTATAAGCTATTTAATAATTTTTTAGCAAACTCTCTAATTCAAAATTTATAAACTTTAATTAACTTAAAATATTTTGAAAATCATATTCACTCGTCAACAACACTTTCTAAGCACATGCACAATACCATTTATGAATATCAGTTCAAAATACAGATACAATAAAATAAAGATAAAAAGGAATTAAATTTCATGGAACCAAATATGACATTATATTCATTTTTGTTGTATTCTTCGTAAATAATCTCAACATTGAATAAATGCAAATATATAAGTGATACAAATGTACATAAAGTCCACACATTCTACTATAAGATTATTTAAAAATGGAAGAACCACATGCAACATAAAAGTTATTAGGGGTGTCTGGGTTGTCATAACGAAACATCTATGACACTCAATCTAAAATTGACATGATAATGAGAAAAAATACAAAGAAAATAATTCCAATTTCCAATAGAATGAATCGCATACCTTTTCGAATAAGAAAATAATCCATTACTTAATATTTTCTTTTTTGCATAAGAACAAACTGTTAGAATAATATTTGCTCTATTTAGTATCTATTTTTATTTTATTTTATTTTGGCAATGATTTTTGTTCTCAATACCTCATAATATAAATCAATATATAAAATCTACTGTCAACTAATCCTAAAACTCTTGGTCTTTAATTGTAAGGTTAGCTTGCTTCATCAAACCGACCTTAGCTCAGTTGGTAGAGCGGAGGACTGTAGTTGTTGCTGAAATCCTTAGGTCGCTGGTTCGAATCCGGCAGGTCGGATTTTTCACTTTTAAAACTATTTTTATTTTTTGGTTTTTTTTTAAAGAGAATTCAAAAAAATTATATTATAATATATTGAGAGAGATGATTCCACATATTTTTTTTTTGAAAGGATGATTCCACATATTATTTAGCATAAATTTTAGAAGTAATAAATGTAATAATAATAATATTAATAATATGATAAAATTCAAAACAATTAACCAAACAAGCACACACTTGTAATAAATATCAGATTATCAGTTAAACCAAAAGGAGCAGACATTTTTGTTCACAAAAGTCCATTGAAATAAATCATAGATCCGTCCATCCATCCGTCCATTTCTCTGATCACGCAATTGATGGTGAGATTTGTTGTATATGTTTCAACGCACACTTTCACACATTAAACTCCTTTTTATGTACATGTAATTTATTCATGTGAAATTGTTGATTTCTATTTTATTTGTTTTGAGTTCGGTTTCCAATGGAAAATTTGTAGGCAAACTCACTCCGATTGTACTTAACCTGCATTCGGAACACTCTGGAGGCCGCCATGTGCTTGCAGGTGTATTTGTGCATTTTGATATCTGCAAAAAATTTATTTTTTTTGGTTGAGAATTTCTAACTTCTGTAGTTTTTATTCAAATGTTTATCATTAGGTTTTCGATTTTTGATTTAGCCATTCCGTAAAATTCTCTTCGTGCAATGTGTTTGTAGAATTTCCCCTGTCAGGAAGTGGAAAGGCACAATAAACCGGAGGTTGAACTAAAGTACGTATTTCTTCTTTTGGAATGGCAAGCATCAATTACTAGTTTGTTATTTTCGTGCTCGTACTGAATGCATAAGTTTGATTTTGGAATTTGATGCATTAAGATCTGTGCAGTTAGATTAGATGAGTTAAGGATATATAGATAGCGGAGGATAAATTTGTTAAAATAAGGGAATGCAATACAAGTGCATATGATTTATGGTAATTATGCTCAGTTATGACTTCCATTTGCATTTTCAAAGAAAGAAGAGTGAAATTAATTTTCCAGAGATTGACTAATGATGAGTTTTATATTGAGTGTGGGAAAGGAACTATTTTGTTGTTTTATTACTAGTGGATGGGTATTGTGATTGCTATCACATCAGTTTCTGTTGTGTGTGAGCCATAAGCACATCATGCTTGACAAATCTGCAATACAACATTGGAGCATAGGGAAAACTATTAGAATCATACCTATTTTGACGCACACCTCATTAGACATTTGCCTGAAACTACATAAGCTGCTTCAGCAGATTTTAGTTGTAAATAGAACTTTGGACAATCCGCTTCTATGAATGTATGAATTGTCTGATCACCATGCAATCATGTTTTAGAGTCATGTGTCCTGTAATATATTATGACTTATGCTACAATATAATGATTTTTATTTGGTTGATGGAATCAAATTCAAATCTTAGCTATATCCAACTGTGGAATCACTTCCAACGTTCCAAGTGGAAGATTTCAATTTTTGCTTTATGGGTTTCAGGACCAGTCCAGAGCTTCTTCTGAATCCTGTAAGAATTCTTCTTCTCTAAAATTGAGGTGTTATTCCAAATTGTTCTCTAGCTGCTATGAATTCAAAGAAATCGTGCCAGTGAAAGATAAGATCTTGGTGGAAGGGGGATTTTGAGCAGCTTTCTCTTACTCTATCATATATTTTGTACCATATTTTTCTAAACCTAGTGCAGAAACACACCTTTTTTGCATCCCCACTGAAGACGAAAACTAGTTATAGAGGTGCCTAAATCCTAAAAAGTGAAAAAGTAAGGTACAAATAGAACGCACTGATAGGGGTGTGATCATATTGTGCCTTATTAATGTTAAAGTGAATTAACTTGAAAATTAAATGGCTTGGCATCTTACCCAAGTTGGATTACTTGAGAACAACCAGGGCAACATCTTCCATCCTTATGTCGCATTTTATGAGCCATAGTTTACTTAAGAACTTTCTTTATAAAATTGAACTTTTCCACGATCGGCCATCAAACGTGATCTCCTTTTAAGCATTCGTGTTCGAGTGTCATTTTTACTTCTTTGCATATCAAACTTACTATACTTTGGAAAAAGACCACCCCCCACCTCCACCGAAAAAAAAGTGGATCCCTTGCATTAAAATGTCAATCAACCTGTGACGCTTTACTCGAAAGGAATGAGTGTGTGGACTCTGTCGATTTATGTTGCCAATTGATTGATCACAATGTCAAATTGTATCCTTATCATATTTTATGACTAGAAGTTATTGAAGACGACAAGTTTACGCCCTTTCTTTTGCCTCTCTTGGAACATGTTATATACTACACCTTAGTGATGTAAGTATGCTTCATTTCTTTCTTACATTTGCATCCCTCTATCATTGTGAATTCATACATGATGATCATATCTCGATCAAACCCTATTTTTTTAGTGGACTATATTTAATTTGTGCAACTACCATGTCACAGTTCGATATGTAGAAATGAGGTGAGAAATGTTTGATAGAAACATCTATAAATTCATTGCGCATAAGCCTTAAGGTAAATTCAGTAAGCTTCATATATTGATTGTACATCTTTGTTAATTGTGAACGATCGACAACTCCTAGCTCTTTGGAGAACTAAACCGACTAACTATGTCTCTTTTCTTGACTTTTTACACTTTATAGCTTCATCTCTTTCAATAGTGACTTAGATTGTTTCTCATGATACTCATGGCTTGGTGAAGCCTTGAGAATATTTATGTACATTAGGGATACGTATCGATAATGATGACAATCATATACGTATTCGATGTTGCTATTGGTCCATACTTATGAGTCCAACTATTGGTGTTCCTCAAAATCCAAAGTGCTTATCATATAAAATGCATATTTTTACTTGATCCAATATGCATAATTGTAAGTCCAAGCAGATTATCTCCATCTTTTCGATTTCGCCCTCTTTTTCGATACAAATGCGCCAAGATAATAACAAAGGTGCGTTAGAATGTAAACAACACACGTCGATTTAAAGAGGTTCAACCCACCTGGGCCTATCCTCTACCACCCCAAGATATCCAGGGATGGATTTCAAAACGAAAAAGATTTTATTAATTTACCACAAATTAATACAACACCAACTTATAACACCTTGAGCACCACACTCTTCTTCAACACCACAGATTACCCAATCTCACTCAAGATTACCACAATCTCCAACGACACCTTGTGAAGATTACCACAATCTTCAACCTTTACCAAATTCTTCAACACCTCAAAAGAAGATTACCACAATCTTCTCACACTAACACCTAGATCACCCAGTGTGTTCTTACCATAGAACACTTCTATCTTGTCTTTAATGATAACCCAAAAATTCAAGATTACAACTCGATAATGAATTATACAATTGAGTGCAAAAAATCAAGAATAGCTGACCTCGAGGATGTGAAAGTGAATAGAAAATTACAACAAGAAATAAGATAAATGTAAGAACAAGTGTATTCTTGAGTGTTCTTGTTGTGTTGTAGTTTTCTCTCTTATGGTGTTGCTTCATTCTTCCTCTATTTATAGAAGATGTCTTGTACATGATAGGCTCTCTCTTGGGGACATGAATTACGTAAAAATTGCAAGACAATTGAAGAAAAGAGTTTAGAAATCAATCCCACAAATTAAGGAGAAGATGTCTTCAAATTACATTTTTTTGTCAAAACTTAAGATCCAAAAAAAATAGACGTTTGAAAATGAGAATACATATTTACACAGGCGGCCGACGTAGGGTTCGAGGCGTCCCTTACTTCAACCGGTCGCACAACTTCAAAAAAACGGGCGGCAAATGTTCTTTCAATTTTTGCTCCCATGTTGTTATGTACAAGTCTTAAAAACCATTTTCTCGCAAACATGAAGTTTTAGATTCTCAACTTTCAGTGCGGGTTGCTATACTATAACGAGGTTGACCTCAAAACCAAAGTGTTGTCCAATTTTATATCGAAAATAAACTTCAAGAAATACTCCGAAAAATAGTGAAAACATTTTAGACGATCGGAGTATTAGGACAACATTTAGAAACATAGTTTCAATGTAAAAACCCGACATAAAATCCTTAAATGTGTTGTCCAATATGGTGAAAATAAACTTGAGGAAATACTCCTAAAATATTAAAACCATTTTAAATCATTTAGGAGTATTTGGACAACCTTTAAAAACATTGTTTTGGTATAAAAACAAAATCATCAAAATCATGATAAAACCATTTATCAAACAATAATTACAAATAGGAGGCCCGCTCTAAAATATGTTGTTAGAAGTCCTGTGATTCCTTAGGATAAGTTAAAGTAAATGTATATAATATGTGATGGAGCATTATAGGGAACATGTTTTATTACTTTAAGGAGCACTTTAAATTATATGTCTCCCATTCCTTGTATATATATATGTAACCATATATTGTGTAAGACATGAAGAAAACTCGAGAATATTTCTTCATGGTATCAAAGCCAACCTTCTATCACTAGTTAAAAAAAAAAAAAAATTGGTAAAAACAATGACAGAGAAAACAAAGAAGATGGATCTCGAGATTTCCACAGGAGCTCAAAACCGATCTCTACAAGTGCTCCTCTACCTATTCCGACATCACCTCTCTTCAAATTACTTCACAAAAATTAAATGGACGTAATTTTCTTCATGGTCCAAATTAGTCGAGATGGTGATCTCATGACGTGAACGCCGGAAGGCTACATTGATGGTACAATTAAACAACCTGATGAGAAGGATCCGCCTTTCTCAACCTGGAAGGCTCGAAATGCAATGGTGAAGGCCTGGCTTATCAATTCCATGGAGGATCATATCGACAATCGTATCTCTATTACCCGACCGCAAAAAGAACTATGGGATGCTCTAAATCGTGCATATTCGATGTGGAGAATGCATCCCGGATGTTCGAACTTCAAATAGGGCTCGAAATCAAACAAGGAAACCAAGATGTCACAACTTATTACACTCGGTTGTCAAAAGTGTGGAATGAACTTGATTTGTCTTCAAATATGACTTGGTCATGTGCAAATGACGCAACCAAGATCGTAAGTTGGTAGAAAAAGAGCGAATTTACGATTTCTTGGCCGGTCTTAACAAAGACCTTGATGATGTTAGAGGGCGACTATCGGGGATAAAACCCTCCTTTCGATTGATGAAATATTTCGAGAAGTTCGACGAGAAGAATGTCGAAGAAGGGATGCTTGGTGATCCAGAAGCTTGGTGATACATGAGGATCAACATTTCTTGCTTTGAAATGTGGATAAAAACAACAGAGGGGAAAACCACAAAAGAGGAAATATGTGGTGCGATCATTGCAAAAATCAAACCACAACAAAGAAAATTGTTGGCGATTACATGGCAAACCACCAGGATGGAAGGAAAATCGGCCAAATAGGAGAAATTCTCGAGGATATCAAGCAACCACATTTGATGTCAATCAACCAAAAATGATGAAAACTCTACGGATGTATCTCTTTTGAAGGAACAGTTCAACAATTGTTAAAGATGTTATCTCCATCAAAATCTCTAAGTAATTCATTCGTGGCACAAAAAGGTACATTCAAAATTGCACTTAGTAGCTCTGGATAATTCAAATTTATGGATTGTCGATTCGAGCTTCCACCATATGACAAGTTGTGCGAATTTTTTTCTTCTTATGAACCGAGCCCTGGCAACTTTAAAGTAAGAATAGGCGATGGTTCCTTCTCATCGATGCAGAATCGAACCATAAAATTGAACAAGATGATCACTTTGAAATCTGTTCTCCATGTCCCAAAGTTATCCTCGCAACCTTTTCATAGCAAGCTCACAAAAGATTTGAATTGTATTGCAAAAATCTCACATTCGATTGTATCTTTCAGACCTGACTTCGGGGAAGAAGATTGGCAATCTTTGAAATACATGATGGACTCTACTACTTTGTGAATGATGATGTCATGCGAGTGGACAAGCTCTACCGCTAATGGTGAACAAAGTCGTTTGTCTGAGAACACGAAATAATGTTGTGGCATCGTAGGTTAGGTTACCCCAGCTTTCCTTATTTGAAAAACTTGTTTCCTTCATTGAGCAAGAATAATGAGAACTTCTATTGTGATATTTGTCGATTAGCAACACCAACGTGCAAGTTTCCTTCTCAATCTTATAAAGCATCCAAACCTTTTTCTCTAATCCATAGTGACATTTGGGGACCATGTCGTGTCGAAACAATTCGGAAAAAATGGTTCATTTCGTTCATTGATGATCACACACGTATTTGTTGGGTGTATCTCTTAAAAGAAAAGGCGATGTTGAATCAACTTAAGATGTTTCATTCTATGGTAAAGCATCGATAATGCTAAAATACTAGTTATTCAATGCGATAATGAGAGATAATACTATAATACCATTCTGGGAAAATATTTATTGGAAAATGGAATCATTCATCAAACCTCTCATTGTCCTATTCACCACAACAAAATGGCATTGCCGAAAGGAAAAATCGTCATCTTCCGAAGTTACTCGGTCTCTTATGTTTACCACTAATGTTCCCAAATTTTTTTGGTGTGATGCCCTTCTTATCGCATGTTATCTTATAAACCGAATGCCAACAAAAGTTCTTAATTACAAAACTCCACTCAACGTATTTCGTGAACTTTACCCTCAAGCTCGTACTATCTCCAATCTTCCTCCAAAATATTTGGGTGCACTTCATTTGTCCATGACCATAGCATAGCTTAACCGCTGCAAACTAGACCCCAAATCCATTAAATGCATTTTCCTGGGATATTCCGAACCGAAAGGGATATAGATGTTACTCTCCGAGAAACGCGATATTTCACTACCATGGATGTTACATTCTTCGAAAATCAGCCTTACTACACCAAAAATACTCTTCGGGGAGAATAGTGATGAAGATAATTTTTGGGAACCATCTACTCAATTTTGCCACTACCTGACTGTACTACCCTCGACTCATCTCAATTTGAACCCAATTCTAATTCTATCAATTCTCAAATCGAGTCTACCAATCCTCCAACAGAACCCACTACCAACCTCAAATCTAACTTTGTTGCCATCTTGATTCTCTACAGATTTTTGGTCACCAAAAGCAACCTGATTTGCTTGCTTGTTTATTCGCGGAGGAACAAATCTCAAGTGGTAGAAATTCCAACTAGTGTTCAAAGATTCACAATCTTCTATTCGGGTAACTCATCGAACTCGATAGTTATGATTTGGATGTTCCTATAGCTATAAGAAAAGGAACTAGAACATGCACCCAACATCCTATTGCTAACTATGTGGCATATGATCATCTTTCATCTCATGTATGCGTGCTCAAAGTGACTAATCTTGCTGGAGTGGTAGTCCCAAAGACAATTCAAGAAGCATTGAAAGTTCCAGAGGGAAATCTGCTGTTTTGGAAGAAATGCAAGCTTTGCATAAAAATAAAACTTGGGAAGTTGTAGAAAACCTGAAGGAAAATTTCCAGTTGGGTGCAAATGGGTTTTTACAGGAATATAGATCTGATGGGTCTGTGGAAAGGTATAAAGCTCGCCTTGTTGCAAAGGGATTCACTCAAACTTATGGGATTGACTATCAAGAAACTTTTGCTACCTGTTGCAAAATTAAATACAATTCGAGTTTTATTATCTCTTGCTGCTAATTTGACTGGCCACTTCAACAACTCGACGTTAAGAACGCATTCCTACATGGTGATCTAGAAGAAGAGGTGTATATGGACCTACCACCAGGTTTTAATGCAGCCAAAAAAAGATGGAAAAGTGTGTAGATTAAAGAAATCACTCTACGGTTTGAAGCAATCTCCTCGAGCATGGTTTGACATGTTTGCTAGGGCAATTCGACAACTAGAGTACAAACAAGCTCGACAGATCACACATTATTCTACAAAAATAGTGGCAATAAATGCACCATTCTTATAGTTTATGTAGATGATATCATTTTAGCAGGTAATGATGAAGAAGAGATGGATAAAATCAAGAAGAAACTTGCTGCAGAATTTGAGATAAAAGATCTTGGCTTGCTCGGTATTTTCTGGGAATGGAAGTTGCACGTAATAAAAGTGGTATTTCAAGATCACAAAGGAAATATACTCTAGATCTCTTGAAAGAAACTGGAGAATGATGGGTTGTAAACCTGCAGATACACCGATGGATCCTAATATGAAATTTCATGAACTTGATAATCAAATTCCAGTTGATAAAGGGAGATATCAACGCCTAGTTGGGAAGCTCATCTACTTATCCCACACTAGACCGATATCTCTTTTGCGATCGATGTAGTTAGCCAATTCATGCATATGCCTTGTGAAGTTCATATGGAAGTTGTCAATAGAATCTTACGTTACCTAAAAGGAACTCCAGGTAAGGGACTATACTTCAAGAAGAATGAACAGAGAACAATTGAAATTTTTACAGATGCGGACTGGGCGGGTTCGGTAAGTGACAGGAGATCTACTTCAGGCTATTGCACGATGGTTTGGGGAAACTTGGTCACATGGAGAAGTAAAAAACAAACGGTTGTAGCGCCGAAAGCGTGCTTTCGTGCAATAGCGCATGGTATTTGTGAACTTTTGTGGCTGAAATTGTTGTTAGAAGAGCTCGGAATTAGCGGAATTTGTCCTATGAAGCTCTACAAAGTGATAATAAAGTAAGGCTATAATAAGTATTTCTCATAATCCATCCACCACGATCGGACCAAACATGTTGAAGTAGATCGACATTTTATTAAAGAGATGATTGATGATGGAACTATTTGTATGAGTTACGTTTCAACTTGAAACAAACTGATTACTCACTAAAGGTCTTCCAAGATTCATGTTTGAGAAGTTTGGTTGACAAGTAAATGATCAACATTTACAACCCAAAATTTGAGGGGAGTGTTAGAAGTCCCGCAGATTCCTTAGGATAAGTTAAAGTAAATGTATATGTTAAAGCTAGTGTATATAATAAATAGAATCAATATTTTAGGGAACATAGTGGAGTACTTTAGGAGTGCTTTAGGGAGTGAGTGGGAGGCTTTTAGGGTATGTGTCTCCCAACTTTCCTTGTATAAATATGTAACCATTTAATGAAGAAGAATCAAGTTTTCTCGGATATTTTACATGGTATCAAGGCGAGGTTCGAGAGGGATTAGGGTTTTGATTTTTTTTTTTCTCCTAAAAAGAAACATTGCTTGGTGTTTGGGGTCCGTTTGATTTTGATTTTTTTTTTTTTCCAGTTTTGAGTTTTAAATGCGACTCCTCCCGATTTTTTTTCAGATTCAGCCGATTTATCATTTGTCGCCGCCGCGCAGACACTGGACAGATCCCTGTTGAGGTCAAGTTACCTCATTTCTCTCTGTTTTGGGTTCTTATCCAAATTTGGGTTTGTTGGGTTTTATTTTAGGATTTGCTTTGTCTATTATTTCTTATCCGACCTTTTACTCGCCGCTTTTACTCGCCGTTTCCCTGGTCTGTCCGGTTTGACCAGGTTTGACTTTTGGTAATATTCATTTTTTTTTTTTTCGATTTTAGTCGACTTTGTTTTTGACTTTATTTTTGGATTGAAAATGTACACAAATGGAAATCAAATAAGAAACTTTCATCAAAATAATGAAACTCGGGGATCTTATCGGAGCAACATTATGTCGCTATTGTCATAACCGGCATTTTAAGAAGGATTGCCCAAAGTTACATCGAAAGAATCGGTTTAACCAATCAACACATCTTGCTTTTGCTAATGGGCCTCCCGAAGTCTATTTCAATTTCGCCAATGAATATGCTAAGTTCTTACAAATGCAAGAATCTCTAAAGTCTTCATCTATTCCCATCTCCGCCATAAGCCGATTCGTAAAATACCAACACGCTTGTTTCTCATCTTCCAAATGGGTAATTTCTCGTGCAACATATCACATGACAGTAATCGTGGCTATTTACTTCCTTTAAATCTCATGCTTCAAATTCTTGATTCGTTAGCGGATGGATCCACATCTCATGTTTCAGATCAGTCCCGACACCATCGCTTCCTTTTACAATCTGCTTAAATCTACCCGACTTATCCTTTAATTTGATTTACGGCTTACTCGTTCCCTTAATTGTTGCGTCTCATTTTTTCCCGATTTTTGCTTGTTTCGAGGATCTCGTGACGAAGAAGATTATTGGTAAAGGACATGAATGGGGGCCTCTACATCCTCGATACTCAAATTCCCAAATCTATCGTGCATGTTCGAATTGTGACCCTTTTGAAGCACATTGTAGGTTAGTCATCCTTCATTACCCTTGTTGAAGAAAATTTGCCCACAATTTTCGAGTCTTTCTACATTAGATTGTGAGTCAATCGGTTTGCTAAACACCATCGTTTGAGTTCTAGCCACCGAGTCCGAAAAGCTACCTCTCCATTTGCATTAGTCCATTCGATGTTTGGGGTCCTTGTCTATAAAGTGTCTAAAATAGGGTTTAAATACTTTGTTACTTTCATTGATGACTATTCTCGTATGACATGGTTATTTTTATGAAAACTGTTACTCAATTGTTCAATCATTTTACTACTTTTTGTCTTTGAAATTAAAACTCAATTCAATGTCAATGTCCAAATTTTGAGAAGTGATAATCTAAAGAATACTTATCCGATTCTTTTCAAAAATACATGGTCCAACATGGCATTATTCATCAAACTTCTTGTGTGGATACGCCATCCCGTAATGATGTTCTTTGAACGAAAAAAATAGGCATCTCCTTGAGACCGCCCCAGAGCTTTATTATTTCAAATGAAGGTTCCTAAATATTTTTGGTCCGATGCGGTTTTAGTGTTTTTGATTAATCGAATGCCCTCTTCCGTTCTATCCGGTGAAATTCCTTTTCAAATCCTTTTTCCCAATAAAGTCATATTTCCCATCGTTGAGTGACATTCGGGTGTACTTGCTTTGTTCGGGATATTCACCACAAGTTACAAAACTCGACCCAAAATCTCTAAAGTGTGTTTTCCTTGATATTCCCGAGTGCAAAAAGGTTATCGATGTTCTTGTCCCGAATAGGTATATCAACGCGTCACATTTCTAGATCAAACACCCTTTACCTACTCTTTCGATATTGTTCCTTCGGATAACGGATATACTAATCTACATCATCACCTAGTTACCTTCCTCCATCTCCTACTAAACCTCCAATAACACAAGTTTATTTTGCCGCCAACCATTTAACATATCTCGCTCTCGCTGCTCCCGCCACTCCATGTCTGCGCCCGATTCTTCCGTCATCGGATTCTGATTCAAGTAATGATCTTCCTATTGCTCTTCGTAAAGGTAAACGACAATGTACTTATCCAATGTCTTCATTTGTGTCATATAATCATTTATCACCATCCTCATGCTCTTTTATCGCATCTCTTGACTATCTCTATACCTAAAACTACTCATGAAGCTTTATCTCATTCGGGTTGGCAAGAAGAGGAGATGAATGCTTTAGAGAGGGACTTAGTGAACTTACCTGCGTTGGTTGTAAATGGGTGTTTCTTTGTTAAAACTAATCCAGATGGAACTATTGCTCGATTGAAAGCTCGACTTGTTGCTAAGGGATATGCTCAAACATATGGAGTTGATTATTCGACACTTTTTCTCCTGTTGCTAAGCTCACGCCTCCGATTGTTCATTTCTATGGCGCCACATATTCTCGCCTTTACATCGATTAGACATCACAAATGCATTTCTTCATGGTGACCTTCAGGAAGAAAGTCTACTTAGAGCAACCACCTGGTTTTGTTGCTCGGGGGAGTTTGGGAAAGTTTGTCGCCTTCGTAAAAACGGTTTGAAACAGAGTCCTCGAGCATGGTTTGGAAAGTTTAGTTGGGCTATTGAGCATTTTGGGATGAAGAAGAGTAAATCCGATCATTCGGTTTTCTACAAACTGAGTCATTCTATTAGTGGTTTATGTTGATGATATTGTCATTCTTAAGTGATAATAGTGGTATCTCATCTCTCAAAGCGTTTCTTCATACCCACATTTTAGGGGCACTAAAGTATTTCTTGGGCTGAGGTCTTAAGAGGTAAGAAAGGAATATTCTTATCTCAAAGAAAATATGTACTTGATTTATTATCCAAACAGAAAATTAGGGGCTAAACCAAACCATGCAACACTCCTATGGTTCCTAATGTACAACTTACGAAAGATGGTGAGTTATTTACGGATCCAGAGAGATACGAGATTGGTTGGAAAATTGAATTATCTCATCAAGTATTTCTCGTCCATATATTGCCTTATTCCGTGAGTGTAGTAAGCCAATATATGTCTTCCCAACAATCGATCATTGGAAAGTCAAACATTTTGTTATCCGAAGTAGCACCAGGCGGGAATTCTATATAGAATCATGGGCATTTATTTTTCGAATCTTGTTGGCGGGATCGAAGATCAAGATCTACTTCAGATTTGTTGGAGGTAATTTGGTGTCATGGAAAAGCTGTAGTTTCACGGTCAGTGCCGAAATCGTAATATTATGGCAAATCGTGTGCGAAATAATGTGGATACATCAACTTCTCAAGACAAAGTTTCTATACTAAGTTATGGTGCGACAACCAAGCCGCACTTCACATTGCGTCTAATCCGATTCACTTCATTCGTGAAAAGATTCGGGAAGGCTTGATTTCTACAGATACGTGAAAACCGGAGAACAATTGGGAGATATCTTCACAAAAGCTCTTAATGGATTTCAAGGTTGATTATCTTTGTAACAAGTTGGGCATGATAAATGTGTATGCTCCAACTTGAGGGGGAGTGTTAAAGCTAGTGTATATAATAAATAGAATCAATATTTTAGGGAACATAGTGGAGTACTTTAGGGAGTGCTTTAGGGAGTGAGTGGGAGGCTTTTAGGGTATGTGTCTCCCAACTTTCCTTGTATAAATATGTAACCATTTAATGAAGAAGAATCAAGTTTTCTCAGCATATTTTACAGTATATAATATGTGAGTGGAGCATTATAGGGAACATGTTTTATTACTTTAAGGAGCACTTTAGGCTATATGTCTCCCATTCCTTGTATATATATATGTAACCATATATTGTGTAAGACATGAAGAAAACTGAGAATATTTCTTCATATGTACCTCACTTTTTAGTTCGGTCGATCTCTTGGGGTTGGCGACAGAGATAACCCTGTAGCAGAGATCACTGCATTTATGATGATCTTGTGGCAGAGAAGTTATGATGCTGAAGCTTCAAGGATCCTGTGAGGTTGAGATGTAATAAGGAGGGTTTTTGATTGTCGTAGACTACCTAGACCAGGACTTTTGATGCTCAAGTTAGTACGGGGAGTGATTTACTATGTAATAGAGTATCAGGAGGTTAGCTAACAGCAGAATCTAGCTGTTGGGCCTTCTTTGAAGAGTTTTATGTACCTCTACCAAGTTTAGGGAATACTTAAGTTCTCCAGATGTCATTTTTTGAAATAAACAAGTGCTTTATTTAGAGATTTATAGATTAAACTACAGATGTAACCTTTTTAAAGCTTGAAATTCTGCTGGGATGAAATTTTCCACAATGAATTGAATTTACATTAATAAGGCTTCACCATTTTTTTCTTCATTTAATATTGAAAAGCTGTATTGTGAATCGTATCCTTTCATTGATATGTTACGTTGTTGTTTATGGCACTAGTTCTATAGTAGGTTGTGGGGTGGGTCAAACTAACAAGGATTGTTAGATACCTCATATAGTTAGTCCTGCATAAAGATGTATTAAGTATGTTTTCTCCATGATGTTAAGAGAAGTATTCTATAACTACCTGAAAATCGATAAGTTGGGGGGATGGAACCAGATTCCTCAAACACCTCCTAGATTGATGTGGACAATCTGGAGAGGAAAAAGCATTGGTCGCCTCTCGGATGATAAGGATTATATCACTCAGTTTGTTCTTATTCTGGAACTCTTTTCTGCTTAGTTGGTTCAGGGTGAAGCTAAAAGTATTAGTGGCATCAGTCAAGGTGGGAATAAATGATAAGTTTGTGTATCCTGGATATTTGCCTCTAACAAGTTGGCTAGGTTGATTGATTTCATTGCAGAGCCAATATAAAGCATTTAAAATGAGATTTCAACATATTTGCCGGGATACTCTTGGGTATGTTAAATAACTCTACTGATTTCGGAGCTTCAATATTATCTAAGCTCATCAATACGTCAATATGAGGTAGATGATAGTGTTTGACAAGACAAAGATAGCTTAACATGGACGGATATAATTTAGGTATTTGGTATATAGCTGGAAACACCAGGACCCTCTCAGTTCTTTTTCTTCAGACATATTTTTTATAACTTGTCTGTACTTGGTAGCCTGTTTCTTGGGAGCTGCAGACAAGAATATCAAATAAATTTAGCTGGATCCTAATTTCATAAGAATGCCTTGGTACTTAAAATCCATGTTGTCCAGAGTTATACTTTTTCCTTTGTGCACTTACATGGATCCCTCATTTGACATTAAGCCTTCCATTTTTTGAGCTTACCCTTGTGGAGCTTGTATGTTTTCTTATCATATATATGGAATCTTACTAGATATCTCAATGTTGGGAAACCTTGTGATCCTCATGCAGCATTCTTATTGTAGGTTAAGCAGTCAGATGAACTTGAGAACATACTTACGAAGAAGTTCCTTAGATTTTTGTCTATGAGAGCGGAAGCATTTCAAGTATTGAGGAGAAAACCGGTGCAGGTCTGCATCCTTCATTTGTTTAGGTTCTAATTTAGTGAAAAAAATGAACCAATATTAAATGATGTCGAATATACTGCTTTTCTATTCTTTATTAAGTAACTGAGTGCTTTGACAAGAAAAGTAAATGACCTAATGTCTTTCTAATTGAACAAATATTAGCATTAGGTTTAATACACAGCAAAAATATGCTTGGACTTTGGTAAATCAGTAATTTAATTTGAATACTGGACTTGTCAGATATGCCATACGTAATTACCAAATATGGAACATAAGATTTAGGATGTTGAAGGAGTTATTATTATCTTTGCTACAGTTTTTTTTAATGATCAATTGATCATCATCAATTGTATTGACATTTTAGTTTCGTTATTACTCTTCTTCATCATTCTTCTCGAACAGTGCATTGTCGTAATTTATACTGAAAAAGAAAAAAAAATGCGAGTTTGATTGTTTCAATGATACTTGTATACTGGAACTCTTTGTGTTCTTGTAGTGAATAATGTTATCATTAGTTAAAAATAGGTTTTAAATTGCATTCGAGAAGCCTTAATCCTTTTTTCCAGGCTATTTGACCGGTTTTTATTGCAAAGCATGATGAGCAGAATGGTTCATATTCATATTTATGAAAGAAAGAAAAATGAAGCATCAGCTGTACCAACTACCTCTTTACGCTCTTGACAAGTCAAATCTTATTCCTGAGATAACACAAACTATTCTATTTAAGGTCTTTATTGTGTTTGAGATCCCTTTTCAACATCTTATTTGGCTATTTGCTATCTACTTTGGTGCCTCAGGTTCTCCAGATAATGCTAAGAATTTCATTAAGAAAACAATCATAAGCTTAGGTTATTGACTGTTGAAATTCTCTCTTACTGGGTAATGCTAAGAATTGCATAAACTAAACCGATCATATGCATAGGTTATTGAGTATTGGAATCATCAATCCTGGAACACTATCATCTTGGTTGTTCTTTGAGTAGCCAAAATGCACGTAAGAATAAGATGGGGATCTTTGTTAACAGTTTGTTACAATTTGAAATATTGAAAATTTCCGTTTCAGTTTGATGAGTAGCCATTATTAATGCATGCTTCTGAATGCTGAGTTGACACTACGCATTAGAATGTGATACAAGCCCCCCTTCAAATTCATGTGCACAAAATTAACTCCTTTTACGGTCCCTGAAAAGATGCTTCGAAAACTGCCTCTCTCTTAGCTGCAAATCTCGCATATATTTCTGGTTCATCATTCATGAAAACAATTTGTTTACACTTTCTCGGATACATTGTTATCAGACAGATGTTCATTTTAATGCATCTCATATACAAGGAGTTCTTTCTTTCTTTTTTGTGTCCTCCCCCCCTGAAGAGCTTTAATATTCAGAAATCTTGACATAATGTAAAGAACGCCATAATGTTGTACTTTCTGTTTTGGTAATGATGTTTTGCCAATATGTTATTACAAGTATTTTTGGTTTTATGTTTTGAACTGGTTTCCTTTTCTCAGGGGTATGATATTAGTTTTCTCATTACCAATTATCATTGTGAGGAGATGCAGAAGCAAAAGCTGATAGATTTTATTGTTCAGTTCATGGAGGTAATTATCTCTAATCTTTATGCAATTAACTTTGTAGCTTAGGAGACATACTTAGATGCAGAAGTTTTCTTTTACATATTGAATGTCACGAGATGATATGAATATCCATGAATTATTTCAGGAATTAAAAGTAGATCATTATATGTCAGTCTTTTGATTAGTGGAAGAAATAGCTTTACATTTAGCTATATCTTTGTTTGTTTTGATTAATCAAATTTTAGGCATATGAGAAAGGGATATCCTTCTCGTATCAGACAGATTATTACAGAAATTACATAGGTAAACGAAAAGAAAAAATGATGATATCTACAAATTGAGTTTTTCTCTGTGGCAGTATCTTTATTGGAAGGTGTATTTAAAATATGATGATTTCAGGAACTATCTTTTGATTCTTTTCTTTGGCTTGTCCGTGTGTTTTTGCAGAAATTTGTTAGGCGTAATGTAATTTTTAACTTATAATCATATGTAAACTTTAAGAAAAATTATATAATGAATACCATTTACTATTGAGAAGACAAATTTGCCCAGGTTAGTCGTCTATGTTGCGAATTTGCCAGTTCTCCTAATCAAGTTTCTAGTGAACTTACATTTAGCAAGATACATGGCGGATAAAAATAAAGCTTTTCTTGTTTTATTTCACAGAGCTTTGGTATGTCACTAGGGAAGATAAACCACAATTATCTTTATTTTATTTTTGTTACCATCTTGTGGCATGTATCCTCCAAAGTGAATTAGAAATAATATTTTGTATAAGGAGATAGCTCCACATCAAATTGGCTGTTGCAAAAGGGAGGTGTCAACTTAAAGTATGTAGATAACTGTAGTGTTCACAAGAGTTTGTATTTTGGTGCCCACAGAATATAATAATATAATAAGCAACTGCATTTCTTTTAGGGATAATTACGAAAAAAAACCTTAGAGGTTTGGGGTAATTCAAGAAAGAAAAAAAAAAAAAAAAAACTAGAGAAGTTTCAAAATTAGAGAAACCGACTGAGGTTTGATTATGTCTTACATTTTTACCCCAACCGTTAGTTGAATCTACGGAAATTGGTTGAGATCAAATATTTTACAATTACATCCCTCAACTTTTCTTAATATTACTAATATTACAAATAGCCACGAAAAAGTTGGGGCTATTTGTATATTTAGAGAAGTTGAGAGATGTAATTGTAAAGTATTTGATGATGGCGGCAAATTTTTGTCAACTAACCATTGTAATACGAAATCAAAGCAATAGGGGTTCTTGTAATTTTGAAACTTCTCTTGATTTTTCTGTAATTACCCAAACCTGCTCAGGGTTCTTTTTTGTAATTATCCCTTTCTTTTAATCTGTAGTTTCAACTATTAGTTAGTTTATAAAAACTAATCCCAGCCTCGTAAAAGATCTGGGCAAAGTGAAGGCTATTCAATCTCTGTTCTTTTCTTTGCACTGCAGGACATTGACAAAGAAATTAGCGAACTGAAGTTGTCAGTGAACACACGAGGGAGGCTTGTTGCTACAGAGTTCCTCAAGCAATTCATTTGATGATGGCAAACCTAATTTCCTGAAGTGAGAGAAACTTCATCTTGTAGATGCCGCCAATCACACTTGAAATATTGTATTACAATCTGGTAAACGTAGGTCTAGAGATAATCAATGCAACGTCGAATGCCAGATTCTTATCGCTTGTATAAATTGAAAAATTTATGGTTCATGTCCTGGTTTTTCATGCTTTCATCTGAAGCTTGAGCAGCTTACTCAACATTAGGAATCGTTGACTTGAAATTCGTCGTGAATGAGAGAAAAAAGGGGGGTTTTGGCTTTGTTTTTGAAGTACTGTTTTTTCTTGTGAAGTCTTCAGAGAACAAACTGCATACGGTTGGTTGGTTGGAGTTTAGAGTGTAGACCATGTTATGCTTAGGGTGTCAATGCCTCAGTGGGTTCGGTTCGGGTTTGTTTGGGTCTGACCAGCCCAAATCTGCCCAAATCTGCCCTAGACCCTGACCCAGACCTGATGGATATACCCGTTTAATGATTTGTAAAATATTAAAAATATTTTAAATAAAAATACTATAAAACTACATTTTAAATAAATTATTATACATATATATATATATATTTGAAAAATTAAATGGGTTGAATCTGGATCTGAATTTTTTTTGCATATCTATAATTCTTTAGTCTATACCCATTTATAATAAACATGTCTCAAATAGAGTGGGTTTGCGTTTTACCCGAAACCAATGGCATCTCAAAATTATGCTATTAACTTGGACATTACTCGAAGTGTGGTTCTGGTTATGAGCATTTGATGAAAATACAATGATGTCATAACGTGAAATACTTGCAATATGTATGATTCGCATTATATAATATTTAACGGTCCGGTACTCCAAATTCCAATCGAGTATGTAGGGGTGGGCATTCGGATTCGGGTTTTGGGTACCCGACCCGACCGGGTCGGGTATTTTACATAAAATGCGGGTATCGGGCACCCGCTACCCGATATCTATCGGGTCGGGGGTCGGGTATTGGGAAAATACCCGACCGGGTATCGGGTACACGATATATTAAAACCCTAAAAAAAATTCACAAATCAAAAGTCATTAAGTCAACACTCAATAGCCCATTTCTCTCAAAAAAATAACACTCAACAGCCTCTGTCTCGTCTCTAGCCGTCCACACTCCACGCTCGGCTCCGGCCCGCCTGCTTGCTCTTCGCCGCATTTGCTCCTCCTCCACTTTCCTCCAATGGACGACGTCCGCTGCTCCACGCAGTCACGCACCACACGGCACACACGAGATATTTTCGACCCACGCACTCGCTCCACGCTCACTCCGACCTCTCCTCTCCCGCTCGGTCGCCACCACCATCGCTCCTCCCAAAGATAGTTTTTTTTTTTTCAATTTTCGATTGGCCATTTTCTCGTAATTGATTCGTGGTTCAATATTAATTTAGTGTTTGGCTACTCAAATCTTGGTAATTGCTTGTTAATTATAGAGTTTCCCTTATTAATTCTCTGTTGAAAATCAATTACGTGGGCTCTTTTCTTTCCTGTTTGGGGATATTAATTAACCCGAAAATGACAACCTCCGCTGGTGCGACTTTTTCGGTCGTGCTGATTTTTCGGTATCCGACCCGAATACCCGACTACCCGACTACCGACCCGATGCCCACCCCTACGAGTATGTGAGAACCTGGTTCGTAATGCCACAACTATCTTCCCCAACCATTTTAGCTCCAAATCCCTTAGGGTGTCCCTAACATGGAATTTGATAATTTTTTAATGAGATTTCATAGATTTTTAGAGATTTCTATGGATTCCATCAGATTCTAATGGAATTCTTGGTGCTGGGGATTCTCAATATGCGAAGGTGGTTTCTTGGTAATTGTTCCAATATGGATTCATTTATTTCTCCAATTCTAGGATCTCTATTTCATTGAATGGGTCGCCAACGGGTTACTTTGAATATTCACGGGGTGTTTGTCAGGGGGATCTACTATCTCCTTTACTTTTTTGTGTTGCCGAAGAGATTCTTGGTAAGATTATTGATTTCCGGGTTGCCAGTGATGTTATTTCGCCATTTATGGCTCCCAAACATGTTCAATTCCTCTCTACTGCTCTTTATGCCGATGATTGTTATTCTCTGCGTTTCTTCTTCTTCGAATGCCCGTCAGATTGCTCTGTTATTGAATCAATATGCGGATATGTCGGGTCAGGTTTTTAGTCCGATTAAATCTACTATTTTCTTTGGGAGCCATGTTTCTTCTTATGTTCGGGGGCGTGTTCTTCAAATTATGGATATCAATATGGGGCTTCTTTTGACTATCTATCTTGGTGTTCCTATTTTTAAAGGTGCTCTGAAGCATGTTGCATTTCAACCTCTTTTTGATAAAATTATGTTGAAGTTTAAGAGGTGGAAAGGTACTTCTCTCTCGATTGTCGGTCGTATTTGTCTGGTTAATTCGGTGATTGTGATCTCTCTTGTTCATTTTATGCTAGTCTACAAGTGGCCGGCTTCCTTGCTGAAGCAATTGGAAAAAGGTCATGCGTAATTTTATTTAGACGGGGGATATTTTAACTAAGGGATTGGTTACGGTGAATTAGTCGAGATGTTGCACTCCTCGTGAGGAAGGGGGACTGGGCGTCCGCTCCATCATCGTGGCTAATCGGGCATTCCTGATGAAAACTTGTTGGAAGGGACTATTTGGAGTTGGATTTTCCACGCTTTTGCCATTAACTTTCCTATTACTTCCAGTTTCAATGAATTTGTAGTGCAGGCGATGGGGTATCGCTTCAGTGAGCAGATCTCATTCCTTTGGCGTGTGGCTTTCATTTCTTGCGTTTGGCTTATCTGGCACATTCGTAATGATTATATTTTCAATGGCAAGTCATGGACGACTGAGGCAGCCATCACAGCTTCGTGTTCTTATTATTGAGTCATCATCTTTGGATATAGGTTGTCTGAATAGCGATCAGTCGGATTTGTTATGCTTGGGCGGCTTCATGTGCATGGGCATCCTCATAAGGCCCCTAAAATCGTGCAAGTGGATTGGCATTTACCTCTTCCTAGATGGATTAAAATTAACACGAATGGGAGTGCGGCGGGTGCGACGGGTGTTAGTGTTGCGGTTGGCGTTTTTTGGACTGCTAGGGGCTTCTTTTGGGGCTGTTTCGTGGATCGTATTGATATTAGATTTACATTTGAACCGGAGCTACATACAGCCATGGTCGCCATTGCTTATGCTCATACCAAGGGATGGCACCGTCTTTGGTTGGAGTCGGATTCCACTTATGTTGTTGATCTCTTGCGTCTTCGCACGACTAATGTTCCTTGGATATTTTTGGCTCGATGGCAGCACACCTTGCACTTGCTATCGCATATGGATTTTGTCGTATCTCATAGCAAGGGAACTGTGTGGCGGACTGCCTTAGCAAGATGATTAGGTTAACGTTTTGGTGGGACAATCCGCCAGATGAAATTGTGCGACTTCTTACAGACGACTATGTTGGGTTTTCACAATTTAAATTCATTACATAGTTGGCATTCTGTCTTTAGGCTCTTTTCTTTTATGAGATGACCTTTTTGTTCCATTTATACTCTTTTTCATGCCAAAGATTTTCCCCACAAGGGTGGATTTTACCATGATAGGTTTTAACGAGGCCTCAAACTCTTGCTACTCAAGCGACATGTGCTCGAGATAACTCCTTTTATTTTCGTTTATATATATGTTCCATTTATTAAAAAAACAAGTATAACTTCGTGATCATAAAAAAATAAAAAAAATATAAATATCAAATAAACTCGTTAACAAAATAAAAGAAAAAATAGTTACATAAACTTTACAAAAATATAATTTGAAACTATCAATATTTATTATAGACAATATTTTCTTTTACTATAAACAATATTTATTATTATTATTATTGAAAAAATAAAATTTGAATTTCGAAAGGAAAAGTGAGAATTCATATTCATAAATATAGCTTCTAATTCCACCAAAATCTATTTATAAAACCAATGGAATTCATTGAATGTGTTGTGGATGCTGGATTTTCGTGGAATCTATTAAAATTCAAGTTGATGGCCTCAAGATTTAATAGATTCCATAAAATAAAAATTATTTTTTTGGTCCTCTTAATGGAGCCACTTGGAGATTTAGTCATTTTTTTCTTCAACTTTGGTTTTAGTCCTTTAAATGAGAAAATTTAAGACTTTTGATCCTGTGACTTGCTACAACGGGTACATATTACCTGCTAGGCCGATGTGTAAATTTTTCATCAAAAACTTATTTTTCATTCCAAATAAACAATATGGCATCCAACATGTCAATACATTTGACAAGTGGGTTAAAAAAACACCAAAAATTCTGGAAAAAAATTATTTCTTATAATTGAGCTCAATTTTTTAATTAAAATTTATTTATTTAATGGTGAAATAATAAACAAAACTTATAAAAAAATAAAAAAGGGAGAACTTTTTAATTCATTTGAAATTAACTTAAAATTTTCAAAATATTTTTTTTTGGATTATTATATAAATATAAATTTTAAACTTTTTTTTATCTTAACTTACAAATAAAATATGCAATAATGTTTTTTCAATTTTTATGAATTTAACATTTTTCTATTTTATACACAAATTTGTTATATAAGAAACAATTTTGAATTAAGTTTAAGTAAACAGTTTAATGAAATTAATTTAATTAAGAAGTAAAGTTTTAATATTATTTATAGTTTACTTTGTAATAATCAATGTTGACATTTTTCTCTACGTTATTTAGAAAAATAATAAAAATTATATTTTTTACTCCCCAATTAATGATTAATCTGCTAATTAATTAAAATGATATACCTTGTAATTATGTAGATTAAATTATTATTTATTATTAGATCTAATCAAATGAAAATTATTTTACAATTAGATTATTTTAAATAAATATATTCATTAAATGCTGAGAAAATGATTATAAAATAGCCATACATCATCTTTCTTCCACATCAACATTCTTTTCCTTTTCCAACTCATTTGCCAAGTTTACTACCATGTTGATCTTTTATTAAGACTAGTAGCAAGTAACATTTATTTGTTGTAGTGGGTCACACGACCAATAGTCCGAATTTCTCGCATTTAAAGGACTAAAACCAAAGTTGAAGTAAAAATACGACCGAATCTCCAAGTGGTTCCATTTAGATGATGAAAAAAATTCCAAGTCCAATTTCCAGTTTCTAGTGATAGAAAATGAATTTTCAAATTTTATTAATTTTCGTGTGAGAATTGAGAATATGCTTGGTTTATTGTCTGAATTTTTGCTTAGAAATGAAAATATGTTTGTTTATAGTTTTTTGAATGTATTTTTAACACGAGTTTGCGTTATTATAGTGTATTTTTGCATGATTTTGGTGAAAAATTGTTTGGTTATGTTTTCAAAAGAATTTTTGTTCATAAAAAAGTGAAAACTTAAAATGACTTTATTTCTACTGAGAATTTCCTGGACTTCCTAAACAAATATAAACTCATTTTTAGCAATAGTTGGAAAACGGAAAACTACGCTTGATAACACAACCATACAAGATCTTAGAATGTCATGGAATTCTTTCTTATTCCCATGGTTGTGGACACACCCGTTTCATGATGGCGATTTATTGGTGAAAAACGAAAAAGGAAATCCTTGAGGGCTAGATTGTAATTTTCTACAATTAGCAAATTTATAAATATATTTGCAGTCTACCGCTCTACCCTTGTTTCCTAGTTCCTTCAGACAATACTTCTTTGCTCCCTCCTCTCATGCACGAACGCCCACACCCCTTCCGCCGTAGCGGCGGTGACCGCAGTAAGGCGGCGCAACCGCCACGGCAACTACATCAAGCTCACCCGAACCCTAACTTCTTCCCGTACCCTCAACCCTTTCATTACCAACAAAACCCCTATTTACTGCCTCACCTAAACCCCTTCCTTCAAAACCCTTACAATTTGCCCCCAGACCGACGACAACTAGCCGACAGTGATTTCCCAACTCCACGGGATCCTTACAATGATGATCGTCAAAATCGGAGTTGTTATAATAAGTACAGTAAATTTCCGCAACAGCATGGTAAAGTGCAAAATGAGATGATTGAAAAACTTGATAGAGCGGTGATGAGGGCTCGCCGAGATCTTCTGGCATCGAACGAGAATGTTTCGACTTGGAAAGTTTCTCAAGCGGCGCTGCTGAAGGTCAAAGCAGAGTCTTGGGAGAGTTTGGGATTTCAAATGCAGCAAGTGCCCTCCCTTAAAGGCCTACTGGTCACCGAAGGAAAGGTGTGCCAATTTGGGTTTTCAAATGCTTTATCAATGTTTGCAGCATTGAATTTAGTGAAGGGAAGGCAAATGAAAAAGTTTCTCCTTCAGAACACGAGATAATACTTTTTATGGATATTATTACGAAGAGTGCTATTAAGATACTTCTAATTCATTTTTATTTTAGTTACTCTCAGTGGTACTTGAAAATTACTTTTACTATCTTGAGGAGGAGACAATTAATATCTGTTTTCTTTGATGTTATCGTTCCTTATCATTTATGCTACTAAATTTCAGTTTCGGATATTGTTCTTAAAAAGTTTAGGGTGGTCAAATCATTCTAGCTCCTGGTGCTATTGGTGGGAGAAATGGATTTTAAGTAACATTTAACGTTTTGGACTACTGAATTTTTAGTTCAAAGTCTCTTTCATTGGTTTGTCAAGAAAATTGAAGACACGATTATAAGATAAAGTAAGGGCTGAAGACCTGTAATTTGTTTAAATTTTGATGTTCTTTAATGTTAAAGATGTCTATTTACTCACATCTTTTAGTTGTTTTGAACTTCATAATTTGATATTTGTTTCATTTTCATATTTTTTTTATAAAGGTCAATGCCTTCATCCATTGCTTTGTTGCGGCAAGAAGAATTACCTCGTTGTATGATCTGGAAATGGCAATCTGTAAGAGCGAGGGCATTGAACATTTTGAAGAGCTGGAACTGGGTCCTTTGGCAAGACATCCACTTGCTCTGCATTATTTTTATGTGACTGCTGATACGATTGAAGCATACAGGATAAGAACTGAACAAATAATTTGTTACT
Organism: Rehmannia glutinosa; assembly: GCA_016081115.2. Taxonomy (NCBI): domain Eukaryota; kingdom Viridiplantae; phylum Streptophyta; class Magnoliopsida; order Lamiales; family Orobanchaceae; genus Rehmannia; species Rehmannia glutinosa. The sequence continues at coordinate 161,479,214 of CM071926.1, read as the reverse complement.
TGTGTGAGTTTTTGGATACTCACAAAAGGAAAGAACATTGCGTCGACACATTTTTGGATTTTATGGCAATGAAGCAGTCTGTCACTAGCAGGGAAAAACTTTGCGTCCGTGTTCAGAACTTTGGGTATGTAACACTTTTTTGTTAAGGCAAACTAATATGCTTCTTATGTTAAGACATTTAAATAAATATCTATACTCTGTTAACTATTGAGATGGGCTTATTGGTGATCTTAAGATTTGAGTGTCAAGCGACCCCCATTTACAAGCTGATATTTGTTCCTCTATTTTTACTTCTCTTTCATCTTTGTATGTTAGAAATGTGTCTTTCTCATTCTATCTCAAATGTATTTTCAGTTTCTTGTCCAAAATCACACTATTATCCTTAATTACCAAAATATGGTTGGTTTCAACTAATCAAAATAGACCCATAATATAACAAAAAAGTTTGTAATGTCTAAGAAATATATTGATATTTATAATTTTATATATTTAAGAATACGTGCTTGCATAGGGGGTGTAAACTCTGATAGTAATAAGTAAGCTCAAGCTGGCAATATTTATTTCCGTACGTTAGAGTGTGAACTCTTCTAGTAATAAGTAAACCCAAGGGATATCCCCACGACAAGGATATCCCAGGACCTCCAGGGTAAGACATGATCAAATTTTTCTTACATGACATGTTAGACGTAAAATGGGCGAATCATAATGAGCTATAGGAATATGAAATGCATAATTTATTAAATGATATATGATAGATGGACTTATTTGAGTAATGTGTAATTTTTCTAGGATGATATGTAGACAAAGACATCTAGGAAGAGGACGGGAGGTCAAATCTATAACGGAGGGTGTATGGTACTTGAATTATAGATAAAAGCGGGGTCACAAAGAGAGGAACAAATTGAAAAGATGAGGAAGATATGGTTAGAAGTGAGACATCTCTACAGGAAGGATTACCTATGATGAGGAAAATGACAAGTTGATCGAACCTAACGTAAGGAATGGGGTGATCACGCGAGGAAAGTCGCGACGACATGATTGATTATAGTTTCGTACCCCTTCTCACGACCTTTGATCACAAGGAGTTTATAGCGGAATTACTTAGTCATGAGCCACCATTTGTGCCTAATGTGATATATGTAGATTCAGACGAGGATTCTAGAGTAGAATTTGAGGAAGACCCGGAGGAAAATCCTGATGGACTATTTTCATCATAGGGATCGAGTCATTAGATCACTAGCATTACTATAGCTATAGTCATGGACAATATTTTGAATTTTCTTTATTTCTAGTAGGAGTTTTTTATTTTTTATTTTTTTAGTATGGTTTAGGATTTTATTTTGCTCAACACAATCAGTTCTTTGATGTACTTTGTTTTTCTCATATTGTATCCTCTTGAAAGAATTTCTTTTTGACATAGTGGAATTTTATTTTCATTTATATATTTCGTCCTTGTCGCCATTATATGTTGATCATTTTACATTTATTTATTTCTTACACGAGGTAAAACCTAGATATTTGTTTGTATTATAAACTATGCCGCCACAAAGAGACAATTCTATCTCATCATTTAACTCGAGCCAAAGTCGGAGATCTTGACAAGATATCTGTTGACTAATCTCATTAATCTATTACAATGATTAACTCAATAGAACACCGTACCACCACCTGGCCCAGATTACCAAGCTGGTGGAAATAAAAACGCTCATATTTTGGAGCAATTTCGGAGGTTTTGGTCACGGATTTTTAATGAATACGATGGGCCTTGCGGTTGAAGAGTGGCTACGTATGGAGATAATTTTAGCCCGCCTAGCTAGCACAGATGCACACGACGAATCTCATGCGCCACTTTCCAATTCATAAAGGACGCTGATCATTGGTGGGAGGCATTTTGCCACCCACGGATAGAGGAACAACTCGATGGCATCACCTGGACTGATTTAAGCGGGAAGTCAAGCAACAATATTTTCCTCAATCATACAGAGATCGAAAAGTGATGAATTTCTGGGGTGGCATGACAATCATTGAGTACGACCGCAAGTTCATTAGTAGAAAGGTTCGCCACACTTTTCATCCGTGTCTACCAACTTTAAGGCGAACCTTGCCAACTGGTTGAACTTGCGCTCGTACTCAATGACTGTCATACCACCCTGCTTCAATTTAAAAAATTTAGTCTCTTTCCGATCTCTGTACGATTGAGGAAAATATTGTTGCATGACTTCCCGCTTAAGATCCATCCAGGTCATGCAGTTGAGTTGTTCCTTTGTTCGTGAGCGGCAGAATGCCTGCCACCAATGATCAGTGTCTGAATTGGAAAGTGACATATGAGATTCGTTGTGCATCTGTGCAAAGTAGGCGGACGAAAATTCTCTCCATCGCACGTAGTCACTCTTCGACTGCAAAAGACTCATCACGCCCGTTAAAAGTCTGTGGCTGAAACCTCCGAAACTACTCCAGAAAATGGGCATATTCATTTCCATCATCTTGGTGGCTTGGGCTAGATGGCAATGGTGTTCTGTTGAGGTAATCCTTGTAGTAGATTAATGAGATTAGTGAGCAGGGTATTGCCGACATCTCTCTGACTTTGGCTTGAGTTAAGCGATGAGTTAGAATTGTCCCTTCGTGGCGACATAGTCTATAATGCAAACAAATATCTAAGTTTTAACTCATGCAAGGAATAAGTAAATGTAACATCAATCAACAACAAATAATAGCGACAATGACAAAGTATATAAATGAAAAAATTCCACAATGTCGAAAAGAAATTTCTTCAAGTACAATACGAAGGAGACTGAGTACATCAAAGAATTGATTGTGCTGAACAAAATGAAGGCCTAATCATACTAGGAAAATAAAAGAAACTCCTACTAGAAATAAAGAAAATCTAAAATATTGTTTATGACTATAGCTATAGTAATGCTAGTCATCTAACTTGATCCTCAAGATGGAAATAGCCCCTCAAGAGGGTCTTCCTCGAATTCTGCTGCGTAGTCACATTAGGCACTAACGGTGGTCCATGCCTAAGTAATTCGCTATAAACTCCTCGTAATTCAAGGTCGTGTGAGGGGGTACGAAACTATAATAGATTATCCTGGAGGTCCTGGGTTACCCCTTCCCGTGGGGATATCCCTTGGGTTTACCTATTACTAGCAGAGTTTACAGTAACTTCCAGAAAGAAAATTCCATGTGCTAACCTGTTGTCAAAATGCACCTTTGTAGGTTAGGTACTGAGTATCGCAATTTTGTGCATAGGTGAATTACTTTTTAAGAGGCAGTCTTTACATTATCATGCATTCATGCTAGTTACTGGGATGTAATATTATAACTTGCTAATGTTCTATGCCAGCTTCAAAGTTTTGGGATAATAAGTTTAGCTGAAGATGCTCTCAGCTATAACAATGTCCTGGTTTGAATGTTTTCAAACGTCAACAATATTAGTTATCATGTCTTCAAACCTCAATAAATCTCACTAACAATGGTCTCAGCTTCATAATTTAATGGCTTGTAGCTGTAAAATATCTGAATGGTCCTTAGTTTCATGTTTAATCTGCAAAGTCTCTTCTTCACCTTTTAATGGATACACCTGATGGTGCTTATTTATGAAATGGTGTAAATATATCTGCCGAAGAACTTGCACTTGTAGCCTGCAAATTGAAGATTTGACTGAAACCTGCTGGGCATTATTATGTACCTATTGCCTTCTGCTTTTTCCTTCTTTCCTTATTTTCTTGTTAGTTTAAGTGAGGATTTTAATTGATATTTAGCTAAAGAGATGCAGAGCGTAGACATACCAATTCTTCTTTCCAGTGTTCAGCCAATAACTATTGATCAGCCTATGGAAACTTTTCTTTACCTCACTGACAAAGAACTACCACGAGAAAGATCAAGTTTCATCTTTAAATCCCTTTGCCTGTTCAAGTCCCTTTTTGTGCTCTTACCATCACTTTGCCGTTTGAAGATAAATTGAAGTATTTGGGTAACTTCGTTTGATGGTGTAATATCCCAATTTTTTTAAAAAAATAATAAGGGTTAATTTAGGTGTTATTTTAGGGGTTAGATTAGGGGTTATTTTTAGGGGACTTAGGGGTTAGTTATTAGGGGCTAATTTAGGTTTAGGGGTTGGAATTAACTACTATAAATATGTGTAATTTCATACACAATTTTACACCATATTTCTAATAATTATAAGGTATAAATATTTTTTCTACTTCAAGTTTTATATATATATATATATATATATTCACAATTCAGAAGCCTTCTTTCAATATTTTTCACAATTTTTTTCATTAATTAGTTTGATTTATTAAAATCACATATTAATTATATAATTTTAATTAATATTGAAAACGAAGGGGTCGAGGACTAGGACTTTTATTGTTCATTTTTTTCTACATCGAATATCTGCGATTATTAAGGTAGGGATTTCTATATTATTTGTCTTTATTTAATGTTTCATGATTGTACTTCATTGATTACAATATATGTCAAGAGGAATTAAATTCATATAAGCTAGGGGCTATGAAAAGGGCCCGGGATCAAACGTATCTTCGGGGTGAACTCGCAATGCTATATGCGATGAATCGCGATCGAGGAGGAAAAAGAGGAAATGAATGAATTTATTGTTGTAATTATGTGAATGCTTTTTATGTTATATTAAATATTGACAGATATATCCCTACTGAGCGAGATGAAGCTCACCCCTAGTATTATCATGACTTTCAGGTTGAGGAATTCGACTGAGAATATGATGTTGTGGATGGTGGAATAAATCATGCTATATTTATATTTTAAATAATTATGATCGGACCAAATTTTAGATTTAAGTCTTTAATTTTTCCGATTTATGCTTGGAATAATTTTTGGATATTTAATTTGGAAGAATTATTATCATTATTATCATTATATTTTTCTTAAGAATTAAAAAATTCTAAATCAACTTTTTGATAATTATTGGCATCACTTTAATTTATAAATTCGTGTTTTCTTAATAATATTTTAGAGTACTTTAATTTCATAAAATTGGGTCGTTACAGATGGTCTTTGGGGAAATAGACACATCTTCTTTCCATACCCTAGAATGTATATCTATGAACACGAAGGTGTTTCCATAATAAACATTCTTGTAGATAGATTACTATTTCTCTGCCTCAAACTTTTTTTTAGTGTTGCTTTTCTGGTTCACTTTTAGGCATTGTTACCATTGTATCTTTGATGTGACAGCCAAATATGATTCCTTATTTTCCTGCCAAATTAGATTAGAATTTCTTACTGTGTCTTCTTTCCAGAACCTGGAAGCAATGAGATGGGAAATGGTTCCTCAGCAAGTTGACTGTAGAACATAAGAAACATAGAGAATAGAACCATCAAATGTGCCCAAACTTTTTGTAAAATGTAAAATTATATACTTTAGTGTCTTTTTATTAATTAAACTTAAGAAAAAAGTACTACAGAATGTATATTCTTATATTTACTTAAATGAAATCCAGCCCTTTATGCTATTATTCCTTTATCATTTTCTTTGGGAGCATAATATTGTATGACTTCCCATCACTATTTCGTTCCAGAGGCCTGAGAATAATTGCAGATAAGAAAATAACTCCTTTGATACCTTGGTCTTTTGAGTTGGGTTGGGTAGGAAGGGTATATGTTGCTATTATTATCATTTCAAGATTCAAGTAATCTGGAATTATTGGGAGATACTGAGCTGGTAGAGAAGGCATATGAGTTGTGACGTTGCCCACTTCTCTTATTGTTGTGTGTGTTGAAATATTCTTGAAACTAATGAAGTATGATAGATTGTGACGTTGCCGACTTTTCAGTATGTGCTCAGCTATTCATCTAATAATTGGTTCAGGATTTGGGTTGAAATTGTCACTACTAAATCCATACATTATTGAAGAAGCTCAAAATGTGGCAAATCCAGACTTTTTTGTTTCTTCAGGGATGCAGACCATGTCATTCTTTTAGTAATTTGAAATTCGACTTCACTAGGTTTGTATGTTCTAGGTACTGCCTTCTGCCATTCTGACTGTTCATGCATGTGTGTGTGAGCAATATGCTGCGGTATCTGTGTTAAAATGATTGCTCATTTAGAAATTTGGTAGGTGATATATGTGTTATAAGACATTTTTTCTTGTTTCTTGTATCACTTGAGCGTGCATAGTTATTCTAGAAAGTTTGTATTTTTTTCTGAATTTTGTTAATCACGTGTCCAGGCAATATATTAAGTACATACAAGCAGCAAGACGATCAGAGCGCACTGTTTTAACACAGTGTTTTGAGAAAACTACAAACAAAACTTCTAAAACGAGACAGCGAAGGATGACGAAACGTCTATTTTCTTTTGCACAAAAGAATGAGGATAGTGAGGATAATGAATATGACGATATTCAGGAGGGCAAGAACATGGGCGGAAGCTGCAGTTTCTCACTTCCAAATGTTACATCAGATCATGTAAGTAGGTGCTCCTACCCATCAGCAGCTGAAGAAATGATAAGGCTGGGTTTAAAAAGTAAAGACGATTGTATGCCTTATACTCCTATTGCTGATCTAAGCTGCAGTGCGAATAATGAGCACTCCCAAAGAAAGAGAAAATGGGAAAACACGTGTTCCTCTTCTTTGCCCGCCAAGCCGAATAAACGGGACAATTCTAATACATATCAAAAGCATATGGGCTCGAGCAATCAGAAGATAAATGATTATTCACTTATCAACGAATCGTTGAGGATATTTGTTATAACTTGGAAGGAGGCATGCCAAAGGACTGCTACGGATGAGGTAGTATCTTGATTTCAGACCGTGGATCGTAACAGTATGACATTAACTGTAAAATGCATATGTTTGAACTTCTTTTCACTTTCGGTCATGCATACTTCTTGGGATTAGTTATATTATATATCAGTGTTTATATTTGAGCTTAAAATACTATCACAAGTATTATACTACTGTTAATGATCATTTTGGGTTGTGAATCCTGATTTTGGTTATCCATTCCCAGTGAAAAAGATTATTACATGACCATTCATCAAAAAGTTTCAGTTGTTAGAAAGGAGATATAGTTAATATAACATATTTACACAACAGATGCATTTTGAGTTTTGAGTTTTAAAATGAAATATATGATGGATGGTTTATCAAGGTTTTATTTCTGAATGGTTGAATATTGTTTTTCTTTTCAACTATTTGGTGGAAAGAACTGCTTATGCTTCAGTCATTTTGCTAAATTTTGGCCAGAGATTAATTTATAAATGGAAGAACGTGCTAATTATAGTGTAGCTTGTGCCAGGAATATCTTGCAGCATTGCCAACTCCTACAAACTTTTTAAATCTAATGAAGGGAAAAGTTTAGGATGTGATAATTGGTCTATTCGTTTCCTATATGTCGAAGTGGTTCACTTATCATGCTTGGTTTTTCTCATACAAATATTTTAACAAATGTGCCTAACTTTTGATAGTTTGTAAATTGGTATGTGCTTTGCTCTTTCTTATTGAGAAAACGTTAAAGATAATGAATATTTACTCCTATAATATAACATGTTGAAGTAAGAAACATAATATATGAAGCTGACAAATGCATGTGTATTTTCAGCATTTTCTTCCCCATTTCAGTTTTTTTTTCTTTTGGGCTACCCTCTGAAGTTTTTGTTGGCAATGTGATATGTCAGGTTCATTTAACTCATTCTTACACATGTAGGTGCTTGAGAGGATGCTTCAGTTCTACAATACAAAGAAAAGGAATAGAGTGAAAGCACTGTTCACATCATACCCATTTGTTGGATTGCTCAATGTTGCAGTATGTGGTCGTTTCATGTTTGCTGATTAAGATTTTTGAGATGCTTTTCATAAATGGGTTCAGTAACTTTCTATGGATGACTTATGTATGTCAATAATTTGTGTTGTAGTTATGATTGTGTTTGTTCCATCAGGTTTTGATAAGTGTAGTAGTTCTGTGCTTTTTAGTAATCAGAAGAGTGTAATAAGTTCACTTCTGCAACAATTAACTGGAAGGTGGATTAAGATTTGGCTTTTAGTCTTTTCAAACTTGACAAGAAACATCAGAGTTGCAGGTGGAGAGGAAAATTTAAAATGATAAATTATACTAAGAACTCAAAGTAAAATTACTTTCCACGTTACCAGAGCTGTATATAAACCATAAAGCGAGCTCCTAAGGTCTTTACAGTGTGAAGATCTCTATTTGATGGGCTTGCTAAAGAAGATATAGTGATTTATTGTACGTATACAGACTTAATTTCCTCTTCATATCAAACTCTTTGACAAATAGCACAATTAATTATTCAATGTCCTAAAGCCTTGATAAATTTAATCTATTAAATCCCTTTAAAATAGTAATAGTTACAATGAAATGATACTTCCTTAATATAAGCCTATTAATGAATTCACATTCTTAGCCTATTAATGAATTCACATTCTTAAGAAAAATCAGGGCATTACCTGAGGTCTGCCTTTAACAGTATACATAGAATTTTACAGGACAATCTTTAATATTTGAATCTTTAGACCCCACTTCCCTTTTCTTCTATGGTGTATGAATTTGAGCTCGTTCCTTTGGTAGAGCATTTTTGTTTCAGTGAACTTGTCAATGAAGAGCTTCTCTTTTTTGTTCACTGAATTCTGCGTTGAACAGGACTTTTTTGGCAGATTCTCGATTTGAGTGATGAAGTGTTGTTGATTGCTTGGAGGTTTAGATATGCAGCATGCAAAATATATTCTCTTTGTAGCCTGTAGATTCTTTTCGTAGCTGAGCTTGCTTTCTGCCTGTTGAAGTTGTCTTTACCGGATATATCAGGTAGTCTATGCTCCTTCGCGGTTTCCTCTTTCGTTAAACAAACAGTTCATCATTCTCTTTGCTTCTCTGTCCAGCTCCGATACTCTTTTGAAGTCTGACTTTTGCCCGTTGTACCTTTTTTATTCTTACTTCGAACTCTAAACTTCTTCAAACGTCATCAATTGAGTTGCCTAGCTTGGATCATCTGAGCCCTTTTCACTGAATTGACTGAACTGATCGTCTGCCCTAAAGTTCAATTGAGCACCTAAGCTCAACCTAACCCTTCTGCTTCGCCAGTCCAGTTTAGTTCCCAATCGCAACCTAAACCCTTCAATTCAGTCTTGTTCAGTCTTCTTTGCTGGATTCCTGTACTAAAGTTGAACACTTAACACTTTCTACCAAAAATAAAACTAAGTGATCTAACTAACCTATTTGTCATCATCAAAATTTATGCAATACAGTTGATCCTAATACAAACTCTATTGGAATATATAAAATCATGATTTTAAAACCATAGCAATCAGAAATTTTTTGACGCTTAGTTAGTATCTATAGTTAACTTCTAATACAATGCCATATTTTTTATGCATGACCCACATGAACGATAGAATTCTCATTTTCAAAGACGTCATGAATCCAAAAACAGAATGGGTGAAAATGGGTCACATTACTAACAGGTGAAACTTAGAGTGCTGTTCATGTTCTTTCTTTTCTATCAAATCCATCTTCTTTATATTTAACTTATATGTGTTACTTATGGCAGTATTGTTCTCATCACGTTTTTTCATTTGTCATCTTCGGCATTCTGTAATTTTGTTTAAATGGCAGACATGGGTTTATTAGTTCACTTTTATACTCATGCCTCTGGTGAACTATCCTCTCTCTATTACAGGTGACCTGTATTAAATTTGGAATGTGCGATAATATTTATGAGTGTTCGCCAGCCTTTAACCACACCGATGTGGATGGAAAACATTTGACAGTTCAGCTGATTACACTAGCGTAAATGTGGAACCAGCTAAGAAGGATGTGGCGATTTCAGCGCAGGGGATTCTTATGCATAAACATGGTGAGTCAATTTGGTTCAGAAAGCTCAGTAAATCACATTTGTATTCATGTAATATTTAGTTTCCTCGTCCTGATCTACATTCAGTCCATGATGCAATTGGTATTCTTTATGTGTTGGATATGGTTGCAAAATGAATTTGAAGTGAAGAGCCAGATGTGCAGATAGCTGTACTGTGTTAGCTGTTATCATTCTAGCCGTAAAGCTTTTATTGAGCCTTAATATAATGATAATTTTCCTTTCAAAGAAAGCTAATGCATACTTCGGGCTTCGTTGGTCTGATGTGACTTTGTGTTTGACTAAATTGTTGTCAAGTTCTGTCTGCATTTAAGGTTAACGCTGAATGGAAAGATACATATATGTGGTCCTATTTAAGCTCCTAACAGCGTACTATGGTGAATCATCACAATCAACCGCACATTTAGAATTTCTTTGGTTGCAGGCGGGTTTTCTGTTATGATCTGAAATGCTCTGATGTATTTGGTTTTTTTTCCTCCTAAATTTGGTGTTGTTAATTGAGCATTTTTTTTCCTTTCATCTCCTCTCGTTTTATCATTGTTTGTTCCTACAGGTATTTCAGCTGAAGACATTGTAAACAAAATATCTGGATATTTTGAAGATGACATTTTTAACCATAGAATTCCCTCTCAAGAAACCAAGTTTCTTTTCTTGAGGAAGCTTTGCAAGTGCGAATATTGGCTTATTGAACAGTATTCCATTAAGGAGTTTGAGTCCCTTGGTCATGGGGAATACTTTATGTTTTTAGAGAAATACATGCACATGTTACCTCTTTCATTGCAGAAGGGCTTGATGGGAGACACACGTGAAAATGTTTATTTGGTGGCCCATCTGCTGCCGCGCCAATTGGATGTGTTATTGTCTCAAGCTTTACATAGTTTATGGGAAAACGAAATTATAAACCTGCAGCATGTATCTGAGTTGCTAGCAAGGCAATTTCCTTTAGTACATTTCAAATTAGTGAAAAGTGATCTAATGGAAAATCTTGCAGATACTTTGAGGGAAACAAGATTCAAGCTAACTTCAAATTGTATATTATTTTCTACTCCATTGTTAAGATTGAACTGTCTAGGTGACTCATTGGCTCAAAATGAGAAAAGAATGGAAGAAACATGTGAGTTTGATATTAATACAGGGGCTAAAGAAGGAATCATAAGTGCAGTTACAGCTGAGGATGCAATTGCGGTCTTCCTTAAGGCACCTATGATGATTGATCTGAAATTATGGTCGCACTGGGACATATCGTTTGCTCCTCTTGGTTCAATCGTGGAATTTTTGTTAAACGAAGTGAACACCAAAGAGTTGCTGTGTTTGGTGACCAAGGATGGCAAAGTAATTCGTATAGACCATTCAGCTACTACAGACTCATTCTTACAAGTTTTCATTCGGGGATCTGCTTTTGAAACAGCTTTGAAATTGTTGTCTTTGTTTGCATTATATGGAGGTGAACGGAATGTGCCTCTATCACTTTTGAAGTGCCATGCACAACAAGCCTTTGAAGTCATTATTAATAATTTATTGGACATGGAATTACATGATGATAAGAATGCACTAATGCATGGGAAGCCATCTTGTGATCAGTATATGTCTGAGAAAAACACACCTTTCAATATAGGCAGCAAGGTACCCTATGGCAGGGGCATGCTCAATAAAGTGGTTCCAGTCATGTCAAGGTTCGTTCTTGATTGTTTGAGTTACCTGCCAATTGAATTTTGCAGTTTAGCTGCAAATGTACTGATTTCTGGGTTGCAATCTTTAATCAAAGACGTTCCTTCAGCTATTTTGACTGAATGTGAGCAAATAGAGCAGCGCCTCATGCTTCATGAGGTGGGGATATCTCTTGGAATAGTGGAATGGGTCAATGACTACCGTTCTTTTTGTTCCGCTGCAACAACTGGACTTTCCCGTGGATCATCATGCTTAGATTTTGTTAAATCTGATTTGAATGCAAGATCAACGATTATGCAAGATGTGCTGAAGAGGCATCCCTCTTCTTCTGGTGAAAAGTTGGTCTCTAGTCAGGCACATTGTCACGATGACAATTACAAACAAATTAGTAGTGGGTCTGATTCGGCCGCGATTCCGTTGATGGTTGCAATGCTATTTCAGAAAAGTTATCAATGTTTGGTAATCATATCAATGATGATCCAGCCAGATTAATTGAATCTATTAGGAAAGAGGAATTTGGTCTAGGTGAAGGTCTCTCAGATAATGGAAATGGAATGTTGGAGAAACAACATGCTCGATTAGGCAGGGCACTTCATTGCCTCTCACAGGAGTTGTATTCTCAGGATTCACATTTTCTTCTAGAGCTGGTAAGGTTTTATGCATGCTTAAACTTTATACTTGGCATGAACAACAACAATTTGACCTTGTGGCAAACAAAACTCTTCCCCAACCCACCAAAGAAACGATATAATTCTGCTCTTCCGTGGGGATTACCTAAAATGATAAATTTACAATTATGCTTTCTTATTCAAGTTCAACTATTTTCTGCGAGTAATTTTTTGTTTTTTATTTGGTAACGTGTATAATTTCTTGTGCTGATAAACATGGCAGCTGTTACTTATTTATTTTATCATTGGGCATGCTTTTTCACTCAATTTCTGTTATTATATTATAAAAGATAAGAGATGAAGAAAAAAATTGGAAATCCGTTTTATTCTTGCATTAAAGCTTTGGTATATTGATTCTGAAGCTAATCTCCACGCTGCTGGTTTATTTTGGTGATTTGCTGCATGAGTTGAAAATCTGACTTGAGTCTTAGAATTGACATTCACCAAGGACACTATTCCTTTTAACGAAAAAGGAAAAAATGCTTTCTTCTTGTTATGTAGCTCAAAACCTTATGGTTGGCTTCCAAAATCTGATAATATTTGCGTCTCATTGTTATCCGAAGTCCTTTCTTGTTCTGATTGCGATCTTTTACTGCATTTTGCAGTATCTTTCTTGATATCTACTTACTTTTCTCTCTCTGGCATTTGTCCTTAGGTTCAAAACGCTGATGATAATGTCTACCCACAAAATGTGGAACCCACTCTAACATTCATTCTTCAGGAAAAATGCATTATTGTGCTAAACAATGAGCAAGGTTTTTCGGCCAACAATATCAGAGCACTTTGTGATGTTGGAAATTCTACAAAAAGGGTCATAATGCTGGATACATTGGGAAGAAAGGCATTGGCTTCAAATCAGTATTTCGGTACCATTGAACGCAAATTTTTGTTTTATGAATGTCATTTCTGCATTATTTGCAACTAATAAGATGTTTGAAGGCATGCTAAAATTAAGTTTAGCCATTTGGTTGAATAAAATTAACCAATATCTTCTGTGTTATTACATGTGCAATTAACTAGAAAGTAGCCTCAAGATGTTCAATTATAGACAATTTGCTTAATGTTGTCTGACCATTTCATTCTAAATGCAAATCTAATTATATAAAATCCTTAAACAGGTTAGATATCACGTTTCTGTTGTAGCACCATCTCCTTAAATGGTACCTGTGAGCAACAACATTTTCTAGCATTTCTGTAAAGCATGTAACTCTTAACATAATTGATATCAATAACTATTAACTAGAGATTGGACGGTGGACTATTAACTTTTAACATTTTGGTAAAGCCACTTGTAGTCTTTTTGAGGAGTTATATTGTTACATATTTGATTATTTAATTTTTCTGTGTCTGTGTGTGCGTTGACATAACACATTGACAATAGAATATGAAGTTGCTTTGATAATATCATTTACTTCCTTGTCACCTACCAATTAGTCAAATTCTACCAACAGTCAGTTCTCAGTACTCTTTTTTTCCCTTTGTCTCCAGGTTACTGATGCTCCAGAAGTACACTCGAAGGGGTTCCATATTAAATTTGACATAACCAAAGGCCAAATTGGTTTTGTTCTACCAACAGTTGTTCCTCCTTGTGATATTGAGCTGTATACAAGATTGGCATCTGGTGATGCTTCTCACATCAATCCAAATGCTTGGAACACGTGCATTGTACTCCCTTTTAGATCAAGCTTTTCAGAAGCCCTTGCCATGAATAACATTATATCCATGTTCGCAGATCTTCACCCCTCAATGCTACTGTTTCTTCACCGTCTTCAATGCATTAAGTTCAGAAACATGCTTGATGATTCACTTATTATTATGAGGAAAGAAGTAGTAGGTGATGGCATAGTACAGGTTTCCCTTGGCAGTGAGAAGATGACTTGGTTTCTAGCTTCTCAGAAATTGCATGCTGATGCCGTTCGTTCTGATGTGCAAACAACAGATATATCTATTGCATTTACATTACAGGAGACAGGTGCAGGAGAACTTTCCCCAGTTTTGTCTGAACAGCCTGTTTTTGCATTTCTTCCTCTGCGAACATATGGCCTTAAGTTTATTGTCCAAGGTGATTTTGTTTTGCCTTCTTCCAGGGAAGAAGTTGACATGGATAGTCCGTGGAATCAGTGGTTACTATCAAAATTCCCTGATTTGTTTGTTAGTGCGGAGGGGTCATTTTGTGATCTTCCTTGTTATAAGAGAAGTCCCGGAAAAGCTGTTACAGCATTCATGAGTTTTGTTCCTCTTGTGGGTGAAGCACATGGGTTTTTCTAACCTTCCACGAATGATAATTTCTAAATTACGCTTGTCAAACTGCTTGCTTCTGGAAAGTGAGGAAAAAGAATGGGTTCCTCCGTGCAAGGTCCTGAGAAATTGGACTGACCAAACTCGTTTTCTATTGTCTGATAATCTGCTCCATGAGCATCTTGGCCTTGGGTTATTGAATAAAGATATAGTTCTCTCAGAGTCACTAGCAAGGGCTTTAGGTGTAGAGGAATACGGCCCAAAAATCTTACTTAAGGTTGTTTCTTCATTGTGCCGTTCTGATAATGGTTTAAAGTCAATGGGGTTGAGTTGGTTATGTTATTGGCTTAGTGCCATGTATGTGATGATGTCATCTCATTCTCCTATGCAAACTTCTGCTAGTTTTGGCAATGAGTCTGATTTCATATTTAAACTTCAGAAAATGCCGATTATTCCTCTTTCAGTTTCAGATGGGAAATATGGCTCATTGAATGGAGACACAATATGGTTGCACTGCGATGCGGCAAACCAGGGTGTTAATGGTGAGTTTGTTCTCGCAGCTTTCCCAAAATTGCTGGCTAAACTGCAAACTGTGAGTCCCGGCCTTTTGGCTGCAGCTGCCTCCATCGAGAACTCATGCTCTGACACAACTGTATTGGAGAATGTTACGAGGATGCTTTATAAAATTGGTGTCCAGCGGTTATCTGCTCATGAAATTTTAAAGGCTCACATCTTGCCTGCCATATCTGATGCTAAAAATGCAATTGGACAGAAAGAATTGATGATAGAGTACCTTTCCTTTGCGATGTTTCATTTACAATCAAGTTGTACTACCTGTAGCCTGGAAAGGAGTGACGTTATTGCTGAGTTGCATGAGAAGGCGCTGATTTTAACAAATCACGGCTACAAAAGATCTAATGAGGTGCCAATCCATTTTAATCGGGAGTATGGAAATACTGTTGATGTAGATAAACTTATCAGTGACCTTGATGTGAAATGGCATGAAATTGATAGTACCTATTTACAACATCCCATCACCAAATCTGTGTCTGGTGGAGTGTTGAAGTGGAGAACTTTTCTCCAGGAAATAGGAGTAACAGATTTTGTGCAAATAGTTCAAGTTGAAAAGACTGTTGCTGACATGTCTCTTGTTAATTTAAAGTATATAACGTGGGACAATGGCATGGTGTCCATGAATTCAGTTGCCAGAAATTGGGAATCTGAAGAGTTGTTTCACTTGCTGTCCTTGTTGACTACAAGAAATGACGTGGAGAAGTCCAAATACCTGTTGGAGATTATTGATAGATTGTGGGATGACTATTTCAGTGATAAGGCTACTGGTTATTATGTTGATTCCACTGGAGAATGCAAGCCTTTCAAATCATCACTCATAAGCATCCTCCAAGATGTTCCATGGATTTCATCAAACATCGATAATGAACTTCACTATCCTAAAGATTTATTCCATGATTGTGAGGCAGTGAACTCCGTTCTCAGTGTTAACGTCCCATATACCAATCCAAAGGTTAGTTTCATTATCATATGTCTAGACATTTATCCTAGCTTTATTTAACCAAATAGATCAGGGTATGTTTGTATTTCAATGGTAGTCATTCTTGAGTTCCTTAAAATCCTAATTTTTAATGAATGTTGCACATAAGCATCACAAATAGCCTTGTTTCTTGTTTCTCACATTATATAATTGAATACTCACGTCCTTTTGTATTTCCACATTTAGTGTTCATAAAAAGAAGCTATTCACTTCCTATTAGAGTACAAGAGGCTAGTGATGAAGATTTTTGGCTTTTACGTGACTTGCGAGCATATGTTACATAAACTACCTTCCTTTTCAAGCTTTTCAAAAATATGAGGGTCAGTTTGAATTACTGCTCATTGTGGATGAGGAGACATGAAGAAGGGGACAAAGATGGCATTAAATAATTTTGTTTGTGTTATTTGTTTCTCATTGTATCATCCCACTCTAACTATGGCTGAGCACTACATTTTACTTGTCAGACTATAAATGTACACTGAGACGAGCTCTAATTCGAAACCCTTTGTGGTGAAGATTTGATCAATCTTAGAAAATCTTACAAGATACTAAGATAGCTACTCAGCACTAGCAAAATTGTCATAGGTTTTATGGCTTGTTTGCTTTTTACCATTGAGGTTTTTGTTTAACTTTTGTCATAGGATCTGAAGTTCTTGAAATATTTATTAGAAAATGTGATTCATTATATTCTTTTCCTTGTCTTATACATGTTCTGTATATGATAATTTTCCTTGAAGAGCTCTCTTTTGATGAATCTTCTCTCTATTGCTAATTACTTTTAAGATAATGCATATCTAATGTCAATTGCAATAGGACAAGTCTGTTTGTTAATATACTCCATTTAATGAAAATCCAGGAACATCTATACATTATCTTTGCATTTGCGTTTTGTGAAATTAAACAAAATTCTTCACATTTGAAACAGGTGAGAAGTGAAAAGTTGGTAGCTGATATTTGTTTAAAAACTCAAGTGACTCTTGACGATGCCCTATCTGTTCTTAGAGCTTGGAGAAGATCTGAATCTTCATTCAGGGCTAGGTATTCTTCTTCAATAACCATGTTTGATCTTTGAGATTATTTGTTGTCCAAACTCCAGTCTTGTCTCGGATATCTTTTTCTTGCAACTCACACCTGTTTTCTGTAGCTCACAATGAAATTCTGTATCATAAGGCATTTGTGCTGCATACAGATTGCAGATTCATTTTAATTGTTTTGAAGGATCTGCACATTACTGGGAAACAAAGAGGTTGGCAAAAAATTGCTGTGCAAGTTGATCAAGATAAAGTGTAATAGTGAGAAGCAGACAAATTAACTGGACCTTTTTAAGTCCTTATATAGCATGGAAAATATCTCAATAGTTTTGTCTTTGGTATCAAATGTTGTCCTTAATTGTAAGACCTTATAATCAATTCTTGGACTTAGTGTGCCTCATATGCAGCTCTGGCATTGGATTCACACCATTTTGGATAAGATAACATAGATATTAGACTATCAGTGTTTTCCTCTTTTCTAATTCAACTTTTCCTGGCTTTCAAGGTCAGTCAGTCATGGCATACACATGTAGACCACTTTTTCTCTGTTTTGTTTTCTTCGTCAAGCAGACAAGAATGAGAACCCACTCAAGAAGTGTAAAAAAAGACAATCTCTTGCAAAGAGTTATCGGATTCTGCCTTAAAGTTACATTTTCTCATGTTTCTACTTCTTTTTAATTTAGGTGCAGCCAAGTACGTTAATCATTAGCTACCTCTATCGCTGCTTCACCTTTTCTTTTTTGTTTTTTTATATTTTAATACCTGGTTGGTTGGGTGCGTAAAATATCACAAAATGGTCATGTCTCCTTCCATTCTTACTAATTAGTATGTTACATAGATGACTGTTTAATGGAGCCATTCTCTCTTGAAGTCTGTGGACTCTTTACCTCTACTTTAACTGAACTGTTACGACAAATATTGGTTTTCCTGGTCTATTTATGTTATTCCACTTTTGGATAATATAAATTCTCAATTTCTCTTTATTGTTTTGGAAAGACGTACTAATCCTAATTGCATGTGAATTTCTCTTTCCAGTGTTTCATCAATGTCCAACTTCTACACATTCCTCTGGAAGGAAATGAATCTTTCAAAGAAGAAAATAAAGGAATCTCTAGATTCAGGACCATTCATATTTGTTCCATGTACATCTGGCTGCCCATACGAGGATGATGTCGATGGTGTACTTTTGTCTCCCAAGGAAGTTTATTGGTATGATAGCACATGTTCAATAGACCAAACGAATTCTGTTCATCCTGAATGTGGTACAGTCATGGCTAATCGGCCCCTAAGAGAAATGTTGTGCAATTTTTATCCAAAGTTGCATGACTTTTTTGTGGATGAGTGTGGGGTGGATGAAACTCCTCCGTTCCGTAGCTACCTCCAGATCTTGTTGCAGTTATCCGCTATTGCTTTACCTCATCAGGCAGCAAAGAAGGTAAGTTATCTTTTAACTATACTACGTTATGTCTTGATAACTGATTCCCACTTGGAAATTTTGTTTGAGTTTTTATATTTGTTTTTATGTATTTAAGGTTTTTGAAGTGTTCTTGAGGTGGGGTGATGCGCTAAAATCTGGATCACTGAGTTTGGATGACGTTGAGTACTTGAAAGAAAGTCTTCTGAAAAAAGAATATGCAGTGCTTCCTACTAGACAAGATAAATGGGTTTCACTACATGCTTCATTTGGTCTAATATGTTGGTGTGATGATGATAGTATAGGAAACGAGTTTAAGCATGCTGACGGCATTGATTTCCTGTATTTTGGGGAATTTACTGATGAAGAAAATAAGACGATTCAGGCAAAGGTCTCAAGCATTATGCAAAGACTAGGAATTCCAACTCTATCAGAGGTTCTCTCTCTCTCTCTCTCTCTCTCTCTCTCTCTCTCTATATATATATATATATATATATATATATCAGAGTTTAAGCATTATTCTGTATTTTGTGTGTGTGAGTGTGCATGCATATATTGATATCATTGTAGGTGATAAAACATGGAATGATGTTGGTAGAAAGCAAGATGATTCTGACTGGTTTTCTTCATTGCGTGAAATTGCTGTCATGTGAAGATTGAATATTAAGATTGTAGGCTAAGGAATAATACTACTTGGAAGTTTAGTAATTTTGTAATATGACATTGTAAGGTTAAGTGATGTTCAAATCATGGGTCATCTTTAGTATACGGTGTGACTTGGATAAGTTGATATCTTCAATGTGTTTGTTGCCATTTATATGCTTATTCTCTAACTAATGCTAATTTCAATTGTTATATCCATTACCTAATCATATATTTTCATAAATTAATATACTTCTTGTTTGTTTCTTAAAATTTATGTCAAAAAGCCTAAATTTAAAATTCTTAAATTGTTTCCTACATTTTCAGAGTCTCTTTATTTGTTCCTGTGCCATTTGAAGAATCCTTCCATTAATTTTTATTTTGGAAAACTTAGTTACAATAACTATGAATTAAACTGAACCATCAACAATTTCAATTTCTAAGTCTAGTTTTTGCTAGATTTGGATTTGATTAATATTCTACAATTTTTTTTTATCTATAATACACATGCATATGTATAATGCATAGATACAGTATTTAACCAAATCTTTTTTTTTTATGAGAAACATAAATTTTATTAATTGAAAAAAAGTTACAAATGGTGGATAAGATACAACAACAACAACAAACTAAGTGGATAAGATATGCCATATTTTCAAAATAACATGTCATGTTTAATAAAGTCTTTTTAGGCCTATCTAATTTGTAATTCTTCAAACGTAAAGCTAAAATTACAAAGTCTAAGCTAATGCTTCATAAAGCTATCAAATTCAAAAAAACACACAAATGATCTTATAATCCCTGCAATTTAAATATTTTCTCCTTTTATTCAAAAATTATATTTTGTGTTAGGTTTTTGTTTATCATAGTTGCATAATTTGTTTAATTCTAAATTCATCTATTAATTTTTAAATCAATTATCCAACTTTGTGAAATCTCCAAGCATGCTTATATTGAACAATGAGATATTGGTTTCTTACTAATAGTAAGAAATCATACTTTATTATTCTTTCTAATATGTCTGATATTTTTGTTTGATGGGTTACTCATATGTCTGAAATATGAGTGATACTTGTGTATAGTTATGTATGTTCTTTATTCATGCGCCATTTGTGAACTGTATATTTGTGATATCCAATGCATGTGTTTTTGTACAATTACACCTTTGTTTGCAATTTCCTGTCTAAGTTCATATATATCATTATTGATTGAGTTTTAGTTATATAGGTTACTTATTATTGCTTCATTTTACTGAATAACTTACTATTTTTATTTTAAAGTTATGATTCAATTTCGTTATACTTAAACTATGGCTTAGACAAGTTCTTATCATTCATTTTATTTGCCTCATGTAAACACCCTATTTATTTCTTATATCTGATTACTGGCATATGTTAATGTCTAAAATTTGATGGATTATGGAACTTTATAATGATTTGTCATTTCTTATTTACTATTATTAATATATATTTTAAAAAGAAATTGATGTGCTTGACAGATTGTGACTCGAGAGGCAATATATTATGGTCCAGCAGACTGTAATTTCATCGTGTCCCTGGTGAATTGGGTCCTTAGTTATGCTCAACGCTACATGTTTAACGCGTATCCAGACAAATACGTCCAACTCAAGCAATCTGGATTCGAGAAGATTAGACACCTGAAGATTGTTGTTGTTGAAAAGTTGTTTTATCGGAATGTCATAGAGAAATCTGATATTACATCGAAGAAAAGACATGACTGCAATTGCCTTTTACAGGTACCTCATGCTTCAAGCAATCTTGGATTTGTTTCATTGGTTGTGTTTGTACTTCCATGACCATGTCTCAAATATATTTTAATTGTTACATTGTCTCTCTATTTGATGTTCACAGGAAAACATCTTGTACTGCAAACAGGGATCAAATCCACACTCGATATTCCTAGAGTTTTCTCGTTTACTATGCGATGGAATTCCTGTATTGCATTTCGCAAATTTTCTTCACATGATCACGACCATGGCTGAATCAGGTGCAACTGAGGAGCAGACAGAATTTTTCATTTTGAACAGCCAGAAAGTGCCGAAACTCCCTGCTGAGGAATCTTTGTGGTCATTTCAACCTCCCTCACTCGCGGAAGAAAATTGTCCTCCACAAAAAGTCAACGAACTGAATTCTTTAAAGTTCGTGCGGAAATCTGGCATCAAGTCAAACTGGAAACCCGAGGATTGGAAAACTGCACCTGGTTTCAATAGTTCCAATACGCCCAGTGCATTTGGGCTGAAGAACGTTGTCAATAAAAGCCTTGAACAAACAAGTATAGCTCCAACTAAGACTGTCAGTGAATTAAACATAGAAGCTGGTCCGAAAATAATCACACAAGGAGAAGTTCTACTAGATGCTGATATTTCATTGGCGTCTGGTATGAATATGGTACTTGATTCTGTCAATTTTGTAAAGCCGGATGATAAAAGCGAGAGAGATCAGCTTTCTTCCGAGCAGGCATTGTTTACCGGAGACAAGGGGAGATTGTCGCTTTCAAATACTTTTCGGAGAAAGATGGAAATGTGTTTGTGAAATGGGTTAACGAAGCTAATGAGACGGGACTTCCTTACGATGTTATCATAGGCAGCGATGAAGTTAGTAGGGAATACGTTGAAGTCAAAGCTACCAAATCCGAGAGAAAGAATTGGTTTGTTATATCAATGAATGAGTGGCAATTTGCAATTGAGAAGGGTGAATCTTACAGCATTGCCCATGTGGTTTTTTCAAATGACAGTAATAGAGCTAGGGTTACAGTATACAAAAATCCAGCAAGATTGTGCCAGCTTGGTAATCTTAAGTTAGCAGTTCTTATGCCAAAACAGCAGTAGTTGTCTCTTATAGGTCCTATCCATTTTGGTTGTCTTGTTTGTCTATAAATGTAAATAGGCTGCTATCCCAGATTTTCAGCCCTCTTTACAGGTTCTTTAGATAGCATTGTCAATACAAGTCATATATAGTTGATGTTCATGCGATACATTCAGTAAATTGCTTCTGCTTAGGCTTGTTTTTGTTTTGGTGCTGTGGTAACTAAGATCAACAATTGAGTGGGATTACACTATCAAGGACGATGAATGGACCATTGTCTGGATTGTAGTGAATCTAACGTTCCTATATCAAAAAAATTATTTTTCGTTGCGAATTTGACTTTGGTATCCTTATATAGGTTGTAATTCTACCTTAGTCTTCAAAAAAAAAAATTAATTACTTTAATATCAACTTTGTAAATGAAGTTATGTCCGACATACTGAAGATCGCCAAATTAGAAAATCTACTACATGATTTAAATCTTTATTTAATTTTCAGTTTTAATTGAACTCAAATTTGAGAAAATGATGAACATAAAAGTTGTAGTTCATCGTCATGGCTTTACAATGAATTAAGAATTTCATCAAACGGATATTATAATTATAAGATATGCTCAAAATACGACGACTGCGATTACATAAACTTTAATATTTCTATATTTGCTTTATAAAAAAAAAACGAAAAAAGAAAGTGGATGGGCTACGGGCGTGCTCACCTCAACCCACAGTTCAAATGGGTTGGGTTGTTTAGGCACGTCTCCTGCGAACCATTAAACTCTCAGCCCACCCCTACAGATGTTTAACAGGTTGGCTCTAATCATATAGGGTCAGTCCTAGCGGGCTTCGGGCTAAACGGTTCGGTGTTAAATGGGCTGACAATATTGGAATCTAACCCTAACACTAGCGGACTTCAGTCTAAATGGGCCTCTAACAGGCTATAAGTCAAAATATTAAAAATTTTAAACTCGAATATATATAACATTTAAGTTTAACATTTTAAGTTAAACTATTCATCATAAATAAATATCATGCAAAGTTTCTAATTACACTGCATTAAGAAACTTATAAAATTAAATATTTTATGATCTAAATTTTGAAAATAAATAATAATAACTAAAGCTACCCAAAATATAAAATAAATATTCATTATGAAAAAAAGTCATGCATAGTTTATAATTACATTGCATTAACAAAATTGTGACATTAGATTTAGCACAATTTTGAAATATAATTTATGTCCTAAATAATCTAATAAAACTATGTGATATTTTCTTATTCATGATAAAAATCGAAAAACTAAATTAAGTAATAAATAAAATAAATAAATAAAAGCTTTTCAAGAATTTATAGCTTGTTTAATAAAGTTAAACTTAAAGATGCGGGAGATGTGAATTTGAAAAATAAATTTACTAGTAATAGGTAATAAAAGTAGATATAAAATATTAGAATTATATTTTTTTTAAATACTAGCCCAGTTAACCTTCAGGCTAGCCCTAACAGGCTTCGGTTTAAACGGCCTGGGCCAAAATAATTTGGCTCTAACCTTCTTTTTTTCTGGTTTAAACAGTTTGGGCCCTGGGCTGCGCCCGTTTAACATCTCTACCCACTCCCTTTACTTACTAATGCAACACTTACTTCCCGAATCAAATTAAAGTTTATAGTTTGAATACAAAATGATTTTATGTGATTTTTTTAGTGTATTTTTCATATTTGTTCCTCAATTTTGATTTATATTCTTTGTTAATTCGAGAAAATTAAATTATTATTATTTTCTAAAAAAATAGATGAAGTAATTCAACTTTAAAAAACTAAAGCAATATATAATAAATACACAAAAATATTGCATATGAAAAAATGAATGAAGAAAGTTGAAAGAGTTTATTCACTTATTCGAAAGAGTTTAAAATTGAAAGTTAATATTTTTATTAAATTCATATAATCAAAATAATTTCTATGCTCAATATTTGGTGTTATTATTACTCATTTATTGTTAAAGTATCTTGTTTTAATATTTGAATTACGTTAGTTACTAGTTATATTTTCTAAAAAAATATAATTTTAAATATTTTTCTAAGTCACATTGAACATAAAATCAAAATTGAGGTACCAATATTTGAAACATGCTAAAAACTATTGTTATTAATAGTAATTTTGTCCAATCATTAATTTTCAATTTGATTAAGGGGGGTAATTCAAGAGGGTAGTTAAAAAAAAGTAAGATCAATGGGGTAAATGAGACATAGAGTTAGGTTTAATGGGGTGGTGTTGTATTTGCCTTAAAAATGATTCAAACAAATGCAAGAAACTTATTATTATGAATAAGAATGTAAAATATTTAATGGGAAAATGACACAAATGTCCACCTATTTTTGACCGGTACTTGCAAAATACTAAGATTTTACCAAAATTACCTAACAATCCGTTGCTGCATTCTAATTACCAACAAATACGCTCAAACCCAACACATTACCAAAACAAGACGCTGCATATAAAAACAACCACCAAAAAACCAAAAAAAAAAACAAACACCAATTAGAGATCCAAACGCACTTTTGACCATAACAAGTGTGCAAACACTGTGCGAAGGAGAATAACAAGGAGAAGACATCTTTTCGAGCACAAAGGAAGAAGAATCGGACTGCACATCAGGAAAAGAGAAGAAAAACATACAGGAACAATAAAACAACAATTAGAAGAAGAAAGCAAGACACTGTTTCATATTTGTTTCAATTATGTTTCTTTCATGTTTCAAATAAAACAACAAAGAAACAATAAAGAAACAACAAAGAAACAAAAAATAAACAATACATCTTATACGAAAAATTTGAAAAATAATAAAAGCAACAGATCAACAATATAGAAACACAACAGAAACAACACAGAAACACAACAGAAACAACACAGAAACGAAAAAAACAAAAATTCATAGAAACAATAAATAACAAAATAAATCCATTAATATAAAAGAAAAAACACAATACTTCAGTAGCATCAACGCCTCTAAATCCAACAACTTTCTTTTTGGATGATTTTCCCTTAACAACTTGTTTTTCATCAACATCTACAAGTTTCATCTTTCTTTTTTAGAAGATGAAGAAATTGGGGCTTCAGATTTTGAACAAGAAGTTACCAGAATCAAAGAGAAAACAACCAACAATGGCGGACATGCAAAGGAAAAACCAAACGTCGAGAGGAAAGAGAGAGAAGATGTGATAGATTGGACATGAAAAGGCTGCAGCGCAAATGATGAAAAAATTAGAAAAAGAGCGTACAAAAAGTAAAAAAAAAAGGTATGGATGTGAGATATTAGTAAAATCGAGATTTGTGCCAAAAGAAGGGTATTTTGTGTAATTTTCCCATATTTAATTTTGAAATTCTCCCGTCCAATTCAATCCAAAACATTAATGTACGTCCCTTTTGAAGGTTTTAAAGTCAAAATTACAAAATTAATTATAACAAGCTTGAAGCGTTAAATTATTTAGAATTTCAGTTTATAGAAAGAAAACATTTATTTTAGAATTTAATGTTTGAAATCACATATTGTCTTATGTTTTTAACTTAAAAAATTAGAATTTAATGTTTGAACAAATTTACCCCTAGTAAAATTGAACATATAATTTGTAGTATCTCTTGAATATTTGAACTCCATTTTCTGGTTTACATTCTTCATTAATTCGGATAAAATTAAATTATGTTCTTTTAAAAAAAATTGTAATGTAAGTAATTCCAACTTTGAAAAACTAAAGTAATAGTTGAATATAATAAATACAAAAATTTAATATAAAGGATGGATGTAGCCTTGACTATTTAAGTTAAATAAAATTTTAATCATAGAAAATAGATTAATAAATATATTTTTAAACTTAATTTAGTTATATATATTATACTTCTTCGTTATTTCTTGTTTATCCAATATGATTTACAATGCAAAACATAACATTAGTAAATTGTATTCATTAACTAAGAATTATAATTATAAATGAAACAAATTCAACGTACTCAATTGGTTCTAATAAAATATTTTAGACACTTCTTGTTATTTGGGTAAAGATATAAAAAATATTAAAATATTACTAGAAGAAATATGTATTTTTTTATTTTATTAGAATATTACACATATCATGATATTGAAAATATAATTTGTTAGTTTTTTTAATATATGTTTATATATACATATATATTCAATATACAAAAATATATTTATTTATAATTTTTTGTAAGAATTTAACAATTGAAAGTTAATATTTGACATGAATTCAAATAATCAAAATAATGTATATGATCTATCTTTTTGTGTATTTGTTATACTCGTTTATTACTAAGTATTTTTCTGATTGAATTACTTAAGTTACTGATTATGTTTTCTATTTTTTTTTTGTAATTTAATTTTTTTTCTAGTTCATAAAGAACCTAAAATAAAAACTGAAGTACAAATATTTGAAACATGCTAAAAACTACTATTAATAATTTTTTTCCGTCTAAATATTAAAATCAAATTTAATTAATAGGTAAATGTTATATTGGCAAGTTTATAGAGGTAAAAGAAAAAGTTTATAGAGGTAAATGAGATATATGACCATGTTGAGGGGGTGTTGTTACTTGCTCCAAAGAATATGTATAGAGGAAATTGCAACTAGGGGGCTTCACGCACCTGGCCACCAAAACAATTATGGGGTGGAGGTTAGAGGTTCAAATCCCTACTCAAGCAAATTGCTCCCCGCATTGCGAGTTGGTGAAAATTTGGTATGCGTGCACATCCGCGTGACCCCATCAGAACACACGCCAGTGCGTGCACATCCCGCGGTTTACCTTGGCGACCTCAATGAAATGAGGGGCCAAAGCTATTGTCCTCAGGCATAGTCAGACATAAGCCTAGAAGTTGATGAAAATTTGGTATGCGTGCACATCCGCGTGACCCCATCAGAACACACGCCAGTGCATGCACATCCCGCGGTTTACCTTGGCGACCTCAATGAAATGAGGGGCCAAAGCTATTGTCCTCAGGCATAGTCAGACATAAGCCTAGAAGTTGAGTTATAAAAAAAAAAGAAGAGGAAATTGCACTTTTGGTTCCATTAGAAAAGAAATCAAGTACTTTTAGTCCCATGTTTGCTTTTTTGGTCCCAGTAGATTTATTTTAGCACATTTAATCCCACACGATTCATAAGTTGCAATTTTAGTCCTAAAACTAACGGAAAACTTAACTGGTCACGTTAACTCCATTCTTAAGGGACCAAAAATATAGTTAACCCAAAATTAATCAAATATTTTTTTGAAAAATTCCGAAAAAATTGTCTAACAATATTGGAAATTGTTTCAGTAAAATTTAAAATTATTACAATTTATCAAAAAGTTACAAAAAATCCAAAATTATTCCAAAATTAAAAATTATAAAATCCGATAATATGTTTAAAAATTATTTTAAAATCCAGAAATTTCAAAAACAAAATATGAAAATTAAAACTGTAAATCATTTTTTTTAAAAAAGTTGACATTTATTTAAAATATTTTAGAATATTTTAAATTCCAATACTTTAAAAACTCAAAGCTCTTTTAAAAATTTTTGTTTTGAAAACTTTTGGAAATTTTCTAATAATATTCATATTTTAATATCCCGATTTTGGAATAATATTAAGATTTTTATTGTTTTTTGGATTTTTTAAAAATAAATTTTAATATTTTCTTGATTTTCAGAAATTGTTAAATAATTTGAGTTTTGTAAACTATTCTGTGTTTTTACCCTTTTTGGTTTTATAAAAAAAATTCAGATTTTTTGGTAAATTGTTTTAAAAGTCTTCAATAGTTTTAAGTTTTTAATCCATTTTTTAGATTTTTAGACAAATTTCCATATTTTTAAACAATTTCAAAATTTTTAATTTTATATTGAATTTATTTTAATATTTGAAGTAATTGTCAGATTTTTAAAAATTTTTAGTTTTTAAACAAAATTTCAGATTTAAAAAAGAATAGTTTTGAAAACAACTTTTTGAAAATAATTTTGAGTTTTTTGTTTTATAATTTTAAAATATGTTAAATAAATTTCAAATGTTTTAAAAATTAAAACATTGTATAGATGTTTTTAACAATTTTCATATTTAATTATTTGTAATTTTTAGATTTTAAAATAACTTTGATTTTTTTTCGTTTTTAAACAAACTATCATATGTTTTTATATTTTAATTTTAAGATTTTAAAATAAATTTTATTTTTTTATAACTTTTTACTAATAAATTGCAAATAATTTTAAGTTTTATTGAAACAATTTTCAAAATAGTTTGATAACTTTTAGATTTTTCAAATAATTTTTTTAATTAATTTTCGGATAAATATACTTTTGGTCTCGTAAGAACATAGTCAACTAATAGTTAAGTTTGCCGTTAGTTTTGTGACTAAAACTGCAACTTTTTGAATCGTATGAAACTAAATGCGTTAAAAAAAAATCAATTGAGGCCAAAAAAAATAAATTGTAGGAGTAAGAGTGCTTTACCCAGTTTCAAATGGGAGCAAAAGTAATTTTTTCTTAATATGTATATATATGTAATAAGAATGGGAGAAAATATGACAAATTGGCAAGTGAGGTCAAAATTATTTTTGTAGAACCCTATTTGAATCCCCAAAACCTCCAAACTAAAAAACCTACAGCTCCCACATTTCGCTTTTCATTGCAGACGGCAGATTCCACCACCTCTCTCTATCCATTTTCCCTTTCCCAAAGGGCCAAAGGCCCAAAACCCTCGAAAATCGTATCATATTGAGGATCCGAAGATGGGCGATCACCGCGCCGCCGCCGCTTCAGCTAAGCTTCCGATTCCTGGCAAGCGGAACATCCTTATCACCAGCGCCTTGCCTTACGTCAACAACGTTCCACATCTCGGCAACATCATCGGATGTAATACTCCCAATTTGCTTACAGCTAATTTCTTTTGCATGTCTATTATTGCGGGCAGTTGTATGTATGTGGCGTTCGAGGAATTGATTTTTCGTTTGAATGTTTAAAATTGTGAGCAATAGTTTGCTTATTTAGCTCATTTTGCGTTACTGAGAAATGAGGTTATTCTTTTTGTTTTGAACAGGTGTGCTGAGTGCTGATGTATTTGCGAGGTACTGTCGGATAAGAGGATATAATGCGATATATATTTGTGGCACGGATGAGTATGGGACCGCAACTGAGACTAAGGCATTGGAGGAAGGGTGTTCTCCGAAGGAAATTTGTGACAAGTATTTTACTTCATTTTCTATCGATGTATAAGAACTTATATTTCCTTTAACTTTCAGTTCAGTAACGTATTTTTAACAATTTGGCTTCATTTTCATAGAAAATTTTGTTCTGATTCTTTTGATTTTGGTGGTTCATGGATGGGAAAATGAATGCGGAATTGGTTGTAGATAAAGTCTAATACTGCTGAAATATTCTTTTTTAATATCACCGTTGGTATAAAAATACAACCTTTTTAAGTATTTGCTACAGATTATGTACTTTTTAAGAGATTAATAATTGATAATTAATTCTTGTCTTCTTGATGCTGGCATGCAATACCCTTATCAATACATACTTGAGTTCACCAGTAGTGCATTTCTTCGTGTATGATGATAAGGAAAAGAAATGAAGGAGAATTAGAAACTATTGGAAATAGTAGAAAAAACGATTTCAAAGATTTAACCAAAAAGCTAAAAGTTCTATACGGTGGAAGGCTTTCTTCATTTGTCATATATAATATTTATCTCTTTGTAATATATATTTCCCAAAGGTGGATTAGAAGGTAATGAGGAGTAATAAATGATGTTGCTCCTATGAATGGCAATGGACTAGGGTCAAACTTGGACATGCGCTTGGGGATTATGGGGTTTGAGACTATAACAGTTCTTAGAGTTTAGGACCTGACCCCGACCCAATTTAATGTTATATATGGATATGTATGCATTTTTGTGATGTATGTGAGAAAATGTGTATATAGATATGCTCAGATGTATAACTTTAGTATTGTACTCTTATAAATTAAAATAAGAATTAAAAAATATTGATAATTCGTTTATACTTCCAAATACATAGAGAATTAAAAAAAATATGCTTGGTATTATAATTTTTAAAAAAAAACTAGAACATGCATACATAAGTTGCAAATAATTAGTTATTAAATTCTTGTATTTAATAAGTTGTGTTTTTTTATTTTTCAAAACATTTTTTATTATATTTAAAATTACAAGATGGGTCTAAGGAGGCCTTTTGGGACTGCAGGGTCTTGGGTTTGTAAAACTTTTGCAGTCCAAATCTCAAGGCTTTGCGAACTTTCCCATTGGCGCATCCCCAGTCCATTTGCACAAATTAACTAACAAATATGCACTTATCAAATAGGTGCCATTTTCCAAATAATCAATCTGACGATAGTCTTGTGATGCGAAGTAAATTACTGATAGAGGCAGCCGGAATTTATATAAATCTGTTCAAGCTCCTGTTCCATAGTTGTTGAAATGCTGATAGCATATGGAAGTCTTTGGTGTTTAAAGTAAAAAATTGTGTTAAAGTTAACTTTAATGTTCGTTGTTTTGCAGATATCATGCTATTCACAAAGAGGTATATAAGTGGTTCAATATAAGCTTTGATGAGTTTGGGCGTACCTCAAGTCCGCAGCAGACTGAAGTTTGTCAAGCAATTTTCAAGAAACTGTTGGAGAATAATTGGCTTTCAGAAAACACAATGCAGCAGGTGCCATATTTTTCCTAATAGTTTCTTTCAATTAAGGGTGTATTGTTACCCTTTAGTCTTAGAGTCCATTCTCGTTTTTCTCTTCTTTATTAGAGATAACTTATATCTGCTTGTCCAGCATTTTTGCATCATTGTGAAGTTCATCTATTTCTTCTATGAAGCTCTACTGCGATACATGTAAAAGATTCTTGGCTGATCGGCTTGTCGAAGGTATATGTCCGAGACCTGCTTGTAGTTATGACTCGGCACGTGGTGATCAGTGTGAAAAGTGCGGGAATCTCTTAAATCCCACAGAACTACTTGAGCCAAAATGCAAGGTGTGCAATCTTATAACTAAAGATATGTTTTAAATATGGGGATAATGAGGACTTGAGATAACTGCTGCCCGTTCAATAATGGCAATGTTGAGAGGGACTTTGCACTTAGTCCACTTAAGGATAGGCAAAAGAGAGCACGTTGCATCACATCTACCTGATTTTTAGGACTTGAGTCTAAACTGTGGGTCTGCTTAACGAACAGGTTTGTCATAATACTCCACGCATCCGTGATACGAACCACCTGTTTCTTGAACTTCCTCTGCTGAAGGGCAAATTAGAAGAATATATCAACAGCATGTCAGTGGCTGGAGGGTGGAGTCAAAATGCTATCCAAGCAACAAATGCTTGGCTCAGGGAAGGGCTGAAACAACGTTGTATCACAAGAGATTTGAAATGGGGAGTTCCTGTGCCACATGAGAAATTTAAGGACAAGGTGAATTAGATAGATAAAGTTGTGGTTTAAAGATATAGGCCCATATAGTTTTTCCGTTGCTTGAAATTTATTATTTAAATGGTTATATTATATGGATATGCTGGTTACGACTATTCGATAAATTTGGTTCCTACATAATAAGATGCTCTGTTTGCAATTTGATGCTTAGGTGTTCTATGTATGGTTTGATGCACCTATTGGCTATGTCTCAATCACTTCATGCCATACACCAGAATGGGAAAAGTGGTGGAAGAATCCCGAAAATGTGGAACTGTACCAGTTTATGGGCAAGGATAATGTGCCTTTTCATACTGTAAGTCCATAAATTCGAAATTTGGCACTATAGAATATTTCATGCACCAATATAGGATAGATGTTGCTTGCTGATGATGATAGGTGCGGTAGTTCGCTTTTCATTTTCTTTTATGAGTGGGTGTGGTAAATTGGTACTATCAAGCTCTTTGTGTTTTCATCCTTTCTGGAAGGTTTTCTTAATAGAATTGGACCTTGATATCTGGTGTAATCATTCATTCCTTAACACGCATGCAATTGTTTCAGGTTATGTTCCCCTCCACTCTTCTTGGAACAGGTGAAAGCTGGACTTTGATGAAAACCATCAGTGTTACAGAATACTTGAACTATGAAGCAGGTTAGATATGTAGTAGCAGTTAAACGATATTAATTGCTTGTGACTCTGAGAGACATCTTTCCATACAAAAGCTTCTTTTGGATTGATATCTCTTATCAAATGTTTCCATGATTTTAATTTAGGGAAATTCTCCAAGAGTAAGGGTGTAGGAGTGTTTGGAAATGATGCAAAAGACACAAATATTCCTGTGGAGGTATGGAGATACTATTTGCTGACAAATAGGCCAGAGGTAAGCTCTTTCTAATGCACTTCCTTTACGTTTATGTCCCTGGATCACTGCACCCACCCACCCATCTCCCACACCCTGCGTAGTGGTTAACTGGATGCTTACTTTACCATTAACGATATTTTTAGGTATCAGACACGTTATTCACATGGGCCGACTTGCAAGCGAAGTTGAATAGTGAGCTGTTGAGCAATCTAGGAAATTTCATCAACCGAGTCTTGAGTTTCATTGCCAAAGATCCAGGTGGCTTAATTTTATTTTATTATGGGCCTTTGTAATCTTAGACACATGTCATTATTACCTTTACCCATGAACACACGACATTGTATGCCTTCTCAAAAGTAATTAGGTGACTCCCATACTAGGTTCTGAGCAAGTTGTTGCTCCGGATGGTGGCAAATGGCCAGAGTAGGGGTAGTAGAAAGGTTCTTTACAGTCTACCCTACATTATTTACTCATTCAGTAGAGATAATAAAACAGATACCTCATCATTGCCTCTTATATACGAGAATTTGAAGTTGTCAATTAAACCCACTATCTTATGGTAGATCCAATTTGACTTAGTTTCAGGGAAAAAGGAAAAAATGCTACAAATATAGTTCACTATTTTTGAGTGACCCAGTTGATCTCTTAGTGGTTCTGATTCGTTGATGGTTCTTAGTAGAGAAATGTTATAAAACAGCAAAATATGAGAGTGCTGGGGAAACTGAGGTTTGCAAAAACTGAATTGGTTTAATTTCATGGGAGAACTTTCCTTACTCATCAATTGCAATTTATCCCATCTGCTGACCAGTTTACCATAAAGGAAATCTCTTGGTCAAGTAATATTATGTATTGTACACTAATAAATTAACCAATATGTTGGCCTTGTTAGTCAAAATTTTGCAACGGGAACTATTTTTAAGTTATTTGGTGAGTTTGGTGAAGTGTATGTTTAAATAGTCCTCCTCTGAGCTTGTGAAATTACTAAATCTGTTTGATATATTCAGTATCTTTATCTTATCAGCAAATTATTTTTATAATGTTCAATGAAGGATGTTTATTTGCCAATCATCTATAAATTTACTGTAATTGACACACCTTTCCGCGCTCCCGTGCTGAATGGGTCAAGTATAGCTACTGGCTTAGACCTATATTGACTCCTCCTCTGCGTTTCCATTTTCCACGAGAATTTAGTAAAATGCATCATGGATTGTTGGGGCTTTCATCTGAGTTCAAATTTGTTTATTGGTTTATCTTTCTACTTATATCATGTAATGGGTATCCTTTTACTAAGTACCTAGTTAGGAGGGAAAATATGTGTAATGTGGATGCTTGTTTGCTAAATAAAATTTATCCTCTTGAGAATGAGTCCATAGTCTAAGTTCTAATGTAATTGGAGCAGTAGAGAATAGAGATCAGGGTTTCATTATTGTTAGCTCACACAAACTATTCTTTTCTTATGTATTAGAAATAGAAATTGCAAATATTTGTGGCTGTTTCTTTCCCTTTTAATTTCAATCTGAATGGTGCTTTGTGATGGTGGGGAAGACGGGTGGGGTTGTATTGTATTCTTTGGTTGATAAATAATTTGGTTCAATTTGTTAAAGTAAGTCTTATCTGTTGATGGGTTCTATCCATCTCTTAAGATCCGTTTAGTTCTGTTGGGTGGATGACTTTTGTCCATACTTATATACATCTAGCTCAATAATATTCCATCTGTTGAAATCGCAACTACTAATTTTGCAGCCCCCAAAATGCTATTATTGGAAAAATCTTCGAGAACTAAAGCACCCAAGAAAATACAATAGTTGCGAGGGATGTGCGTTTGTTCTGCACTTCGTGAATTTATTAGTTGGTGCCAAGAATTTTTGTTTCGTTAAGATTTTATTCTAAACATCTAGTTAGTGTGGTCACTGTACAGGAGACATGAAGCTGAGGAACAAATCCCCTGTTTTCATTGGATTTTGGGATGAAAGAAAATAAAATGTTTTCAGATATAACAGTAGTATTTTTCTCTTTTTATTGGATTAAGGACCATGATCCTAATGGCTTTTAGTCTCTTGTTTAAATTTTTAATATACATACAATCACGTCCATAGGTTATACAATTTCAGTTTTAAAATTATCCTTAACCTTTGTCTTCATCAATTCAGGTTCAGGATATGGTTCTGTCATTCCTGATGCTCAGGGTGCAGACTCTCATCCATTGACAAAAGCATTGGGAGATAAAGTCGGTAATTATGTGGAACAGTATATAGAGGCAATGGAGAAGGTAACCAGTGCATAATTGCCATTCTTTTTGTTCTTGGAATACAATTTATGCCTTGAATGACCATCGGTTTACCATGAATAACATTCCAAATGGCATGGATTGTAGGTGAAACTGAAGCAAGGTTTGAAGCTTGCTATGACTATATCTGGTGAAGGAAATGCTTATTTGCAAGTATGAGTGGATTCTGCAGATTTTTATTCTACCTATTTTACTCTATTTATAATATGCTAAAGGTTTATTAGGCCATAGCCTTTTAAATCATGAGTGGTGAGCCAATTCTTGTTCTGTGGTCATGTGCGTTTATTCACCATTTAGGAAAGCCAATTCTGGAAGCTTTACAAGGAGGACAAACCTTCTTGTTCTGTGGTCATGAAGACTTCAACTGGATTAGTGTATCTTCTTGCATGCCTCTTAGAACCTTTTATGCCCTCTTTCTCCCTCGAGGTAATTTCACGCTAACTAGTGCTGCAATTTCAACATTAAGGAATGGCTACTCAGAAGCATTTAAATGCCATATAGGTACTTAAGCAGCTCAACATGCCACTTGATACACAAATTTCTCTTTCTGACGAGAAAGGCGATGTTGAAAGGGCTAAAAGACCTTGGGAGATCCTACCTGCTGGTCATAAAATCGGAACTCCGGCACCATTGTTTAAAGAACTGGTATTCTTCATGTATCCCTGACTATTGGTTTTCTTATCAATTTGCAAGTGTGGCTGAAAGTGATAATTTGTTTTCATGTGTGTAATTATAACTGTTCACCTATTAATATGCAGAAAGATGAAGAAGTAGAGTTCTATAGAGAGAAATTTGCTGGCAGTCAAGCTGATAGGATTGTGAAGGCCGAAGCAGAAGCAAAGAAAGTTACCGAGAAACTGAAGGAAGCAAAAATATCAGGTTAATCGTTCTTTCTCTTTAGTTTCTTCCATGACCAATTCTAGTGATCCTGTGCCCTTTGTTGCAATCTCATCATAGATATTAATCTGCCTTGCTTTTTCTGCATA
This sequence comes from Rehmannia glutinosa, assembly GCA_016081115.2. NCBI lineage: Eukaryota > Viridiplantae > Streptophyta > Magnoliopsida > Lamiales > Orobanchaceae > Rehmannia > Rehmannia glutinosa. The sequence continues at coordinate 161,443,721 of CM071926.1, read as the reverse complement.
AAGTTGCGCTTCCATAAAACCAGATCATGTTTTCAATGATTGAGATTGTCTCTGCTTGTGGCCATTTAATTTCAAATTGGGGAACATGCACTTTGGTATATCAATGATTTATTTACTTTCTTGGTTGTGGCTTGGTTCACCAGATATTTTAACTCTGTGCTGGTGCATGTCCATGTGCAGTTAATTTGCATCTCACAAAAATAAGATATTCTATCATTAACTCTAGTCTGTTACTTTCTAGTGTCGGCACAGTTGATGTGTTATGGACCTTATGGTGCCATCTTGTGTTAGGGCCATCTTAAATAGGGAGAAGTGAATGACAAAAGATAATCACTATCGTCGATTATGTATTTTGTCTAACTACAGATCTTGTTATATAATTGTGTTATTTGATCTTTTTAATAGGTGTTGAATTGTATGATATGGAGTTGATAAATCTATGCGTATAATGTTTAATGGAAGTAGAAAAGCTGGATAAATCCATATTTTTATTTTCTGTTTTTTTATTATACGAGTATGTCTGCCAAGATTTAAGTCTCATATTACCTGAAGAATTCTTGCGAGCCATTTACTTTGTGGACTATTTGAGAACTTTTTCCATGTACTGTCATTGTGTGGAATACTTTCACCTGTAGGTCTGTGCTCCAACTCTTCCTAGTTCTTTATTACTCAAGCTTTGATATAGTCCTGACAGATAAATCCGAGTTTAGAGGAACCATTTAGGATTATACTACCATACCGTTATAAGTGACCTTGTATTGTATCTGTTATAGGCTACATCTAAGGTGGTTGTTTGGAATATGATAAAACCATTCCTGAAAATACAAGACTTGTTGGAAACATTTCTTCACATAACTTTGCTGCTATTGCTAAAAGCTTCAGGCATCACTATTTTAGGCAGCGAATACTTGAGGTTAAGACATTCTAATAGGATATTCTTATTTGAGTAACAACTCAAACACAATGAGGGTAATTTGGTGGGTTTCCAATTAAGAAGTTTGAACAACTTTTTCTGAAAAAAAGAGGTGAAGAACGCTGGAAAGACAAGGTGTTTGTTTAGATAAGGAGGCGAAGGAATGTGGTATGAAGAATCTTAGTTTGTGACGAGCAAGACAGTAGCCTCTTTTAGTGTTTATACGGCAGAGGATTCCTTTTATTCTTCCTTGTGCTGTATTTCAAAGTTTCCAAAGACGAAAGCCAAAATATTTTGGTCGGCATGTGAAACAATTTTTAACTCATTGGAAAGCAAGATGAAAGGCCTTTTAATCCAAATGATGCTTTATTTAGATTTCTATTAATCACAAATTTCTTTTAATAGATATGAAGTATTTGTACATCAGGGATTGTATTATGCCAAAACTATGAAGAGCCTTTGAGCACCTAAACAAGTTGTAGTAAATTTTTTCCAACATCTGTAAACAACTATTCATGCACAGTTACAAGTGTCTTCTGAGTAAAGTATTCAGCAATACTCATCTTTCCCGTAGGCTTCTCCGAAGATTACGGCCGAGGAAAGAACATTTATTGTGTCTTCAAATATGTTCGAAATTTCAAGAAGCATTTGAGAGATATACCACCTTGCTTTTGGTCTCCCTTGGAATTACTGATCAAATTTCTTGTGTGTCTGGAAAATCAATCCCCTGATGTGATATAGTTAAATAGGCATCAGTTTTGCTCACTTCAGTATATATTTTTTCTTTAACAGATGGTAAAACTGCGAAGAAGGACCGACCAAAAAAATCTTCTGAAGCCAAGCCCAAGGCTTCAGCTCCTGCTGATGCTGAAATTTCCATTAGTAGACTAGACATTCGAGTTGGTCTCATTACGAAGGCTCAGAAACATCCGGATGCTGATTCGTTATATGTCGAAGAAATTGATGTTGGTGAACCACAGCCTCGCACAGTTGTTAGTGGCCTAGTGAAGTATATACCCCTTGAAGAAATGCAGGTTTCCGCCTTCACTTTTTTTGCTTCATGTGTGTGTTTATAAGCTGTATTGAATACATAGAACACCCTCAAAATTACCTTCTAGTGGAGTTACACTTGCTAACAGTGTACCCTTTATCAGAATCGGAAGGTATGTGTTCTCTGTAACCTGAAGCCAGCAGCCATGAGGGGCATCAAGTCTCAAGCAATGGTCCTTGCAGCTTCTAATAATGATCACACGAAGGTAAGCAACCACTCAATTGATCTCTACAATGTCATTCTGCATATAGGTTTAAGGGGAAAAGTGAACATTAATTTTAGGGATAATTACAAATACTTCCCAATTATGTTTCAAAATTTCAAAACCACATTGATATGTAAAATAAATACAAACCTCAAGGTGTTATTTGTAATACATCAGGCGATACTTGTAATTTCAAAAAATAACTGGATAATTTTGTAAATTAGCTAAATCCCAGGGATAGTTTTTGTAATTTTTTTAATGGAATTCTAAGCAAGTTCTCTACCTGATAAGCTGGTTAGTGGAAGCATTCGGCACTTTCATGAGTGTTTCTTTCACTCGGAACCAGGTAATTCCAAAATATCAGGCCGCCTTTTTAATTAGAGACCTGTTTAGCATTCAAAATGTGACAGCATTGCAAAATAAGATTTTTCTTCCTATTACTGAACAAGTTTAGCAGATAGTTTACACTTGCTCTGTTTCTGTTGAACTAAGCTCTAGCTGATAAATGTTGATAACTTTTAGTGTTGTGGAATAATTTGTACTAGTCCAAACTTTTGTAAAGGAAGTATAATTCTTTTGGATAACTGTGAAAAGATGCAAAAGAATCACCACAGTGAATAATCATTATGGATTTTACTTCTGGCAGGTTGAGTTGGTTGAACCTCCCCAAGGAGCTGTGGTTGGTGAAAGAGTGACATTCCCAGGGTTTGAAGAAGGCTTACCCGACGATGTTCTAAACCCTAAGAAGAAGGTCTGGGAAACACTTCAAGTGGATTTGAATACTGATACGGAATTGGTGGCCCGCTACAAAAACTTGCCATTTACAACATCAGCAGGTGTCTGCAAGGTTTCATCAATTAGTGAAGGGTCAATCAGATAAGTTTAGCCTTCTAAACTTTTAAAGAATATCTAAGAGTTTACCCCATTGATACTTGATATTGAAATGCAACAAAAATAATCATTTGTTGTCTGATTAAGGCAATAGGATCTTTGCAAATTTCAATTGTATACCTTTAATTTTATCGGAACCCAATTCGACGCTGGAATTGCTTGGATGAAGACTTCAGTGGAGTTCATCTAGGATTATCTGTTCTGAAAGTGTAGATGTAGGCTGAGTTTTGTTTACGTGGTGCTTATTACAGAAATTTTTGACTAGATTTGAATGCGATCATGGTTGAATTTAGTGTGATTTTTTTTTTTTTGGTTAAACTTCTTGATGTATACTTTGCTCAAAATAATGAAAAAGGAATACTGGCCATTCTCTGAATTTTGATTAAAAACTCGAATAAAATACGGTAATTTTATACGACGTGGGAATCCCTTATATATCTTTCAGAATTTCACAAATAATTATGTGACAAAATCTCTTGAACTTTTTAGTTAACTAGTAAGAATTAACGTGCGTGATACGTGATCCATATAATTTTATTAATATAATTATATTATTAAATATTTTATTGATGAATATTAAAATAGCTTAATGTGCTCTACCCATGATTATATAATGACTAAATATTCAAACTATTAAAAGAAAATTTTCAAAGTATTTTAATATATATTTTGTTTTCATGAGTATAAATCGACATGAATGATTAAGTAAATATTTTAAAGAACTCAAGCCAACAAAAAAATTAAAATTAATATAACAAAAAAGTAAGTTCACATATTAGCTTACAATCATATTAATCAATCTTTTGTTATGTTTTAATGGTTATGAACGTCTTTTTTGTTATTAAATTTGAAAGTCTTTTATCATATTAGATGCGTTATGCATGATTATTCGGTAATTCATGAGCTAAATATTTATATATCGTTATCGCATCAATCAAAAATATAAAATTGATATAAATTACTTATTTACCAAAAAATCAGGCATAACCTCATGGTTTTAGTTGTAATTGTTATCTCTACAAATTAAAGATTAATATTACCTGGTACGATCGTGTGTTTCTTTCATTCTCTCTAACTATTTCGGTTAATAAAATGTAACTCAAAACAAATATTAAAATAAATTATATGGACAAAAAGGAAAACTCTTTTCATATAGAATCTTAATTCTACTTTCAAGGTGAATATTTTTATCACGACACACTTAAATTTCAAGTTATTGCAATCTATCTATTTTGAGTGTCGTATTTAAAATAATAAACCTTTCAATACATATGAAAATTAAAACATTATTTTCATCTTTCATAAAAAGAAAATATCATTGTCATCAAGAAGTCATGTTATAAAACTATAAAAAAAAAGTGATAACTTAAATCTAAATTTTGAAACTCTATCCAATTGCATATAAGATATATCCACTTAATAAATAATAAAACTAAAGATAGTTTTAACAAAACCAGATTATCAAAATTCATATTGAGTCAAATCAAAAGATAATTATAATATTAATAAAATTTTTATATTTGAAAATTACTTTGCAAAAACTTATGTTATTTAAAAGAAACACTAACTCAATTAGTTTTAGAAATATATATTATGCTATTAGCGATGACATTTGCAATTGAATTTGACTCTTTACGTTTGTTATAAAATTAATATATTTGTAAATGTTTTTAAGCATATAATTATACAAATTATAATTACTATTAATATGCTTTGAAATTCATATATATTTGTTTTATTTTTGAAGAGACCACAAACTATAAAATTAATTTGAATAATTTATTTTCTAAATAACACTATTTATTGTTATATACAATTACTCATTAATTTTCATAATTTGATGCCTCTATTGAAGAATAAAAAGAGATATAATACTTTAATCTTTATTTAAATTTTTAATCAACCTTTGATCAAATAAAGATATTATACTTGCCAAAAATTAAGATTTTAAGTCAGAAATAATCTCTTAATTATCATTTTGTGTCTCCTTAGACCCAAACAATTCTTATATCCGGACATTAAACGCGGTCGCTTCACTCTAGTTTAGTATTGTGTATGGTTTAATATAGTTAATTTAAAATATAAATAGTATTAGTTACTATATTATTACCTACATTTATTTGTAATTTAAGAACTACCAATGTTTAACACATGTATCAAGTTATTTCATATTAAATTAATTTATTTTTATTAAAATTTCAATGACACTTTTTATTCGTTATTTTGTCACAATGTTTCTCTTATTCTTCATTTTGCAAAATTAAGATATTGTATACCTTGATTTTGTAATAAGTATTGTTTTGTGTTCATCTTTATAAATATTTTAAAGGTGTGATTTTTAAGTGAATTAAATTTCTTTTATATAGAAAATGGCATAGTATATATATTATATGAATGTTCGACACATATATTATTTTTAACTCTTTAGTTTTAATCTTTCAACCTTTTACATGTTTTATTTGGTTAAACTCGAAATTATCTATTAATAACATAAATTTAAAAATTTGAACTATATCTTGTTAGGAAGTTTATTGTTTAGATTTTGATGAATGCCATGTAAAACTTAGAATAGAAAGTTGGCACCCCAATTTTTTTGTAAAATGTATTGAACAATTAGAGTGACCAAAGTTGAGAGTTAAGTCACCACGCCCTAACATGCAAGAAGACAATCAAGACTTGAAGGAAAACTCTGTGAGAGACAAAATGAGTACGACAAAGAAGAGCAGACAGAACTCGATCAAGAAGCGGTGAGATGCAACAGTGGAACATCACCAAGTCAACTCAAGAGGCCAAGTCTCAAGTTGAAGTGACAAGAGTCATCCATGATTGGAAGGCGACTCTAAGTCACCTGGGGAAAGCAAGGAAATGCAAATCAAGTCGAGATAATCGTAAAAGAACCGTTGCACAGACGAAATCAAGAGATTTACTTAAACAAGTAATATCTCCATACCACCTTTCTTGGAGTGCTCGGTCCCTGAAGCGTGCAAAAGAAATAAACCAATGGGAAGCACTACACCGTGTCGAACTCAAAAGGTTATAAAACAATTCATACGAGGAAATGGCAATTCCAAGAACCGCAAGCCAACGATCGCAAAGTGACTTTCAAAAATGAGCCTATCTCTTCAACGGGCAAATTTTTGAAAGTTCACTATAAAAGGCCGAGGAGTTTGTTTGAGAAGAATGATGAATGACACACACGTGAGATATACAAGCTTATCAAAATCAAACATTCTCAATCCTCAAGCCTTCATTTCAAGTACATCAATCCAACACTTACCCGTGAAGGAAAGAGAACTTCAATTAGTTGAAGAGGAAAATATCGAAAACAAGGGGGTCTACATTCCGGAAGGATTGTAGAAAGGTTCAAGTTTGAACCAAGTCTTAAGCTTTTGGAGGGCTTCGTGATCAAATCCAAAGAGCTTGAGCAAGTGAGTCAGAGTAAAAGCGCAAACCGCCTGTGAAGAAGGTCGAGTCGCACGAGAAGCCACCGAGTAATCAAGGCGTCTCATCGAGTCCCAAAGGATCAAGTCGGCCGTTTGTTGTGATCAAGACATGTATCTGGACTGCTACCACTCAGAACCGATCATTACTTAGTGGATTCCTCCAGAGTTGGAGAAGAGAGGAGTAGAAGAATTACCCCATCTTCGAACCTCTATAAAAACTCTATTGTGTCATTTACTTTACAAAGACTTTAATACTTGCACTTTTAATCGCTCATCATATCTCACGATAAATTTGCTATCCATTTGATAAAATTTATAAGTACTAAATCAAGCTCTAAAATCTTGCTTAATCATACTTAAGGGTGTTAAGTCTTCCGTGAATATAAAACCACAAAGAGTTAAATTATAGCCAACAAATGAGTTACTCCATCAACAAATCAAATTTGAGTCTTTGAGAGATTAACTCTACCGAGTGACTAATTCGATCGTCCATCAAGGACACAACTGTAGAATTAACTCAGAGATTTAAAAGGACTAAATCGAAAATTTGGTAAGGTTTATTCAACCCCCTTCTAAACCTTACACTTACACCCCTTGGGACCTACAAGTGGTATCGAGCGGTTGGTTCATTGAACCCTCCGCACCGGTTACCTTGAACTAGATCTCCAAACTTTTCAAAGTCTCGCTTTAGTACTTAAGATTTCAAAATTCTTTTCTATCATTAAAAGTTATTATCATGGAAGCAAATCTAACACGCATTCCTATGTTCACTATTGAAGAATTTGATGATTGGAAAATTCGATGCGAGGCTCATCTATCAAAGATTACATGATGAGATGTGGATAGTGATAGAAGATGGGCCTCTGCAAATATTAAAGGTGAACACAAACATTTTATCGAAGAGTTGCGGTTGAAGGAGAAAGAAGATGTTGCTCCCAGGACTACCATGGTTGAAAAACCAAGAACCGAGTGGACAAATGATGACAGAAAAGATACAACCGACAATGTAGCCAAGGACATTCTTTACAAAACCTTAGACAAAGCCATGTTCAATAAAGTCAAATCTTGCAAAACGGCTAAGGAAATGCAGGACAAGACATTGATTTGTGAAGGCTCGAGCAAATCAAAGAAAACAAACTATCGTTGGTCAGTACAAAAATTTGAGAACTTTAAAATGATCTCGGAGAAAACCTGGATCAACTAGATGCTCGGTTCTGAAATCACAAATGAGCTATCTCGCACTTGGAAAGGAATATACACGAGAAGGAAATGTGTATGAAAATTCTAAAAAGTCTTCCAAATGAATGGGAAATGAAGGTCATGGCACCGAGACATTCCATGGACCTATCAAAGACATCCAACCATGAGTTATTCTCGGACCTCAAAGCCTATGAGTTTGAGCCGAGAAGAAAAGACCAGAAGAGACAATTGTACCCAAAACAAATGCTCTAATTGTTAAAGATGGGAAGAGAGCCGAGGTCAAAGAAGTCATTGACCCGAAGAAATAGCCCGATGGTTAAAAGGTTCAACAAGTTCTTCAATAAGAACTACAAGAGAGGAAAGGGTGAATCTTCCGGAAGACACTCACTCCCTCCAAATCAAGGGAAGACAGCCAACCAAGAGAACAGATCATCAAAAAGTTGAGTATCAAAGGGCCGACAACTCAAGAATGGAAATAGCTGATCAAAAAGTGAATATCTATGTTGGAACCAGTAGACAACCAGGTCACTATGCCATTGATCGCTCATATCCTATAGTCAACAAGTACAGGGATGGAGAAGAAAGAAAGGTCTTGAGAAAGAAGACAAGAAAGGAAAAAGGCAATGATGGTCACGAGATCACTGAGACAAACAACAAGTCAAGAGAAACAATGAGTCGAGAGAGAGCAAAGAAGGCGACTACTCAAGTGACTCGAAGAAGAAGCCCGATCGCTTGATGGCCAAAGAACAAGATCAAGAAGATGAGGTACAATCTAACTCAACAAGCTCGACACTAGTGATAGTGATCGTGACACACACACTTCATCACCTATGATCTTTATGATTCATTAGGCAAAATGATGAAAGATTTTGAACACATTAAATCCTCACACACACTATTGAATGAGGAAAACAACCTACTCGAACTCAAAGTCGACTAAGGAGCCGAGTACTCTAAGTCAAATAGCCGATGAGAATAAAAGTTTAAAGGTGAAAAATGCTAAATTAATAGCAGAAATTGTTTGCTATAGAAAAGAGGGAGAATGACCTCAAGAATGTTATTGTCTCATTCACCAAGGCATCTAAATCATTGGATGATCTTATTATGAGTCAAAGAGAATGTGGAGACAAGACAAAGCTTAGGATTTAATTCCTCTATGCTATGTCAAACCTCAAGAGTAATTTTGGAAAAAGGATCTTCAAGTCATGAAGAGTCCGAAAAATCCAAAACTATAAATGTTGCACACACATTCGCTCCAAAGCACAATAATAAGCAAACCGGCCTTGGTTATAAAGGAAAAGGAAAATGACCGATTGAGTGTCTTTGAAAGGATACCGAGAAGAGATTCACCGAGTCCTCAAAGAACTCCAAACAAAAAATACTCAGTAAAGAAGAAGCGAGCTACCAAAACCCCGAAAAAATCCATAAAAGAAATACATATAATGGGAATGGTAGAAAATATCCAAGCCAAGCTGATTGGAATAATGTGAACTATCGGCTGAGACTTATGGAATACAAGCCCAAATGGCAAAGGCCTAGAACTCAAAAGAAAGGCCATTCCAAAAGCATAAGAGCTTTCATCAAAGACACATATGCACCTAGGCACTACACTCAAAAACACCACAATTACCTAAGGAAGGCAATTGCTAAAACATATATGCAGCATACAAAAAGAGACAAAAAGTATGAACCTAGAATCCCCAAGCAATTTGCCAGGATTAATTATGATTATGGCACCGATAGATGGCAACCCCTTAGAGTCAAATCATTTGGCTATAGGTTGGTTGGATCATCTTATAACTCTAACCCCCTCGACCTGCATAAGCATGGGTACCTAAAACTTAATTTCCTTGATTGCGTTTCAAGAACAACTGAGTGCCAAGGAACCTGGTACATGGATAGTGGTTTTATTCCCGGACATATGACAGAAATAAAAGAAATCATGTCAAAATTCAAGGAAGTTAAAGGAGCAAAAGTCATATTTGGAGGAAATGAAGCTCCAGGTGAAATAAGAGGTATTGGATCCATCAAGAGGAATGGATTAGAAATCACAGATGTTGCATATGTTGAAGGACTACACTTCAATCTACTAAGCATCACCAACTTTGTGACAAGGGCTACAATGTTGGATTCAACATGGGCATATGCCAAATCAAAGATATTGAATCAAATGAAGTGGTCTTTGCAAGGATGTAGAAAAAATATGTATGTAGTGGATTGGTCAACCGCAACACCCAAAGACTGTCTTTGCAAAGAGCACAAATGAATCAAGTTGGTCAGCCGTGGCACAAAAAAGCCGAGTCATCCGAATTTCAAAACGATCAACAAACTTGCAAGAAGTCATCTTTGTGGAAGGACTTCCAGACTCGATGATACTGAAGGAGAGTATATGTGACGCATGTCGAAGGGAAAACAAATCAAGTCGTCATTTAAAGAAAAGACATGCCCATCCTCAACAAGAATATTGCACTGCGCTTCATATGGATCTATTTGGCCCAGTGGAACCTGCCAAAGATAAGTGGAAAGAAATACACCTTGGTGGTAGTAGATGACTACTCAAGATACACATGGACAATTTTCATGTGTAAGAAGAAAGAAACTCTACAAAAACTACCACAAAATTGATGAAGAGGATTCAAAACGAGAAGAGTCAAACCATTATCAAAATAAGATCGATGACAGAGGAACCGAGTTTGTCAATGGAATAATAACTCAAGATCTTGTATTGAGAATGGTATTGGTCATGAACTATCGGCAGCAAGGACTCCACAAGAATGGAGTTGCGAAAAGAAGAAATAGAACCCTCAAAGAAGCGACAAGGACCATGTTAGTCAAGCGAGTTACCAAAAGATTTTGGGTCAAGCAATCAACACACGCTTACTACACCCAAAACAGATGTATGATAAATAGACAAAATGACAAAGACTCCCTATGAGATCCTGGATCGAAGAAAACCAAATGTTGCATATTTCGAATATTTGGATGCAAATGCTTCATCCACAATAATGGCAAAGACAATCTAAAGGCTTTCGATGCTAAAGCCGATGAAGGTATCTTCTTAGGATACTCACCGAAAGCAAAGCCTACGAATACTCAACAAAAGAACTATGGTCACAGAGAATCCATTCATGTAGTATTCGATGAGCCAAATATAAATGGAGAAGACATTGAAGAGTCACCGATAAGCTGAATCATCCAACCATACGAGAAGAGTCCCTATCTCAAGTCAAGCCGGAATTATCAATTGAAGAAGATGAGATAGTCGAATCTCAAAAACAAATGGAAAATTTGCAAAAGTGATTACGAGAGAGTCGACAACAAAGAACACGGCCAATGCAAGTCGATCAATCCAGCTAACTTACTTCAACTTTGATGTAAGATGGTGAGAGACCATCCACGTAACTTGTCATTGGAAATATAAGAGAAGGTGTCAAGACAAGATCCGAACTCAACAAGAAGCAATGTTTACATGCTTCATATCACAAATTGAGCCCAAAGATGTGTCACAAGCATTGGACGACACACATTGGATTCAAGCCATGCAAGAAGAGAATCAATTTGAGAGAAATAAAGTATGGGAATTAGTGCAAAGACCCATACATCAAAATGTTATTGGAACCAAAATGGGTGTTCGAAATAAAATGAACGAGGAAGGCTCTGTGGTAAGAAACAAAGCAAGATTGGTAGCCAAAGGATATTGCCAAGAAGAAGGAATAGATTTTGATGAAACATTTGCCCTCGTAGCAAGATTGGAAGCTATATGGATGTTTCTTGCCTATGCAGCTTTACAAGGATTTCATTGTATATCGGATGGATGTAAAAAGTGCATTCCTAAATGGTTTATTGGAAGAAGAAGTGTATGTTGAACAACCTCCAGGATTTGAGCGAGAAGACTCTTGGAGATAAGGTATACAAACTCAAGAAAGCTCTATATGGATTGAAACAGCACCCGAAAGCATGGTATGATACTTTGTCACAATTCCTAACCAAAAATGGATTCACAAAAGGAAAAGTAGATAGAACACTTTTCGAATTCAAGACAAGAAGAGTATACTTTGCTTGTTCAAATATATGTGATGACATCATTTTTGGATCCACTAACAAAGAGTCGTGTGAAAAATTTTCAAACCTCATGCAAAGTAAATTTGAAATGAGCATGATGGGAGAGTGACATTCTTCCTTGACTTCAAGTGAAACAAAATTGAAGGATGGAACCTTCATAAGTCAAACAAAATACACCGTAGATTTAATGAAGAAGTTTGGTATGGAGGAGAAGTCTTCAGAAAAATTCCAATGAACACATCACAAAATGGACATGGATGCAGATGGCAAGCCTCGTAGATCAAACAAGATACAGAGCACTTATTGGATCATTGCTCTATCTCACAAAGAAGCGGGCCGACATCACCTTTGTCAGTAGGTGTATGTGCAAGATTTCAATCGCTCCAAAAGAGAGCCATATGACAAAGCGCCTAAGAGAATATTGAGATACTTAAAAGGAAGCCAAGAAGTGGGCCTATGGTATCCAAAGGAAGGTGGATTCAAGCTAATTGGCTATTCGATTCGACTATCTTTGGATGCAGAGTGGACATGAAGAGTACTTCAGCACATGTCAAATGCTAGAAAACAGACCGATTTCCTGGTTTAGCAAGAAGCAAAATTCAATAGCCACCTCTACAAAGGCGGGCGCAATATAGTCATAGGCAAAACAAGTTGCCCAAGTCCTATGGATGAGACAAAGAACAGAGATTATGAAGTTGAAGAAAAAGAAATTCCAATCATGTGTGATAACACAAGTGCAATTGCAATCACTCAAAATCCTGTGTTGCACTCAAGAACAAAACATATTGATGTCGATATCACTTCATAAGAGACCATGTTGAAAAGAAGGACATCATCTCGAATAAATCTCAACCGATAAACAACTAGCCGACATCTTCACAAAACCATTATGTGAGTCAAGATTTGAAGAACTCAAACATGAGTTGGGGCTAATTGAGCTAAGCCGAGACACGTAAGAATCAAAGAAAAGAAATGGAACAGAAAAGGAGGTGAAAAAGAATCGAAAACAAAAAACAAACTCGAGAATCACCAGACGGAAAGTCAACTATACCAAGTCACCGATAAATTTGAGTCACTAAGAGAAATGTGAGAAGCGAGTTAAATCGGCTAAGAGATAAGTTCTGAATAACTTATGAGCAAAGTGACAAAAACGCAATCGTTTTGACTTAGCGGGAATGTTTTAAGAAACACGTCGGCATAATGATGATGTGTACGACATAAAGTCGCACACCAAGCCTATGATTGGATATAAATGCTTTGCCGCATTAAATACGAGACATGAATCGCTCAATATGTGTGCGAAATCCAAGCCGTTGATTTCGATCACAATTCAAAACCGCCGCACGTCCTTTCATAAACCATATTTAAACCATTTTCGTCCTTTTCTCTCACACTTCTAAAAACTGTTCATCTATTTCTCTCAAAAGCAAAAGCAAAATACTCTCGAAACCCTATCGATCTCCAAATCATTTTCTCGAGTTTTTCCTTGAAATAATTCTGAGAAATGGCACCAACTTATGACTTTACCAAGTTGGGAAAGCAAATCCACACCGTTCGACGGTGGATTTCGACGGAATGGTGAAGCGGGTCCGACGACACCCTGGTAAAGAAAATTGCGGAGAAGTTGGAAACGCGTCCCGGACTAAAACCGTTTCTAACACTAGAATATCCGATGACCTACGTGGAGGAAGTCGCACAATTCTACGTGAATGCCGAGATTCACGATGAAGGAATCAAGTCATCCGCTCACGGAAGCGGTGACTATCACCGCCAAGATTTGGCTGAATATTGCTCACTACCGCCAGGTAAGGAGTATCCGAGATTAAAGAAGTTCGATGTGAACCTGGCCGACGATGGAAAGAAATAGCCAAGTCCGACGTTCTTGTCGACAAAATAATATACACAAAACAAACAAGAGATCAAGGAGGAGATTATCACAAATTGTTGGACATAGTTGCCAAGTGTATCGACATCAAATTTGGCGCTTTGACCAATCACAAAGGCAAAGCGATTGTGATGGCCGCAATCATCGAGAAAAGAAGATAAACTGGGGCTGAGTTTATCTACAAAGCAGACTCGCTTAACGTGGGGAACAAGTCCTTCAAAGAAGATGGGTCATTTGGAGGATCTCAGGATATGGCCTCGTGATTGGCCGCTATTGAGGTGAAAGGAGTCCCTCTTAGACATGGGAAGGCTTTCCATGTTAACAAGAGGATGTTCGTGAGCTAACCTCTCCGGCGCTCGTCGAGCTTACGCCAAGAGAGTCGACACTGAGAGGGGGAATCACCGACCTCGAAGATACAAACCGCTTCCTCTCCAAACCTAAGAAAGTTTGCTCGCCTCCCGCAGCCTAAGCTAAAGATCACGCCTGCGCAAAAAGAAAACCAAACATGCTCCCGCCCCGCAGCGGAGTCACTGCCCCGCCCGTGTCACCCCCGCAGCTGCCGGGTCGAGAAGGACTCACAAATACCTTCTCCGATCGTCAAAAAGAGGAGAACCGAGAAGCCAAGCCGGCGGCTCCTCGAAACAAACACCGCACCGGCCCCACCGCCAAAAGACTCGTAGGACACCGTCTCTCGAACCAAAATCCTCCGTACAAACTAAGAGACGAAGAAGACTTGTAAAGCGATTCGAACAGGAGAAACCAAATGAGTCAGTCACTCGGCTAGCACAAATACGGAGACTCCGGGTCAAGAAGTAGACTCTCCGGATGTAGTTGATGAAACAGCCCAAGTCTCATGGGCGCGTCAAAGAGAGCAACCCGAAGACACAACTGTAGCTCACACACCAAGCACAAGAAGAACCAGCCCCAGCGGATAGTGACGTTATGATCCTATCTCCACCTTACCTGGACATCCAAAATCGCCTGCGTGAGTGGAGAAAATGGAAGTTGAGCAAGTCAAGGAACAGTTCCAACGGCCCGAGTTCATAGAAGAAGAAGAGAATCTGCTAAATTTCCTCGATTAACTCTTGCTCAGCTCCCTGATTTGAAGACAACGCATCGACATTCTCAGATCTACAAGGACAAGGAGAGAGAAAAACGAGCAAGAAGCCGAAGCACGTGAGAAGGCAAGCATCCGCCTATCTCCACACCATTGAACACACACATCCTCTCCTTGATGTCTTCTCCGATGTTGTGGCGAGGAACCAGAGAATGTCACGCCACAAAAGAATAGCAAATGCAAGCATTGCATGAATCAAGAATCCTTCACGAGCAAAGACTAATGGAGGGACCAGGAGAGTCCTCCGAACACAAATTGAAATCGATCCAATGGGAGTGGTTCAACAAATAGCATTTGTTCTTTGCTACCACCTCCCACTCACTCGGAAGAAGGCAATAAGGGAGCCGGCGATGAAAACGGGATAGTGGGGACCCCAACGAGCCAACCCCTATTGAATGTGTGCTACCACCGCCCCAATGGCTGAACCATCAATCGAAACAATGGGAGCTTGGAGACGAGTGACCCGTTCCAAGTCACTCACCGGTGGTGCGCCCGAGGGGGAAACTCCTCCCACCGCAGCAAGGTCGGAGGATGCTTTGCGGATGACTCCACGAAGAATGTAGGAGGCGAAGTAGAGAAAACTCAAACACAAGAAGAACATCAAGTTGCCATCAACGAAGCTCGGACGATTGAGACTGTCTCGGTGAGGTGACAAATCGCTCTGGCGAAGGCTAATGACGACTGCCGATGCGGTCGAGGCACGAGAAGGAATAGCCCCGGGAGTTAACACTGGCGATGAAAGTGCAATCCATGGGGTTGAGACTCCAATGGATGCCATCGTAGAAGACCCTAAGACAGTGATCTTGTCGAAAGGGTGGACTAAGGCCTCGCAGCCATGAGAGACTCGCTGGAGGTAATGAAGGCCCACGGGAGGTTGAGACTTCCCGGGTAAAGAAGTCAAGTAGAGAACATCCCTCCTACTATCATCGACCCATCCGAGAAGGAGATCGGCGCACTTCATGATTCCCGGACAACCCGATGTCACTTTTCCGGGATCCGGGCGAGGAAGAAGAGTCATCATCCCCACATGACAAATCCAAAAGACTTCACCGGGATGTTCCAAGCACGAGCAAGTCGATCCCAAGACTACTCGTCAAACCTTTAATTTTGATGATGAGCCACCTATGGAAATCTCATCATCGTCCGATGACGCTCCGATAAGGCCGAGGACCGGTCAATGAAATGGAGAAATCAAGTGAGACCAACGAAGTTGTTAAGAGTGACTCGGCTCAAGCCAGTCTCCCATCGCACAAGAACCCAATTGAACAAGAGACCCTTTCTCAAGCTCCTCAAGCTGCAGCAGGATCGATTCCTAAAAAAAAAAAAAGAACATCACGCGCACCGCTCATCATCGAACAGATCCCGGTTGGCGGTGATGATTCTTTTGTAGAATCTTTCCCTTTCTCATTGGAGATACGAACTCCACGAAGAATCGAAAAACGAACAATCACGCTATTACAAACTAGCTCCTGTTCTCCCATCGGACACCATTGTTCCACCAATTATGACTTCGATGTTGTATGGCCATCACCGCAATGAAGAATCACCAAGCTTCGAGAAGTGTTCAAGGCACTCTTTGCCGAGATTGAAAGGATGGAGAGGCATCGAGGCCTCTTTGGACATGCGATTGGACAACAGAGATGCCACCCTTACGGTGATTTAAGAGGCATAACATTGGATAAGGGAATGGTGGCAACAAAGAAAGAAACAATGCGTGTGGAACAGGTGAGATACTTGGACAATTGTTCAATAAGTCTGGCGGTGTGAGAGTCGAAAATACCGATGCAAAGACAAAGCTGAGAGAGCACATTGAGCATATGCATGAAGCTCACACTGCCGAGATCAAGCTGCTGCGTGAGCAACATACACATGATCTACAAAGTTTGGAAGAACACATGACAAGAAAATTCAGCCTTCTCATGGCCGAGATGAAGCGATTTCAGCAATCCAACGCTACTGTTAAATTCCATCTTTGCATACAACGCAACAGACTTGAAGTAGAATTCAACCATCGAAGACTCGACTTCATGCTTGCCAAAGATGTTCCCTGGGTTCCTCTGTCCTTTGATGATGCCAAAAAGGGGAAGAGGAATACCTTAAAGCAAAGAAAAATCTGAAGCCGAAAGAAAGGAGCGGTGAGTCGGGAAAATCACCGAGGAAGTCTTGAAAGAAGAAAGGAAAACATGTTGAGGGGGAAGGATCAACAAATGTGACATTGATGTTACATTGCACAAACCCCCAACAAGGTCTGTCACGGTGACATTATAAGCGGCAAACTCCCGGTGACTCGCCCACTCCAACACTCTGCTGTATCTATGGTGAGAAGAGAAAATCAATTGAAGCGGGGATGAAGGAAGTGGAAGGAAGAATGGATGCCAGGGTGATGAACATCTTGAAAGAACACGGAGGCATTCCAATGAGAGCGAGAGACACCTATGCCATCTCGGATGTTGGGACAGAGCCACGATCAATCGACGAATTTAAAACGCTCGAGTCCGAGGGATACTTTACAAATATGTCTATGGCTCAAGCTTGGGATCTGTACTAGGAAAAGGGTCTCACATTATGTGAAGAAGGCAGTGAAGAGACAACCGGCGATCGCTCTGCTTTGGTCACTCCGTCACTCACTCAAAAGAAGAAGACCCCTGACAAGATACGCCCGGAGGTAGGGGAAGAAGCGGAGTGGAGGAAGAAGCTTGGACCTAGGCCTCTCGCCAAGAATATTGAATACGTAGATCCAGAAAATAAAGGAGGGATCTCTTTTTTGGGCTTCACTTGACCAAGTGGCAAATTTGAAAGTGGCAAAAACTAACGCCGAGTATGCAAAAAGAATAGAAGAAGAGAACAAAAGACAAACTCGCTATGGGAGGAGAGACAGAAAGACTAAGAAGAGATGAAGGCGCCAGGAAGGCATATGAGAAGAAAAAGAAGGCGGTGATGATGACGAGAAGAAGAGAAGAAGAGAAGAAGATCTTGATCAAGATGAAAGAAGGAGACAAGGAGATGAAGTGTTCTTTGTCAACCCTTCGTGTATTTTATTATGTAAATACATACAATGTAAGTCTTACGTAATAAAGTTATAAATTCTTTATTTTCAAGATGGACAATTATGGGCTCATACACCTTGTAAACATTGTGTTGAGGAACAAGAATGATATGATCAATAAAAAGAATTGATTCTCACATACATTCTATGTCAATACACTATCTGTATGTATCATTCTTTGTTTGCATCTTTGAATGATTTAAGTTTTGGCATCATCAAAAAGGGGGAAATTGTTAGGAAGTTTATTGTTTAGATTTTGATGAATGCCATGTAAAACTTAGAATAGAAAGTTGGCACCCCAATTTTTTCAGAAAATGTATTGTAACAATTAGAGCCGCCAAGCCGAGTTAAGTCGCCTACGCCTAACATGCAAGAAGACAAAATCAAGACTTGAAGGAAAACTCTGTGAGAGACAAAGTACGGCAAAGAAGAAGAAGCATGACAGAACTCGATCAAGAAGCGGTGAGATGCAATTGAGTGGAACATCACCAAGTCAACTCAAGAGAAGCCAAATCTCAAGTTGAAGTGACAAGAGTCATCCAATGATTGGAAGGCGACTCTAAGTCACCTGGGAAAGCAAGGAAATGCGGTCAAGTCGAGATAATCGTAAAAGAACCGTTGCACGCAAATCAAGAGATTTACTTAAACAAGTAATATCTCCATACCACCTTTCTTGGAGTGCTCGAGTCCCTGAAGCGTGCAAAAGAAATAAACCAATGGGAAGCACTACACCGTGTCGAACTCGAAAAGGTGATAAAACAATTCATACGAGGAAATGGCAATTCCAAGAACGCAAGCCAACGATCGCAAAGTGACTTTCAAAAATGAGCCTATCTCTTCAACGGGCAAATTTTTGAAAGTTCACTATAAAAGGCCGAGGAGTTTGTTTGAGAAGAATGATGAATGACACACACGTGAGATATACAAGCTTATCAAAAAATCGAAACATTCTCAATCCTCAAGCCTTCATTTCAAGTACATCAATCCAACACTTACCCGTGAAGGAAAGAGAACTTCAATTAGTTGAAGAGGAAAATATCGAAAATAAGGGGTCTACATTCCGGAAGGATTGTAGAAAGGTTCAAGTTTGAACCAAGTCTTAAGCTTTTGGAGGGCTTCGTGATCAAATCCAAAGAGCTTGAGCAAGTGAGTCAGAGTAGCAAGGCAAACGCCTGTGAAGAAAGCTGGCGAGTCGCACGAGAAGCCACCGAGTAATCAAGGCGTCTCGATCGAGTCCCAAAGGATCAAGTCGGCCGTTGTGATCAAGACTTGTATCAAGACTGCTACCACTCTGAAACTCGATCATTACTTAGTGGATTCCTCCAGGAGTTGGAGAAGAGAGAGTAGAAGAATTACCCCATCTTCGAACCTCTATAAAAACTCTATTGTGTCATTTACTTTACAACACTTTAATACTTGCACTTTTAATCGCTCATATCTCGATAAATTTGCTATCCATTTGATAAAATTTATAAGTACTAAATCAAGCTCTAAAATCTTGCTTAATCATACTTAAGGGTGTTAAGTCTTCCACAATATAAAACCACAATTGAGTTAAATTATAGCCAACAATAGTGAGTTACTCCATCAACAGCTCACGGTGAAATCATTGAGAGATTAACTCTACTGAGTGACTAATTCGATTCCATCAAGGACACAACTGTGTAGAATTAACTCAGAGATTTAAAAGGACTAAATCGAAAATTTGGTAAGGTTTATTCAACCCCCCCTTCTAAACCTTACACTTACACCCCTTGGGACCTACAAGTGGTATCGGAGCGGTTGGTTCATTGAACCCTCCGCACTAGATAAAGAATTGTTAGTTTAAGATTATTTGCATTGTAATCTTAAGTGAGGTTAAGTGAATCATGTATTTTGTCCTATTTTTTATTTACAAAACCCCTCGGATTAGAATTTTGTTTCTTTTTTGTTTCGGTTGTATTTTCATATTTCATTTTCCTATAGAATTATTATAAATATATTAATTTCAATTGTTCAAAAATAGAAATATATATATATATATACAACTTTGCATAACAATGAAATTTAAACAACTAAAATTGTTTTATACGAAGTCTTGAATATAAGCTTATAATATATGGTTGGAAGCTTTCAGATTATAGTTTAATATAAATTTGATAATATATAAAAATTTAAAATATTGTAAAAGTTACAATTGAAAGAAAACATAAGAAGAATTAGCTAGGGATATAAAAGGCCACTCACTTGTCTTGTAACTAAACAAAAGCTAAAATAAATACCAAATTACTTAATTATCCCTAAAGTCAAAAGTTTCAAGAAATCATCCCACCTATTCATATTTTTTATATTAGAATAGATAGATATAGACAATATAGACATAGATAGATAGATACAGATATAGATAAAGCAATTTATTTTGAGTTGGTCTCCTGTCAGACGGTCTAACAGATCTAAATTCGTTAGATGGACCCAACATCCGACACCCAGATCTAAGGAGAAAAAAAATGAAATACATTCTCTCTCTCTCTCTCTCTCTCTCTCTCTCTCTCGTTCCATTCTCTCTGCGTATCTCTGTTATCTCTCTACCCAGTACGCCACGACCTCCAGGACTATTATGATTAGATAACATCATTTGCATCAATATGAGATGATAAATACACCATCACATCCTACTTTGTTTTATCTCTTCACCCTAAACCTCAAATATATTTATGAAAATATATTTTCCATGCAAACCCTTGTTGTACTAGTAATGTTGTGGATAACTCTCATTCGCTGTCACATTTGTTCATATGAAGCTTGAAAATATATCTACTCGATTAAGATTAAACCAAGTTATATTCACTAGTTATTAGTTTCAAAGGGATTTTTTTTTAATGGAATTACTAATACTTTTTATTGGTTTACTAATATTTTCTAGGCAAAAACTAATACTTTTCATGGGATTACCGTAAGTACCTTTTATGGAGAAAACTAATACTTTCAGTGAAACTACTAATATATTTTAGAAGGACTACTAATACTTTTAAACGAAAA
Source organism: Rehmannia glutinosa (assembly GCA_016081115.2). Taxonomy (NCBI): domain Eukaryota; kingdom Viridiplantae; phylum Streptophyta; class Magnoliopsida; order Lamiales; family Orobanchaceae; genus Rehmannia; species Rehmannia glutinosa. Next base: position 161,422,890 of record CM071926.1, on the reverse strand, counting down.
ACTATTATTTTTTAGGGGATTGGCCTAAATAGCTTTCAAGAGAAAACTAATACTTTTTAAAGAGACTATTAATACGTTTTAGAGGGATTAGTTATAGTTTTGAGGGAAAAAATAATACTTTTCCTGAGGACTATTAATAATACTGTTCAAGTAACTACTAATACTTTTACGAGACACTGCTAATACTTTTCACTTTTCAGGGTCATAGTAATTATATGCCTCTGCCTAATATCAAATAAATGCCACCGGGTCGTTTTTGGGATACATCTAGCGAAATTTGGCCCGTTAGGCCGTCTGACAGGAGTTTTTGTCATTTAATTTTTGTTTCTTTTCTATTTTAATAAAATTATAATATTTTAATTTGTTTCTATATTCTTTAAACAATTTGATGAATAATGTAACTTTTAAGAATAATTTATTGAGAATCTTTTAACAAATGTATAGTTTTCTATAAAATAATTAATATTTATATTGAATGAAGTTGGGTTGTACCCACTTGAATAGCATTTACTTACCCGGTGGAATGGATGATGGATCCCTACTTGACCCTGACAAAAAAAAAAAAAAAAAAAAAAAGGAAAAAGCAAAAACACAAATCGCCGAGCATTCCTCATCCTCTCGTGCCTTATCCCTCAATACGCAACAAAAGACCAAAGGGAATTTCATGAAAACAACTAATTGAGCAGATAGGGAGTAAATTCGACGTCACTATAAGGAAGGTTTACTCTAGTAATGATTTTTATGGAAGAACTGAAATGCTTGTGGAAGGGACGGACGCAAAAATTTATATTTGGGGGACAAAATTCGGGCGCGCGATGGTGCCGCCACACACAAAGGGCCTTCCGAGGAGGGCCCCTGAAGTTTTTTCTATATATGTATATATACAATGGCGTAGCCATGAATTATTACGGGTAGGCCGATACACGAAATTGGGGTGACCAGATAAAATAACTAAAAAAAATACACATAAAATATTAACTAATTTTTTTTTTAAAAAATTACCTTCAATTTTTTTAAAAAAAGAGGGTGCCGGGGCCCTGGTTGGCATCCACCTATCTCCGCGATTGTATATATATTATTTTTTGCTCTAGGCCCCTCGAAACCTTGGACCGACTCTGGTAAAATCAAATCCAATATAAATAAAAACAAAACATACAAGTATTTATAACTAAATTACATGGAAATTAGGGGGACAAGATATTTTGGTTTATATTTATATATACTGTATTAATTCTTAAATAATATATTGTAGGAGTTTACTCGCAAGATATTTTGAGCTTCCAATATCGCCATGACTTTTTCGGACCAAGAAGATGGAAGAGCATTTATTACCTTTGTAACCTTATCTTCTCCGGATATGATTTTTCCAAGAGCCACCAAAGGATTTACAATATTGTCGAGTCATTCGATCATCTTGGAAATATTCTCACCTTCAAACATGGTGAATTATTCAAATTCCTTGAACCAACATGGTTTTCCGCTTGTTTTACCTTCTTTGTGCATTCGTAGATAACTTCCAATTTTGTCCACATATCACGAGCGGATCAAATTCCTCTAATACGATTCTACTCTATAGTGGTAAGAGAGCAATGAAGAATGTTAAGAGCTTTACCGTTTAAGGAGAATATTTTCTTTCTTTGTCATCAAATTCCTTGAAACTTTAGGACCTAGTGTGTTAGTCCTCCATTTTCTTCATTGAGATGGACATTCCGTTTGTGACCGCGCTCCAAATATCAAACCGGCAATATTTTAAGAAGACGCATTCTATCTCCAAAAAGCATAATTGTTGGAGTCGAAAAGAGACATTTTGTTGGATGAAGCACCAGTTGGAATATAGCTCTTGTTCGTACCCATGGATCTTCCCTCTATACTCGCAAAGAATAAATGAGCTTACCAAAGAGTTTAGCTTTGAGACCACTTGTTAGTTCAAGTGACTATAAAAATCTAGAGGGGGTGAATAGACTTTCTCGATTTCTCAGTTTTTTCTTCTTTTTTCTTATATATGAAGATCTTCAAGAATGTAAGAGATAGGAGAAGAATGAACACAATGATATATAGTAGTTCCACTCACCTAGAGCCTAATCCACTTCCACATGGTATGTCCGATTAGATTTCGAAAATAAAATTTTATTAATCGATACCAAACGATTACAACTCAATGAGAAGAGCACCCAATTCTTCTTACACCAACAACCTTGAAGATCACCAAACTCTTCCAACTCGAAGAGAACCAAACTCTTCCAGACCTCGAAGAACACCAAACTCTTCAACACGAATAGTACCAAACTTTTCAACCAACTAACTCTAATCTACCAAATGTGTTCTTGCCAAAAGAACACTAACAAAGATTTCTTGTTTCAGATGATGTAACAAATACAATCAAGATTACACTTTGAATGAAATATTACAACTCAAAAGTGCAAGTATAATCAAGAAGAAAAGCCTTTAAAACAAGATGTGAAAGTGTAGTGCTTAGGCTATTACAACAGAAATAATGAAAATGAAGTACAATAAATTTGATGAGAATTTCTTGTTGTGTTGTAGAATTATGTTTTGTATATTCTTGTCTTTTGATATTTCAAAATCCCCAACTATTTATAAGGGAGCTTCAAGATTTAATCTCCAACATAGGTTCCTCAATTTTGAAATTTGTCTGCAAAAGAAGGATCAGAAGATCTACAAAAATGGATAAGAAATGATAAAGTAAAATCTTACTGATAAGTGTTGCTGCAACTGATAGAATTTGTTGTCAAATTGTTTATAGCAACCGGCCGCTATATGTAAAATTCGAAAGTTTAAACCGTTGGATCAAAATTTGATATGTGTTACCATTATGATGAAACCAGTCTCTATATAGGGTGACCAATCTCTATACCATAGACCAATTGATATCAACACGAGAGAAGAAAATGAATTTTTAGGTACATGTTCTTTGTTCACATCCATTGTTCTTTGTACTATAGAGACCATCGTTTTACCATATAGATCTGTCGTTGTACATAGACACCGTGGTCACAATTTAGAGAGAAAATAAATTTTGAGCAAACACATTATCGGTCGCCGTATAGTCACTAGTCGCTGTCACTTCTTAAAAATCCTCAATTTTCCAATATTTTCAAAAAGACATAGGTACCGGTCGCCATTGATAGTCACCGGTCTCCCTCCATACAGAGACTTCTCTAATTTTTGAAAAATTTATAAAACTTTCAGTACCATTGCTCTCTATAGCGTGACCAGGTCGACCTCAAGCGAGATTTCTCCGAATTTTGACAAAAATAGAGTTCAAGCAATACTTCATAAAAATCGATTAAAGTGATTAAAACATTTGAAGTATTCTAAATAGTATTTTGACAATATTCGATAAAATTTATTTTGGTTTATAAATAAAAAAAGAATCATCAAAATTAAAAATAACTTTGTTCCAACACTACTTGACTTTCCTTGACAAAGATCAAGATCAATCTTTTTATAGAAATGTTCATAGGTATCTTGATAGATGACTTCTCTTCCATGTCAACTTCTTCATCAAATCTCTTTTGTACATGGTTTGGCTAATGAATATTACATCCTTCATTTGCTTCACTTGAAGTCCTAGAAAGAAAGTTAATTCTCCCACCATGCCGATCTCAAATCTTCATTGCATGAGCTTTGAGAACTTGTCATGTAACTTTTTGTTTGTTGATCAAAATATGATATATATAATCTCAAATTTTTCGTTCTTGGTTAATTTCTTTTATCTTGCTTTGAATTTTGTGTAAACTGATTCATTCATGTTATCCAAGTCTTTGATGACTTGACTAAATTACCTTTGAAGCATTTCAAGGGACTACTAACTTTTCAGGGGAATTGTTTTAGTGGGACTACTTATACTTTCTCGGAGAAAAACAAATACTTTTAAGAGGAACCACTAATATATTTTAGGGGAAAAACTAATATTTTTAGGAGAAATTACTAAAATATATTTAAGTGGATAACCTAATATTTTGCAAAGCTAGGGACCACTAATACATTTACAGGGGACTACTATGCTTTTGAGGAAAAAAAATAACATTTCTTAGGAGAACTACTAAAATATTATTTTCAAGAAACTATTAATAGTTTTCCGATGAACTCGCTAATACTTTTCTTTTAAAAACTAATACTTTTCAAGGCCCTAATGATAGTATGCGACAACCTGTTAGTACAAAATGCTACCGACTCGAGTGATACTATGACACCGCTTATATTACGAAAACGCCACCATTCCTAGAATATTACTTAAAGGCCATATATAGCCCAATATTTCAAAGATGCCATTGGGTTTGAGTTTGGGTTTAGGATTCGCCTCCGTGGATTTTGACCCGTTAGACCTTCCAACATGATTTTTGCCTTTATAATTGTATTTTCCAGAATAATATGAGCAAATTTTGTCACATAACTAAGATTTATCGAATTATTGCCAAATTAGCCTTAACCGAGATACGAATTTGAAGAGGTAACAAATTACTCCCAAATCCGAGATTGGTTATTATGTTACTGTTAGTGTTAGCCAGTAGCAAGGTGAAACTTGTACGTATTTGCAAATTCAATGGTGCTTAATTCTGCCATAAGTATAACCAGTGAATTATTTATGCTCAAATAAACTAATTAAGGTTGATGAAGAGAAATATAATCGTGATCAGCATGACATAAAACGTGTGAATTAGTGTTGACCAATGAGTGAATTTTTATTTAAAAGATAACTATTGATGCATAATTTGTATCGTAGGGAATTAAATGATAATTTTGATATGAGCTAAAAATCAAAAGAAAGATTGCAAAATCTGAGGGTCCAAATATTTAAGTTGATGATCCATGAAAATTGCAGGCACGTTCATGTCTAATAATTGATTAGCAGAAATTAAAAACTGAAATTCCATAATTAATTATATATCCACGCAAAACTCAACCAGGCAATTATTAATCAAACAATTCATATATATATATATATATATATATATATATATATATACAGTGGCGGACAGAGGGGGACAAGGGGGCTGCTGCCCCAAAATTTTCCAAAATTATTTTTTCCCCCAAAAGTTTTTTAAATTATTTTTTATAGCTAAAATAGGGAATTTTTTTACAATTGCCCCCAAAACTTTGATAAAAACTTCAAATAGTTGTGTTTTTACAATTGTCCCCTAAATTTTTTTTTCTCATAGTTTAAATATATGAACTCGGTCCGTTTTTCGCCCCCAAAGCCGTAATCCCGCGTCCGTCACTATATATATATATATATCTTAATGATTGATGATAAAATATTGATCAAAACAAATAGTTAGTTTCCCATGACCGCCAAACACCACATCATCTATAAATTGGAACCTCTAGTACACACATGACACAACTGCAAATTAAAGTAATTATTAATTAATTAAGATCCAAAATATGGCCATCAATCTGAAAGCTTCATGGTTCATAATCTCAATGTTAATGGTGTTTGTCGCATTTAAAGGCTCGGCCCAACCATTCGATTGTCCTTCAGTTACTTTAGATCAGGTCGAGCAGATTATTGATAATTGCACATCGGAGAATATGCAGATTACGACATGCTGTAATGGAGCCAAAACCCTCAATTTCAGTTGCGAATGTTTATCCACTTTCACAAATATTCCTGTCGTAGGTAGCACTGTTGCTATTGGTCTGCGTACTGTTGCACAAATATGCAACATTACTATTCCCGAAGGAGCAGCCTGCTTCACTACATGAGGTACATCGATCATATATATATTCTTGCAATTAATTAATTATTAATTCTTGATTAATTAATATTAATTATTAACTAACTATATATATATATTCGTATAACTCATGTTGATTAATTTTGTGGATCTTCTTTTCATTTTCAGGCTAGGTGCATGTTACAAACTAATTACATCTCCGGTCATGCATCAAGAGATCTAGACGACGACGTTGATCCAATCAATTTAATATGTGTTAATTTACTTTAATAAATTAAAGTTTGTTGTAATTTCCCATTAATTCGTTTCTTATTTATGTGTGAATGTATGCATGCTTATGTGCTTTTTGATTTTCCTTAATTGTGTAATGCTTATGTAATTGTGAATTCCCAATCTTTACAATGATTAAATTAACAGTATCCCTAGAATTAATTTATATACTCGCACACAAGATGTATGTTTGAAAGGAGAGTGTCTTGTTAATATTCCATTCTCTCCTTTCGAGCATATACGCATCGTGTCTCTCCGAGTCTTCTGGGCTAGTTGATGTCCCATCTAATTGAACCCCGAAATTCGATAAGATCACAGGCAAAATTGCAAAATATACCCAATAACTTTTAAGTAGTGGCAAAAGAAGACTATATTTTGTTTAAGTGGCAATTTATGCCCTGGACAATTTTGCCCTTATGGCCCAATAGCAAATTAGGTCCTTTATCTTTCAAAGGTAGCAATTATAATCCTATAACTTTCAAAATTTAGCAATTTCAATCCTTTCATACCCCGCTATTTTCCAAAAACCCCAATTTCAAGGATTATGAAAATTTACATTTTCTGATACCTATTCCGTTCGTGGCATTGTTACACCTACTTAGATCCAGTCTCTATTCAGAGGTTTTAAGTGGATCATGTCGGGTTTCGACTATAAACTCAATATGACATACTTCAAAATGCTTCATAATTCAAAATCGATTTCGTTAAAGTGTTTAGATAAAATGGATATAGTCCATTACGACCATATCGAGCCCAACATGCTTCCGTAAAATTAATAAATCCCTTAAAATTCATACCTTCTTTGACCGAAACAAAGACCGGTTAAATGGTTCGCAACACCACCAGTCGGAAAATTATTGCCCCCAGATCGTTTGACAAACAAATGACTCCTCACTGTTCAACCTCACCCTCGGGAAGATGCTCGCAAGTTATCCGACTCCTTCAAGAATCGCTCAAAGACAAACCTTGGTTCGTTTCCTACTCCAGGCGTATAAGTAATTCTTAAACGGGATGAATTAATAGAACATTATGAACACATGTTGAAGCAGAAAGCCTCTTTTTATTAAGAACTTATAGAAATATTTATTACATTAGTAATCTCCTTTTGGGAGGAGAATACTGGTTTAGCCTCTCATAGATGAGGCTTGCACTCGAAAACACATAAAATTTTGAAAACTAAAACACTCAAAATTATTACAAATTTTTCACTCAGACTTTATTATAAGAAAACTAAGGAAAATGTTCGATGTCCTCAGCTTCCTTCAAATCCTGCATTTTATAGAGGTAAGTCCGGACTTCAAAGGCGGACTTCAAATCTTGGCTTGATATATATGACGTTCGCTTACATTATATCCCACATTATTGCCTCGCCCCGGTTTTCTTTTTCTCCCGCGTGACTCGGCCCATATGATGTCCTGCCGGGGAATCTTTTAAAAATTTTGTTTATGTGGTCCTCGAGGATAACGCGTCTTGTGAGTCGGCCCTTATCCTTTCCACCGCATGATCTTGTCGGTCGGGTTTGGGTCGAATCCTTTCCCAAACTCGGGTTCTTTCTGTTCGGGGCATGCTTGACAGATCCTGGTCGATCCAACGGCCAACATGCGCCATGTTACGAGACTTTCGGTAAGTTTCTTTGCTTGCCGAATCTTGTTCTCCCAGCAGAATTCTTCTTTTGGTCTTGAAGAGTTCATCCGCAAATCCTGTGGTTGATCCAAATCATCGAATTCAAAAGGAAAGATCCATTTGTCGAATTTTGGAAGAACTTGAATGGATATTTGACCTTGTCCATTTCCGTTAGACAAACCCAAAGACCCCATGCTCGCCTGGTAGAAGCTTCGTCTTGAAAAATGCTCCCATTAACACCGGTCCTTCTTCCTGAAGCCGCTTAATGTATTTTAAAGCATTTCCATCCGATCTTCTTAGCTTGATGAAATGAAAAGCTTCATTAAAGCCTTTCTTCGCTGGTTCAGAGCCGCACCGATAAAATACAGCTTCCAAAATATCTCATCTCGGCCAAGTGTGGATTATTGGCCCAGGTCTCGTAAATCGCTTCCCCAATCCATTTAGGTAATTTTGAAATTTCTCGGGAATCCTGGTGACACGGTATAGATTGAAGCTAAAGCTCCAAAAGTATACCATTCCTCGTACTTCATTTGGATGACTTCTGGTTTCATCCAAACTCGGGATACTTGCCGAGATATCAACCATTGTTTTCTCCGGGTTAATACCTTGTCTTGTAACTAGTTTCTCCCATTGCCGTTGATATACCCGCATAGGAGAAATCTTATTCTCGTCGATTCGAACCTTAGATTTGCACTGTCAGTGGCCTAAGATTCAACTCTCCCTCTTTTACCCTAGAGTCTTTGGGTTGACTTGAAGACTCGAGTTGTGACACCGGAGCTTCAACATTCATTACGCTTTGTACACCCTCGGGGGATGCATCACTCGCAACACTTGTGAATATGGTACTTGAATCCATAACCTCCGGTTAGAGCCCCGTACTCTTTTCGGCCCCTTTTTTTGCACCGTAGGGATGATCTTTGCGGAAGAGAGGCCCTTGCAGCGCTAAGAACAATTGTCCTTGAGCGAACCGACATGCTCGTATTTGACTAGAAACGGATTTACTGGTCACTGTTGAAGTCATCCAAAGAACTTCGCATTGAGACATAACGCCCCAAAGTCTCGTTCTAGACTCTCCAGGTTTTCCCGAGATGTCTTACTCGTTTAAGGACCTCGTCGAAACGCGTCCTTCCATCTCGTGTCAAGAAATCGCAAGAATATTTTCATGAGATTTTATAATGACAATATTATAATCATAATATTGACATTCAGCTTTGCCATCTAAGTAATCGAGCCTTTTCTCGGTTTTGATTCAATTTTGTTTTTCGTAAAAGCCTTGACACTTGAATTATCAATTTTTAAAGTAAACTTTTTAGCCAAAAAATAGAGGCCATTTTTTAAAAGCCTTTCTGTCTGCAAATAATTCTTTCTCGTTAATATGCCACCGAGTTGCTTCACTAGGGGTGAATAAACCGCTGCAGTATCTGCATGGCACTTCCTCGTTTGGTGTGACTTTCGTAAGAACTGCTGCCCACCAATCATCACTGGCATCTGTGTAAAGAACCAATTCGTCCTCGTCTTGGGGAATTGCAAGCTTTGGAAGCTTTTTACAAACTTCTTTAAGTTGCTTAATTCCTTCTTGATGTTCATCTTCCCATTTGAATACTGCATCTTTTTTAAGCAATGGGCTAAACACCTTCCTGTAGTATGCCGATTGTTAATGAACATCCCAAGAAAAATTAACAACTCCAAGAAAACTCAAGTCGCTGCTTCTTGTCTTTCAGTGTATCTGGAAATCCCTGTATCTTTTCCACAATATGATTTTGTAGAATAATTCCAGATTCATCGATTTCAATTCCGAGGAATTCAATCTGTCTTGTTGCAATTACCGCCTTCTTTTCCGAAAGCACTAATCCTTCTTTGTGACAAACATCTGAAAATATTTCCAAATGTTTGAGATGCTCATTCATGTTCTTTGAAGCGATAAGAATATCATCAATGTATACGAACATGAAGCTGAAATAATCCTTGAAAAGATTATCCATCTTTCTTTGATATATTTGGGGTGCGTTAGCCAATCCCATAGGCATCACGTTCCAAATATAGTGTCCCTGTGGTGTAGAAAAAGTCAGAAACTTTTACTTTCTTCCTCCATCTTAATCTGGTAGAATCCGGACTTGCAATCGAACTTTGAGAATATCTTGTCACCTTTGATGCACGATTAACCGGATGTTCTCTACTTGGGATATAGTATCCATCGAACTCCAAAATGTTATTAATCCCTTTGTAGTTAATAACAAGTCTTGCTTTCCTCTTTTGATTTCTCCATGGTTTCGACTAAGAATCCTGGGGTCAGCCGTATGGAGAAACTCCTGGTGAAATTAACTTAAGGTCAAGATGTTCCTTAAGTATCTTACTCGCATATCCTTACGATCCTCCCGGTTTCATAAGGATTGGTTTAAATCTTACGAACTCGTACTCCTTTCCAGTTTAACCTTTAAGGATGCTTTGAGTTCATTCTTATCCCACCATGCCAAAAGATCTTCATTGTAATTCCTTTGGATCTTCTTCTTAATGTCCTCGAGTGATATTTGTTCCTCCAGGGTCACATCACTCTGCGAACTCTCCATTAGACTCATCCATAATTCTGCAATTGCTTCTGGAGTTACTCGTTCTTCTCCTTGTACCGAATGAGTACAAGTTATTATCCCATATCTTCCGATCCTTTTGATTGGAACCAAATTGTCTATAGGATAATAAAGCTTCACCAAATTTCCTTCGATCCGCCATTTTTGGATTTCAAGTTTGGCTTCATCACCACGTTTGCTGCGAAAATTAATAGGCATTTTTCTCAGTAAAATGCTTCCCGATCATTGGACAATGATTTTATGATCACATAATGTTGTGAAAATAAGTCTTCTTGTCTCATTCTCCTGTGTAAATCTCTTGAATGTTTGTAGGAAATTGTTTCCTAGCAAAACATCTGCACCTGTATCATGGAAATAGATTGGTGGCGTTTTCACTTTGTACCATGGGTACCGCCGCACCTCCGATCATGATTTACTCGCTTGTTTAATTCCTCTATTAAGAATAAGGATTCTTTTAGAGAAATCTCTTCCTGTAATAGCTGGTAAATCTTCTCCAATTTATTTAGGAAAAACATCCGGCTTTACAAGACATATTCCGCTATTCTGAATCAATATAGGCGGTGAAATACTCGGCCTTGTATTCAAAGATATAACATTCCAATTGAAATATATATGGAGAATGGACTAGTGGTCATCTCGATTCTCAGTATCTTTTATCAGCCACTGTGAACTCCATTCCTTCTTGTAATCTTTCCCAAGGTTTATGATCCTCAAGAAATTCAATTCCCAGTATTAATTGTTCTGGGATTTTTCCTGCTACTCCTGAGATAGTCAGCTCAATTTCACCTATCTTCAGGCTTCCTTGATACCTTCCCACTATAGGTTGTTGGAGATAATACAGAACATCACAAGGAAAAATATTATCTTTTTGAGTGATGTCGAATATTACTTCAACCTCTCGCCATCATACGGACATTTCGCTCTCTCGCTGTTTTGAAAACATCGGGATACGCTGAATCGTACTTGTCTCCTTTTCTTCCCAACGGCACTACTCACCATTCTCATCTTTGAAAGACATCCTTCCGGCTCAACTCGAGACTTCGACTTTTGTTGAAGATCTGGTTGATCTTGAATTATCATATCAATCTGCTTTATAGTTGGAGATTCAATGATTTCTTTAGAACCACCCTGGCAAAGTCCTCAAAGATTCTTGGGACTTCAATAAATTCCTTTCTCAAGAATACTTCGGAATGATGGGTATTCGAGAGAGCATAGAAATCTTGTATGTGATCGAGTAAGGCCTATTTCCTTCTTTCATCAAATCGACTCTTTTGAAATCTTGATGAAGAGTTAGGACTCTATTAAAATCTCGATCTCCCAAATTGTATGCAATTCTTGGATAGACATTGAATGCTAATTTTCCCCGCATACAAATTTCCTTCTTCGCTCCAAGGCATGAATCCTTGAGATGTGAGATTCGCTTGTCAAAAATAGCAAGATTGAGTGGCGAATCTATTCCTTCCTTGAATGTTGCCTTAATAATTACTCTTATGGCTCCAATGTGAATCTATGAGAGTGTATTTGCAACTTCTCTTTTAACTCGCTTTTGATCTCTTGTATTTCTCTAATAGGGACCAATCGCATCTCGATCAGTTCTTCAAACTCCATCGGAATGGCAAATTCTCCATTGTTACCCCGTGAATAATTTGGTATTTTCTCATTCGAAACCCAATCTTATCCAATGCTTTTTCCATAGCTCCAATTGTAAATCCATCATAGACTTGAAGCTTTGGATCTTCCTTCATGATTCTCATAAGAGTTTTATGAGAAATCGTCGTATGAGAGAGGAATCATGACATATCCTCCCCGACTGTCTCACAAAAATTTCTTCTTCACTCGATTCTAAGTGGATTCACTTCCATCATCGAATAGATCTCTTCTTCATAGATGCTTTCATCCGAGGGAATATCCTCAAATTGATACACCCGTATTAAATCCACGATAATAAACAATGCCTTCTTCAATTTCTCGTGTAGCTTCAACCGCCTCGACTCCTCGTTTTGATTGTCCGGGCAATCCGCTGAGATATGCCCTCTTGCTCGCATGTCCAACAATTACAATCTTTGAAACTTTCATTAGCTCGTGTGAGCACGCCCGAAAGTTCTTCTCCTCGGATTTCTAGTACTTGCTTGATTAGAACCTGATGATGAGGCTCTACTCCCCGCTGCATCTCTTTGCCCCGATTTATAACTTCGGGCTTTTTGTTTTGAATAAACCTTCTAGGTCTCCATGAAGACCTCGCTTCTTTCTTTCTTTGCTTCCTCGGCGGTATGGATGGCTTCTATCCTTCTTCTTCTTGTGCCGCCTTAGTTGACCTCCCACAACTGTTGGGATATCATTATCCACGCAACATAGAGGAACTGTTTTGTCAATTCCTCTTAATCTTTTGTAATTCTTGTATAGGGCTGCTTGGTAACACCATTCAGATAACTTGGCCTTTAGGAAAGACATTTTTCTGGCCATAGTTTCTACTTCAACTCATCCTTTGTATTCCCTGATAAGCATTTCTCTCCAGGGACTCAGAATCTTGGCAAAGAATAGTTAATGCCGACTTCTTTTTCCTCAATCTTGATTTCCACCTAGTATTCGGTGAACAACTTGATATATTCGTCAATATGACAAATATCCAGTAACTCAAGGCTATAGAGGGCTTGTTTATATCTCTTTCTTTTTTCATCCTCTAATCCCTCGAAATATCCTGTGCCGATGAACTGGATTTTGAATAGTTTTGCCATACCATCGACAATTCCTTTAAGTGATTCCCCTAATGTGACCGAACTTTTCGTACTAGCATCGGTCATATCCCAGGCAATCTTCACCGATCCTTCAAGACTCATTTCAAGTAGTAAAATGAATGAATCCTTTGTAAGATCGAGGGTTCCTGCTGAAATTCTCATAGTTGAAGCCCATTCATCAATGAGGACTTCTCTATTTTTAAAATCTGGGATGTCCAGATTTAACATCAACCCATATGGATGTATTGGGTCGAGGTGCGATCTTCCATAAGGCGTCTGATAAACATTCGGCCTTCTAGTAGGTTGTCTAGTTCCTGCAAGAGGGTTTTGACCTCCTGTTCCTGAAAGTGGATCACTCCCAGTCGTGAAATCCCCAGCATGTGGCATCCTCTCGTCCCGAGCTCCATGATGCGAACCCGTATTTCTTCGACGTTATGATTAATCGGTGGCGGTGGTGGTGGAATTGGTCTACCTTGTGAGTCATAGGTAACCAAAGTCGATTCCTCACCAAGCGTTCATCTTTAAATCTACAATACCTAATCCCGCGAAGGATTCTCGCGGTCATGTAGATCTTTAAGATTCATCTTTTCAATATCCATCTTTTTAATTTTTGATGGATTTTCCTTTGATTAGAGCAATGAGTTTTTCCTCATCTCGTCATCTTTCGTATAACTTCTTGGTTTCCCTTTTGGGTGTAAATAAACTTGTCTTTGGATCTAATGAACTTGTCTTTGGTAGATGAATATGACGGTTGCCATAATTCTCGCACGTCTTTTGACTTCTCTAAGATCTTCGTGAGAACTTAGATTTGTCTGGAAGTATCTCGTTCCACTCGGTACTCCATCGGGAATCATTGTTCTCGATGGGAATTTTCATGAACCGTTTCTTGAAGGTTCATCAAGTGAACATATAAGTGGTCCGTTAAGCATCCAGAATCGCCTATAATATTCTCGCTCGTATTTTGCATTGCCTTTAGGTTTCCCCGTCGCTTCTCGCCTGCCCTTTTCTTCATGTTGGTATTCCCAATATGAAACCTGGTCAAGGTGTTCTTGTGCATACATCGTCAATATTTGACGATATGTCCTGTAAGGGGTACATCTCGGACATCGGTCCGGATCCATAATCTCGGAGTAATTTCTCCTCACCAATTGTTAATTACATAAATATAATAAATTTAACTAAAAATTCTTAATAAACCTAGGCTCTGATACCATTTTAAGCAAACACTTAGTCAAATTAGCAATATGTATGAATAAGGGTATAATTGGTATTATGGAAATATTCAATTATCCCATTGGACCAATTTTGCAACAATTCAAAACTTATAGGACATAATTTGCTTAAGTAAAAACTTATAGGACCAATTTTGCCAAACTTTATAAACTTACAGGGTATATTTTGCCAATTTGATACTTACTGTCCTAAAATGCCATCTACAAGAAGTTACAGGGCATCTTTTGCAATTAAGCCTAAGATCACAACCATAGAGGCACATTCCATCACGTCGTCCAGTAGCTTAATGTGTTCTAATAACTTTAATAAAAATGACAATACATTAATTAAGAATAAATAAAATACCTTTTTATAATAAATATCTATCAAAAATAAGATTGTCTTTACTATAGTATATATATATATATATATAAAGCTCTTTACTAATTAATTAATTCGAATATTTACTCGAGTTCAACTACGCCCACCTAACATGCACATATAAATCTCAAAGGCTTAATATCATCGGACAAATAAAAATATTTGGAAACTTAAATTTCTAACTCTAAGTTTTTCATAAAATCGTCCACTTAAATATATGCAACACATAACTATTCAAAAACGATCCTTCCTTCACTCGGCCACCGAGCTAGGCAACTTCAGCATCTTACTTACATCATCAGTTGATATCACCACATACTTCCCATTGACTGACGAATTAATACCATTATCCTGAACAATAGTGTTGACGTAGAACAATAATCACCTCCTCATCAAAATGTGTTTGTGGCATGTCCAACGTCAACAACTCCAAACACGATATGGTTTTCTATGCCCAAGCTTGGTTGACACTTTACTGCTTGATCAAGCCCTCGATATCAATGAGAGCTCCTGAATGGATTTTGTTCTCGAAAAACTTGGCAAAGTCCAAGGCTAGGGTAGTAGCAATATCAGAAAATTTATTTGTGGCCATGATGAATTTAGGGATTTAGAGAGAAAGACTTGAGACATTTTTACATAGAGAATATTTGAGGTTTCTGAGAATATTCTGTGCGTGTAAGGAAAGAGAAATGAGAGTGAGGGATTTATATATGAGTTGAAAAGACATGATCAAACAAAGAGAAATTTGAAAGTTGTTCAACGATCATGATTTAATCTTGAAATCCACTTTATGAACACATTAAATGATCAAGAGCATTTGTGGCCAATCATATGCACCCTTATATTATGGACGATTAGCTTTAATTTCGAGATAATCGTGGAGCATTTAATGATGCCAACGTAATGTTAGAAAATATTCCCACTTAATTGAATGGGACATTGTTTTGTCCTTTTGTCATTCAATATGTCCGTTGACGCCTATTAGGCCGATATAGACCATTCTCGATAGATATTCAACTCGACACTTAACTCACCGTGCGTTCGAAGATTTAATCTGATCGACCAAATTTACCAATTTTACTCAACTAATGGAGTAAAACTCCTGAAGTTATATTTTCCACATTTTCAACTATTCGATCGACTTACTAATGAAATTACTTAGCTCAATCAAGCCAAGTTCATTCTTTAGCTCTTCAAATCTTGATTCACATAAGAGCTTTGTGAATGTATCGCTAGTTGTTTCTCAATACTTGAATATGAGTGATAGTTATTGCACTTGTATTGTCATACATAATTGAGATCTCTTTTCTTCAATATCATAATTCTGTAGTTGTTGTCTCATCCACGAAACTTGTGCACATGAACTTCCCGCACCTATGTACTCTTTGCTTAGTCATGGATATATCAATTGAGTTTTATTTTTTTGAACCAAGAAACTAATATGTTTCTAAGCGAGTTGACATGAACTAGATGTACTCTTTTCAAACTCTAAATCCATCATACAAAGTCTAATGTGCTTACTTAAAGCTATATAAGGTCTCCTTTGAAAATTTTAGAAATCCGGGTTTTATAATTGAGACCTACTTTCTTCAAAGACATTTAATAAAATCAAGAATATGTACTATAAATATTAATGGCACAAAAATAATGAAATAAATATGTTTAACTCTAATAATGCAAATTTTAAGAGAGATGGAAGAGATACCAATGTCGCCATTGTCAATGGTTCTGTCTTTCCCGTTGATCATAAATATACCTTATTCTCGGTGGAGTGATTTTGTTGAGAATATTTTATCCTTTGATCATACGACGCGATCATTTGTTATATATTAGTCAATTTAAATTTTCTTTGACAATCATTACAACGAGTACCTAACATGAAATTATTTTGTGGTACCCTAAAGTATTTGGGTCCATTTAGATTAGAATTGACTTTTAGGTCTCAATAATAATATTTTGAGCTATTTCTAGCCCGACGAATATTGATCGCGTGTCACATTTACAACAATAAAAACACGTAATAGTTTTAGAAGAATAATGATTGGTATAAGTAAAAATGGGTACTTGATTCTTTTGCATGCCATTAATAACATTTGCTTATAACAAAGTCCTAATTTCAAATGATCACTACGTTGTACATCAAGAATCATGGTGACTTTGTCCGTACTCAAGTTGAATTTATTCATTTTATTTCTAAGACAACATGGTTTTCCGAGCTTGTTTTACCTTCTTTGTGCATTCATAGATAACTTTCAATTTTGTCCACACATCACGAGCGGATCGAATTCCTCTAATACGATTATACTCAATAGTGGTAAGAGAGAAATGAAGAATGTTAAGAGCTTTACCGTTTAAGGAAAATATTTTCTTTCTTTATCATTAAATTCCTTGAAAACTTTAGGACCTAGTGTTCCGTCCTCCATTTTCTTTATTAAGATAGACATTCCATTTGTGACCGCACTCCAAATATCGAACCCGTAACCATGTAAGAAGCTTTGCATTCCATCTATACAAAAAACACAATTGTTGGAGTCGAAAAGAGACATCTTGTTGGATGAAGCACCGGTTGGAAGATAGCTCTTGTTCATACCCATTGATCTTTCCTCTTTACTTGCAAAGAATAAATGAGCTTACCAAAGAGTTTAGCTTTGATATCACTTGTTAGGTCAAGTGGCTATGAAAATCTACAGGGGGGTGAATAGACTTTCTCGTTTTCTCAGTTTTTTCTTCTTTTTTCTTATATATGAATATCTTCAAGAATGTAAGAGATAGGAGAATAATGAACACAATGATATATAGTGGTTCCACTCACCTATAGCTTAATCCACTACCACCTGGTATGTTTGAGTGGACTTTGAAAATAAAATTTTATTAATCGATACCAAACGATTACAACTCAACGAAAGAGCACCAAATTCTTCTTACACCAAAACCTTGAAGAGCATCAAACTCTTCCAACTCGAAGATAACCGGACTCTTCCCGGACAAGAAGCGCACCAAACTCTTCAACACAAAAATACCAACTCACTCTAATCTACCAAATGTGTTCTTGCCAAATAACACTAATAAGGATTTCTTGTTTCGAGATGATGTAATAAATACAATAAAGATTACACTTTGAATGAAATATTACAACTCAAAAGTGCAAGTATAATCAAGAAGAAAAGCCTATGAAGCAAGACTTAAAAGTGTAGTGCTTAGGCTATTACAACAAAAATGTTGAAAATGAAGTACAACAAATTTGATGAGAATTTCTTGTTGTGTTGTAGAATTATGTTTTGTATATTCTTGTCTTCTGATCCTTCAAAATCCCCAACTATTTATAGAGGAGCTTCAAGATTTGATGTCCAACATAGACTCCTCAATTTTAAAATTTGTCAGCAAAAGAAGGATTAGAAGATCTTAAAAAATGGTTAAGAAACGAAAAAGTAAATCTTGTTGATAAGTGTTACTGCTAGGGTTGTGCACGAGACTTGGAGATTAGCGAAACCGAACCGATATCCGGACCGAAAAATCTCCGAACCAAAAATATTCGTTGACTTTTTGACTTTCCCCGAACCGGACCGTCCCGAAATTATTTTTGGTATAGTTTTGGAGATTTTTCAAATACCCGCATCTTGAGAATCGTACCAAACAATACCGAACCACTCGAGCCGAGGACCCGAAGCTAGAACCGATTTTAAAGATGTTATATAAATACATATACATTATTTCTATTTCATTTATATTTTGATATTGAATTAACTACAAATTATTTGAAATTAAATTGCATATAAAATTTATTTCTAAAAAAATCATAATACTACAACTATTATGAATTTTAAAAGGCTTTAATATTAATAATAGAGTAGATCATTTGAAATTAAAATTAGTTAAGTGATTAGTAAATAGCACTAACAATATACAAAAAATCATTTTTTAATTTTTTTACCACATCACATTAATTATAAATATAATTTCATTGATTATGTTAAGTTGTTAAGTAGAGATATTGAGATTATAAATTTATACAAAATTTTGTTTTATATTAATATATCAAGATTATTAGTTAATTATAATTGTTCTAAGTCAATAGTAGGACAATTGCTCAAATAATAGAATATTATTGTATTATAGAGGTTATTAAACTTAGAATTTTGGATTGTGTTACCTAATGGTTTTAGTTTTTATAACTGGAAGTATATCCGTTTGGTGATTTTTATTGATTTTCTTTTTTCAAATTTGTATATTTTATTTATGACTAATTCCCGAATCCCCATCCCGAACCAGACCATACCTTACCGTACCATTAGAACCGAATATTCGTCCCGAAGCATACCGAAAGTTCGATACAGTTCGGGACAGAGATTTTTTCTATTGTTCAATTCTGGAGATTTATTTTTAGAAATCTCTAAACTTTGGGACGGTTCTGGAGATTTCTAAATCTCCAAACCGTCCCGATCCCGTGCACACCCATAGTTGCTGCAACTGATAGAATTTATTGTCAAATTGTTTATAGCGACCATTTGCAATATGTAAAACTCAAAAGTTTAAACAGTTGGATCAGAATTTGATATGGGTTGCCATCAAGGGAGACCAGTCTCTATATAGGGCGACCGATCTCTATACCATATGGACCGGTTGCTATCAATACATAGAAGAAAATAAAATTTCAGGTATAGGTTGATGTCACAGTTGCTATACTATAGAGACCGGTTGTTGTACCATATAGGCCGGTCGATGTACATAGAGTCCGATGGCTGTCAATACAGAGTAAAAAAAAATAAATTTTGGGCAAAACACAGATATCGGCCGCCCTAAAGCCACCAGTCACTGTCACTTCTTAAAAATCCTTTATTTTCCAATATTTTGAATAACACACAGGTACCGATCGCCATTCTTTGGTCATAGTCGCCCTCCATACAGGGACTTCTCTATTTTTGAAAAATTTATAAAACTTTCAAGTACTGGTTGCTCACTATAGTGACAGGTCGACCTCAAAGCAGAGATTTCTCCGAATTTTGATAAAAATAAAGTTCAAGTAATACTTTGTTACCTCTGTAACCTTATCTTCTCCGGATATGATTTTTCCAAGAGCCACCAAAGGATTTACAATGTTGTCGAGTCATTCGATCAGCTTGGAAATATTATCACCTTCAAACATGGTGAATTATTCAAATTCCTTGAATCAACATGGTTTTCCGAGCTTGTTTTACCTTCTTTGTGCATTCATAGATAACTTTCAATTTTGTCCACACATCACGAGCGGATCGAATTCCTCTAATACGATTATACTCTATAGTGGTAAGAGAGCAATGAAGAATGTTAAGATCTTTACCGTTTAAGGAAAATATTTTCTTTCTTTATCATTGAATTCCTTGAAAACTTTAGGACCTATTGTTCGTCCTCCATTTTCTTTAATGAGATGGACATTCTGCTTGTGACCGCACTCCAAATACGAACCCACAACCTTGTAAAAAGCACTACATTCCATCCGTACAAAAACATAATTATTGGAGTCGAAAAGAGACATCTTGTAGGATGAAGCACCGCTTGGAAGATAGCTCTTGTTCGTACCCATGGATCTTTCCTCTTTATTCGCAATGAATAAATGAGCTTACCAATGAGTTTAGCTTTGATACCACTTGTTAGTTCAAGTGGCTATGAAAATCTAGAGGGGGGTGAGTAGACTTTCTCGAATTCTCAGTTTTTTCTTCTTTTTTCTTATATATGAAGATCTTCAAGAATGTAAGAGATAAGACGAAGAATGAACACAATGATATACCGTGGTTCGAGTGGATTTTGAAAATAAAATTTTATTAATCGATACCAAACGATTACAACTCAACAAAAAGAGCACCAAATTCTTCTTACACAAACAACTTTGAAGAGCATCAAACTCTTCCAACTCGAAGATAACCAAACTCTTCCAGACCTCGAGGAGCACCAAACTCTTCAACACGAAAAGTACCAACTAATTCTAATCTACCAAAAGTACCAACACGAAAATATAGAGGGAGGAGAATGTAAGAGATGCAAGAAGATTTTTTTCTATGGTTCGATTCTCAAGATTTATTTTTAGAAATCCCTAAACTTTGGGATGGTTCTGAGATTTCTAAATCTCCAAATCGTCTCCGTCCCGTGCACACCCCTAGTTGCCGCAAATCGATAGAATTTGTCAGAAAATTGTTTATAGCAACCGATCGTAATATGTAAAACTCAAAAGTTTAAACAATTGGATCAGATTTGATATGTGTTTCCATCAAGGAGACCAGTCTCTATACAGGCGACCGATCTCTATACCATATGGACCGATTGCTATCAATAAAGAAAAGAAAATAAATTTTCGTGTACATTTTGTCATCACAGATTTGCTATACTATAGAGACCGGTCATTGTACCATATAGGTCCGATCGTTGTACATAGAGTCCGATGGTTGTCAATACAGAGTAAAAATCCTCTATTTTCCAATATTTTAAAGAACACACATGTACCGATCGCCATTGATAGTCATCGGTCGCCCTCCATATAGAGACTTCTCTATTTTTTGAAAACTTTATAAAACTTTCAGGTACTGGTTGCTCTCTATAGTGACATGTCGACCTCAAAGCAGAGATTTCTCTGAGCTTTGATAAAAAAATAAACTCAAGTAATAATTATTAAAAATCAATTAAAGTGATTAAAACATTTGAAGTATTCTAAATTGTACTTTGACGACATTCGATAAAATTTATTTTTGTTTATAAATCGAAAATATGAAATCATCAAAATTAAAGTTAACTTTGTTTCAACACTCTCGAATTTCCTTCAAAGATCAAGATCAATCTTTATAGAAGGGTTCATAGGTATCTTGACAGATGACTTCTCTTCCATGCCAAACTTCTTAATCGAATCTCTTTTGTACTTGGTTTGGCTAATGAATGTTCCATCCTTCATTTGCTTCACTTGAAGTCCTAGAACAAAATTTAATTCTCCCACATGCTCTTCCCAAATTTTCCTTGCATGAGCTTTGAGAACTTGTCACGAATCGTCACTTTATTTTTAGCTTCACCGCAAGTGTACGATGCGCTTTATAGAATAGGGTTAGCAAGGTCGAATCCACAAAGACTAATAAATTAATATACCAAGTATTGGGATTATAATAACCTTATTTTTATCCGCATTTATCGGAATTGAGTGATTTGGTTTTGTAAAACGAAGACAAGAATTTAGCATGAAAAGACAAAGTAATGATTGATTAAAAGATCACGGAGATGAATGGATTCCAGTATATGGTTTCAGCTTAACCCCTTTTGTTATCAAATTAATCACAAGCAATGTTATCATTATTCTTCCCTATAGAACAATCACACAAGTATTTTATCCCCTCTCTCGAGATGCATGTACACTCAACTTGAGATATCCAACTCCCAAAAGCTTAAAAGATTATAAATCCCCACGAATATTCACAGACTTCTCAATCTTGCAAATATTCATGTCAAGTATTCATAGATCTAGTATTGAAACTCATCTTCGAATTATGAATCAATACATCAAACAAGTTAAACCAATATCTTTTTGATAAAACAATAATTAAAACAAAGTACTCGAATAGGGTTAGAAAACAATAACTTCAATTGCACTTAATCATCAAATAAAAGTATCCAATAACCTACTCCCAAACCCGAAATCACAAGATGTTTAGCCAGACATGGGAAATAAACCATTTATAGACAAATTATTCATTTTCATGTCTAACAAATTATTCATTTTCATGTCTAACTAATTGCAAATAAAAATACTATGGAATGTCGATGATCTCTCGATCTATCTTCAATCCTCAAGGGTGTTGTTGTGGGCTTGATCGATCTCTCCAATTCTCCGGTGGAAGATTGCTCTTTTCTCGTGTTCTAGGGCAAAAAGTCGGTGTGTCCTCGTTTGTGGCCGCCTCGTCTCTATTTGTACTTTGTTCGGGTCAAAACCTAGTTTAGGAGTCAAACTCTATTTTAGCGCACGACGCACGGGCCGTACGCCTAGTGCACGCCCAGCCCATGCTAGGTGCCGCAAAAATTATCTTTTGTCAAGGACCCATGGGTTGTGCGCTCCATGCACGACCAGCCCGCGTGCGTGGTGTCGAGGCTTGAGTCTCGATCTGGCCGGCGATCGTCGTGCTAGGGATGCACGCCCTACCTGTGCACACTGCGGAACCGATACTTGTTCGTTTTTTCTATTTCTCGCCTTGGTTCGTCTCGACTACTTCTTGATTTAGCTCCAAACATTGTACGTTACTTCTAGTATCGGCGGTTCTTTACCGCAATGCTCCGAATTGTTGCCAAAATGCTACAATTATCATTCAATTCCTACAAAACGAGCAACACATAATACATTTTACACAAAACATAAATAAAACCCTTTTAGCTCAAGTAATGCATGCGTAACAACTAATTCTTACTACAATTAAGCCCAAAATACATGAAAAACACATGCCAATCAAACCCCCAAACTTAAACCGTGACACCCCGTCAACGCTTTATAGACAAGACAAAACATAAATGGGGTAATGAAGAGCAAATCAAGAACAATGCATCACAATTCATGTCGTTTATCCCTAGACGTCAAGCAACAAATCAACCAAGCTTTGAATATCTAACATAGAGCACAAGTCAATTAAAAACCATGGCAAATACTTCAAATCACGCCTCATGGATAAAGTGTATACTATCCTCTCTAGAATAGTAAGGGACATGTATTCGCTCAAATCATATCAATGTTGAAGAATTACCATAGGCTTGCAAATCGTCTCACATCTCCGCCACTCGATTGTATGCAATTCATAAATCAGAAAGGACTTTTCTTTTGGTTGTAATGAAGGCTCTTTGGTTAAGGTAGGGAAATATGGAAAAAGTGACTCAAACTTAAGCGTATAGACTGGTAAGCACATCTTTTTCTCACTCAAATATTCTCATTCAAATCAAACACGCACCCCCAATCACCTCTTATTCTTATCACAATTCTCTTCTCCCTTTTTTTTTTTTCTCATACAATCTACTCTCCTTCGCCTTACATCATAATCCTCTGCCTATAATTTGATTAAATTCATTTAAGGCCAACTCATTTATGCAATCGATTTGTTTTTGGACTCTTTTGCGAGTGTATCCTCATTTTCTGCTTTTATCCCCACATCCAACATGCACACCATTATCTAAATTCTCGATATCCTCCTATTCAACCTTTATTCGATCCCCTTGCTATACGCTCAAGCTTAGGGTAACAAATATATCAAGTTTAAGGCTTGAAATGTGGCTATCAAAAAAAAATTAGGCAATAGGCTCAAATTGGCTAACTAGGGAAATTAAATGTCATTAGGTAGGCAAAAGGCTTGAAATGCTTAACAAAAATGGCCTAAAATCATCTTCATAAATTGCATACAACATGTGACTTTGACAGAGATACCAGAGCAAGTTCTAGAATTCATATAACATGAATGACACACTCAATCAACAACAAGACAACATATAATGAAAGCAATAAAGGCTCAAAAAGCTCACAGTCTTGCAATTGCGTAATTCAAAGCATATCAACCATGATTTCAATATTCACATGCTCCATATCATCTATTCTCAACCCGGTCAACTCACGTTCAACACCCAATTCAAAATAACATAAACTGTTCAACAAATGTTCCCAAGATCAAAACAAGCACACAATAGCGGGTCAACTCACTCCCTAAAAACCTAAGAAAGCAGTAAACGTGTTAAAGCAATAAACATGCTAAAATCAAAATAAGCATCTAATGCAATGCAACCTATATGCTCTACATGCAACTATATGAATGCAAATATCGCCACACCCTTCAATCAAAATACTACCTCTCCCCCCCCCAAACTTGAATGAAATTATAGCGCATAGAAGAGAAGATAGAATTTCAAAGAAAAGTGTGGAATGGACCTGTCTCACTGTGGGGGTGGCGGCGGAAAGTGGCCCCGGGAGATGTGCCACATTTGTACTTGATGCATCATCTCGCAACATCTCCAATTCCCACGCTTCTTGGGCCTGATACCACGCTTCTTACTCCGCTTCGGAAAGTATGGAACTCATCCTGGTGATGCCGAAACCATCTTGGTACAACCGAAAATCATCCTGGTGTCGCTCAAATCGTCCATGTGTTGTCTCATGCTCTCCTCAAGAGCAAACAAAAGCCTATCCCGATAATCTTGTCCCCCATGCTCCTCACCTTGGTGAGAGCTTTCCGAATGCTCGGGCCTCCCTTGTTGGAACCCCTACTCAAAACCCCTGCTGAAACCCACTCAAACCACGCTCTTGCAGATCATACTCCATCGCTTCAATTGCCAATTCCTCCTCATCGGCAACCTGGCTACCCTCATCCTTTTCCTTGCAAATCATGACTTCCATGACTCGCATGCGCCGAGTTCATGAGCCAATTAGGTTCATTGTCAACCACGATGTGAGCCATGGGTTAGGAAGTGGGAAGGCATGTCCAACCCTTTGTTGGAAGCAGATGATGTTCTCTTCGTCTGTTATTATTTTCGTTTGGCGAAGGGCGTTCATGTTTATACTCCGACTGCCCACTATGGGCTCCATTCTTCTCAAATCAACACGAAAATGTCGAGCAATGGGGGCCGAGATTCCCAATCGATCGCCCCCATGGATCGCTTGAAACATACACGGCGTGTTCTACAAAGTGGGCCGCCATGTTGTAAGGGGTACGGGTTAGCATACACCATAGTAGGTATAGCTCCCAAGCTTGCATACCTCCGTTATTGTGTCGGGCGTAGACGGAGTGAGCTGTGACCTTTTGGATATAGCAGAAGATGGGGTTTCAGAGTGATGAGGCCTTGGATGAGCGCGCTTTATATTGCATCGAGAGCTGCTTTCCTGTCTCAACCAACAAATGCCAAAATTCATACTCGGCTATAATTCACCGGGCCGATAAGAGGCGTTAGAAGGTACCTAAAAAATCTCGTTGAGTTGGGAGATAGATACATGTCTCCACTCATTTCCCAATCAAAAATGGATCGCCTGGGCTCGTTGTTCGCTCTTGTTTCAGTAATGTCCAGTGTGCTTAGGAACTCGAGCGCTAGCATTTTATAAGTCGGCCACCGCCCTTGCATGAACGCGGTCCACCCAACCCCTTCGAACATCTCGCCAAACATCATCGTATCCCAAGAGCTTGGGTACACACGTCGTCAAAGATATCTTGTTGGCGTAAAAAGAACGAGTGAGCAACCTATTCCATCCTCCAGTTCATCACCTCGGCCAAGAAGTCCATAAGCCTCGGGCTGTCCTCGGGTGTGGCTCCCGCCGTGCGGCAGGGCCCCCTCGGCCTACCCCATCCCTCGTTGGTTTCTTTGGCCAGCCATATGTTCAAGTCTCAGACTAGCAAAATAAATTTGAGATTACGAACATGCCAAGTAACACAACACGATGAAGTCAATACAAACAAATCAAATACGGCATAATGTCTCTTCCCTACAATTTAATCAATAATTAAGCTCCCAAGCCTAAATAACAATGTAATTGCAGAGAATTATAGCCACTAACACCCTAAATACTCAAGCTTATGCAAGATTCATCAATAAAACAACCACAAATACTCCAATTCAATATCCCACAAGGTGTTCGATAAAATGCCCAATAGAAAAATTCAAGTAAATCATGACAAATTCATCAAACATGCACCATATATGTGTTTGATAAATGGTTTTATCATGATTTTGATGATTTTGTTTTTATACCAAAACAATGGTTTTAAAGGTTGTCCAAATACTCCTAAATGATTTTAAATGGTTTTAATATTTTCCGGAGTATTTTCTCAAGTTTATTTTTGACAAAATTGGACAACACATTTAATGATTTTGTGTCATTGATTTTTACATTCAAACTATGTTTCAAAATGTTGTCCTAATACTCCCGATCGGTCTAAAATGTTTTTACTATTTTTTGGAGTATTTCTTGATTTTATTTTCGATAAAATATTGGACAACACTTTTGTTTTGAGGCCAACCGGTCCCCCCTATAGGCAACCCGCACCAAGAGTACGTTGAAATAGAAACTCCCGTTCTTATTTTCCTAAGGCTTGACCGGTTGAACATAGGGGACCGGTCTAACCCTACGTTGACCGGTCGCCCTATGTAAAAATATTGTGTCATTTTTTGAACTTCTATTTCTGTGTGACCGTCACCCTATCTTTTGACAAAGAAATTCTAACCGTTGTGCAAAGAGACAGACTTTTCCCTAAATTGTGGGATTGATTTCTAACAGCTATAATCTTGATTTTAATTGCAATTTTTTTTGTAGAAATCAGTTCCCAAGAGGAGCCTATCAATGATCAATCATCTCCTATAAATAGTGGAAGATTTGAAGCACAACAATAAGAGAGAAAACTACAACACAACAATATACACTCAAGAATACACTTGTTCTTACATTGTCTTATTTCTTGTTGTAATTTGCTTAGCTATTCACTTTCACATTCTTGAGGTCTAGGCTATTCTTGATTACAGTTGCACTCAATTGTATAATTCATTATCGAGTTGTAATCTTGAATTTTTGGGTTATCATTCAACACAAGACATCCTTGTGAGTGTTCTTGTGGTAAGAACACACTTGGGTGATCTAGGTGTTAGATGTAAGAAGATTGTGGTAATCTTCTTGTTGAGGTGTTGAAGAATTTGGTATTCTTCAAGGTTGAAGATTGTGGTAATCTTCACAAGGTGCCGTTGGAGATTGTGGTAATCTTCAAGTGAGATTGTGGTAATCTCAAAGGTGGTGTTGAAGAAGAGTGTGGTGCTCTTGAAGGTGTTGTTGTAAGTTGGTGTTGTATTAATTTTGGTAATTAATAAAATCTTTTTTCTTTTTGAAATCCATCTTGGATATACTGGGGTGGGAGAGGATTAGGCCCTAGGTGGGTTGAACCTCTATAAATCGACGTGTGTTGTTTATATTCCGCACCTTATTATTGTCTTTGAGCATTCGGTTTGAAAAAGAGGACGAAATCGAAAAGATGGAGATAATCTATTCACCCCCTCTGGGATGATCGTAGCCGCTTGACTTACAAGTGGTATCGAGCCAAACTCTTTGACAAGCTCGTTTCACATTGCGAGTGAAGAGGAATGATCATCGCCTACGAACGAAGCTCATCTTTCCTAAGACCTCCACCACCAAGCCACCTCGGTTTGATTCCAAAAATTTTATATTTTAGAAAGAAAGAATGGAATGTTATTTACAAGGTTGCGGGTTTGATATTTGGAACACCGTCATAAATGGAGAATCCATTCCGATGATAGACACACCACACACCTCCAAAGGCCTCAAAGAGCTAAATGATGAAGAGAAGAAAATCATCTCCTTAAACAAGAAAGCTCTCAATATTTTGTATTGTTCATTTACTAATTTGGAATATGAACATATTGTAGAATACGGTCGGCACATGAAGTATGGCAAAAATTAGAAGCCATCTAAGGAGTATTTGCAAATGAAAGGAGTCAAACAAAAGCATCTACTTCTCAAAGGGATACAAAGTCAAATCTAAGGAATGCCTCTTACAACTACCAACTATGAAGAAGTTGAACATTGTCTTATGGGAATCGAAGAAGAAAACGAGGTATGTCTTAAACCCTCTACTTCTTATGATATTGTTATTCAAAATAATTATAGTGATTTACAAAATGATTTTGATGATCTTCAAAATGAATTCCAAGACTTACTTGTTAAATACAAAAATTTGAAAAAGGAATTCAATGTTTTGAAAAATGAAAAGGATAATTTATTTACTTCCTATGAATCACTATCATGTGCTCACACCACCACACTTGACAAGGTTAGAAACCTTTAAAAAGAAAATAGTACTCTTGTTGATGATATTAATTGCATGAAAAAGGATTTATCTAAATCCAACTTGAGTACCGATGAAATTGTTGATTGTTGTGATAATTCGAAACTAGAACTTGATCATAAGTTTAATGTTGTCAGTCATATGAAAAAGAATCATGTTTGTAAGCATGTTGGTCATTATACTTCTAGAATTATTACTTGCTTTTATTGCGGTAAAAAGGGTCATATGGTAAATACTTGTCGGGCTAGAAATAGCTCTAATTATTGTTGGAGACCTAAAAGTCTCAAAGCTAATCCTAAAGGACCCAATCACTTGAGGGTACCAAAAAATAATGTTGTATTAGGTACCCGGCGAAATAATAATCGGAGAAAATTCATACCGCCAAGAAGACATCAAATGACCAATTCATTTGATCAAAGGAGAAAACATTTTCATCAAAGCCAATTTCCAAGAAGAGGATATAATCAAAAATGGGAAGAACACAATCCTTGGAAATGACAAAGACATCATCAAGAATATGATTTTCAAAGAAGAAGAGACTATCAACAATGGGAAGGACAAAAATCTTGGAAATGGAGTAATCAAAGGAGCCATCATCAACAAAGTGACTTCTCAAGGGGAAGATATCATCAACAATGGGAACGGCACAACCCATGGAAATGGCGTAATTGGTAACCCGTATCTCCCTAGTTAAATATGCATTTTATTTTGTTATTATGCATGCTTTTATTTGTGTCTTAATTGCAAAATGAGTTTTCAAGTATTTATTTTTTAATTAAGGTCTTCAATATATATTTGTGCTTTTAAAATATTTTTGAAAAAGAAGACCTTATATGATGTTTTTAAAACTCTTGTGCATTTTTGTAGACTAAAGTGTGTTATCATCTCTTATGAATTTTTTTTTTCGACGTGAGCTTACTTGTGATATCTCTTAGCCTACACTTTTATCATTATGTATTGTGCTAGATTTGTTTTAAGTATTGTGTAGGATTTACATATTTTCAAATGGCCATTTACGTCATTATTTGTCAAGAAAGGCATAAACTATCGAGGTACGTTTACTTGTGTTAGTCTTACTCTTATAGATTCGATATATGTTTTGCCATATGCCTATGTGCTTGTTTTTCAAAGTAATTTATACAAGTACCATTAATAGGATTTTTAGATTTTTTAAAAGGCACTATTCGATACTTGATTGCACATATTTGCTTTGTCAACTATTGTTCAAATACTTTTTTAAATGAGGTCTAAACTATATGCTATCGGATTTTCAAATTTCAAAAGAGACCTTTTTGTAGCTTTCTTAAGCTTATTTGAACTTTCATGATTTATTAGACTCTTGATGGTCTTCTAAATGCATAGTATGTGTTTCTTGCTTCATGGTCTATATATATAGTGTCTATTTCTACTATGCTCTTTTTGCAAGATATTTTGTGATTGATGATTGAGGCATGTTTTTACACTTGGGCTATTTTTTTTTTTGCTTATATAAGCGATGCCGTTAATGAGTTTGTTAAGTTGTGTAGACGAGAAATGAAGTACTCCAATTATTAGTTACCTCAAAATATTTGGATGTAAATGTTCTATTATGAACACCTTAGATCAATTGACGCCTATGATAATAGTGATGAAGAAGACAAAAAGGGTACTCCGGAACAAACTCGATGACCAATGCAACATTGGTCGAACTAAGCGAGGTTAGTAGCTCAAAGGTATTTTCAAGAAGAAGTTGATGTAGGTGAACTTGAGATGAGCATGATGGGGAGCTCAAATTTCTTCATTGGACTTCAAGTTAATCAATGCCAAGAAGAGATTAACAAAGGTTGAGAAAGACATATCGATTGACAAACAAATTCGAGGTATGTTTTCTTGTATTATTCAAAATAGACTCGACATTCTATATGCCTTATGTCTATTTGCTCGACTTCAAAAAACTATCCTAACGAATCTCATTAAAGTGCCGTTAAAAGAAATTTTCAAATATTTGAAAGGCACTTCTTCTTATGACTTGTATATCCAAAGTATTAAAACATTCTTATTTTTCCGGGATAACAAGTTCGGTGTTTATAATTTATCAAAATATGGTTCGTCATAATCGAACTAAACATATTGAGATTCGAAATTTTTTCTAAGGGATTGCATTTCTAAAATGAAAAATTGAGATGTGTTTAATTCCGTCTCAAGGATAACTCATGGATTTTTTTAACAAGGAGTAGTTTACCTCATTTCGAGTTTGATTATGACATAATGTATATTGAATGAGGTCTACGTTTGCATTTTGCACGTTTTTAAAACTTAGGGGCGAAAAATCGGATTTTTGGATCAAACTTAATTGTGCAAAATGAGAAAAAAGCGGGTGGGGAAGGTCGAGGTCGACCGCCGCACTAGCCTCCGACCGTCGCCCAGACCTCCAACCGGTCGCCCTGCCGAGTTTTCGGATATATTGCTTTTCTGTTTCCCGAGACTTGGCATTTTGGCCTTTTTCTTCTCTATTTCGTCCCTTTGTCATTTGCACACACATTTCACTTCAAATGTATTTTGTTGCATGAATTACATAGTTTGGGGATTATCTAGCTCGATTATCATCATCAATGCTCATCTTTACCGATTGAATGGTAAGAATTTCACTCTCTTTAGCTCAATTGGGTTGAACCTCTTGAGTTTGTGGCTTATATGTATCTTTCTTGATGCAATTCATATATTTTTTGTGATGCGCTTATTGATTGTTGATGATTGATATTTGTTAAATTGTATTTGGTGATGAAAAACTTGGCTTGATTTCATTTACAAGGGCTATATATATCTTTTTCAATTTTTGACGCCCGCCAAGTGTTTGATAAAACGTTTCAATGAAAAATTCATCATCTACATGATTCTCTCGATTTCAAAAGACTTATATATTTATAGAGATCATGTTTTGTTTCTCAAATGAGTTTTCATAAGCTTCTACAAGTCGTATGATTCGACATTTTCCACCTATTTGATTTATAAGCTTCAATGTTCAAATAGCTTGATACATTGGTTTAGTTGCGCACCTTGATATGAATATATGATGTATTTATCGTGCTAACATTCTTTTTGATGATTCCAAAGGGGGAGAAACAGGTTATAAGCTCTTTAGCTCAAAGAAGCTAAGATAAGCTTAACGAAAAGAAGCTATAAGCTATGGCTTCATAAAGCCATAAGTTGTGGATCATATTTAGTCCACTTGGTGCATTATGGTTATGTATGAATCGTGGTCCATTGGTTGTAGTATGGACTTATATACGGTTCTAATGATGTCTCTTTGACAGGGGGAGCTTTTAAGTTTTTGATACTTAAGCTCTATATCGAAAAGCTAAGATTTTAGCTTATGTTTAAGTTGATTATCTATAACTCTTGTTGTGCATGTTGATAGGGGAGCATTTGTAATTTATGGTTGAATATCTCTACTCCCATCCTTGTGTTTATTTTGCATGGATTGTTGTCACTCACAACGGATAGTTCTCTTTAACCTAGGAAAATTGTTTTGTTTTCAAAATCGGCCTTGTTGAATTGTTTTGGTTTGTAATCATGAAAAAGGGGGAGATTGTTTGATAAATGGTTTTATCATGATTTTTATGATTTTGTTTTTATACCAAAACAATGGTTTTAAAGGTTGTCCAAATACTCCTAAATGATTTTAAATGATTTTAATATTTTCCCTGAGTATTTTCTCAAGTTTATTTTCGACAAAATTGGACAACACATTTAATGATTTTGTGTCATTGATTTTTACATTCAAACTATGTTTCAAAATGTTGTCCTAGTACTCCGATCGGTCTAAAATATTTTTACTATTTTTCTGAGTATTTCTTGGATTTTATTTTCGATAAAATATTGGACAACACTTTTGTTTTGAGGCCAACCTGGTCGCCCTATAGGGCAACCCGTGCACAAGAGTATGTTGAAACAGAAATTGAGCATGGAGTGAAAAATAGCAGGTCGACCGGTCCGGGCGTCGACCGTCAGGTCGACCGGCCGCCCAGTGCGACCGGCACTGCAAGTTCTTGGTTGAAACAGAAACTCCCATTCTTATTTTCCTAAGGCTTGGACCGGTTGAACATAGGGGGGACCGGTCTAACCCTACGTCGACCGGTCGCCCTATGTAAAAATGTTGTGTCATTTTTTGAACTTCTATTTCTCGTGCGACCGTCCGCCCTATCTTTTGACAAAGAAATTCTAATCGTTGTGCAAACAGATAGTTTTTCCCTAAATTGTGGGATTTATTTCTACAACGACTATAATCTTGATTTTAATTGCAATTTTTTTTTTGAAGAAATCAGTTCCCAAGAGGAGCCTATCAATGATCAATCATCTCCTATAAATAGAGGAAGATTTGAAGCACAACAATAAGAGAGAAAACTACAACACAAAAAGATACACTCAAGAATACACTTGTTCTTACATTGTCTTATTTCTTGTTGTAATTTGCCTAGCTATTCACTTTCACATTCTTGAGGTCTAGGCTATTCTTGATTACAGATTTGCACTCAATTGTATAATTCATTATCGAGTTGTAATCTTGAATTTTTGGGTTATCATTCAACACAAGACATCCTTGTGAGTGTTCTTGTGGTAAGAACACACTTGGGTGATCTAGGTGTTAGGTGTAAGAAGATTGTGGTAATCTTCTTGTTGAGGTGTTGAAGAATTTGTTATTCTTCAAGGTTGAAGATTGTGGTAATCTTCACAAGGTGCCGTTGGAGATTGTGGTAATCTCAAAGGTGGTGTTGAAGAAGAGTGTGGTGCTCTTCAAGGTGTTGTTGTAAGTTGGTGTTGTATTAATTTTGGTAATTAATAAAATCTTTTTCTTTTTGAAATCCATCCCTGATATACGGGGTTGTAGAGGATTAGGCCCTAGGTGGGTTGAACCTCTATAAATCGACGTGTGTTGTTTATATTCCGCACCTTATTATTGTCTTTGAGCATTCGGTTCAAAAAAGAGGGCGAAATCGAAAGATGGAGATAATCTATTCACCCCCTCTAGATTATCGTAGCCGCTGGACTTACAATATGAACCCTAAACCTTAATCTACAAGAAATTCAAAAGAAAAAGTGAAATGCTTACCGGAATTCTCGAAAATTAGGAAGAGATAAATTTGAAACCGTAGGCTCCTTTTCACACAAAAATCTTTCTCCAACTTGAGTCCAAGACCCCAATTCGTGTGTGAGTAGTGTGGGTATTGAATTTGTAGTGAAATCCAAGTGAATTTGTTAAAAAATTGAGAGGGGTATGGGTTTGTGTGATTTGTTCGCGAGAGAGTGTATGAATGTGTGAAAAAGAATAGACTCTCACGCGACTTAAGATCGCTCACCGACACACGCACGAGACGTGCGCCTAGTGCACCCGGCCGCCACAAGGGGTGCCGAGGGCTCAAACCAAAATCCTGGAATCCGCACGTGCCGTGCGGCTAGCACATGGGATGCCCGTGCGGGTGCCGTGAATTCAATCCCAATCCCTGGCGCACGCACGGGCCGTGCGCATGGCGCACGCCCTGCCCATGCGGGATGACGCACCAAACTTCGAATTTTATTTTATTTATATATATATATATTATTTTTTAGATAAAGCATTAAAAATCCCAACTTATCAAAGGGAATAACATGGGAAGAAATAAAACAACAAACCGTTGGGTTGCCTCACAACAAGCGCTAAATTTAACGTCTATAGCTTGACGATGTATACGCGATCATGGTTCTAGCAAAGTGAGGCGTGTCACCTCTTACTGTTGGTCTCTATGAAGGTAGTACTTGATCCTTTGGCCATTTACCATAAATGTCTCCCCATCCCGGCTCAACAATCCCACTATTCCTGGAGGATTTAACATTTTCTTGATAACAAACGGCCCCGATGTTGGGAAATTTATTTTTAGATTTTGATAAATGCCATGTAAAACTTAGACTAGAAAGTTGGCACCCCATTTTCTTTGTAACTTGCATTGTAATAGATAGGGCTGTTCGAGCTGAGTTAAGTCAGCTATGCCTAAATATGCAAGACGCCAACCGAGACTACAATGAAGACTCATTTTGAGGCAACCGAGTATGGCAAGGAAGAGAGGACAGAACTCGACCGAGAAGTATCACCGAGATGCAATGTGTGAAGTGTCACTCAGAGTCAACCCAAGATAGCCAAGTCTCAAGTTAAAGTGACAGATGAGTCATCCAATGATTGGGAGCTGACTCGAAGTCATCTGGGAAAGTTAAGGAATTGCAGTCAAGTCAAGACAACTGAAAAGGATCCGTTGCACATAAGTCAAGAAAATTACTTAAACAAGTAATACTTCCATACTGCCTTTCTTAAAGTGCTCAGTCCCGAAAGCATGCAAAAGGAATAAACCAATGGGAAGCACTGCACCTGTGTCAGAACTCTGAAAAGCTGAAGGTTCATTCAATACGAGGAAATGTCAATTTCAAGGACTGCAACAAGACAAGCCAATGACCACAAGTGTCTTTTAAAAAATTAGCCTATCTCTTCAACATGCATTTTCAAAAGAACACTATAAAAGGCTGAGGAATCAATTTGAGAAAGGGTTACCTTGCATACCTGAAACACAAGCTTTCAAGCCATTACTAAAACTATAAACTTAAAAATTCTCAAGTCATTCAAGCTTAATCCTCAAGCCAGAATTTCAAAGGAAATCAATCCAACACTTACCTCGTGAAGGAAATACGACTTTAATCAGTTGAAGAGGAAAACATTTGAAGAGTCAAAGGGGTCTACATTCCACGAGAGGATTGTAGAAAGGTTCAAGGTCGAACCGCTTTTAAGTTTTTGGAGGGCTTCGTGATCAAATCCAAGAAGCTTGAGCAAGTGAGTCAGTAGTAGCAAGGCAAAATTGGCCTGTGAAAAAGCCGAGCCTGGACGAGAAGCCACCGGGTGACCAAGGCATCTCCAGACGAGTCCCAAAGGATCAAGTCGGCTATGTGATCAAGACTTGCATCTCGACCGATAACCACTTTGTACTCGATCAATACTTTCCTCCAGGAGTTAGAGAAGAGAGGATTGGAAGAATTACCCCATCTTCGAACCTCTATAAAATTTATTGTGTTATTTACATTTCAAAGACTTCAATTACGCATATTATTTTATATCTCACGATAAATTTGCTATCCAACTGATAATTAACAAAGTACTAAAACCAAGTGTTAAAACAAACTTATACCAAATTCAAGGGTGTTAAGTCTTCCAATAAAACATATCACAAGTTGAGTTAAGTTTTAGACTAAGCAGCTGAGTTATTCTATCAACAGCTCAGTCGAGTTTGTTGAGTGGCTAACTCTACTGGTTAACTAACCTAGCTGTCCATCAAGGACTTATCTGAAGTATTAACTCTGAACTTATTTAAAAAGGACTAAATCGAAAAGTTGGTAAGGTTTATTCAACTCCCCCCTTCTAAACCTTAGACTCACACCCCTTGGGACCTACAAGTGGTATCAGAGCGGTTGGTTCATTGAGCCTTCCGCACTGGTTACTGAACTAGATCTCCAATCTTTCAAAGCTTGCTTTAGCACTTGAGCTTTCAAAACTCTTTTATTCAATAAAGTTACTATCATGGAAGAAAATTTGACACGCATCCCTATGTTCACAATTGAGGAATTTGATGACTGGAAAATTCGTATGCAGACTCATCTATCAGCATTACACGATGAAATGTGGATAGTAATAGAAGATGGGCCACTACAAATTTTAAAAGTGAACACACTGCAAGGAGAGTCATAGCTTGAAGGAGAAGAGGATGTTGCTCCCCGCACCGCCATGGTTGAAAACCCAGAGCTGAATGGACAAATGATGATAGAAAAAGATACAACCTGCACAACGTGGGCAAGGACATTCTTTACAAGAATTTGGACAAAGTCATGTTCAACAAAGTCAAATCATGCAAGACGGCCAAAGAAATGGGATAAGCTAACTTTGATTTGTGAAGGCTCGAAGCTCATCAAAGAAAAAAAGCTATCTCATCTTTGTACAAAAATTTGAAAATTTTAAGATGCTTGCGGAGAAACCTTGGATCAACTAGATGCTCGATTCACGAAATTACCAATGAGCTATCTCGCACTTAGAAAAGAATACACACAAAAGGAAATGTGTAGGAAGATTCTAAGAAGTCTTCCAACGAGTGGGAAATGAAGGTCATGGCCCCGAGACATTCCATGGACCTATCAAAAACATCCAACCATGAGCTATTCTCGGATCTCAAAGCCTACGAATTTGAGCCGAGAAGAAAAGACCAAGAAGAGACAAATGTGCCCAAAATAACTCGCTCTAATAGTTAAGGATGGGAAAAGAGTCAAGGCAAAGAAGTCATCGATCGAGGAGATCGCCTTGATGGTTAAAAGATTTAACAAGTTCTTCAACAAGAATTACAAGAGAGGCAAAGGTGAATCCTCCGAAGACACTCGGCTCCCATCCTAGTTAAGGGAAGATAGAGCACCCAAGAGAGCAGAGCATCAAAAGACCGAGTATCAAAGAGTCGACAATCCAAGAATGGAAAGAGTCGACCAAAAGGTTGAGAATCTATCTTTGGAACTGCAGATAACCCGATCACTATTCCATTGATTTCCCATATCTTGTAGTCAACAAATACATGAATGAAGAGAAAAGAAGAGTCTTCGGGGAAAGAAGACAAGAAAAGAAAAAGGCAATGTTAGCTGCAGAGACTGCTGAGACAGGCAAGTCAAAAGACACAGAAGACTCGGAGAGTAGTGAAGCTGACTACTCAAGTGACTCTGAAGAAGAAGCCTTGATCTGTTTAATGGCTAAAGAACAAGACCAACCTGACCAAGAAGATGAGGTACACTCTAACTCATCTCACTCAGATTCTAGTGATAGTGATTGTGACACACACACTTCATCACCCACTAATCTTTATGATTCATTAGGAAAAATGATGAAAGACTTTGAGCACATTAAATCCTCGCACACATTCATTGAATGAGGAAAATAGCCTCGCTCAAAAGCCAAAAACTCACAAAATGACTAAGAAGTTCGAGTACTGAGTCACATAGCTGATGAGAATAAAGAACTAAAGGCTGAAAATGCCAAGCTAATAGCAGAGATAGCTGCTATAGAAAAGAGGGAAAATGACCTCAAAAATGTGATTGCCTCATTCACTAAGGTATCTAAATCTTTGGATGATCTTATTATGAGCCAAAGAGAATGTGGAGATAAGACAGTCTAGATTTAATTCCTCTATGCTAAGTCAAACCCCCAAAGTGATTTTGGAAAAGGATCTTCAAGTAATGAAGCATCTCAAAAATCCAAAACTCCAAATGGTGCACACACATTCATTCCAAAGCACAACCACAACCAAACTGGCCTTGGTTATAAAGGAAAAGGAAAACAACCGATTGAGTATCTTTGAGAGGACAAACAGAAGAAATCCAAACAGAGTTCCTCAAAGAAACTCCAAACAGAAGTACTCTGAAGAAGAAAGAGAGCTACCAAAAGCCCTTAAGTTCTATAAAAGGAACACATATGATGGGAATGGTAGAAACTATCCAAGCCAAGCTAATTGGTACAATGTGAAAAATCAAAGAAAGATCTATGGAATACATGCCTAGATGGCAAAGGCCTTGAACTCAACAAAGGTCATTCCAAAGGCAAAAGAGCTATCTTCACACACATATGCACCCAAGCACTACACACAGAGGTTTCACAACTAACCAAGGAAGGCAATTGCTAAAACACACACACATGCATACAGACAAAAGAGACAAACATGAACCCAAAACCCCAAGCAATTTTCCAAAGTAAATTATGATTATGGCACGTATAGATGGCATCCCCTTAGAGTCAAATCATTTGGCTATAGGTTGGTTGGATCATCTTACAAAGACTAACCCCTCGGGACCTGCATAAGTATGGGTACCTAAAACTAATTTCCTTGATTGCGGTTCAAGGAACAACCGAGTGCCAAGGAACCTGGTACATGGATAGTGGCTGCCCGGACACATGACAAGAAACAAGAAAAACATATCAAAATTCAAGGAAGTTAGAGGTGCAAAAGTCATATTTGGAGGAAATAAAGCTCCAGGAGAAATAAGAGGGATTGGATCCATCAAGAAAAATGGATTAGAAATTATAGATGTTGCATACGTTGAAGGACTTAACTTCAATCATAAGTATCGATCAACTCGTGACAAGGGCTATAATGTTGGATTCAACATGGGTGTATGCCAAATCAAGGACACCGAATCTAATGAAGTAGTGTTACAAGGATGCAGACAAAAGAACATGTATGTGGTAGATTGGTCAACTGCAACGCCAAGCACTTGTCTATTAGCAAAGAGTACAGCCGAATCAAGTTGGTTGTGGCACAAGAAGCTGAGTCACCTGAATTTCAAAACAATTAACAAACTTGCAAGGAGCAATCTTGTAGAAGGACTCCCGCACTCGGATACAAGAAAGAAAGTGTCTGTGATGCATGCCAGATGGGAAAACAGATCAAATCATCATTCAAAGAAAAGACATGTCCATCTTCAACAAGAATATTACACCTGTTACATATGGATCTATTTGGTCCAATTGAACCAAATAGCATAAGTGGAAAGAAATACACCTTGGTGGTAGTAGATGATTATTCAAGGTATACATGGACAATTTTCATGTGTAAGAAGAAAGAAACCTTGCGAAGCTACCACAACTCGATGAAGAGAATTCAAAATGAGAAGAGTCAAACCATCATTAAAATCGATCTCGGATCAGAGGAACCGAGTTTGTCAATGGAATAATAACTCGATTGTATTGAAAATGGCATTGCTCATGAACTATCTCTGCAGCAAGTATCCACAGCAGAATGGAGTTGCATAAAGAAGGAATGAACCCTCAAAAAGCGGCAAGGACCTTGTTAGTGACAAGGCAGGTCGCTAAAAGATTTTGGGTCAAGAATAAACACAAAGATGCTATACTCAAAATAGATGCATTACAAATAGACATCCGACAAAAACTCGCGCCTATGAGATTTGGACAGGGAGAAAGCCAAATGTTGCATATTTTAGAATATTTGGATGCAAATGCTTCATCCATAATAATGGCAAAGACAACTTAAAGGCTTTTGATGCTAAAGTTGATGAAGGTATCTTCTTGGGATACTCACCGAAAAGCAAAGCCTATAGAGTGCTCAACAAGAGGATAATGGTTACGAAGAGTCCATCCATGTGGTGTTTGATAAACCCAATGTAAATGGAGAAGATCTTGAAGAGATAGGCGATAAGTGAATCAACCAACTCGTGCGAAGAGTCCCTATGTTGAAGGCAAGTTTGGAGCAATTAACCGAGATGAGGAAGAGATAGTGAATCTCAAAGACAATTT
The DNA here is from genome assembly GCA_016081115.2 of Rehmannia glutinosa. Lineage (NCBI taxonomy): Eukaryota > Viridiplantae > Streptophyta > Magnoliopsida > Lamiales > Orobanchaceae > Rehmannia > Rehmannia glutinosa. The sequence goes on along the minus strand of CM071926.1, from coordinate 161,383,236 downwards.
GGACAATCTGCGCTAAGTGATAATGAGAAAGTCGCTCAAGACAACACAAATGCAAGAAGACTCAACCCCGCTAACTTCCTTCAACCTCGATGTGAGATGGCTAAGAGACCATCCACCGAGCTAGTCATTGGAGATGTAAGAGAAGGTGTAAGAACTGCAGATCCAGAGCTCAACAAGAAGCAATGTTCACTTGTTTTATCTCTCAAATAGAACCAAAAGATGTGTCACAAGCATTGGATGACACACATTGGATTCAAGCCATGCAAGAAGAGTCAATCGTTTGAAAGGAACAAAGTGTGGGAATTGGTTCAACGACCAACCCATCAAAATGTTATTGGCACAAAATTGGTGTTGAAATAAGATGAATGAAGAAGGTTACGTAAGAAACAAAGCAAGATTGGTAGCCAAAGGATACTGCCAAGAAGAAGGGATAGATTTTGATGAAACATTTGCTCATGTGGCAAGACTAGAAGCCATAAGGATGTTTCTTGCCTATGCTACTCACAAGAACTTCATTGTACACCAAATGGATGTAAAAAGTGCATTCTTGAATGGATTATTGGAAGAAGAAGTATATGTTGAACAACCTCCAGGATTTGAACAGAAGACTCTTGGAGATAAAGTGTACAAACTCAAGAAAGCTCTATATGGATTGAAACAGGCACCAAGGGCATGGTATGACACATTATCACAATTCCTGACTGAAAATGGATTCACAAAGGGCAAAGTAGACAGAACACTCTTCAGAATTCAAGATGGGAAGAGTATACTGCTTGTTCAAATATATGTGGATGACATCATCTTTAGATCCACAAACAAAGAACTGTGTGATAAATTCTCAAGTCTCATGCAAAGAAAATTTGAAATGAGCATGATGGGAGAGCGACATTCTTCCTAGGACTCCAAGTAAAACAAAATTGAAGGATGGAACCTTCATAAGTCGGACAAAGTACACCGAGAATTAATGAAGAAATTTGGTATGGAAGAGAAATCTTCTCGTGAAAATACCAATGAATACATCACCAAAATGGATATGGATGCGGATGGCAAGCCTGGGATCAAACAAGATACTGAGCACTTATTGGATCACCGCTCTATCTCACAAAGCAAGTAGGCGGACATCACCTTTGGAGTAGGTGTATGTGCAAGATTTCAATCTGCTCCAAAGAAAGCCACATGACTGACAAAAAGAGAATATTGAGATATTTAAAGGAAGTCGAAAATTGGCCTGTTGTATCCAAAGGAAGGTGGATTCAAGCTAATTGGTTATTGATTCGACTATCTTTGGATGTAGAGTTGACAGAAAGAGTACTTCAGGTACATGTCAAATGCTTGAAATAGGCTAATTTCCTGGTTTAGCAAGAAGCAAAAAATTCGATAGCCACATCCACAGTTGGAGCGAGAATACATAGTCATGGGCAAACATGTGCCCCAAGTCTTATGGATGAGACAAAGAAATGAGAGACTATGAAGTTGAAGAAAAGGAAATTCCAATTATGTGTGATAACACAAGTGCAATTGCAATTACTCGTAATCCGTGTTGCACTCAAGAACAAAGCACATTGATGTCGATACCATTTCATAAGTGACCATGTTGAAAAGAAGGACATCACTTTGGAATACATCTCAACCGATAAGCGATTAGGCGATATATTCACAAAACCTTTATGTGAATCAAGATTTGAAGAACTCAAGCATGAGTTAGGGTTAATTGAGTCAAGTTGACACTCGAAGACTCGAGAAAAGAAATGGAGTATGAAAAGAGGGAAAAAGAGTGGAGCTCTTGAAACAGCTGAGAGAATCAGCCGGATCGGAAAATCAGCTGTATCAAGTTAGCTGACAGCTGAGTACCTATGTGAATAGAGAGAAAAAGAGTTGAATCAGCTAAGAAGCAAGCTGAGTCATCTATAAGCAAAGTGACAATAACGCATTCGTTCTCACTAAGCGGAATGTTTTTAAGAATGACGCCAGAATTATGACGCGTGCGTGACAGTCAAAAGCGCATACCAAGCTTATGATTGGATATAAATGCTGCCGCATTAAATGCGAGAAATTAAATGTTAATCGGCGTGCAAAATCTGAGCCGTTGATCTTGATCAAATTTCAAAAACCGTCCGCACGTCCTTTCATAACCCATACTTATACCATTTCGTCCGTTTTTCTCTCACTTTACACAAACTGTTCATCTCTCCCAAAAGCAAAGAAAGAAATTTCACTCTCAAAACCCTACAGATTTTCAAAGCACATTTTCAAAGTTTCGTTCGGTAAATCTTCAAGAAATGGCATCTACTTACGACTTTGTTAAGTTGGGAAAACAAATCCACACCGGTTCTACCATGGATTTTGAAGGAATGATCAAACAGGGTTCGACGAAACCCTTGTGAAGAAAATTGCTTGAGAAAGTGGAGAAGTCTCGGGCTGAAAATTGCTTTGAGAAAGTGGAGAAGTCTGGGCAAACCCTTTCTAATAATGGAGTTTCAAATGACCTATGTGGAGGAGGTCGCACAGTTCTATGTGAACGCTGAAGTTCACGACGAGGGCATCAAGTCCTCCGTTCACGGGAAAGAATTCTCCATCACCGCCAAGGATTTGGCGTAACACTATTTGCTACCGGCGGAAGAAGTGTCGAGATCTACGAGCCGACGTAAACCTGGTCTTTGCTTGGAAGGAAGTGGTCAAACTCGATCTTTGCCGCAAAGATTGTCTACAAACTTAGAAGAAGTTAAAAAGGAAGATTACCATAAGTCGCTGGACATTGTTGCCAAGTGCGTAGACATCAAATTTGGAAGCTTTAATCACCGTCCAAAACCAAGTCGATCGTGATGGTCGCGATCATGGAGGAGAAGAAAGTAAATCAATGAGTTTGTATACAATGCACTCCGCCAAAATATCGGGAATAAGTCCTTCAAAGGAGATGGATCGTTTGGAGGATCTTTGGTATGGCCTAGTGATTGGCCGATTGATGGAAGTGAAAGGTGTTCTCTCGACATGGAAAGGCGTCCATGTTAACAAAAAGATGTTCCATCAAATCTCTCCGTATCACGTAAGAGAGCTTATGCCAAGAGGCGGACACCAAATGAGGGGGAATCACCGACCCTGAAGAAACAACTCTCTCCTCCCCTCCCAAGAAGAAGGCGCCCCCTGCGCACTGTGAAAAGATCACGCCTGCAGCAAAGAAAAAAAAGAAAACCGCACTGCCCCGCAGCTGAGCCACCCCCCGCAGCTCGTGTCTCCCGCCTTTTTGCAGCCCACAATGGAGAAGGAACCATTAATCCCTTCTCCGGTGATTAGAGAAGAAGAGGATCACACAACAAGGAAGGCAATCGCCCTAAGACAATCACGAAGGCATTTACCTTCGACGAACCGGAAGTGGAACCAAATATTCCTCGGTTTGACCACAAAGGTCCAAGTATTGGATGAAGAGAATCGCATGATATCTTGCAAATCTTCAAAGATAAGGAGAAGGAAAGATTGGCGGGGAGGAAGTCGTAGCTCGTGAGAAAGCCAAGATCTGCCCTCTAAATCGGAACCACCGATCATACCCATCCACACCTTGACACGCTTTGAGAGCGATGAAGATCTGGACCTGCTGCTGCGATCGATGAATTGGAGATGCAGCAAGCCATGCGGGAATCCAGGATCCTACATGAGCAACGATCCGATGGAAGGCCCCCGGAGAGTCTTCCAAATCACAAATGAGATTGATCCTATGGGAGTGGTGCAGCGATTGCAAATCGCTGTTCTTTGCGACCACTTCCCGGCACTCATGAAGGCATTAAGGAACTCGGCGATGAAATTGGGAACTTGGGGACCCAAGTTGAGCCAACCCCATCAAGGTGTCTTACCACATGCCCCAACGGCCGACAACTCATAGGAAATGTAAATGAGTCCGGAGAAGAGTGACCCCATTCCAAGTTACTCACCGGTGTGCCTACCGAGGGGGAAACTCCCTCCACCGCAGCCTAGGTCGGAGAATGCTGCACCGACTCCACAACGAATCTAGGAGGCGAAGTGGAAAAGGAAAAACAAACAAATACACAACAAGTTGTCACCGACGAGGCTCGGGCGAGCTTGACGCTGTCTCAAAGGTGCCAACCGCTTCTCAAAGCCAATGATGCCGCTTCTTTGAAGCGGAGAGGCACATGATGGATCTTCCCCGGAGTTAACACTGGGCAATGAAAGTGCAATCCACGGAGTTGAGACTCCAGTGGATGCCACCTCAAGACCCTAAGACAAATCGAGACCGTCGAAGGGATTGTCCAAGGCCTCACCGCAGCTTGAGATTGCGGGAGGTAGTGAAGGCCTACGGAGGTTGAGACTTCCCGAGGTAAAGCGGCGAAACACGAACATCCCTCCAAATGCCTATCATCGATGCATCCGAGAAGGAGATAAGTGCCCTTCACAATTCCTAAGACAATCCCGATGTAACATTTCTCGTATCCGGCGGTGAAGACGGTTTAGTCATCCCCACCGCAAATCCAAAAGACTCACCGAGGATGTTCTCCCAAGCACGAGTAAGTCCGATCTTAAGGCTACTCGCCAAACTTTCAATTTCGATGATGAGCCACCTCTCCAAATCTCATCATCTTCCAATGATGCCACCGATACGGCCGAGGACCGACAACTCAATAGAAACACCAATCAAAACCGACGGTTGTTGAGACAATGAGGCTCACCACCGGTCAAAACCACAACCTCGGCCGAATCACGATCCCATCACAGGCTCCCAAAGTCAGCAGCAGAATCGACTCAACCGAGCACATCACAGCCCACAAGTCACCATTGAACAGATTCCCCTATGTCCGTGATGATGCATTTGAAGCAACATTCCCCTTCTCACCGAACCGCCGATCTCGATGAAGAAACTCGCTAAAGACCAGGAGCGCTTCCACAAACTCCCGACCTGATTCTTCCCACGTATACCATCGTTCAAAGAGATTTCGACGTTGACGCCGCTTAGCCTCCAACCGAGACGGAGGTGACAAATGAGGTTAGAGAAGTCCTCAAGGCGATTTTTGCAAAATAGAGAAGATGGAAAGGCACCAGCCTCCCCGGACGTGAGGGATAACAAAGATGCTAATCTTACGGCCAATCTGCGTGGGATAGTAGTCATGATCTGAAATGGTGGCAACAAAGAACAAACAATGCGTGTGGAACAAGTTAGATACTTCAAAGTATTGTATAATAAGATGTTGATCTGGAGGTCTTGATAATGCGATATGAAGAGAATGATGCAAGCGAATATCGGCGTAATGCATACCTCTCATACCACGTAAATGGAATCGCCGCGCGAATTTCATCGGAAAGAACTTCAGACGTGGAAGAAAACATGAATGCAAAATTCAGCCTTCTTATGGCTGAATTGAAGTTGGTTACTGGCCGAATCAAATGCCACTCGCTCGAGAATTTCAAGCAAAGATACTCCGCAGCAGAATCCAAGCGTAACTCAACTATCACCGTCTAGATTTCATGCTTGTCGGCATGTTTCAGGGGTTCCTCTCTCCTTTGATGATGCCAAAAAGGGGAAGAGAATACCTAAAGAAGAAATTGGAAGGATCTCGCAGCTTGAGAAGGACGCAGCTTGTAAAGACAAAGACAAATCAAGAACAGAGAAGAGAAAAAGAAAAAATCTGTTGAGGGGGAAGGATCTTGGGAAATTTATTTTTTGATTTTGATGAATGCCATGTAAAACTTAGACTAGAAAGTTGGCACCCCATTTTCTTTGTAATTTGCATTGTAATAGATAGGGCTGCTTCGAGCCGAGAGTTAAGTCAGCTAGGCCTAAACATGCAAGAAGTAAATCAAGACTAGAATGAAGACTCCGTTGATACAAATGAGTATGGCAAGGAAGAGAAGACAGAACCCGATGAGAAGTATCAACGTGGCCGGCGGTAGCTGTGAAAAGTGTCACCAAGTCAACCCAAGATAGCCAAGTCTCAAGTTGAAGTGACAGATGAGTCATCCAATGATTGGAAGTCGACTCAAGTCATCCGGGAAGTTAAAGAATCGTAGTCAAGGCAAGACAATCGAAAAGGATCCGTTGTACGTAAGTCAAGAAAGTTACTTAAACAAGTAATACTTTCATACGCTTTTTCTTAAAGTGCTCATCCCAGAAGCGTGCAAAAGGAATAAACCAATGGGAAGCACTGCACTGTGTGTCGAACTCTAAAAAGTCAAGGTTCATTCAATACGAGGAAATGTCAATTTCAAGGATCGCAACAAGACAAGCCAACGACCACAAGTGTCTTTTGAAAATTAGCCAATCTCTTCAACGGGCGATTTTCAAAAGAACACTATAAAAGGCCGAGGAATCAATTTGAGAACAAGTAATGAGAGGTTACCTTGACTACCCGCACTACGAACATTCAAGCTATCAATTGAGTCAGAACCTACAAAATATTCTCAAATCATTCAAGCTTAATCCTCGGACCAAAACTTCAAGGAAATCAATCCAACACTTACCTCGTGAAGGAAAGACGACTTCAATCAGCTTGAAGAGGAAATATTTGAAGAATCAAAGGGGTCTACATTCCACGAGGATTGTAGAAAGGTTCAAGGTCGATCCAGTCTTAAGTTCTTGAGGGCTTCGTGATCAAGTCCAAGAAACTTGAGCAAGTGAGTTGTAGTAGCAAAGGCAAAATGCCTGTGAAGAAGCTAAGTCGACGAGAAGCCACCGTGTGACCAATGTATCTCCAGATCGAGTCCCAAAGGATCAAGTCACCGTGGTGATCAAGACTTGATCTGGACCGATAACCACTTTGTACTGATCAATACATAGTGGATTCCTCCAGATTTGGAGAAGAGAGGATTAGAAGAATTACCCCATCTTCAAACCTCTATAAAATTTATTGTGTCATTTAAATTTCAAAGACTTCAATTCCGCATATGATTTTATATCTGACGATAAATTTGCTATCCAATTTACTTTCAACAAAGTGCTAAAACAAAGTGTTAAAACAAATCTAAACCAAAGTCAAGGTGTTAAGTCTTCCACAAAAAAACATATCACAATTGAGTTAAGCGTTTAGACTAAGCAAATGAGTTATTCTATCAACAAATCCAAGTCTCGTTGAGTGGCTAACTTTGTGTTAACTAACTTAGCTGTCCATCAAGGACTTAGCTATGAAGAATTAACTATGAACTATTTTAAAAGGACTAAATCAAAAAGTTGGTAAGGTTTATTCAACCCCCCCTTCTAAACCTTACACTCACACCCCTTTGGGACCTACAGGATCGAAAGACATGACTTTGATGATTGCTAAAACCCCTCAACAAGGACTTGTCACACCGACATCATCAAAGAAACTTCAAAGGCTCTCCTCCACTCTAACACTGCAGTGCCCATGGCCGAAAAAAGAGAAAAATAGTAGAAGCGAGAGATGAAGGAGGTCGAAAGAAAAATGGATGCCCGTGCAATGGACATATCAAACAATATGGAGGCATTCCAACAGCAGACACCGATGCCATTTCGTACGCGTCGGAAGCGAGCCGAGATCGCTTGATGAATTCAAAACGCTTGAATCCAAGGGATACTTCGAGAACATGTCCATGGCCCAAGCCTGGGACTTGTATTGGGAAAAAGGCCTCAAGCTATGCGAAGAAGGCCGACAGCAAGACCATCGCGCTCACTCTGCTGATCACTCTGCTGGTCACTCACCGGGAATAAGAAGCCCCAAGACAATACACACCCGCAGGAGGTAGAGGAAGAAGCGATGGAAAGAGGTTTCACCTGACCTTTACCCAAAATATAGAATACATAGATCCGTGGAAGAAAGGAGGGATCTATTAGGTTGATATGACGTAGTAACCTATATGGAAGTGGCCAGAAAAACGCTGAATATGCAAAGAGGCTAGAAGAAGAAAAAAAGCGAGGATGAGATGTGGGAAGAGCATCGGCAAGACAAGAAAGAAAGAAAAGAAAAGATGAGGCTGCTGAAGAGACTATGAGAAAAGAAGGCAAAAAGAAGAGAAAAAGAGAAAGAGGGGCAGAGGACGACAAAGTCGATGAAGAAAGAAGGAGGCGTGAGGAGATGAAGTGTTCTTTACTACCCCTTCATGTAATTTACTATTGTATGTAAGTCTTCTCAGACATTTTATAAGAAATCAGAATTTCTCTATTTTTGCGTAGACATAGATGTTTGCTCTCGATACACTTTGTAAAACAAATGTGTAAAGGACAAGAATGTTATGATCAATAAAAAGATTGATTCTACGCATACATTCTCTCACATCGCACTATTTATATGTATCTTTGATATTTACATTTTGTATGTATGCTTTAAGTTTTGGCATCATCAAAAAGGGGAAATTGTTGGGAAATTTATTTTTAGATTTTGATTAATGCCATGTAAAACTTAGACTAGAAAGTTGGCACCCCATTTTCTATGTAACTTGCATTGTAATAGATAGGGCTGTTCGAGCCGAGTTAAGTTAGCTATGTCTAAATATGCAAGAAGTCAACCGAGACTAGAATGAAGACTCATTTGTGAGGCAACCGAGTATGGCAAGGAAGAGAGGACAGAACTCGATCGAGAAGTATCACCGAGATGCACTGGTGTGTGAAGTGTCATTCGAGTCAACCCAAGATAGCTAAGTCTCAAGTTAAAGTTACTGAGATGAGTCATCCAATGATTGGGAGCCGACTCAAGTCATCTCAGGGAAGTTAAGAATCTGCAATAATTCAAGACAATCAATTCCGTTGCACGAGTCAAGAAAATTACTTAAACAAGTAATACTTCCATATCGCTTTTCTTAAAGTGCTCACCCTTTAAGCGTGCAAAAGGAATAAACCAATGGGAAGATCGCACTGTCGAACTCAAAAGCTGAAGGTTCATTCAATACGAGGAAATGTCAATTTCATGGACTGCAACAAGACAAGCCAACGACCACAAGTGTCTTTTAAAAAATTAGCCTATCTCTTCAACGGGCAGATTTTCAAAAGAACACTATAAAAGGCTTAGGAATCAATTTGAGAAAGGGTTACCTTGCATACCTGAAACACAAGCTTTCAAGCCATTACTAAAACTATAACCAGAAAAATTCTCAAGTCATTCAAGCTTAATCCTCAAGCCAGAATTTCAAAGGAAATCAATCCAACATTTACCTGTGAAGGAAAGACGACTTTAATCAGTTGAAGAGTAAAACATTTGAAGAATTAAAGGGGTCTACATTCCCCAGAGGATTGTAGAAAGGTTCAAGGTCGAACCAGTCTTAAGTTCTTGGAGGGCTTCGTGATCAAATCCAAGAAGCTTGAGCAAGTGAGTTGTAGTAGCAAGGCAACTGCCCTGTGAAAAAGCTGAGTCGGACGAGAAGCCAGCTGTGTGACCAAGGCATCTCCAGATCGAGTCCCAAAGGATCAAGTCACCGTGTGTGATCAAGACATGCATCCGGACCGATAACCACTTTGTACTCGATCAATACTTAGTGGATTCCTCCAGAGTTGGAGAAGAGAGGATTAGAAGAATTACCCCATCCTGACTCTATAAAATTTATTGTGTCATTTACATTTCAAAGACTTCAATTCTGCATATTATTTTATATCTACTTGATAAATTTGCTATCCAACCGATAATTAACAAAGTGCTAAAACCAAGTGTTAAAACAAACTTAAACCAAATTCAAGGGTGTTAAGTCTTCAATAAAACATATCACAGTTGAGTTAAGTTTTTAGACTAAGCAGCTTGAGTTATTCTATCAATGCACTCAATGAGTTTGTTGAGTGGCTAACTCTCTTTGGTTAATTAACCTAGTTGTCCATCAAGGACTTAGTTGTGAAGTATTAACTCGAACTTATTTAAAAAGGACTAAATCGAAAAGTTGGTAAGGTTTATTCAACTCCCCCTTCTAAACCTTACACTCACACCCCTCGGGACCTATACCCGACGCAATCGAGACTTGAGTTTTTGGGAAAGAGTTTAAGACGCGAGTTAAACAAAAAGGCTTGTTCACCCTAAAAAAACTCTCTCCTCTTTATCATTCGATCGTGCCATCTCTTAGTGCGTTCTTGTAAATCCCGAATTCTCATAGCTTCATCTCGAACTCCTCCGTCTCATTCAAATGCAAGAGCCTCTTCTCACCCCGCCGCTTGAAGTCAAAATTTAACTTCTTCACAGCCAAAACGCCTTGTACTCTAATTCCACGGGCAAGTGGCATGATTTCAATATAATCGATAAAGCGATGTTCCCAATGGTGTCTTGTACGCAGCTTCAATATGCCCATAATTCATCATCAAACTTCATAGCCCAATCCTTGCGATTTATATTCACCGCCTTCCCTAAGATCTCGCTTAATCTCGCGATTGGCTACCTCTGCTGCCCGCTTACTTGCGGATGGTATGCTAAGGCTAGTTTATGCTTGACCGTATTTTGCAAGTAAAGTGATACTCAATTTATTCACAAAGTGTGACCCTCATCGCTAATCAAAGCTCTTGGGGTTCCAAACCGAGTGAATTTATTTTTCTTTAGAAATTTTAGCACTACGCGCACATCATTTGTTTGTGCCGGAATTGTCTCAACCCATCGAGATACGTACTCCACCGCAAGTAGAATGTACTTGATAACCCGAAGAAGATGGAAAGGGACCCATAAAGTCAATCCCCCACACATCAAAGAGCTCGACTTCCATCACATTGGTCATGGGCATCTCATGTCGTCTCGAGATGTTCCCCACCCGCTGGCATCTATCACACTGTTGCACATATAAATAGCAATCATTAGACAAAGTAGGCCAGTGTAAACCACTCTGAATACCTTTGCCATAGTGAACGCCGGATCGAAGTGTCCCCGGAAGGTGAAGAATGGCACTATTGTAGAACTCCCTCCCACTCTTCTTGAGGAACACATCGTCGGATGATAGCATCGGCGCACCTCTTAAAGAGCAAGGGGTCGTCCCACATGTAGAACTTGACATCATGGAGGAACTTCTTCTCTTGATAGGAAGATAAATCGAGGCATGACTCCCGCCACCAAGTAATTCACAAAATCTACGTACCATGGGAATTTTGCCTGTAACATTAAAAGTTGCTCATCGGGGAACTCCTCCTTAATTGCATATGTTCCTTCATTCTCATCTTTCTTATACTCTAACCTGGACAAGTGGTCTGCTACCACATTCTGACAACCCTTCATATCTCGGATTTCCACATCAAACTCCCGCAACAAAAGGATCCACCGAATTAGTCTCGGTTTGGCATCCTTCTTGTGGAATAGATATTTGATCGCCGTGTGGTCTGTGGGACTATCGCCTTAGTTCCAATCAAGTAAGATCGAATTTATCGAATGCAAAAATAATTGCCAGCATTTCCTTCTCGGTGGTCTAATGTTCTCGCTCGCATAGTATATAGCTTTGAACAACTTGTCTCTTTTCCGACCCAAAACATCCCCACACTACAAAGTCACTAGCATCGCACATCCTCAAAGTGGCCGACTCAATCCGAACTACAAGAATTGGTGCCGTCACCAAAACCTTCTTCGAATCTCAAATGCCTCGTAAACAATCATCGGAAAATTGAAAGCAATATCTTTTTCTAATAATCGACTCAAAGGTTTAGTGATTTTAGAAAAGTCACGAATGGACCTTCAGAGAAAACCTGTGTGCCCCAAGAAGCTTCTAATGGCCTTCTCATTTGTTGGTGGTGGGAGTTTCTCGATTGCAACAATCTTCACTCTGTCCACTTCTAAACCTGCATAAGAAACCCCGTGGCCTAATACAATGCCATCTCGCATCGATAAAATGGCATTTATCCCAATTCAATGGGACATTGTTTTGTCCTTTTGTCATTCTATATGTCCTGTTCACGTCTCTTGGTTGATATAGACTCTTTTGATAGATAATCAACTCACAATTAACTTAGTTGTACATTCGATGATTTAACTCATTGATCGACCAAATTTGCAAAGTTTTTCAAAGACCCCCTATCAATATGCAAAGTTAACAATAAAAGAGTTTCATAACTTATTAGGCTTAACATGTCCAATAATATCAAATAGCTTAAAGGATCAAAACACAAAAGCTTAAAAGTCCCTCTGTCAATGTTAGTCGATATCATAATAGAATTACACAATGCTCATTATATCCACAATAAACAAGATAGCAATACCCACCAACTTATAGCTTTTACCAAACTTCATCAAAGCTTATACCATTTGAGCTTCTTAGCTCAAGCAATTAAATCATTAAGCTTCTTAATTAGCTCATGCATTTTCTCCAAAGCCCAAAATAATAATCAACTTAGAGCTTATGGCAATAAGCTTATTAAAACTCAAGTATCCTATCAATCAACGAATCAACTTATGCAACTTAGCATTCCCCTTTAGATCATCAAAAACTTAAATGAAAGAGACATTATCAAAGAAAGCTCGAAAAGTCATACAAAAAAAGATTAAAAAGTAGCAAAATTGAAGCATATAATCCGATTCTTTTTGCTTGCTTGGAGGAGACGAGTCGATTAAAATTTGGGGAGATGCCAATATGAGAGGTACTTGAGCAGTAGATGAGATTAGTAGCAAAAATCACGAATTTGGGTGTAGGATATTTGGTCTTTGCGAATTTGGGGCAATTAACCTTGAAAAAAATAGAATTTCACCCCACAACTTTTCAAAAATGTTATAAAAATCCAACTATTCAAACAATAACATTATTCAATATGCATTAAGCCTAACGAGCTCGAATAGAGTTAAAAGACTCAGCGAATAGCGGTTTTGCAAAAACATCCACTAGTTGATCTTGAGACAGAAAAAACAAATCTCAATTTTTCCTTTTGAAACACAATCTCTTAGAAAATGATGTTGAATTACAATATATTTTGTTCGATTGTGATGAAAATAATTTTGTGAAATATTAATGGCGGAAGTATTATCACTAAAATAGGAATATTTTCAAAATGATTTTATAATACGCCAAAGTTTGTTTCATCTAAAGTACTTTTGCGATCGTCTATATTTCCAAAGATAATCCGAATCACTAAAACATTTTAGGATAAAACTCTCATTTTTCGTATAGAGTAAGCCGTATAAGATAATGTCTCTTAAATAACAAAAATTCTTTTGACGGCACTTTTTTTTTCGTTGAAACACCCCACTAAGGTAGGTGGGATGGGGGATTAAGGTCACATCCCCGACCTATTTATTATCAAAAAATTCCAAAAAGAGATTACAACTTAAGAGACTATCTAACTTTACATTTATGAAACGAAGGTATGCCTAATTGATCAATTATACTTCTACTCTGAATGTCCCTAGGTAAGGTTTGATGATTAAAACTACTACAAGAATTGCTAGAGGCACCAAGGTTGGCAAGACTGTCAGCAACCATGTTTCCTTCCCTATACACATGAGTTATATCAAAAGTAATGTTATGCAGCGTATTTCTGATATTCACAATCTGAGAAGAGCTCCTCCATTGACCTGGGAGATGTTTCTGAAAGGTTTGGCATAAGCTTGTTGAATCTGTCTCAATCCAAAGGTGAGTGATGTTCCATGCAGAGAGCAAATGCAGAGCTTTTTCTAATGCCATGAATTCAAAGATGCGGTGGTCCAAAAACATTGGTTGTAAAGTCACAGAAAGCCCACAGGACATCCCCTTGATGGTTTCTAAGAATGCCCCCAAGCCCTGTTGTGTAACTTTTGAAGGTTGCATCAGTATTCAACTTGAGCCATGGGGGTTTTTGTGGCTTCCATGTCACTGGAAGCATATAAAACCTGCTGCATCTCTGTTTGATAATAATGTTCAGAGAAGAAGCATAGTCCCTATATCCCTTCCAAGTATCAGGCTTGAATAGATTAGCCTTAGCTAACAAATTGAGATGTGACTCCGTATTAGTAATTATCCTTTGAGCTGAGAAAATGAATCCATCATGTTTACACTGCTTTTTTTCACCATATAAACCATAAAATCATACAAGGTAAGAGCCAAGAGATGTATGGGGTGTGTGCAAAAGGAGTGTGATTCTTCCAAGCTGACAAGAAAGTAAGCAGGTGCTCAGTGTGTGTGATTTGATACCTTAACCCATTGGCAAAATGATTCCAAACCTCTTTAACTTGATCATTAGAAAGAAAAAGATGGGGAATAGATTCCTCTTGACATGGAAATCGGAAGTGCTAGTGCGGCAAGGCATTTTGAAGGAGAGCAACCCCCTTTTCTTCATGATTTCATCAGTAGGAACTCTAGCTTGAATCAGTCTCCACGGAAATATTGACATAGAAGGGGTTAAAAACTGGTTCCAAAGGTGTTTAAAAAGAGTAGAGGATGGTTGGTGTTCAACAATAAGAGAATAAGCGAGAAGAAAGGGTGAATCGCCATCGATTGCAGTTTCGGATCATGAAATCTTGCCTTTGCACATCAATGGGAATTTGACAAATTTGGGAAGTCCAAACAGAGCCAACAATGTTATTAAGTCTCTCAAAGATTCCAAGAACCATTATCCGTAAAATAATCCACAAAAATATTTTCCAAACCATTTTTATCGTTGTCCACAACTTGAAACAATATAGAGTTATCACACCAAATATCATGCCAAAAACTAATAGCACCCTTACCCACTCGACTGGACAATATAAGGAATCATGATGTTTCTAATATTACAAATTCTTTTCCGCACTGCCGTTTGCAAAGGGGAGGGAGCCACAAAGTCAAAATAGGTAAACCACCAACATATTTAACATGCTTGAATTTGGCTCAAAGTGAATTATGCTCTCTAATCCTCCGCCGCAGTTTCATAGAAAAAAAGAATGAGGGTAGGGATACTCTTAACACCATGACCACCATCGAGAGATAGGGGCACAAATTTTACTCCATGCAACCTGGTGAATTCTTTTTTGGTTATCAGTACTACCCCAAAAGAATTTAGCCATGATTTGTTCTAGCTTATGCACAATTAACTTGGGGGGTTTAAGAACCTGAAGAATATGAATAAACATGGAGCTCAAGGTGCTTTTAATAAGCATAAGTCTCCCTCCAAAAGAGAGAGTTCTCCAGGCCCAGCCATGAATCTTGTGCTGCATTTTTTTAATGAGGGCCAGGTATAGATGCCTTTTTTTGTGCCCTTTGAAAAGAGGAGCACCAAGATAAGTAAGAGGCAGAGCTTGACTAGAGAAACTAGTCAGAGCAGCTCTATAAGAAGGAAGATGAGGATCCACAACAAAAGAACTCTTATTCTTATTCACACCGCCGTAAACCTCACAATAAAAATCAATAAATTCCACCATTGGTTAAAGAGACAACATCATCATTGGAAAAAACCATAATATCATCCGCATAAGAAAGATGAGACACAGGGAAACCCCCCTGGGAGTGATACTGCATGTGAGCATTATGCTGAAAAAGATGATTTAAACCACTGGAGAGGAATTCAGCCATAAGGATGAAAAGAAAAGGAGAGAGAGGGTCATCTTGCCTTAAACCTCTCTCGACTTAAAGAAACCGAAGCATGGCCATTAATGAGGACAAAACCAACAATTAGAAACAAAGATGATCAATATAAGACACCCACCTATCGTGAAACCCATCCTAGTAAGCATGAGTTTAAGAAATTGCCATTAAACTCTGTCATAAGCTTTCGCCATGTCAAGCTTGAAAGCTACATTTCTAGATTCAATTTTGGCATTAATAGAATGAATGAGCTCTTGGGCTAGTAAAATATTATCACTGATCAGCCTATCTCTAATAAAGCCACTCTGGTTCTGAGAAATCAACAGAGGAAGGAAAGCAGCCAAACTATTGTTGAGGATCTTGGTAATGATTTTGTTGGAGACATTGCAAAGACTAATGGGTCTAAAATCACTCCAATGAGAAGGATGATGAATCTTGGGAATTAACACAATGGTAGTGGAAGTAGAGATAATTATTTTTAACCACCCCAACTTTACCCCTTTTTACACTTCACAACCTAGACTTTTATTTTTATCCTTTTGCATCCCGAACTACGAAAATAATTACTCTTTGCAACTTTTGGACCATTTTGCCCCTAGGATTTTATTCTTTAATAACAATAGTTCTAGTTATCCCTTTAAACTCTAATTTGTTGCGTTATTGCTCCATAAGGATAAATATATTGCATTATACTATAATCAAAGGTTTTTCACTCCCTAAACAATTTGTTTTTCGGATTTTTCGAGAAATAAGAACCCGATTTTTCTCAGAATTTGTTTTGTTCGTGGCATTGTTACACCTACTTAGATCCAGTCTCTATTCGTAGGTTTTAAATGGATCATGTCGTTTTCACTTATAAACTCAACAAGACATACTTCTATCGTGATCTTATTTCAAGTATTTATCCGTATACAAATTGGGTCTTTAGACTCGAAAATGAAAATAGTCCATTACGACCATATCGTGCCCAACATGCTTCCGTAAATTAATAAATCCCTTAAAATTCATACCTCTTTTGACCGAAACAACACCGGGTTAAGTGGTTCGCAACGCCACCACTGAAAATTATCGCCCCAGATCTTTTGACGAACAACTCCTCACCGCTCAACCTCACCATCGGGGAAGATGATCTCGCAAGTTATCCGACTCCTTCGAGAAACTCGCTCAAAGACAAAATTTCTTGGTTCGTTTCCTACTCCAAGGCGTAAAAGTAATTCTTCAAAGGGGATTGATCAATAGTACATCATGAACACATGTTGAACAAACAACCTTTATTTTATTAAGAACTTAAAGAAAAATTTATTACATTAGTAATCTCCTTTTGGGAGGAGAATACTTGTTTAGCCTCTCATGTATGAGGCTTGCACTCGAAAACACATAAAAACTTAAAAACTAAAACACTCAAAATATTACAAATTTTTCTCAGACTTTATTATAAGAAAACTAAGGAAAATGTTCGATGTCCTCAGCTTCCTTCAAATCCTGCATTTTATAGAGGTAAGTCCGGACTTCAAAGGCGGACTTCAAATCTTGCTGATATATATGACGTCACTGCTTACGTCATATCCCACATTATTGCCTCGCCAGCTGGTTTTCTTTTTCTCCCGCGTGACTCAGCCCATGTGATGTTTGTCGGGGAATCTTTTAAAAATTTGGTTTACGTGGTCCCCGAGGATAACGCGTTTTGTGAGCTGGGCCCTTATCCTTTCCAGCTGCATGATCTTGTCGGTCGGGTTTGGGTCGAATCCTTTCCCAAACTTGAGTTCCTTTTGTTCGGGGCATGCTTGATGATCCTGGTCGACCCAACGGCCAACATGCGCCATGTTACTGACTTTACGGTAAGTTTCTTTGCTTGCTTAGGAATCTTGTTTTCCCAGAGAATTCTTCTTTTGGTCTCAAAGAGTTCTTCCGCAAACCCCCGTGGTTGATCCAAATCATCGAATTCAAAAGGAAAGATCCATTTGCCGACTCGAAGAACTTGAATGGATATTTGACTTTGTCCATTTCGATTAGACAAACCCAAAGACCCCATGCTCGCCTGGTAGAAGCTTCGTCTTGAAAATGCTCCTACTAACATCGTCCTTCTTCCTGAAGCCGCTTAATATATTTTAAAGCATTTCCATCCGGTCTTCTTAGCTTGATGAAATGAAAAGCTTCATTAAAGCCTTTCTTCACTGTTCGGAGCCGCATCGATAAAATACGATTCCAAAATATCGCCTCAAGGCCAAGTGTGGATTATTGGCCCAAGTCTCGTAAATCGCTTCCCCAATCCATTTTGGTAATTTTGAGATTTCTCGAAATCCCGGTGACACGGTATAGATTGAAGCTAAAGCTCCAAAAGTATACCATTCCTGTACTTCATTTGGATGACTTCCTGGTTTCATCCAAACTCGGGATACTTGCCGAGATATCAACCATTGTTTTTTAGGGTTAATACCTTGTCTTGTAACTAGTTTCTCCCATTGCCTCGATATACCCGCATAGGAGAAATCTTATTCTCGTCAGTTTGAACCTTAGATTTGCCATGTCTGTGGCCTAAGATTCAACTCTCCTCTTTACCCCTTTGAGTTTGACTTGAAGACTCGGGTTGTGACACGGAGCTTCAACATTCGTTCTGATTTGTACACCCTCGGGGGATGCATCACCGCAACACTTGTGATTATGGTACTTGAATCCATAACCTCCGGGTTAGAGCCCGTACTCTCTCGGCCCCTTTTTGCACCGTAGGAGATGCGGCTGGAAGAGAGGCCCTTGCGGTGCTAAGAACAATTGTCCTTGAGCAACCGGCATGCTCGTATTTGACTAGAAACGGATTTCACCACCTGTTGAAGTCGCCCAGCAATTCTCGCATTGAGACATAACGCCCCAAAATCTCGTTCTAGACTCTCCAGGTTTTCCCCGAGATGTCTTACTCGTTAAGGACCTCGTCAAGAACGCGTCCTTCCATCTCGTGTCAAAAATGCAAGAATATTTTCATGAGATTTTATAATGACAATATCATAATCATAATATTGACATTCAGCTTGCCATCTAAGTAATCGAGCCTTTTCTCGGTTTTGATTCAATTTTGTTTTTCGAAAAGCCTTGACACTAGAATTATCAATTTTTAAAGTAAACTTTTTAGCCAAAAAATAGAGGCCATTTTTTAAAGCCTTTTCGATCAATGCGAAGAATTCTTTTTCGTTAATATGCCACCGAGTTGCTTCACTAGGGGTGAATAAACCGCAAGATTCGCATGGCACTTCCTCGTTTGGTGTGACTTTCGTAAGAACTCGCCGCCACCAATCATCACTGCATCCGTATATAGAACCGCTTGTTCGTCCTCGTCTTGGGAATCGCAAGCTTTGGAAGTGTTTACAAACTTCTTTAAGTTGCTTAATTCCTTCTTGATGTTCATCTTCCCATTTGAATACTGCATCTTTTTTTTGAATGGGCTAAACACCTTCCCCGTAGTATGCTAGATTGTTAATAAACATTCCAAGAAAATTAACAACTCCTTAAAACTCAAGCTGCTTCTTGTCTTTAAGTGTATCCGAAATCCTCAGTATCTTTTCCACAATATGATTCTCAGAGAATAATTCCAGATTCATCGATTTCAATTCCGAGGAATTCAATCTGTCTTGTTGCGATTACGCCTTCTTTTCCGAAAGTACTAATCCTTCTTTGTGACAAACATCCTAAAATATTTCCAAATGTTTGAGATGCTCCTTCATGTTCTTTGATGCGATTAGAATGTCGTCGATATACACGAACATGAAAGAAATAATCTTTGAAAAGATTATCCATCTTTCTTTGATATATCCGGGGTGCGTTAGCCAATCCCATAGGCATCACGTTCCAAATATAGTGTCCCCGTGGTGTAGAGAAAGTCAGAAACTTCTTACTTTCTTCCTCCATCTTAATCAGAATCCAGGACTTGCAATCGAACTTTGAGAATATCTTGGCACCTTTGATACAGTTGACCGATGTTCTCTCTCAGGGATATAGTATCCGTCGAACTCCAAAATGTTATTAATTCCTTTGTAATTAATAACAAGTCTTACCTTTCCTCTTTTGATTTCTCCATGGTTTCGACTAAGAACCCTGGATCGCTTAGACGAGAAACTCAGTGAGATTAACTTAAGGTCAAAATGTTCCTTAAGTATCTTCTCGCATATCCTCACGATCCTCCTGGTTCATAAGGATTGGCTTGAATCTTACGAACTCGTACTCCTTTCCAGGTTTAACCTTTAAGGAAGCTTTAAGCTCGTTCTATCCCACCAAGCCAAAGGATCTTCATTGTAATTCCTTTGGATCTTCTTCTTGATATCTTCGAGTGATATTTGTTCCTCTATGGTTACATCACTCGTGGATTCTCCATTAGACTCATCCATAATCCCGCAATGGCTTCCTGAGTGACTCGCTCTTCTCCTTGTACTGAATGAATACAAGTTATTATCCCATATCTTCCGATCCTTCCGGATTGAACCAAATTGTCTATAGGATAATAAAGCTTCACCAAATTTCCTTCGATCCGCCATTTTGGATTGCGAAGTTTGGCTTCCGGTTTGGCTTCATCACCACGCTTTGTCGCGAAAATTAATGGGCATTTTTCTCAGAAATGCTTCCTCAGCGATCTCGGACAATAATCTTATGATCACATAAGGTTGTGAAAATAAGTCTTCTCGTCTCGTTCTCTTGTGTGAACCGCTTGAATGTTTGTAGGAAATTGTTTCCAAAAAAATATCTCGCACTGTATCATGGAAATAGATTGGTGGCGTCTTTACTTTGTACCATGGGGTACGCCCGCGCCTCCGATCATTATTTCTCGCTTGTTTAATTCCTGTTAAGGATAAGAATCCTTTTAGAGAAATCTCTTCCTGCAATAGCTGGTAAATCTTCTCTAATTTCTTTAGAAAAAACATCCGCTTTGCAAGACATATTCCTAAGCACTGAATCAATATAGGCGGCGAAATACTCGGCTTTGTATTCAAAGATATAACATTCCAATAGAAATGTATATGGAGAATGGACTAGTGGTCATCTCGATTCTCGTATCTTTTATTCGCCACTGTAAACTCCATTCCGTCTTGTAATCTTTCCCAAGGTTTATGATCCTCAAGAAATTCAATTCCCAGATTAATTGTTCGGATTTTCCCGCAACTCCCGTGATAGTAAGCTCAATTTCTCCTATCTTCAAAGCTTCCTTGATACCTTCCAACGATTGGTTGTTGGAGATAATATAGAACATCACAAGGAAAAATGTTATCCTTTTGAGTGATGTCGAATATTACTTCAACCTCTCGCCATCCTTCTCGACATTTCAGCTCTCTCTGCTATTTTAAAAACATCGGGTATGCGAACCGTACTTGGTCTCCTTTCTTCCCAACGGCTACTACTCACCATTCTCGTCTTCCGAAAGACATCCTTCTAGCTCAACTCGAGACTCCGACTTTTGTTGAAGACTCAAGGTTGATCTTGAATTATCATATCAATCTCCTTAATAGTTGGATATTCAATGATTTCTCGTAACACCACTGCAAAGTCCTCAAAGATTCTTGGGACTTCAATAAATTCCTTTCTCAAGAATACTTCGAATGATGGGTATTCGAGAGAGCATAGGAAATCTTGTATGTGATCGAGTAAGGTCATTTCCTTCTTTCATCAAATCGACTCTTTTGAAATCTTGATGAAGGGTTAGGACTCTCATCAAGTCTCGATCTCCCAAATTGTATGCAATTCTAGGATAGACATTAAATGCCAATTTCCCGCATACAAATTTCTCAGAATCGCTCCAAGGCATGAATCCTTGAGATGCGAGATTCGCTTGTCAAAGATAGCAAGATTGAGAGGCGAATCTATTCCTTCTTTGAATGTTGCTTTAATAATTACTCTTATGGCTCCGATATGAATCCATGAGAGTGTATTTGCAACTTCTCTTTTAACTTTGCTTTTGATCTCTTGTATTTCTCTAATAGGGACCAACGCATCTCGATCAAGTTATCTTGGTAAACTCCATCTAATGGCAAGTTCTCCGTTGTTACTCTGTGAATAATTTGGTGTTTTCTCATTCACGAAACCCAATCTTATCCAATGCTTTTTCCATAGCTCCGATTGTAAATCCATCATAGACTTGAAGCTTTGGATCTTCCTTCATGATTCTCATAAGAGTCTTATGAGACACCGTAGTGTGAGAGAGGAATCGACATATCCTCCCCGACCGTTTGTTGAAGAATTTCTTCTTCACTCACGATTCTCGAATCGGATTCACTTCCATCATCGAATAAATCTCTTCTTCATAGATGCTTTCATCCGAGGAATATCCTCAAATTGATACACTTGTATTAAATCCACGATAATAGATGCCTTCTTCGATTTCTCGGTGTGGCCTCGAACCGTCTCGACTCCTCGTTTTGATTGTCCGGGCAATCCGTTGAGATATGCCCTCTTGCTCGCATGTCCAAAGAATTACAGATTTTGAAACTTTCATTAGCTCTAGTGTGAGCACGCCCGAAAGTTCTTCTCCCGGATTTCTCACTGTACTTGCTTGATTAGAACCCGATGATGAGGCTCTACTTACGCTTGGTGCGGTCTTTGCCCGATTTATAACCGGGCCTTTTGTTTTGACGAACCTTCTAGGTCTCCATGAAGACCTACTTTTTTCTTGCTTTACTTCCTCGACGGTATGGATGGCTTTGCCCTTCTTCCTTTTGTGCCGCCTTGGTTGACCTCCCACTACTTGTTGGGATATCATTATCTATGCAACATAGAGGAACCGCTTTGTTAATTCCTCTTAATCTCTTGTAATTCTTGTGTAAAGTCGCTTGGTAACACCATTCGATAACTTGGCCTTTAGGAAAGACATTTTCTCGCCACGCTTCTACTTCACTCCACCTTGTATTCCCGATAAGCATTTCTCTCAAGGACTCGGAATTTTGGCAAAGAATAGTCATGCCTTCTTTTCCTCAATCTTGATTTCCACCGTATTCGGTGAACAACTTGATATATTCGTCAATATGACAAATATCCAAAGAACTCAAGGCTATAGAGGGCTTGTTTATATTTCTTTCTTTTTCATCCTCTAATCCCTCGAAATAACCTCGTTGTGCGATGAATTGGATTTTGAATAGTTTTGCCATACCATCGACAATTCCTTTAAGTGATTCCCCGATGTGACCGAACTCTTCGTACTAGCATCGGTCATATCCCAGTAGCAATCTTCACCGATCCTTCAAGACTCATTTGAAGGAGTAAAATGAATGAATCCTTTGTAAGATCGAGGGTTCTATTTGAAATTCTCATAGTCAAGCCCATTCATCAATGAGAACTTCTCTGCTTTTAAAATCTGGATGTCCAGTTTAACATCAACCCATACGGATGTATTGGGTCGAGGTGCGATCTTCCATAAGGCGTCGATAAACATTCATTCACCTTCCTAGGTTGTCCGTTCCCCAAGAGGTTTCGACCTCCTGTCCCGAAAGTGGATCACTCCCGTCGTGAAATCCCGGCAAAGATGTGGCATCCTTTCGTCCCGAGCTCCATGATGTGAACCCGTATTTCTTCGACGTTAGGATTAATTGGTGGCGGTGGTGGAGGAATTGGTCTACCTTGTGGATCATAGGTAACCAAAGTGATTCTCACCGCGTTCATCTTTAAATCCACAATACCTAATCCCGCCAAGGATTCTCGCCAGTCGTGTAGATCTTTAAGATTCATCTTTTCAATATCCATCTTTTTTAATTTTTGATGGATTTTCCTTTGATTAGAGCAATGAGCTTCTCCTCATCCGTCATTTTTCGTATGACTTGGTTGGTTTCCCTTTTGGTGTAAATAGGGTACTCGTCCCAAAATCAATACGTTTCCTTCCTCCGGATGAACTTGGCCTGTCCTCCAGGTTCTTGACTCGTTTTTGAATATCATGAAGGAGTTCAAGAGTTTCCTTCGATATTTCACCATCGTCTCCATCCGTTCGATCCGATGAACTTGTCTTCGTAGATGAATATGGCGGTTGCCATAATTACGCACCGTCTTCGATTTCTCTAAGATCTTCGGAGATCTTAGATTTATCTCGAAGTATCTCGTTCCACTCCGGTACTCCATCGTGAATCATTGTTCGATGGGAATTTTCATGAACCGTTTCTTGAAGGTTCATCAAGTGAACATATAAGATGCGTTAAGCATCCAATCGCTATAATATTCTCGCTCGCATTTTGCATTGCCTTAAGGTTTCCCCATCGGCTCCTGCTGTTCCTTTTCTTCATGTTGGTATTCCCAATATGAAACCTCCGGTCAAGTGTTCTTGTGCATACATCGTCAATATTTGACGATATGTCCCGTAAGGTGTACATCTCGGACATCGGTGCGGATCCATAATCTCGGAGTAAATTCTCCTCACCAATTGTTAATTACATAAATATAATAAATTTAACTAAAAGTTCTTAATAAACCTAGGCTCGATACCATTTTCGAGGGATCGCAAGACCTTTGGGAGTAATCAAAGAAAATGCAATGAAATTTATCGTTCGGTTGCAAAGTGTAACAAATTTAAAGTTTAGAGTGTAAACTACAAACCAACTTTCACGAAAACCAGGGTAAAACCGAATTTTATGCAAAGTGTAAAATTTTGTAAAGTTTAGGTTGCAATCGAACTTTTCAAAGTTCGGGTTGCAAAATGTAAAAACACGTATAGTTTGGGATGATTTAAAACGTTATCCCGTGGAAGTATAGCTCTTAGGAAGAGGATTCCCATCAAAAATATCCTCACAATGAGATAACATCATTTTTAATGATGTCCCAAAGAAACATGGTAGAAATGTCTTTGAAAAACCATTTGGCCCAAAGAAGACTATCGGGGTTAATAGAAAAGACGACACTTAAGTAAGATTCCTATAGATTACTTTGAAAACAAGCGCATAAGCATACGATATGTTAAGTATCAGATCGACTAGTAGTTAAAAAAAAATAACTACCAATCATACCTTGATATTTTGTTTCACTGACCGATTTACCTTTTTCATCCTTGTTTAGTTTGAAGTTTGTTGCGATTGGCGTTACTATGGTTCTTCCTTCTTCAATTACAAATTTCTTAAGAAATTCCTTTGTGTAATTTTGCATAAGCTTAGAGAAATTCTTTCACAAAGATTCATTAGTAGCACAAAAAATAATATCATCAACATATATTTGAACTAGAAGGCTATCTTGTCTCTTTTTCAAAAATAAATAGAGTGGTGTCCACCTTCCTCGAACAAAACCATTTTCAATCAAAAATAAACTAAGTCGAATATACCAAGCTCTAGGTACTTGTTTTAGGCCATATAAAGCTTTTTGAGTTTGTAGACATCATTTGTCCGTAGAAGTTTTCAAAAACGGTAGGTTTGTTTTACATAAACTTCTTCATGAATAAATCGATTTAGAAACGCGAATTTAACATTCATTTGATAAATATTAAATTCTTAAAGCAAGATAAGAAAGTAAAATTCTAATATCTTCTAATTGTGCAACGGTGCAAAAGTTTCATCAAAATCAATATATTCTTCTTGAAATAACCTTTTTCAACTAACCTCGCTTTATTTCAAATGATGTTGTCCTGATCGTCAAGTTTGTTTCGAACACCCATTTTGCGCCAATAATCGTATGAGATAAATGACGAGGCACTAATTCCCAAACTTGGGTTCTTTCAAATTGATTTAACTCTTCTCGCATGGCGTTTAGTAGGTAATATAAACTATGTATCATATGAATGGAAAATAAAATATTTTTAGAGAAGAGAAATGAGTAACATATTCTTTGTTTTGCAAAACCAAAAATCATACAAAGTCTAACGTGCTTACTTAAAGCTATATATAAGGTCTCATTTGAAAATTTTAGAAATTCGGGTATTATAATTGAGACCTACTTTCTTGAAAGACATTAATAAAATTAAGAATATGCACTATAATTATTAATGACACAAAAATAATGAAATAAATATGTTTAACTCTAATAATGCAAAATTTAAGAGAGAGGGAAGAGATACCAACGTCGCCATTGTCAATTGTTGTGTCTTTCCCATTTTTGATCGTAATTATACCTTCTTCTTCTAGAGTGATTTTGTTGAGAATATTTTATCCTTTGATCATACTACGCGATCATTTGTAATCTATTAATCAATTTAAATTTTCTTTGACAATCATTACACCACCTAACATGAAATTATTTTGTGGTACCCTAAAGTGTTTGGCTCTATTTGGATTAGCATTGAGATTTTTAGGTCTGCAATAATATTTTGAGCTATTTCTGGCCCGTCAAGTATTGATCGTGTGTCCACACTTACGACAATAAAAACATGTAATAGTTCTAGAAGAATAATGATTGGTATAAGTAAAAGTGGGTACTTGGTTCCTTTGCATATCATTAATAACATTTGCTTATAACCAAGTTATAATTTTAAATGATCACTATGTTGTACATCAAGAATCTTGGTGATTTTGTCCGTACTCAAGTAGAATTTATTCATGTCATTTCTAATACAATCAATAATCTTGACTAGAGATTCATTTTCTTTTTCAAGAGTTCTAACCTTCTCTAGTGTGATAGTCACAAGAATGTGATTCATGTGTAACAAGTAAACTATCTTTTTCATTTTTCATAGTGTTGAATTTCTTTTTTAAATTTTTGTATTTAACTAGCATGCTTTGGAAGTCATTTTGAAGTTCATCATAATTATCTTGCAATTCATTAATGAAAGAGATAGAAGAATTAGAGCGTACATCATTGTCTTCATCGATGCCCATTAGACATAGTTTGAATTCTTCATCATCGGATGTTGCAAGAAGCTCATCCCATGTTTTTGCTTCGGCTTTGGCATTCAAGGTTTTTAATTTTCTGTGAAATTGCTTCTTATTCCTTTGTTCTTCCTCTCATTTTGGACAATACACAGTGTCCGAGTTTTCCGCACTTAAAAGAAGAATAGTTTCTCGCTTATCTTTCCTCGTTTTTATTTAAAATGTTTGTAAAATTTCTAAGAAGGTAATCATCAGCTTCATCTGCATCTTCCTAGTCACTTGAATAGTAGTTTTTCGATCTTGAGACAAGGCCTTTTGGAGTTGGTTCCATATTTGGTTTAGAAGTAGATGTTCTAGAACTACTCCTTTCATTGTTGTAGACCTCATAGATGAGAATGTTGCCCATAAGTTCATCGATCTTGAAAGTCTCAAGATTTTGAGCTCCCAATATCGCCATGACATTTTCGGACCAAGAAGATGGAAGAGCATTTATTACCTTTGTTACCTTATCTTCTCAGGATATGATTTTTCCAAGAGCCACCAAAGGATTTACAATGTTGTCGAGTCATTCGATCAGCTTGGAAATATTCTCACCTTCAAACATGGTGAATTACTCAAAATCCTTGAACCAACATGGTTTTCCGAGCTTATTTTACCTTCTTTGTGCATTCATAGATAACTTTCAATTTTGTCCACACATCACGAAATGATCGAATTCCTCTAATATGATTATACTCTATAGTGGTAAGAGAGCAATGAAGAATGTTAAGAGCTTTACCGTTTAAGGAGAATATTTTCTTTCTTTATCATCAAATTCTTTGAAAACTTTAGGACCTAATGTTCCGTCCATTTTCTTCATTGAGATGGACATTCCGTTTGTGACCGTGCTCCAAATATCGAACCGCAACCTTGTAAGAAGACTCGCATTCTATCTCGTCCAAAAAGCATAATTGTTGGAGTCGAAAAGAGACATCTTGTTGGATGAAGCACCGGTTGGAAGATAACTCTTCGTTCATACCCATGGATATTTTCTCTATACTACTTAAAGAATAAATGAGCTTACCAAAGAGTTTAGCTTTGATACCACTTGTTAGTACAAGTGGCTATGAAAATCTAGAGGGGGTAAATAGACTTTCTCGATTTCTCGGTTTTTCTTATATATGAAGATCTTCCGAATGTAAGAGATTGGAGAAGAATGAACACAATGATATATAGTGGTTGCACTCACCTGGAGCTTAATCCACTACTACCTGGTATGTCCGATTGGATTTCAAAAATAAAATTTTACTAAAACGATCACAACTCAATCATAAGAGCACCCAATTCTTCTTACACCACAACCTTGAAAAACACCAAACTCTTCCAACTCGAAGAGAACCAAACTCTTCCAGACCTCAAAGAGCACCAAACTATTCAACACGAATAGTACCAAACTTTTCAACCAACTAACTCTAATCTACCAAATGTGTTCTTGTCAAAAGAACACTAATAAAGATTTCTTGTTTCAGATGATGTAACAAATACAATCAAGATTACACTTTGAATGAAATATTACAACTCAAAAGTGCAAGTATAATCAAGAAAAAAAGCCTATAAAACAAGATGTGAAAATGTAGTGCTTAGGCTAATACAACAAAAATAATGAAAATGAAGTACAATAAATTTGATGAGAATTTCTTGTTGTGTTGTAGAATTATGTTTTGTATATTCTTGGCTTTTGATCCTTCAAAATCCCCAACTATTTATAGAGGAGCTTCAAGATTTAATCTCCAACATAGGCTCCTCAATTTTGAAATCTGTCAAAAAGAAGATCGGAAGATCTAAAAAATGGATAAGAAACGATCAAGTAAATCTTGCCGATAAGTGTTGTTGCAAATCGATAGAATTTCTTTGTCAAATTGTTTATAGCAACCATCGCTATATGTAAAATTCTAAATTTTAAACCGTTGGATCAAGATTTGATATGGGTTACCATCAAGGAAACCATCTCTATATAGGGCGACCGATCTCTATACCATATAGACCGATTGTTATCAATACGAGAAAGGAAATAAATTTTCAGTGCATGTGTGTTGTCATCACATTCGTTGTACTACAGACTAGTCGTTTTACCTAGCAATGTTAAAGGACCACGGCCCGTTGGCCCGGACCATTTAAATCGGAAAAAAAAAGAGAGTTAGTGCTTAAATTATTTTGGCCCATTTAAATCCGGGTCTCTTTGGCCCGGACCATTTAAACCGAAGCCCGTTAGGGCTAAAGCCCGAAGGTTAACTTAGGCTAGCTCGCTAGCCCGCTATTTTTATTTTTTAATAAACAAATATAATTCTAATATTTTATAACTACATTTATTATCTATTACTAAGTAAATTTATTTTTCAAATTCACACCTCCCTCATCTTTAAGTTTAACTTTATTAAACATGCTATAAATTCTTGAAAAACTTTTTTTTATTTGTTTTATTTATTATTTATTTTAGTTTTCCATTTTTATTTTGAATAAGAAGATGTCACATGGTTTTATTAGATTATTTAGGATATAAATTATATTTCTAAATGATGCTAAATCTAATTTTATGAATTTTATTAATGCAATGTAATTATAAACTATGCATGACATTTTTATATAATTAATAGATTAACATTAAATATTAAACTTAAATGTTATATATGCTCAAGTTTAAAATTTTAGATTTAAATATCTAATTTTGAAAATTTTAACCTATAGTCATATGAGTAATTACGAGAAAAAGTATTAATTATGAATATATTTAGTTATTATTATTTTATTTTCAAAGTTTAGATCATAGAATATTTAATTTTATAAGTTTGTTAATGCAATGTAATTCAAACTTTGCGTGAATATTATTTAAGACAAATAGTTTAACTTAAAATGTTAAACTTAAATATTATATATATTCGGGTTTAAAATTTTAAATTTAAATATATAATTTTTAATTTGTTTTACCTATAGCGATTAGTGGCCCGTTTAGCCCGAAGCCCGCTAGGGTTAGGGTTAGATTCCAATATTGCCAACCTGTTTAACACCGGCCCGTTTGGCCCGAAGCCCGCTAGGGCTGGCCCTATAGGGCTAGGGCCATCCCGTCTAACATCTCTAGTTTTACCATATAGACTGTCGTTGTACATAGAGACCGATGGTCACAATTGAGAGAGAAAAATAAATTTTGAGCAAAACACAGGTATCGGTCGCCCTATAGCCACTAGTCGTTGTCATTTCTTAAAAATCCTCTATATTCTAATATTTTGAAAAAGACACAGGTACGGGTCGCCATTGATAGTCACCGGTCTCCCCCCATACAAAGACTTCTCTAATTTTTGAAAAATTTATAAAATTTTCGTATCGTTGTTCTCTAGCGTAGCCACTTTCGACCTCAAGGAAGGGATTTCTCTGAATTTTGATAAAAATAGAGTTCAAGTAATACTTCAAAAAAATCGATTAAAGTGATTAAAACATTTGAAGTATTCTAAATAGTATTTTGACAATATTCGATAAAATTTGTTTGGGTTTATAAATAAAAAATATGAATCATCAAAATTAAAAATAACTTTGTTCCAACACTATTGACTTTCCTTCAGCATCAAGATCAATCTTTTTATAGAAATGTTCATAGGTATCTTGACAGATGACTTCTCTTCCATGTCAACTTCTTCATCAAATCTCTTTTGTACATGGTTTGGCTAATGAATATTACATCCTTCATTTGCTTCACTTGAAGTCCTAGAAAGAAAGTTAATTCTCCCACCATGCTCATCTCAAATCTTCATTGCATGAGCTTTGAGAACTTGTCATGTAACTTTTTGTTTGTTGATCAAAATATGATATATATAATCTCAAATTTTTCGTTCTTGGTTAATTTCTTTTATCTTGCTTTGAATTTGGTGTAAACTGATTCATTCATGTTATCCAAGTCTTTGATGACTTGACTAAATCACCTTTTGAAGCATTTCAAGGGACTACTAACTTTTCAGGGAATTGTTTTAGTGGGACTACTTATACTTTCCGGGAGAAAAACAAATACTTTTAAGAGGAACCACTAATATATTTTAGGGAAAACTAATATTTTTAGGAGAAATTACTAAAATAAATTTAAGTGGATAACCTAATATTTTGCAAAGCTAGGGACCACTAATACATTTACAGGGGACTACTATGCTTTTGAGGAAAAAAAATAACATTTCTTAGGAGAACTACTAAAATATTATTTTCAAGAAACTATTAATAGTTTTCCGATGAACTGCTAATACTTTTCTTGGGAAAAACTAATACTTTTCAAGGCCCTAATGATAGTATGCGACAACCTGTTAGTACAAAATGCTACCGACTCCAGTGATACTATGACACCGCTTATATTACGAAAACGCCACCATTCCTAGAATATTACTTAAAGGCCATATATAGCCCAATATTTCAAAGATGCCATTGGGTTTGAGTTTGGGTTTAGGATCCGTCTGGTGGATTTTGACCCGTTAGACCTTCCAACATGATTTTTTGCCTTTATATTTGTATTTTCCAGAATAATATGAGCAAATTTTGTCACATAACTAAGATTTATCGAATTATTGCCAAATTAGCCTTAACCGAGATACGAATTTGAAGAGGTAACAAATTACTCCCAAATCCGAGATTGGTTATTATGTTACTGTTAGTGTTAGCCAGTAGCAAGGTGAAACTTGTACGTATTTGCAAATTCAATGGTGCTTAATTCTGCCATAAGTATAACCAGTGAATTATTTATGCTCAAATAAACTAATTAAGGTTGATGAAGAGAAATATAATCGTGATCAGCATGACATAAAACGTGTGAATTAGTGTTGACCAATGAGTGAATTTTTATTTAAAAGATAACTATTGATGCATAATTTGTATCGTAGGGAATTAAATGATAATTTTGATATGAGCTAAAACTCAAAAGAAAGATTGCAAATCTGAGGGTCCAAATATTTAAGTTGATGATCCATGAAAATTGCAGGCACGTTCATGTCTAATAATTAATTAGCAGAAATTAAAAACTGAAATTCCATAATTAATTATATATCCACGCAAAACTCAACCAGGCAATTATTAATCAAACAATTCATATATATATCTTAATGATTGATGATAAAATATTGATCAAAACAAATAGTTAGTTTCCCATGACCGCCAAACACCACATCATCTATAAATTGGAACCTCTAGTACACACATGACACAACTGCAAATTAAAGTAATTATTAATTAATTAAGATCCAAAATATGGCCATCAATCTGAAAGCTTCATGGTTCATAATCTCAATGTTAATGGTGTTTGTCGCATTTAAAGGCTCGGCCCAACCATTCGATTGTCCTTCAGTTACTTTAGATTAGGTCGAGCAGATTATTGATAATTGCACATCGGAGAATATGCAGATTACGACATGCTGTAATGGAGCCAAAACCCTCAATTTCAGTTGCGAATGTTTATCCACTTTCACAAATATTCCTGTCGTAGGTAGCACTGTTGCTATTGGTCTGCGTACTGTTGCACAAATATGCAACATTACTATTCCCGGAGGAGCAACCTGCTTCACTACATGAGGTACATCGATCATATATATATTCTTGCAATTAATTAATTATTAATTCTTGATTAATTAATATTAATTATTAACTAACTATATATATATATTCGTATAACTCATGTTGATTAATTTTGTGGATCTTCTTTTCATTTTCAGGCTAGGTGCATGTTACAAACTAATTACATCTCCGGTCATGCATCAAGATATCTAGACGACGGCGTTGATCCAATCAATTTAATATGTGTTAATTTACATTAATAAATTAAAGTTTGTTGTAATTTCCCATTAATTCGTTTCTTATTTATGTGTGAATGTATGCATGCTTATGTGCTTTTTGATTTTCCTTAATTGTGTAATGCTTATGTAATTGTGAATTCCCAATCTTTACAATGATTAAATTAACAGTATCCCTAGAATTAATTTATATACTCGCACACAAGATGTATGTTTGAAAGGAGAGTGTCTTGTTAATATTCCATTCTCTCCTTTCGAGCATATACGCATCGTGTCTCTCCGAGTCTTCTGGGCTGGTTGATGTCCCATCTAATTGAACCCCGAAATTCGATAGATCACAACCATAGAGGCACATTCCATCACGTCGTCCAGTAGCTTAATGTGTTCTAATAACTTTAATAAAAATGACAATACATTAATTAAGAATAAATAAAATACCTTTTTATAATTAATATCTATCAAAAATAAGATTGTCTTTACTATAGTATATATATATAAAGCTCTCCACTAATTAATTCTCGTAATATTTAGTCGAGTTCAACTACGCCCACCTAACATGCACATATAAATCTCAAAGGCTTAATATCATCGAACAAATAAAAATATTTGGAAACTTAAATTTCTAACTCTAAGTTTTTCATAAAATCGTCCACTTAAATATATGCAACACATAATTATTCAAAAACGATCATCGTTAAAGAAATTCACAATCCTTCACTAAATTTCGGCCACGAGCTAGGCAACTTCAAGATCTTACTCGCATCATCGCTTGATATCACCACATAATTCCCATTGACTGACGAATTAATACCATTATCCTGAACAATAGTGTTGACGTAGAACAATAATCACCTCCTCATCAAAATGTGTTTGTGGCATGTCCAACGTCAACAACTCCATCAACCCTGACTTCTCCAAACACGATATGATTTTCTATGCCCTAGCTTGGTCGACACTTAACTGCTTGATCAAGCCCTCGATATCAATGAGAGCTCCTGAATAGATTTTCTCGAATAACTTGGCAAAGTCCAAGGCTAGGGTAGTAGTAATATCAGAAAATTTATTTGAGGCCATGATGAATTTAGGAATTTAGAAAGAAAGACTTGAGACATTTTTATAGAGAGAATATTTGAGGTGTCTGAGAATTTTCTGTGCGTGTAAGGAGAGAGAAATGAGAGTGAAGGATTTATATATGAGTTGAAAAGACATGATTCGAAATAGTAGAAATTTGAAAGTTGTTCAACAGTCGTGGTTTAATCTTGAAATTCACTTTATAAATGCATTAAATGATCGATACCATTTGTGGCCAATCATAGGCACCCTAATATTGTAGACATGCAGCTTTAATTTCTGATAATTGTGGAGCATTTAATGATGCCAACGTAATGTTGGGAAATATTCCCACTTAATTGAATGGGACATTGTTTTGTCCTTTTGTCATTCAATATGTCTGTGACGACTCTTGGGCCGATATAGACTCTTTTGATAGATAATCAACTGACATTTAACTCAGCCGTACGTTCAGAAGATTTAACTCTGCTGATCGACCAAATTTACCAATTTTACTCAACTACTAGAGTAAAACTCTTCTGAAGTTATATTTTTCACAATTTTCAACTCTTCTGATCGACTCTACTGATGAAATTAACTTAGCTCAATCAAGCCAAGTTCATTCTTTAGCTCTTCAAATCTTGATTCACATATAGGCTTTGTAAATATATCAGCTAGTTGTTTCTCAGTTGACACCTATTCAAGCTTGATATCTTTCTTCTCAACACGATCTCTTATGAATTGATATCTGACATCAATATCTTTGTTCTTGAGTGCAATACTGAATTTTGAGTGATAATTATTGCACTTGTATTGTCATACATAATTGAGATCTCTTTTTCTTTAATATCATAATCCCATAGCTATTGTCTCATCCACAAAACTTGTGCACATGAACTTCCTGCACCTATGTACTCTGCCTTAGCCGTGGACATATGACTTGAGTTTTATTTTTTGAAGAACCAAGAAACTAATATGTTTCTAAGCAGTTGACATGTACTAGATGCACTCATTCTGTCAACTCTACATCCAACATACTCTGAATCTGAGTAGCCCATAAGCTTGAAGCCTTCTTCCTTAGATACCGCAATCCAACTTCTTGGTTTTCTTTCGGATATCTCAAAATCTTCTTGGCAATCACACGTGACTTTCCTTTAGAATAGACTTAAATCTAGCACATACACCTACTACAAAGATGATGTAAGGTCTGTTTGGCAAAGTACATCAATGAGTCAATGAGTGTTCCATATCTTATTTGATCTACTTATTAGTCCAAGTGGCTAGGAAAATCTAGAGGGGGGAGAATAGTTTTTCCCAATTTTTTAGATTTTTCTTCTCATTTTCTAATATATGAAGATCTTCAAGAATGTAAGAGATGCGAGAAGAATTA
The DNA here is from genome assembly GCA_016081115.2 of Rehmannia glutinosa. Taxonomy (NCBI): domain Eukaryota; kingdom Viridiplantae; phylum Streptophyta; class Magnoliopsida; order Lamiales; family Orobanchaceae; genus Rehmannia; species Rehmannia glutinosa. The sequence goes on along the minus strand of CM071926.1, from coordinate 161,348,896 downwards.
ACACAACCATATATAGTGGTTCCACTCACCCAAAGCTTAATCCATTGCCACCCTAGTATGTCTAAGTGGATTTCGAAAAGAAAATTTTATTAATCGATAACAAATGATTACAACTCAACAAGAAGAGTACCCAACTCTTCGTACGCCAATAGTCTTGATGAGCACCAAACTCTTCTACACCACGAAGAGCACCAAACTCTTCAACACGAAAATTACTAAGCTTTTCAACCAACTAACTCTAATCAGCCAAATGTGTTCTTGCCAAAAGAACACTAACAATGATTTGTTATTTTGGATGATGTAACAAATACATTCAAGATTGCACTTTTAAGGAATCATTATAACTCAAAAGTGCAAGTGTAATCAAGAAGGAAAGCCTATAAAGCAAGATGTGAAAGTGTAGTGCTTAAGCTATTACAACAAGAATGTTGAAAATGAAGTATAATAAATTTACTGAGAATTTTTTAATGTGTTGTGTATATTCTTGTTTTTTGATCCTTCAAAATCCCCAACTATTTATTGAGGAGCTTCAATATTTGATCTCCAAGATTGGCACTTCTAATTTGAAATTTATATGCAAAAGATCTACAAAAATGATTAAGAAATGATAAAGTAAATCTTGCTGATAAGTGTTGTTGTAACAGATAGAATTTGCTGTCATATTGTTTATCACGACCAGTCGCTATATGCAAAATACGAAAGTTTAAAACGTTGGATCAAGATTTGATATGAATTGCTATCAAGGGAGACCGGTCTCTATATAGGCATCTGGTCTCTATACCATAGGGACCGGTTGCTATCAATACAAAGAAGGAATGAATTTTTAGGTACATGTTTTTGTCATAAGTTGTTGTACTATAGAGATCGGTCACTATACCATAGAGACCGGTTGCTGTACATATAGACTGGTGGTTGTTAATATAGAGAGAAAAATGAATTTTGAGCAAAACACACGTACCAATCGTTGTTACTTCTTAAAAATCAATACATTCTTCTTGACAATAACCTTTTTCAACTAACCTTGCTTTATTTCAAATGATGTTGTTCTGATCGTCAAATTTGTTTCAGAACACCCATTTTGAGTAGCCCATAAGCTTGAAGCCTTCTTCCTTAGGATACCACAATTCAACTTCTTGGTTTTCTTTCAGATATCTCAGAATCTTCTTGGCAGCATTCATGTGACTTTCCTCTAGAACATACAAAAATCTAGCACATACACCTACGACAAAACGTGATGTAAGGTCTGTTTGGTCATCAAGTACATTAATGAGCCAATGCGTCCTCCATATCTTGTTTGATCTACTTATTAGTTCAAGTGGCTACAAAAATCTAGAGGGGGGAGAATAGTTTTTCCCGATTTTTTAGATTTTTCTTCCTCTTTTCTAATATATGAAGATGTTCAAGAATGTAAGAGATGCGAGAAGAATTAACACAACCATATATAGTGGTTCCACTCACCCAAAGCTTAATTCATTGCCACCGGTATGTCCTAGGTGGATTTTGAAAAGAAAATTTTATTAATCGATACCAAACGATTACAATTCAATAAGGAGAGTACTAAACAAGAAGAGTACCCAACTCTTTGTACGCCAATAGTCTTGATGAGTACCAAACTCTTCTACACCTCGAAGAGCACCAAACTCAACACGAAAAGTACTAGGCTTTTCAACCAACTAACTCTAATCACCAAATGTGTTCTTGACAAAAGAACACTAACAAGGATTTGTTCTTTTGGATGATGTAACAAATACATTCAAGAGTACACTTTGAATGAAACATTACAACTCAAATTAAAGTGCAAGTGTAATCAAGAAGGAAAGCCTATAAAGCAAGATGTGAAAGTGTAGTGCTTAAAATTGATATACTAAATTTAATTGAGAATTTCTTATTGTGTTGTGTATATTCTTGTTTTTTGATCCTTCAAAATCCGCAATTATTTATTGAGGAGCTTCTATATTTGATCTCCAACATTGACTCTTCTAATTTGAAATTTTTATGCAAAAGAAAGATAAAAAGATCTATAAAAATGATTAAGAAATGATAAAGTAAATCTTGTTGATAAGTGTTGTTGTAATAAATAGAATTTGCTGTCAAATTGTTTATAGCGACCGATCGCTATATGTGAAATCCGAAAGTTTAAAACGTTGGATCAAGATTTGATATGAGTTGCTATCAACTGAGTCCGGTCTCTATATAGGGCAACCAGTCTCTATATCATAGGGACCAGTTGCTATCAATACAAAGAAGGAATGGATTTTTAGGTGCATGTTGTTGTCACAAGTTGATGTACTATAGAGATCGGTCCACAATGTACCATAGAGACCTCTGATGTACATATAGAATGGTGGTTGTCAATATGGTAAGAAAAATGAATTTTGAGCAAAACATAGGTACCAGTCGCTGTTACTTCTTAAAAATCCTCTGTTTTTCAATATTCTGCAGAACACACTAGTACCAGTCGCCCTCAATGCAGGGACTTCTCTGTTTTTTAAAAACTTTGTAAAACTTTCATGTATTGGTTGCTCTCTATAACGATCGATCGACCTCAAGATAGAGATTTATCCGAATTTTGACATAAATAGAGTCCAAGCAATAAATGCTTCATAAAAACCGATTAAAGTGATTAAAACTTTTGAAGTATTCTAATAGAATTTTAGCAAAGATTCAATAAAATTTGTGTTGGTTTATAAATCAAAAATGTGAAATCATCAAAACTAAAAATAACTTTGTTCTAACAAACTCCCCATTTTTTTGATGATTTCAACCCAAAATAATTATTGAACAGGTTATTTTTGAAAATAATTTTTCAGTAAAAAATTTAATCTATACATTGTACACAACACTTCTCATAGCAATATTCATAAGAAGTTATAAGTAACAAATAAGCTAAGGAACAATAGTTTTTCAAAGATCCCCTATCAATATGCAAAGTAAATAACAAAAGAGCTTGATAACTTATTAGGCTTAACATGTCCAATAATATCAAATAGCTTAAAGGCTCAAAGCTCAAAAGCTTAAAAGTCCCTCTGTCAATGTTAGTCAGATATGATAATAGAACTACACAATGCTCATCATATCCACAATAAACAAGATAGCAATACCCACCAACTTATAGCTTTTATCAAACTTCATCAAAGCTTATACCATTTGAGCTTCTTAGCTCAAGCAATTAAACCATTGAGCTTCTTAGCTCATGCATTTTCTCCAAAGCCCAAAATAATAATCAACTTAGAGCTTATGACAATAAGCTATTAAAACTGTTATCCTATCAACCAACGAATCAACTTATGCAACTTAGCATTCCCCCTTGAAATCATCAAAAAACTTAAATGAAAGAGACATTATCAAAGAAAGCTCGAAAAATCATACAAAACAAGATTAAAAAGTAGCAAAATTGAAGCATATAATCCGACTCTTTTACTCGCTTACTTGGAGGAGACGAGTCGATTAAAATGTGGGGAGGTGCCAATATGAAAGGTACTTAAGAAATAGATGAGATTAGCAGCAAAATCACGAATTCGGGTGTAATATATTTGGCCTTTGCTAATTTGGGGCGATTAACCTTAAAAAAAATTAGAATTTCACCCCACAGCTTTTCGAAAATGTTATAAAAATCCAACTATTCAAACAATAACATTATTCAATATGCATTATGCCTAAACGAGCTCGAATAGAGTTAAAAGACGCATCGAATTACGTTTTGCAAAAACATCCGCTAGTTGATCTTCAGACAGAAAAAAATATCTCAATTTCTCCTTTTGAAACACAATCTCTTAGAAAATGATGTCGAGCTACAATATATTTTGTTCAATTGTGATTAAAAGAATTTTGTGAAATATTAATGGCGGAAGTATTATCACTAAAATAGGAATATTTTCAAAATGATTTTATAATACGCCAATGTTTATTTCATCTAAAGTAATTGTGTACAATAAAAAACAACGGAAATATATTGGGATTCAACCGTTGATAAAGAGACACAATTCTACTCTTTAGAAAACCATGAAACTAGACAGTTGCCTAAAAATTACAAAAGTACTTTGGCAACCGTCAATATTTCCGGCATAATCCGAATCACTAAAACCTTTTAAGATAAAACTCTCATTTTTCGGATAGAGTAAGCCATATGAGATAATGCCTTTTAAATAACAAAAAATTCTTTTGGCGGCACTTAAGTGAGATTCCTTTGGATTAATTTGAAAACGAGCGCATAAGCATATGATATGTTGAGTATCAGGTCGACTAGTAGTTAAAAAAAGTAAACTACCAATCATACCTCGATATTTTATTTCGCCGACCGATTTACCTTTTTCATCCTTGTTTAGTTTGAAGTTTGTTGCCATTGGCGCTACTACAGTTCTTCCTTCTTCAATTTCAAATTTCTTAAGAAGTTCCTTTGTGTATTTTTGCATACGCTTAGAGAAATTCTTGAACAAAGATTCATTAGTAGCACCAAAAATAATATCATCAACATATATTTGAACAAAGGCTATCTTGTCTCTTTTTCAAAAATAAATAGAGTGGTTTGCACTTTTCCTCGAACAAAACCCTTTTCAATAAAAAATAAACTAAGTCGATCATACCAAGCTCTAGGTGCTTGTTTTAGGCCATATAAAGTTTTTTGAGTTTGTAGACACCATTTGGTCTAGAGAAGTTTTCAAAAATGGTGGGTTTGTTCTACATAGATTTTTTCTTGAATAAATCCACTTAAAAACGCGGATTTAACATTCATTTGATAAATATTAAATTTTTAAAGCAAGAATAAACAAGTAAAATTCTAATAGCTTCTAATTATTCAACGGGTGCAAAAGTTTTATCAAAATCAATACATTCTTTTTAACAATAACCTTTTTCAACTAACCTTGCTTTATTTCAAATGATGTTGTTTTGATCGTCAAGTTTGTTTCGTAACACCCATTTTGCGTCAATAACTGTATGAGATGAATGACGAGGCACTAATTCCCATATCTGGTTTCTTTCAAATTGATTTAAATATTCTCGCATGGCGTTTAGTAGTACCGGGTAATATAGACTATGTATTATATGAATGGAAAATAAAATATTTTTTAGAGAAGAGAAATGAGTAACATATTCTTTGTTTTGCAAAACCAAAAATCATACAAAGTCTAATGTTCTTACTTAAAGTTATATAAGGTCTCCTTTGAAAATTTTGGAAATCCGGGTATTATAATTGATACCTACTTTCTTGAAAGACATTTAATAAAATCAAGAATATGCACTATAAATATTAATGGCACAAAAATAATGAGATAAATATATTTAACTCTAATAATGCAAAATTTAAGAGAGAGGGAAGAGATACCAACGTCGCCATTGTCAATGGTTGTGTCTTTTTCATTTTTGATCATAATTATACCTTCTTCTTGTGGAGTGATTTTGTTGAGAATATTTTATCCTTTGATCATACGACACGATCATTTGTTATCTATTAGTCAATTTAAATTTTCTTTGACAATAATTACACCGAGTACCTAACATGAAATTATTTTGTGGTACCCTATAGTTTTTTAGTCCATTGGATTAGCATTGAGACTTTTAGGTCTGCAATAAAATATTTTGAGCTATTTCAAGACCGACAAGTATTGATCGTGTGTCCACATTTACAACAATAAAAACATGTAATAGTTTTAGAAGAATAATGATCGGTATAAGTAAAAGTGGGCCTACTTGGTTCTTTGCATATCATTAATAACATTTGGTTATAACAAAGTCCTAATTTCAAATGATCACTACGTTGTACATCAAGAATCTTGGTGATTTTGTCCGTACTCAAGTTAAATTTATTCATTTAATTTCTAAGTCAATCAATAATCTTGACTAGAGATTCATTTTCTTTTTCAAGAGTTCTAACCTTCTATAGTGTGATAATGTGAACACAAGAAAGTGATTCATATGAAACAAGCAAACTAACTTGGGATAACGTTTTAAATCATCCCAAACTATACGTGTTTTTACACTTTGCAACCCGAACTTTGAAAAGTTACTGATTGCAACCTAAACTTTACAAAATTTTACACTTTGCATAAAATTCCGGTTTTACCCCCCGGTTTCGGAAAGTTGGTTTGTAGTTTACACTCTAAACTTTAAAGTTGTTACACTTTGCAACCCGAACGATAAATTTCATTGCATTTTCTTTGATTACTCCCAAAGGTCTTGCGATCCTCGAAAATGGTATCGAGCCTAGGTTTATTAAGAACTTTTAGTTAAATTTATTATATTTATGTAATTAACAATTGGTGAGGAGAATTTACTCCGAGATTATGGATCCTGGACCGATGTCCGAGATGTACACCTTACAGACATATCGTCAAATATTGACGATGTATGCACAAGAACACCTTGACCAGGTTTCATATTGGGAATACCAACATGAAGAAAAGGAACAGCGAGCCGACGGGAAACCTTAAGGCAATGCAAAATGCGAGCGAGAATATTATAAGCGATTCGGATGCTTAACCGGACCTATATGTTCACTTGATGAACCTTCAAGAAACGGTTCATGAAAATTCCCATCGAACAATGATTCCGATGGAGTACCGGAGTGGAACGAGATACTTCCAGATAAATCTAAGATCTCCGAAGATCTTAGAGAAATCCGAAGACGGTGCAAAATTATGGCAACCGCCATATTCATCTACCAAGACAAGTTCATCGGATCGAGAACTGGATGGAGACGATGGTGAAATATCGAAGGAAACTCTTGAACTCCTTCATGATATTCAAAAACGAGTCAAGAACCTGGAGGATGGCCAAGTTCATCCTGGAGGAAGGAAACATATTGATTTTGGGGACGATACCTATTTACACCAAAAGGGGAAACCAACCGAAGTCATACGAAAAATGACGGATGAGGAGAAGCTCATTGCTCTAATCAAAGGAAAATCCATCAAAAATTAAAAAAGATGGATATTGAAAAGATGAATCTTAAAGATCTACACGACCTGGCGAATCCTTCGCGGGATTAGGTATTGTGGATTTAAAGATGAACGCAGTGAGGAATCGGCTTTGGTTACCTATGATCCACAAGGTAGACCAATTCCTCCACCACCGCCACCAATTAATCCTAACGTCGAAGAAAGTGCGGGTTCACATCATGGAGCTCGGGACGAAAGGATGCCACATCTTTGGGGATTTCACGACCGGAGTGATCCACTTTCGGGGACGGAGGTCGAAACCCTCTTGCGGGAACTGCATAACCTACCGGAAGGCCGAATGTTTATCGACGCCTTATGGAAGATCGCATCTCGACCCAATACATCCGTATGGGTTGATGTTAAATCTGGACATCCCGATTTTAAAAACAGCAGAAGTTCTCATTGATGAATGGGCTTCAACTATGAGAATTTCAGCGAGAACCCTCGATCTTACAAAGGATTCATTCATTTTACTCCTTGAAATGAGTCTTGAAGGATCGGTGAAGATTGCAGGATATGACCGATGCTAGTACGAAGAGTTCGGTCACATCAGGGGAATCACTTAAAGGAATTGTCGATGGTATGGCAAAACTATTCAAAATCCAATTCATCGGCACAGGTTATTTCGAGGGATTAGAGGATGAAAAAAGAAAGAAATATAAACAAGCCCTCTATAGCCTTGAGTTACTGGATATTTGTCATATTGACGAATATATCAAGTTGTTCACCGAATACAGGTGGAAATCCAAGATTGAGGAAAAAGAAGCTGCACAGCTATTCTTTGCCAAAATTCCGAGTCCTTGGAGAGAAATGCTTATCAGGGAATACAAGGGTGGAGCTGAAGTAGAAACTGTGGCCAGAAAAATGTCTTTCCTAAAGGCCAAGTTATCTGAATGGTGTTACCAAGCAGCTTTACACAAGAATTACAAGAGATTAAGAGGAATTAACAAAGCAGTTCCTCTATGTTGCATAGATAATGATATCCCAACAGTAGTGGGAGGTCAACCAAGGCGGCACAAAAGGAAGAAGGAGCAAAGCCATCCATACCGCCGAGGAAGTAGCAGCAAAAGAAGTAGGTCTTCATGGAGACCTAGAAGGTTCTGGTCAAAACAAAAGGCCCGAAGTTATAAATCAGGGCAAAGACCAGCACCAAGCAGAAGTAGAGCCTCATCATCAGGTTCTAATCAAGCAAGTACCAAAGAAATCCAGGAGAAGAACTTTCAGGCGTGCTCACACTAGAGCTAATGAAAGTTTCAAAGATCAGTAATTGCTTGGACATGCGAGCAAGAGGGCATATCTCAACGGATTGCCCGGACAATCAAAAACGAGGAGTCGACAGGTTCGAGGCCACACTAGAAATCGAAGAAGGCATTTATTATCGATTTAATACGGTGTATCAATTTGAGGATATTCCCTCGATGAAAGCATCTATGAAGAAGAGATCTATTCGATGATGGAAGTGAATCCAAGATTGAATCGAGTGAAGAAGAAATTCTTCAACAAACGGTCGGGGAGGATATGTCGGATTCCTCTCTCACACTACGGTGTCTCATAAGACTCTTATGAGAATCATGAAGGAAGATCCAAAGCTTCAAGTCTATGATGGATTTACAATCGGAGCTATGGAAAAAGCATTGGATAAGATTGGGTTTCGTAACAGAAAACACCAAATTATTCACGAGTAACAAGCGGAGAACTTGCCATTCGATGGAGTTTACCAGTAACCTGATCGAGATGCAGTTGGTCCCTATTAGAGAAATACAAGAGATCAAAAGCAAAGTTAAAAGAGAAGTTGCAAATACACTCTCATGGATTCATATCGGAGCCATAAGAGTAATTATTAAAGCAACATTCAAAGAAGGAATAGATTCGCCTCTCAATCTTGCTATCTTTGACAAGCGAATCTCGCATCTCAAGGATTCATGCCTTGGAGCGATTCTGAGAAATTTGTATGCGGGGAAATTGGCATTTAATGTCTATCCTAGAATTGCATACAATTTGGGAGATCGAGACTTGAGAGAGTCCTAACCCTTCATCAAGATTTCAAAAGAGTCGATTTGATGAAAGAAGGAAACAGGCCTTACTCGATCACATACAAGATTTCCTATGCTCTCTCGAATACCCATCATTCAAGTATTCTTGAGAAAGGAATTTATTGAAGTCCCAAGAATCTTTGAGGACTTTGCCGAGTGGTGTTACCGAAATCATTGAATCTCCAACTATTAAGGAGATTGATATGATAATTCAAGATCAACCAGATCTTCAACAAAAGTCGGAGTCTCGAGTTGAGCACAGAAGGATGTCTTTCGGCAAAGAAGCAGAATGGTGAGTAGTAGCCGTTGGGAAGAAAGGAGACCAAAATGCGGTTCAACGCATACCCGATGTTTTTAAAACAGCAGGAGAGCCGAAATGTCCGAGAAGGATGGCGAGAGGTTGACGTAATATTCGACATCACTCAAAAGGATAACATTTTTCCTTGTGATGTTCTATATTATCTCCAACAACCAATCGTTGGAAGGTATCAAGAAGCCTGAAGATAGGAGAAATTGAGCTTACTATCACAGGAGTTGCGGGAAAATACGAGAACAATTAATACTTGGGAATTGAATTTCTTGAGGATCATAAACCTTGGGAAAGATTACAAGACGGAATGGAGTTTACAATGGCGAATAAAAGATACTGAGAATCGAGATGACCACTAGTCCATTCTCCATATACATTTCTATTGGAATGTTATATGTCAATACAAAGCCGAGTATTTATTTGCCTATATTGATTCAGTGCGGAATATGTACTTGCAAAGCGGATGTTTTTCCTAAAGAAATTGGAGAAGATTTACCACTATTGCGGGAAGAGATTTCTCTAAAAGGATTCTTATCCTTAACAGGGAATTAAACAAGCGAAATAATGATCGGAGGCGCGGGCGTGCCCCATGGTACAAAGTAAAGACACCACCAATCTATTTCCATGATACAAAGTGCGATATTTTGCTTTGGGAAACAATTTCCTACAAACATTCAAGCGGTTCACACAAGAGAAAGAGACGAGAAGACTTATTTTCACAACCTTATGTGATCATAAGATTATTGTCCGTAGATCGCGGAAGCATTTTACGAAAAAATGCCCATTAATTTTCGCAGACAAGCGTGGTGATGAAGCCAAACTTCGCAATCCAAAAATGGCGGATCGAAGGAAATTTGGTGAAGCTTTATTATCCTATAGACAATTTGGTTCAATCCGAGAAGGATCGGAAGATATGGGATAATAACTTGTATTCATTCGAGTACAAGGAGAAGAACGAGTCACTCCGGAAGCCATTGCGGGATTATGGATGAGTCTAATGGAGAATCCACGAGTGATGTAACCATAGAGGAACAAATATCACTCGAAGATATCAAGAAGAAGATCCAAAGGAATTACAATGAAGATCCTTTGGCTTGGTGGGATAAGAACGAGCTTAAAGCTTCCTTAAAGGTTAAACCTGGAAAGGAGTACGAGTTCGTAAGATTCAAGCCAATCCTTATGAACCAGGAGGATCGTGAGGATATGCAGAAGATACTTAAGGAACATCTTGACCTTAAGTTAATCTCACCTGGAGTTTCTCCATCAAAGAAATCCGAGGGTTCTTAGTCAGAAACCATGGAGAAATCAAAAGAGGAAAGCCAAGACTTGTTATTAATTACAAAGGAATTAATAACATTTTGGAGTTCGACGGATACTATATCCCAAGCAGAGAACATCTGGTTAACTGTATCAAAGGTGCCAAGATATTCTCAAAGTTCGATTGCAAGTCCGGATTCTACCGATTAAGATGGAGGAAGAAAGTAAGAAGTTTACGACTTTCTCTACACCACGGGGACACTATATTTGGAACGTGATGCCTATGGGATTGGCTAACGCACCCCGGATATATCAAAGAAAGATGGATAATCTTTTCAAAGATTATTTCGATTTCATGTTCGTGTATATCGACGACATTCTAATCGCATCAAAGAACATGAAGGAGCATCTCAAACATTTGGAAATATTTTCGATGTTTGTCACAAAGAAGGATTAGTACATTTGGAAAAGAAGGCGTGTAATCGCAACAAGACATTGAATTCCTCGGAATTGAAATCGATGAATCGGAATTTTTCTGAGAATCATATTGTGGAAAAGATACGAGGATTTCGGATACACTTAAAGACAAGAAGCGGCTTGAGTTTTAAGGAGTTGTTAATTTTCTTTGGAATGTTTATTAACAATCTAGCATACTACGAGGAAGGTGTTTAGCCCATTCTTGAAAAAAGATGCATATTCAAATGGGAAGATGAACATCAAGAAGGAATTAAGCAACTTAAAGAAGTTTTTAAACGACTTCCAAAGCTTGCGATTCCCAAGACGAGGACGAATCGGTTCTATATACGGATGCCAGTGATGATTGGTGGGCGGCGCCTTACGAAAGTCACACCAAACGAGGAAGTGCCATGCGAATCTTTGCGGTTTATTCACCCCTAGTGAAGCAACTTCGGTGGCATATTAACGAAAAAGAATTCTTCGCGATCGATGAAAGGCTTTTAAAAAATGGCCTCTATTTTCTACTGGCTAAAAAGTTTACTTTAAAAATTGATAATTCTAGTGTCAAGGCTTTTACGAAAAACAAAATTGAATCAAAACCGAGAAAAGGCTCGATTACTTAGATGGCAAGCTGAATGTCAATATTATGATTATGATATTGTCATTATAAAATCTCATGAAAATATTCTTGCAGATTTTTGACACGAGATGGAAGGACGCGTTCGTTGTCGACGAGGTCCTTAAACGAGTAAGACATCTCGGGAAAACCTGGAGAGTCTAGAACGAGATTTTGGGACGTTATGTCTCAATGCGTAAGTTGCCGGATTCGACTTCAACAGCGGTGACCAAAATCCGTTTCTAGTCAAATACGAGCATGCCGGTTGCTCAAGGACAATTGTTCTTAGCAGATCGCAAGGGCCTCTCTTCCAGGCCGCATCTCCTACGGTGCAAAAAGGGGCCGAGAGAGTACGGGGCTCTAACCCGGAGGTTATGGATTCAAGTACCATAATCACAAGTGTTGCGGTGATGCATCCCCCGAGGTGTACAAATCAGAATGCGAATGTTGAAGCTCCGTGTCACAACCCGAGTCTTCAAGTCAACCCAAAGACCTCTGTGGTAAAAGAGGGAGAGTTGAATCTTAGGCCACGAGACAGGCAAATCTAAGGTTCAAACTGACGAAATAAGATTTCTCCTATGCGGTATATCGGATGCAATGGGAGAAACTAGTTACAAGACAAGGTATTAACCTTAAAAAACAATGGTTGATATCTCGAGGCAAGTATCCCGAGTTTGGATGAAACCAGAAGTCATCCAAATGAAGTACGGGAATGGTATACTTTTGGAGCTTTAGCTTCAATCTATACCGTGTCACCGGATTCCCGTAAATCTCAAAATTACCAAAATGGATTGGGGGAAGCGATTTACGAGACTTGGGCCAATAATCCACACTTGGCCGAGGCGATATTTTGGAATCGTATTTTATCGGTGCGGCTCACGAACCAAATGAAGAAAGGCTTTAATGAAGCTTTTCATTTCATCAAGCTAAGAAGACCGGATGGAAATGCTTTAAAATATATTAAGCGGCTTCACCTAGGAAGAAGGACCAATGTTAGTAGGAGCATTTTAAAAGACGAAGCTTCTACCAGGCGAGCATGGGGTCTTTGGGTTTGTCTAATCGAAATGGACAAAGTTAAATATCCATTCAAGTTCTTCCGAATTCGGCAAATGGATCTTTCCTTTTGAATTCGATGACTGGATCAACCACAGGGTTTGCGAGAAGAACTCTTTGAGACCAAAAGAAGAATTCTCTCGGAAAACAAGATTCCGGCAAGCAAAGAAACTTACCGAAATTCTCGTAACATGGCGCATGTTGGCCGTTGGGTCGACCGGATCATCAAGCATGCCCCGAACAAAAGGAACCCGAGTTTGGGAAAGGATTCCGACCCAAACCCGACCGACAAGATCATGCAAATTGAAAGGATAAGGGCCCAACTCACAAAACGCGTGATCCTCGGGGACCACGTAAACCAAATTTTTAAAAGATTCCCGACAAACATCACATGGGCCGAGTCACGCGGGAGAAAAAGTAAACCACCGGCGAGGCAATAATGTGGATATGACGTAAGCGTGACGTCATATATATCGGCAAGATTTGAAGTCCGCCTTTGAAGTCCGGACTTACCTCTATAAAATGCGAGGATTTGAAGGAAGGCGAGGACATCGAACATTTTCCTTAGTTTTCTTATAATAAAGTCTCGAGAAAAATTTGTAATATTTTGAGTGTTTTAGTTTTTAAGTTTTTATGTGTTTTCGAGTGCAAGCCTCATACATGAGAGGCTAAACAAGTATTCTCCTCCCAAAAGGAGATTACTAATGTAATAAATTTTTCTTTAAGTTCTTAATAAAATAAAGGCCGTTTGTTCAACATGTGTTCATGATGTACTATTGATCAATCCCCTTTGAAGAATTACTTTTACGCCTTGGAGTAGGAAATGAACCAAGGTCATGTTGTCTTTGGCGGTTTACGAAGGAGTCGGATAACTTGCGATCATCTTCCCCGAGGGTGAGGTTGAACAGAAGGAGCCGTCATTCGTCAAAAGATCCTGGGGCGATAATTTTCCGATCGTGGCATTGCGAACCACTTAACCCGTCTTTGTTTCGGTCAAAAGAGGTATGAATTTTAAGGGATTTATTAATTTTGAAGCATGTTGGGCCTGATATGGTCGTAATGGACTATTTTTATTTTCGATCTAAAGACCCAATTTGTATACGGATAAATACTTGAAATAAGATCCTGATAGAAGTATGTCTTGTTGAGTTTATAGTGGAAACCCGACATGATCCATTTAAAACCTCTCGAATAGAGACTGGATCTAAGTAGGTGTAACAATGCCACGAACAAAACAAGTTCTGAGAAAAATCGGGTTCTTATTTCTCGAAAAATCCGAAAAACAAATTGTTTAGGGAGTGAAAAACCTTTGATTATAGTATAATGCAATATATTTATCCTTATGGAGCAATGCAACAAATTAGAGTTTAAAGGGATAACTAGAACTATTGTTATTAAAGAATAAAATCCTAGGGGCAAAATGGTCCAAAAGTTGCAAAGAGTAATTATTTTCGTAGTTCGGGATGCAAAAGGATAAAAATAAAAGTCTAGGTTGTGAAGTGTAAAAGGGGTAAAGTTGGGGTGGTTAAAAATAATTATCTCAACTAACTTTTTCATTTTTCATAGTGTTGATTCTTTTTTGAAATTTTTGTATTTAACTAGCATGCTTTGTAAGTCATTTTGAAGTTCATCATAGTTATCTTGCAATTCATTAATAAAAGAGATAGAAGAATTAGCGTACCTCATTGTCTTCATCAATGCCCATTAGACATTGTTCGAATTCTTCATCATCATATCGGATGTTGCAAGAAACTCATCCCATGTTTTTGCCTCGGCTTTGGCATTCAAGGCTTTTAATTTTCTGTGAAATTGCTTCTTTTTTCTTTGTTCTTCCTCTCCTTTTGGACAATATATAGTGTTCGGATTTTCTGCACTTAAAACAGAATTGATTCTCGCCTTTCTTTCCTTGTTTTTATTATAAAATTTTGTAATTTTTCTAAGAAGGTAATCATCAGCTTCATCTGCATCTTCATAATCACTTGAATATTAAGTTTTCGATCTTGAGGCAATGCCTTTTGGAGTTGGTTCCATATTCAGTTTAGAAGTTGATGTTCTAGAACTACTCTTTTCATTGTTGTAGACCTCATAGATGAGAATATTGCCCATAAGTTAGTCGATCTTGAAAGTCTTAAGATTTTGAGCTTCCAATATCGTCGTGACTTTTTCGGACCAAGAAGATGGTAGAGCATTTATTACCTTTGTAACCTTATCTTCTCCGGATATGATTTTTCCAAGAGCCACCAAAGGATTTACAATGTTGTCGAGTCATTCGATCAGCTTGGAAATATATTCACCTTCAAACATGGTGAATTATTCAAATTCCTTAAATCAACATGGTTTTCCAGGCTTGTTTTATCTTCTTTGTGCATTCATAGATAACTTCCAATTTTGTCCACACATCATGAGCGGATCGAATTCTTCTAATACGATTATACTCTATAGTGGTAAGAGAGCAATGAAGAATATCAAGAGCTTTATCATTTAAGGAGAATATTTTCTTTCTTTATCATCGATTTCCTTGAAAATCTTTAAGACCTAGTGTTCCATCCTCCATTTTGATTATTGAGATGGACATTCCGTTTTTGACCGCACTCCAAATATCGAATCCACAACCTTGTAAGAAACACGCATTCCATCTACAAAAAAACATAATTGTTGGAGTCGAAAAGAGACATCTTGTTGGATGAAGCACCGGTTGGAACATAGCTCTCATTCATACCCATGGATCTTTCATCATTACTCGCAAATAATAAATGAGCTTACCAAAGAGTTTAGCTTTGATACCACTTGTTAGTTTAAGTGGCTATGAAAATCTAGAGGGGGTGCATAGACTTTCTCGATTTCTCGGTTTTTCTTCTTTTTCTTATATATGAAGATCTTCAAGAATGTAAGAGATATGAGAAGAATGAACACAATGATATATAGTGGTTTCATCTACCTAGAACTTAATCCACTACCACCTGGTATGTTCGAGTGGATTTTGAAAATAAAATTTTATTAATCAATACCAAACGATTACAACTCAACAAGAAGAGCACCAAATTCTTCTTACACCAACAACCTTGATCAAACTCTTCCAACTCGAAAAAATCCACACTCTTCCGGACCTCAAAGAGCATCAAATTGTTCAACATAAAAAGTACCAACTAACTCTAATCTACCAAATGTGTTCTTGCCAAAAGAACACTAATAAGAATTTCTTGTTTCAGATGATGTAACAAATACAATAAAGGTTACACATTGAATGAAATATTACACCTCAAAAGTGCAAGTATAATCAAGAAGAAAAGCCTATAAAGCAAGATTTGAAAGTGTTGTGCTTAGGCTATTACAACAAAAATATTGAAAATGAAGTACAATAAATTTGATGATAATTTCTTGTTGCGTTGTAGAATTATGTTTTGTATATTCTTGTCTTTTGATCCTTCAAAATCCCCAACTATTTATAGAGGAGCTTCAAGATTTGGTGTCTAACATAGACTCCTCAATTTTGAAATTTGTCAGCAAAACAAGGATCAGAAGATCTTCAAAAATAGTTAAGAAACGATAATGTAAATCTTGCTGATAAGTGTTCTTTCTTTAGGCCGTGTGTATGTGACTTGGAGATTACCGAAACTGAACCGATATCCGAACCGAAAAATCTCCAAACCAAAAATATCCGTTGACCTTTTGACTTTCCTCGAACCGGACCATCCCGAAAATATTTTTGGTATAGTTTTGGAGATTTTTCAAATACTCGTATAGAGAATCATACGAAACCATACCGAACCACTCCGAAACGAGGACCCGAAGCTAGAATCGATTTTAAAGATGTTATATAAATACATATACATTATTTCTATTTTCTTTATACATTTATATGAATTAAATACAAATTATTTGGAATTAAATTGAATATCAAATTATTTCTAAAAAAAATCATAATATTGCAACTATTATGAATTTTAAAAGGATTTAATATTAATAATAGAGTAAATCATTTGAAATTAAGATTAGTTAAGTGATTAGTAAATAGCACTAACAATATAAAAAAAATCATATTTTAATTTTTTTACCACATCACATTAATTATAAATATAATTTTATTGATTATGTTAAGTTATTAAGTATGAGATACTGAGATTATAAATTTGTACAATTTTTTGTTTCATTATCAAAATTATTAGTTAATTATAATTATTCTAAGTCAATAGTAGGACAATTGGCCAAATAATAGAATATTATTTGTATTAGAGATTATTAAGCTTAGAATTTAGGATTGTGTTACATAATGGTTTTAGTTTTTATGACTTGAAGTATATCCATTTGGTGATTTTTATTGATTTTTTTTCAAATTTATATAATTTATTTATGACTAATCCCGAATCCCCATCCCGAACCGGACCATACCGTACCGTACCATTAGAACCGAATATCCGTCCCGAACCGTACAGAAAGTTCGGTACGGTTTGTGATGGAGATTATTTTTCTATGATTTGGTTCTGGAGATTTATTTTTAGAATCTCCGAACTTTGGGACGGTACTAGAGATTTCTAAATCTCCGAACCATCCTGTCCCGTGCACACCCCTAGTTGCTGCAACTAATAGAATTTGCTGTCAAATTGTTTATAGCGACCGGTCGCAATATGTAAAACTCAAAAGTTTAAACAGTTGGATCAGGATTTGATATGGGTTGCCATCAAGGGAGACCAGTCTCTATATAGGGCGACCAATCTCTATACTATATGGACCAGTTGCTATCAATACAAAGAAGAAAATAAATTTTCAGGATACAGGTTGCTGTCACAATTTGCTATACTATAGAGACCGATCGTCGTACCATATAGGCCAGTCGCTGTACATAGAGTCCGATGGCTGTCAATACAGAGTAAAAAATCAAATTTTGGGCAAAACATAGATATCGGTCGCCCTATACTTTTTGGGAAAAAAACTAATACTTTTAAAGAGAACTATTAATATATTTTAGAGGAAAAACTAATACTTTTTAGGAGGAATTACTAAAATACTTTTAAGCGGATAACTTAATACATTTACAGGGGACTACTATGCTTTTGAGGAAAAAAAATAACATTTCTTAGGAGAACTACTAAAATACTGTTTTCAAGAAACTTTAATAGTTTTTCGATGAACTATTAATACTTTTCTTGGGAAAAACTAATACTTTTCAAGG
The DNA here is from genome assembly GCA_016081115.2 of Rehmannia glutinosa. Classification (NCBI taxonomy): domain Eukaryota; kingdom Viridiplantae; phylum Streptophyta; class Magnoliopsida; order Lamiales; family Orobanchaceae; genus Rehmannia; species Rehmannia glutinosa. The sequence goes on along the minus strand of CM071926.1, from coordinate 161,331,066 downwards.
CCCTAGTGATAGTATGCGACAACCTATTAGTACAAAATGCTACCGACTGCAGTGATACTATGACACCGCTTATACTACGAAAACGCCACCATCCCTAGAATATTACTTAAAGGCCATATATAGCCCAATATTTCAAAGATGCCATTGGGTTTGAGTTTGGGTTTATGATCCGTCTGGTGGATTTTGACCCGTTAGACCTTCCAACATGATTTTTTGCCTTTATATTTTGTATTTTCCAGAATAATATGAGCAAATTTTGTCACATAACTAAGATTTATCGAATTATTGCCAAATTAGCCTTAACCGAGATACGAATTTGAAGAGGTAACAAATTACTCCCAAATCCGAGATTGGTTATTATGTTACTGTTAGTGTTAGCCAGTAGCAAGGTGAAACTTGTACGTATTTGCAAATTCAATGGTGCTTAATTCTGCCATAAGTATAACCAGTGAATTATTTATGCTCAAATAAACTAATTAAGGTTGATGAAGAGAAATATAATCGTGATCAGCATGACATAAAACGTGTGAATTAGTGTTGACCAATGAGTGAATTTTTATTTAAAAGATAACTATTGATGCATAATTTGTATCGTAGGGAATTAAATGATAATTTTGATATGAGCTAAAAATCAAAAGAAAGATTGCAAAATCTGAGGGTCCAAATATTTAAGTTGATGTCCATGAAAATTGCAGGCACGTTCATGTCTAATAATTAATTAGCAGAAATTAAAAACTGAAATTCCATAATTAATTATATATCCACGCAAAACTCAACCAGGCAATTATTAATCAAACAATTCATATATATATATATATATATATATATATAGTGGCGGACAGAGGGGGACAAGGGGGCTGCTGCCCCCAAAATTTTCCAAAATTATTTTTTCCCCCAAAAGTTTTTTAAATTATTTTTTATAGCTAAAATAGGGAATTTTTTTACAATTGCCCCCAAAACTTTGATAAAAAACTTCAAATAGTTGTGTTTTACAATTGTCCCCAAATTTTTTTTTCTCATAGTTTAAATATATGAACTCGGTCCGTTTTTCGCCCCAAAGCCGTAATCCTGCGTCCGTCACTATATATATATATATATATATCTTAATGATTGATGATAAAATATTGATCAAAACAAATAGTTAGTTTCCCATGACCGCCAAACACCACATCATCTATAAATTGGAACCTCTAGTACACACATGACACAACTGCAAATTAAAGTAATTATTAATTAATTAAGATCCAAAATATGGCCATCAATCTGAAAGCTTCATGGTTCATAATCTCAATGTTAATGGTGTTTGTCGCATTTAAAGGCTCGGCCCAACCATTCGATTGTCCTTCAGTTACTTTAGATCAGGTCGAGCAGATTATTGATAATTGCACATCGGAGAATATGCAGATTACGACATGCTGTAATGGAGCCAAAACCCTCAATTTCAGTTGCGAATGTTTATCCACTTTCACAAATATTCCTGTCGTAGGTAGCACTGTTGCTATTGGTCTGCGTACTGTTGCACAAATATGCAACATTACTATTCCCGAAGGAGCAGCCTGCTTCACTACATGAGGTACATCGATCATATATATATTCTTGCAATTAATTAATTATTAATTCTTGATTAATTAATATTAATTATTAACTAACTATATATATATATTCGTATAACTCATGTTGATTAATTTTGTGGATCTTCTTTTCATTTTCAGGCTAGGTGCATGTTACAAACTAATTACATCTCCGGTCATGCATCAAGATATCTAGACGGCGACGTTGATCCAATCAATTTAATATGTGTTAATTTACTTTAATAAATTAAAGTTTGTTGTAATTTCCCATTAATTCGTTTCTTATTTATGTGTGAATGTATGCATGCTTATGTGCTTTTTGATTTTCCTTAATTGTGTAATGCTTATGTAATTGTGAATTCCCAATCTTTACAATGATTAAATTAACAGTATCCCTAGAATTAATTTATATACTCGCACACAAGATGTATGTTTGAAAGGAGAGTGTCTTGTTAATATTCCATTCTCTCCTTTCGAGCATATACGCATCGTGTCTCTCCGAGTCTTCTGGGCTAGTTGATGTCCCATCTAATTGAACCCCGAAATTCGATAAGATCACAGGCAAAATTGCAAAATATACCCAATAACTTTTAAGTAGTGGCAAAAGAAGACTATATTTTGTTTAAGTGGCAATTTATGCCCTGGACAATTTTGCCCTTATGGCCCAATAGCAAATTAGGTCCTTTATCTTTCAAAGGTAGCAATTATAATCCTATAACTTTCAAAATTTAGCAATTTCAATCCTTTCATACCCCGCTATTTTTTTCCAAAAACCCCAATTTCAAGGATTATGAAAATTTACATTTTCGATACCTATTCCGTTCGTGGCATTGTTACACCTACTTAGATCCAGTCTCTATTCGAGAGGTTTTAAGTGGATCATGTCGGGTTTCGACTATAAACTCAATATGACATACTTACGTAAATGCTTCATAATTCAAAATCGATTTGGACTAAAGTGTTTAGATAAAATGGATATAGTCCATTACGACCATATCGAGCCCAACATGCTTCCGTAAAATTAATAAATCCCTTAAAATTCATACCTTCTTTGACCAAAAAAGACCGGGTTAAATGGTTCGCAACACCACCAATCGGAAAATTATTGCCCCGGATCGTTTGACAAACGGCTCTCTCACTTGTTCAACCTCACCCTTAGGGAAGATGATCTGCAAGTTATCCGACTCCTTCAAGAATCGCCAAAGACGACCTTGGTTCGTTTCCTACTCCGGGCGTATAAGTAATTCTTAAACGGGATGAATTAATAGAACATTATGAACACATGTTAAAGCGAGAAAGCCTCTTTTTATTAAGAACTTATAGAAATATTTATTACATTAGTAATCTCCTTTTGGGAGGAGAATCTTGGTTTAGCCTCTCATAGATGAGGCTTGCACTCAAAACACATAAAATTTTGAAAACTAAAACACTCAAAATTATTACAAATTTTCACTCGAGACTTTATTATAAGAAAACTAAGGAAAATGTTCGATGTCCTCGAACTTCCTTCAAATCCTGCATTTTATAGAGGTAAATTCGGACTTCAAAGGCGGACTTCAAATCTTGGCGATATATATGACGTTCTTGCTTACATTATATCCCACATTATTGCCTCGCCCGGTGGTTTTCTTTTTCTCCCGCGTGACTCGGCCCATATGATGTCCGTGGGGAATCTTTTAAAAATTTTGTTTATGTGGTCCCAGAGGATAACGCGTCTTGTGAGTAGGCCCTTATGCTTTCACCGCATGATCTTGTCGGTCGGGTTTGGGTCGAATCCTTTCCCAAACTCGGGTTCTTTCTGTTCGGGGCATGCTTGACGATCCGGTCGATCCAACGGCCAACATGCGCCATGTTCTGACGAGAATTTTCGGTAAGTTTCTTTGCTTGCGAGAATCTTGTTCTCCCGAGAATTCTTCTTTTGGTCTTGAAGAGTTCATCTGCAAATCCTGTGGTTGATCCAGTCATCGAATTCAAAAGGAAAGATCCATTTGTCGAATTTTGGAAGAACTTGAATGGATATTTGACCTTGTCCATTTCCGTTAGACAAACCCAAAGACCCCATGCTCGTGCGGTAGAAGCTTCGTCTTGAGAAAAAATGCTCCCATTAACACTTTGTCCTTCTTCCTGAAGCGCCTTAATGTATTTTAAAGCATTTCCATCCGATCTTCTTAGCTTGATGAAATGAAAAGCTTCATTAAAGCCTTTCTTCTTTGGTTCAGGAAGCCGCACCGATAAAATACGATTCCAAAATATCTCATCGGCCAAGTGTGGATTATTGGCCCAGGTCTCTAAAATCGCCCCAATCCATTTAGGTAATTTTGAAATTTAAGGAATCCTGGTGACACGGTATAGATTGAAGCTAAAGCTCCAAAAGTATACCATTCCTCGTACTTCATTTGGATGACTTCTGGTTTCATCCAAACTGGGGATACTTGCCTGAGATATCAACCATTGTTTTCTCTGGGTTAATACCTTGTCTTGTAACTAGTTTCTCCCATTGCCGTTGATATACCTGCATAGGAGAAATCTTATTCTCGTCGATTTGAACCTTAGATTTGCACATGTCGTGGCCTAAGATTCAACTCTCCCTTTTACCCCAGTCTTTGGGTTGACTTGAAGACTCGGGTTGTGACACCGGAGCTTCAACATTCATTACTGATTTGTACACCCTTAGGGGATGCATCACCGCAACACTTGTGATTATGGTACTTGAATCCATAACCTCCGGGTTAGAGCCCCGTACTCTCTCGGCCCCTTTTTGCACCGTAAGGGATCTTTGCTGGAAGAGAGGCCCTTGCGGCGCTAAGAACAATTGTCCTTGAGCGAACCGATATGCTCGTATTTGACTAGAAATGGATTTCTGGTCAGCCTATTGAAGTTGTCCAACAACTTCTGCATTGAACATAACATCCCAAAGTCTCGTTCTAGACTCTCCGGGTTTTCCCGAGATGTCTTACTCGTTTAAGGACCTCGTCAAATCGAACAACGCGTCCTTCCATCTCGTGTCAAGAAATCGCAAGAATATTTTCATGAGATTTTATAATGACAATATCATAATCATAATATTGACATTCAGCTTGCCATCTAAGTAATCGAGCCTTTTCTCGGTTTTGATTCAATTTGTTTTTCGAAAAGCCTTGACACTTGAATTATCAATTTTTAAAGTAAACTTTTTAGCCACTAAAAATAGAGGCCATTTTTTAAAAGCCTTTACATTGCAAATAATTTTTTCGTTAATATGCCACCGAGTTGCTTCACTAGGGTGAATAAACCGCTACGATATCTGCATGGCACTTTCTCGTTTGGTTTGACTTTCGTAGAACTGCCCCACCAATCATCATCAGCATCTGTGTAAAGAACCAATTCGTCCTCGTCTTGGGAATTGCAAGCTTTGGAAGCTTTTTACAAACTTCTTTAAGTTGCTTAATTACTTCTTGATGTTCATCTTCCCATTTGAATCTTTGCATCTTTTTTTTTAAGCAATGGGCTAAACACACCTTCTTAGTATGCGGTTGTTAATGAACATCCCAAAGAAATTAACAACTCCAAGAAAACTCTCAAGTCGCTTCTTGTCTTTCAAAGGTATCCGGAAATCCCCGTATCTTTTCCACAATATGATTAATAGAATAATTCCAGATTCATCGATTTCAATTCCGAGGAATTCAATCTGTCTTGTTGCAATTACCGCCTTCTTTTCCGAAAGCACTAATCCTTCTTTGTGACAAACATCTGAAAATATTTCCAAATGTTTGAGATGCTCATTCATGTTCTTTGAAGCGATAAGAATATCATCAATGTATACGAACATGAAGCTGAAATAATCCTTGAAAAGATTATCCATCTTTCTTTGATATATTTGGGGTGCGTTAGCCAATCCCATAGGCATCACGTTCCAAATATAGTGTCCCCTGTGGTGTAGAGAAAGCTGTAAACTTTTTACTTTCTTCCTCCATCTTAATCTGGTAGAATCCAGGCTTGCAATCGAACTTTGAGAATATCTTGTCACCTTTGATGCAGTTAACCAGATGTTCTCTACTTGGGATATAGTATCCGTCGAACTCCAAAATGTTATTAATCCCTTTGTAGTTAATAACAAGTCTTGGCTTTCCTCTTTTGATTTCTCCATGGTTTCGACTAAGAATCACTGGGTCACTTTGTATGGAGAAACTCCTGGTGAAATTAACTTAAGGTCAAGATGTTCCTTAAGTATCTTCTGCATATCCTTACGATCCTCCGGGTTCATAAGGATTGGATTGAATCTTACGAACTCGTACTCCTTTCCAGGTTTAACCTTTAAGGATGCTTTGAGCTCATTCTTATCCCACCATGCCAAAGGATCTTCATTGTAATTCCTTTGGATCTTCTTCTTAATGTCCTCGAGTGATATTTGTTCCTCCAGGGTCACATCACTCTGCGAATTCTCCATTAGACTCGTCCATAAGTTCCGCAATGGCTTCTGTTACTCGTTCTTCTCCTTGTACCCTGAATGAGTACAAGTTATTATCCCATATCTTGATCCTTTTGAATGGAACCAAATTGTCTATAGGATAATAAAGCTTCACCAAATTTCCTTCGATCCGCCATTTTTGGATTTGAAGTTTGGCTTCATCACCTCGCTTGCGAAAAATTAATAGGCATTTTTACGTAAATGCTTCCCGCATCATTTGGACAATGATCTTATGATCACATAATGTTGTGAAAATAAGTCTTCTTGTCTCATTCTCCTGTGTAAATCTCTTGAATGTTTGTAGGAAATTGTTTCCTAGCAAAACATCTGCACCTGTATCATGGAAATAGATTGGTGGCGTTTTCACTTTGTACCATGGGGTACCGCCTGCACCTCCGATCATGATTTCTGCTTGTTTAATTCCTCTATTAAGAATAAGGATTCTTTTAGAGAAATCTCTTCCTGCAATAGCTGGTAAATCTTCTCCAATTTCTTTAGGAAAAACATCCGGCTTTGCAGTACATATTCCGGCTCCTGAATCAATATAGGCGGCGAAATACTCGGCCTTGTATTCAGCATATAACATTCCAATTGAAATGTATATGGAGAATGGACTAGTGGTCATCTGATTCTGTATCTTTTATCAGCCACTGTGAACTCCATTCCTTCTTGTAATCTTTCCCAAGGTTTATGATCCTCAAGAAATTCAATTCCCAAGTATTAATTGTTCTGGAGATTTTTCCTGCTACTCTGAGATAGTCACTCAATTTCACCTATCTTGAACTTCCTTGATACCTTCCCACTATAGGTTGTTGGAGATAATACAGAACATCACAAGGAAAAATATTATCTTTTTGAGTGATGTCGAATATTACTTCAACCTCTCGCCATCCTTCTGGACATTTCAGCTCTCCTGCTGTTTTGAAAACATCGGGGATACGCTGAACTGTACTTGGTCTCCTTTCTTCCCAACGCCTGCTACTCACCATTATGTCCTGCTGGAAAGACATCCTTCTGGGCTCAACTCTGAGACTTCGACTTTTGTTGAAGACTGGTTGATCTTGAATTATCATATCGATCTCATTTATAGTTGGAGATTCAATGATTTCTGTAGAACCACACTTTGCAAAGTCCTCAAAGATTCTTGGGACTTCAATAAATTCCTTTCTCAAGAATACTTGAATGATGGGTATTCGAGAGAGCATATAAAATCTTGTATGTGATCGAGTAAGGCCTATTTCCTTCTTTCATCAAATCGACTCTTTTGAAATCTTGATAAAGAGTTAGGACTCTATTAAAATCTCGAGCTCCCAAATTGTATGCAATTCTTGGATAGACATTGAATGCTAATTTTCCTGCATACAAATTTCCTGTTACCGCTCCAAGGCATGAATCCTTGAGATGTGAGATTCGCTTGTCAAAAATAGCAAGATTGAGTGGCGAATCTATTCCTTCCTTGAATGTTGCCTTAATAATTACTCTTATGGCTCCAATGTGAATCCATGAGAGTGTATTTGCAACTTCTCTTTTAACTCTGCTTTTGATCTCTTGTATTTCTCTAATAGGGACCAACTGCATCTCGATCAGGTTACCGGTAAACTCCATCGGAATGGCAAATTCTCCGGTTGTTACCCTGTGAATAATTTGGTGTTTTCTGTTACGAAACCCAATCTTATCCAATGCTTTTTCCATAGCTCCAATTGTAAATCCATCATAGACTTGAAGCTTTGGATCTTCCTTCATGATTCTCATAAGAGTTTTATGAGAAACCGTCGTATGAGAGAGGAATCCTGACATATCCTCCCTGACTGTCTGCTGAAAAATTTCTTCTTCACTCTGATTCTAAGCTGGATTCACTTCCATCATCAGAATAGATCTCTTCTTCATAGATGCTTTCATCTGAGGGAATATCCTCAAATTGATACACCTGTATTAAATCCACGATAATAGATGCCTTCTTCAATTTACGTGTAGCTTCGAATCCTCGACTCCTCGTTTTTTGATTGTGCCGGGCAATCCGTTGAGATATGCCCTCTTGCTCCGCATGTCCAACAATTACAGTCTTTGAAACTTTCATTAGCTCTGGTGTGAGCACTCCTGAAAGTTCTTCTCCCTGGATTTCTGCTGGTACTTGCTTGATTAGAACCTGATGATGAGGCTCTACTCCTGCTTGGTGCTTGGTCTTTGCCTTGATTTATAACTTCAGGCTTTTGTTTTGACGAACCTTCTAGGTCTCCATGAAGACCTGCTTCTTTTCTTCTTCTTCCTCGGCGGTATGGATGGCTTCTATCCTTCTTCTTCTTGTGCGCCTTAGTTGACCTCCCACAATCCGTTGGGATATCATTATCCACGCAACATAGAGGAACTGTTTTGTCAATTCCCCTTAATCTTTTGTAATTCTTGTATAGGGCTGCTTGGTAACACCATTCAGATAACTTGGCCTTTAGGAAAGACATTTTTCTGGCCATAGTTTCTACTTCAACTCCTCCTTTGTATTCCCCGATAAGCATTTCTCTCCGGGGACTCGAAATCTTGGCAAAGAATAGTTGTGCGATTTCTTTTTCCTCAATCTTGGATTTCCACCGGTATTCGGTGAACAACTTGATATATTCGTCAATATGATAAATATCCAAGATGCTCAAGGCTATAGAGGGCTTGTTTATATCTCTTTCTTTTTTCATCCTCTAATCCTCTCGAATATCTATATGCCGATGTACCGGATTTTGAATAGTTTTGCCATACCATCGATAATTCCTTTAAGTGATTCCCCTAATGTGACCGAACTTTTCGTACTAGCATCGGTCATATCCCGGAGGCAATCTTCACCGATCCTTCAAGACTCATTTCAAGTAGTAAAATGAATGAATCCTTTGTAAGATCGAGGGTTCTCTTTGAAATTCTCATAGTTGAAGCCCATTCATCAATGAGGACTTCTCTATTTTTAAAATGCAGGATGTCCAGTTAACATCAACCCATATGGATGTATTGGGTCGAGTGCGATCTTCCATAAGGCGTATGATAAACATTCGGCCTTCTAGTAGGTTGTCTAGTTCTGCAAGAAGGTTTTGACCTCCTGTTCTGAAAGTGGATCACTCGCCCGATCGTGAAATCCTCGGCATGTGGCATCCTCTCGTCCCGAGCTCCATGATGCGAACCCGTGCTTTATTCGACGTTAGGATTAATCGGTGGCGGTGGTGGTGGAATTGGTCTACCTTGTGGGTCATAGGTAACCAAAGGCGATTCCTCACTGCGTTCATCTTTAAATCTACAATACCTAATCCCGAAGGATTACGCCAGGTCATGTAGATCTTTAAGATTCATCTTTTCAATATCCATCTTTTTAATTTTTGATGGATTTTCCTTTGATTAGAGCAATGAGTTTTTCCTCATTTGTCATCTTTCGTATAACTTCGGTTGGTTTCTCTTTTGGTTGTAAATAGGTCCCAAAATCAATATGTTTCCTTCCTCCGGGATGAACTCGGCTGTCCTCCGGTTCTTGACTCGTTTACGAATATCATGAAGGAGTTTAAGAGTTTCCTTCGATATTTCACCATCGTCTCCATCTTGTTACTCGATCGATGAACTTGTCTTTGGTAGATGAATATGACGGTTGCCATAATTCTGCACCGTCTTTTGGACTTCTCTAAGATCTTGAGAACTTAGATTTGTCTAGAAGTATCTCGTTCCACTCCGGTACTCCATCGGGAATCATTGTTCGATGGGAATTTTCATGAACCGTTTCTTGAAGGTTCATCAAGTGAACATATAGAAGTGCGGTAAAGCATCCAGAATCGCCTATAATATTCTCAAGCTCGTATTTTGCATTGCCTTAAGGTTTCCCGTCGGCTCCTACATGTTCCTTTTCTTCATGTTGGTATTCCCATATGAAACCTGGTCAAGTGTTCTTGTGCATACATCGTCAATATTTGACGATATGTCTGTAAGGGGGTACATCTCGGACATCGGTCCGGATCCATAATCTCGGAGTAATTTCTCCTTACCAATTGTTAATTACATGAATATAATAAATTTAACTAAAAATTCTTAATAAACCTAGGCTCGAATACCATTTTAAGCAAACACTTAGTCAAATTAGCAATATGTATGAATAAGGGTATAATTGGTATTATGGAAATATTCAATTATCCCATTGGACCAATTTTGCAACAATTCAAAACTTATAGGACATAATTTGCTTAAGTAAAAACTTATAGGACCAATTTTGCCAAACTTTATAAACTTACGGGTATATTTTGCCAATTTGATACTTACTTGTCCTAAAATGCCATCTACAAGAGTTACGGGCATCTTTTGCAATTAAGCCTAAGATCACAACCATAGAGGCACATTCCATCACGTCGTCCAAAGAGCTTAATGTGTTCTAATAACTTTAATAAAAATGACAATACATTAATTAAGAATAAATAAAATACCTTTTTATAATTAATATCTATCAAAAATAAGATTGTCTTTACTATAGTATATATATATATATAAAAAGCTCTCTACTAATTAATTCTGTAATATTTACTCGAGTTCAACTACGCCCCACCTAACATGCACATATAAATCTCAAAGGCTTAATATCATCGGACAAATAAAAATATTTGGAAACATAAATTTCTAACTCTAAGTTTTTCATAAAATCGTCCCACTTAAATATATGCAACACATAATTATTCAAAAACGATCATCGCTAAAAGAAATTCACAATCCTTCACCGCTCGGCCTTGAGCTAGGCAACTTCAAAGATCTTACTTACATCATCGCTGATATCACCACATACTTCCCATTGACTGACGAATTAATACCATTATCCTGAACAATAGTGTTGACGTAGAACAATAATCACCTCCTCATCAAAATGTGTTTGTGGCATGTCCAACGTCAACAACTCCAAACACGATATGGTTTTCTATGCCCAAGCTTGGTTGACACTTTCTTTGCTTGATCAAGCCCTCGATATCAATGAGAGCTCCTGAATGGATTTTGTTCTCGAAAAACTTGGCAAAGTCCAAGGCTAGAGTAGTAGCAATATCGGAAAATTTATTTGTGGCCATGATGAATTTAGGGATTTAGAGAAAAGACTTGAGACATTTTTACATAGAGAATATTTGAGGTTTTACGAGAATATTCTCGTGCGTGTAAGGAAAGAGAAATGAGAGTGAGGGATTTATATATGAGTTGAAAAGACATGATCGAAACAAAGAGAAATTTGAAAGTTGTTCAACAATCATGATTTAATCTTGAAATCCACTTTATGAACACATTAAATGATCAATAGCATTTGTGGCCAATCATATGCACCCTTATATTATGGGCGATTAGCTTTAATTTCAGATAACTGTGGAGCATTTAATGATGCCAACGTAATGTTAGAAAATATTCCCACTTAATTGAATGGGACATTGTTTTGTCCTTTTGTCATTCAATATGTCTGTTGACGCCTCTTGGCTGATATAGACCATTCTGATAGATAATCAACTGACACTTAACTCAGCCGTACGTTCAGAAGATTTAACTCTGCTGATCGACCAAATTTACCAATTTTACTCAACTAATGGAGTAAAACTCCTGAAGTTATATTTTTCACATTTTCAACTATTCTGATCGACTCTACTGATGAAATTACTTAGCTCAATCAAGCCAAGTTCATTCTTTAGCTCTTCAAATCTTAATTCACATAAGAGCTTTGTGAATATATCAGCTAGTTGTTTCTCAATACTTGAATATGAGTGATAGTTATTGAGTTCAATACTTGAATATGAGTGATAGTTATTGCACTTGTATTGTCATACATAATTGAGATCTCTGTTTCTTCAATATCATAATTCTGTAGTTGTTGTCTCATCCACGAAACTTGTGCACATGAACTTCCTGCACCTATGTACTCTGCCTTAGCTGCGGATATATCAATTGAGTTTTATTTTTTGCTGAACCAAGAAACTAATATGTTTCTAAGCAGTTGACATGAACTAGATGTACTCTTTCTGTCAACTCTAAATCCATCATACAAAGTCTAATGTGCTTACTTAAAGCTATATAAGGTCTCCTTTGAAAATTTTAGAAATCCAGGTTTTATAATTGAGACCTACTTTCTTCAAAGACATTTAATAAAATCAAGAATATGCACTATAAATATTAATGGCACAAAAATAATGAAATAAATATATTTAACTCTAATAATGCAAATTTTAAGAGAGATGGAAGAGATACCAACGTCGCCATTGTCAATGGTTCTGTCTTTCCCGTTGATCATAAATATACCTTATTCTCGTGGAGTGATTTTGTTGAGAATATTTTATCCTTTGATCATACGACGCGATCATTTGTTATATATTAGTCAATTTAAATTTTCTTTGACAATCATTACACCGAGTACCTAACATGAAATTATTTTGTGGTACCCTAAAGTATTTGGGTCCATTTAGATTAGAATTGACTTTTAGGTCTGCAATAATATTTTGAGCTATTTCTAGCCCGACGAATATTGATCGCGTGTCACATTTACAACAATAAAAACACGTAATAGTTTTAGAAGAATAATGATTGGTATAAGTAAAAATGGGTACTTGATTCTTTTGCATGCCATTAATAACATTTGGCTTATAACAAAGTCCTAATTTCAAATGATCACTACGTTGTACATCAAGAATCATGGTGACTTTGTCCGTACTCAAGTTGAATTTATTCATTTTATTTCTAAGACAACATGGTTTTCCGAGCTTGTTTTACCTTCTTTGTGCATTCATAGATAACTTTCAATTTTGTCCACACATCACGAGCGGATCGAATTCCTCTAATACAATTATACTCAATAGTGGTAAGAGAGAAATGAAGAATGTTAAGAGCTTTACCGTTTAAGGAAAATATTTTCTTTCTTTATCATTAAATTCCTTGAAACCTTTAGGACCTAGTGTTCCGTCCTCCATTTTATTTATTAAGATAGACATTCCACTTGTGACCGCACTCCAAATATCGAACCCGTAACCATGTAAGAAGCTTTGCATTCCATCTATACAAAAAACACAATTGTTGGAGTCGAAAAGAGACATCTTGTTGGATGAAGCACCGGTTGGAAGATAGCTCTTGTTCATACCCATTGATCTTTCCTCTTTACTTGCAAAGAATAAATGAACTTATCAAAGAGTTTAGCTTTGATATCACTTGTTAGGTCAAGTGGCTATGAAAATCTATAGGGGGGGGGTGAATAGACTTTCTCGTTTTCTCAGTTTTTTCTTCATTTTTCTTATATATGAATATCTTCAAGAATGTAAGAGATAGGAGAAGAACGAACACAATGATATATAGTGGTTCCACTCACCTAGAGCTTAATCCACTACCACCTGGTATGTTCGAGTGGACTTTGAAAATAAAATTTTATTAATCGATACCAAACGATTACAACTCAACGAGAAGAGCACCAAATTCTTCTTACACCAAAAACCTTGAAGAGCATCAAACTCTTCCAACTCGAAGATAACCAGACTCTTCCAGACCAATAAGAGCACCAAACTCTTCAACACGAAAAGTACCAACTCACTCTAATCTACCAATGTGTTCTTGCCAAAATAACACTAATAAGGATTTCTTGTTTTAGATGATGTAATAAATACAATAAAGATTACACTTTGAATGAAATATTACAACTCAAAAGTGCAAATATAATCAAGAAGAAAAGCCTATGAAGCAAGACTTAAAAGTGTAGTGCTTAGGCTATTACAACAAAAATGTTGAAAATGAAGTACAACAAATTTGATGAGAATTTCTTGTTGTGTTGTAGAATTATGTTTTGTATATTCTTGTCTTGATCCTTCAAAATCCCCAACTATTTATAGAGGAGCTTCAAGATTTGATGTCCAACATAGACTCCTCAATTTTAAAATTTGTCGACAAAGAAGGATTAGAAGATCTTAAAAATGGTTAAGAAACGAAAAAGTAAATCTTGTTGATAAGTGTTCTTAATGCTAGGGTTGTGTATGAGACTTGGAGATTAGCGAAACCGAACCGATATCCGGACGAAAAATCTCCGAACCAAAAATATTCGTTGACTTTTTGACTTTCCCGAACCTGACGATCCAGAAATTATTTTTGGTATAGTTGTGGAAATTTTTCAAATACCGTCTTGAGAATCGTACCAAACCATACCGAACCACTCGAGTGAGGACCCGAAGCTAGAACCGATTTTAAAGATGTTATATAAATACATATACATTATTTCTATTTCATTTATATTTTGATATTGAATTAACTACAAATTATTTGAAATTAAATTGCATATAAAATTTATTTCTAAAAAATCATGATACTACAACTATTATGAATTTTAAAAGGCTTTAATATTAATAATAGAGTAGATCATTTGAAATTAAAATTAGTTAAGTGATTAGTAAATAGCACTAACAATATACAAAAAATCATTTTTTAATTTTTTTACCACATCACATTAATTATAAATTTAATTTCATTGATTATGTTAAGTTGTTAAGTAGGAGATATTGAGATTATAAATTTATACAAAATTTTGTTTTATATTAATATATCAAGATTATTAGTTAATTATAATTGTTCTAAGTCAATAGTAGGACAATTGCTCAAATAATAGAATATTATTGTATTATAGAGGTTATTAAACTTAGAATTTTGGATTGTGTTACCTAATGGTTTTAGTTTTTATAACTGGAAGTATATCCGTTTGGTGATTTTTATTGATTTTCTTTTTTCAAATTTGTATATTTTATTTATGACTAATTCCCGAATCCCCATCCCGAACCAGACCATACCTTACCGTACCATTAGAACCGAATATTCGTCCCGAAGCATACCGAAAGTTCGATACAGTTCGGGACAGAGATTTTTTCTATTGTTCAATTCGGAGATTTATTTTTAGAAATCTTTAAACTTTGGGGCGTTACGAGATTTCTAAATCTCCAAACCGTCTCGTCCCGTGCACACCCATAGTTCTTTATAAATCGATAGAATTTCTTGTCAAATTGTTTATAGTGACCATTTGCAATATGTAAAACTCAAAAGTTTAAACAGTTGGATCGAAATTTGATATGGTTGCCATCAAGGAGACCATCTCTATATAGGGGCGACGATCTCTATACCATATGGACCGGTTGCTATCAATACATCGAAGAAAATAAAATTTCGGGTATAGGTTGATGTCACAATTGCTATACTATAGAGACCGATTGTTGTACCATATAGGCGGTCGATGTACATAGAGTCCGATGGCATCAATCTGAGTAAAAAAATAAATTTTTGGCAAAACACGAGATATCGGCCGCCCTAAATCCACCGATCCATCACTTCTTAAAAATCCTTTATTTTCCAATATTTTGAATAACACACAGTACCGATCGCCATTGCTGGTCATAGGTCGCCCTCCATACAGAGGGACTTCTCTATTTTTGAAAAATTTATAAAACTTTCAAGTCTTGGTTGCTCACTATAGTGACAGTCGACCTCAAAGCGAGAGATTTCTCCAATTTTGATAAAAATAAAGTTCAAGTAATACTTTGTTAACTCGTAACCTTATCTTCTCCGGATATGATTTTTCCAAGAGCCACCAAAGGATTTACAATGTTGTCGAGTCATTCGATCGGCTTGGAAATATTATCACCTTCAAACATGGTGAATTATTCAAATTCCTTGAATCAACATGGTTTTCCGAGCTTGTTTTACCTTTTTGTGCATTCATAGATAACTTTCAATTTTGTCCACACATCACGAGCGGATCGAATTTTTCTAATACGATTATACTCTATAGTGGTAAGAGAGCAATGAAGAATGTTAAGATCTTTACCGTTTAAGGAAAATATTTTCTTTCTTTATCATTGAATTCCTTGAAAACTTTAGGACCTATTGTTCTGTCCTCCATTTTCTTTAATGAGATGGACATTCCGTTTGTGACCGCACTCCAAATACGAACCCACAACCTTGTAAAAAGCACTACATTCCATCTGTACAAAAAGCATAATTGTTGGAGTCGAAAAGAGACATCTTGTAGGATGAAGCACCAGTTGGAAGATAGCTCTTGTTCGTACCCATGGATCTTTCCTCTTTATTCGCAATGAATAAATGAGCTTACCAATGAGTTTAGCTTTGATACCACTTGTTAGTTCAAGTGGCTATGAAAATCTAGAGGGAGGTGAGTAGATCGAATTCTCAGTTTTTTCTTCTTTTTTCTTATATATGAAGATCTTGAAGAATGTAAGAGATAAGACAAAGAATGAACACAATGATATACAATGGTTCTACTCACCTAGAACTTAATCCATTACCACCTGGTATGTTCGAGTGGATTTTGAAAATAAAATTTTATTAATCGATACCAAATGATTACAACTCAACAAAAAGAGCACCAAATTCTTCTTACACAAACAACTTTGAAGAGCATCAAACTCTTCCAACTCGAAGATAACCAAACTCTTCCAGACCTCGAGGAGCACCAAACTCTTCAACACGAAAAGTACCAACTAACTCTAATCTACCAAAAGTACCAACACGAAAATATAGAGGGGGGAGAATGTAAGAGATGCAAGAAGATTTTTTTCTATGGTTCGATTCTGGAGATTTATTTTTAGAAATCCCTGAACTTTGGGATGGTTCTGGAGATTTCTAAATCTCCAAATCGTCCCGTCCCGTGCACACCCCTAGTTGCTGCAACTGATAGAATTTGCTGTAAAATTGTTTATAGCAACCGATCGTAATATGTAAAACTCAAAAGTTTAAACAGTTGGATCAGGATTTGATATGGGTTTCCATCAAGGGAGACCAGTCTCTATACAGGGCGACCGATCTCTATACCATATGGACCGATTGCTATCAATAAAGAAAAGAAAATAAATTTTCAGGTACATGTTGCTGTCACAGTTTGCTATACTATAGAGACCGGTCATTGTACCATATAGGCTGATCGTTGTACATAGAGTCCGATGGCTGTCAATACAGAGTAAAAAAAATAAATTTTGGGCAAAACACAGATATCGGTCGCCCAAAGCCACCAATCACTATCACTTATTAAAAATCCTCTATTTTCCAATATTTTAAAGAACACACATGTACCGATCGCCATTGATAGTCATCGGTCGCCCTCCATATAGAGACTTCTCTATTTTTTGAAAACTTTATAAAACTTTCAGGTACTGGTTGCTCTCTATAGTGACATGTCGACCTCAAAGCAGAGATTTCTCTGAGCTTTGATAAAAAAATAAACTCAAGTAATAATTATTAAAAATCAATTAAAGTGATTAAAACATTTGAAGTATTCTAAATTGTACTTTGACGACATTCGATAAAATTTATTTTTGTTTATAAATCGAAAATATGAAATCATCAAAATTAAAATTAACTTTGTTTCAACACTACTGACTTTCCTTCAGCATCAAGATCAATCTTTATAGAAGGGTTCATAGGTATCTTGACAGATGACTTCTCTTCCATGCCAAACTTCTTAATCGAATCTCTTTTGTACTTGGTTTGGCTAATGAATGTTCCATCCTTCATTTGCTTCACTTGAAGTCCTAGAACAAAATTTAATTCTCCCACATGCTCTTCCCAAATTTTCCTTGCATGAGCTTTGAGAACTTGTCACGTAACTGTTCGCCTTATTTTTAGCTTCACCGCAAGTGTACGATGCAGTTTATAGAATAGGGTTAGCAAGGTCGAATCCACAGAGACTAATAAATTAATATACCAAGTATTGGGATTATAATAACCTTATTTTTATCCAGATGATCGGAATTGAGTGATTTGGTTTTGTAAAAAGGAAGACAAGAATTTAGCATGAAAAGACAAAGTAATGATTGATTAAAAGATCAAGGAGATGAATGGATTCCATGGCTATGGTTTCAGTTAATATCCCCTTTTGTTATCAAATTAATCACAAGCAATGTTATCATTATTCTTCCCTATAGAACAATCACACAAGTATTTTATCCCCTCTATCGAGATGCATGTACACTCAACTTGAGATATCCAACTCCCAAAAGCTTAAAAGATTATAAATCCCCACGAATATTCACAGACTTCTCAATCTTGCAAATATTCATGTCAAGTATTCATAGATCTAGTATTGAAACTCATCTTCGAATTATGAATCAATACATCAAACAAGTTAAACCAATATCTTTTTGATAAAACAATAATTAAAACAAAGTACTCGAATAGGGTTAGAAAACAATAACTTCAATTGCACTTAATCATCAAATAAAAGTATCCAATAACCTACTCCCAAACCCGAGAATCACAAGATGTTTAGCCAGACATGGGAAATAAACCATTTATAGACAAATTATTCATTTTCATGTCTAACTAATTGCAAATAAAAATACTATGGAATGTGAAGACTCGGGGATGTCGATGATCTCTCGATCTATCTTCAATCCTCAAGGGTGTTGTTGTGGGCTTGATCGATCTCTCCAATTCTCCGGTGGAAGATTGCTCTTTTCTCTGTGTTCTAGGGCAAAAGTCAGTGTGTCCTCGTTTGTGGCCGCCTCGTCTCTATTTGTACTTCGTTCGGGTCAAAACCTAGTTTAGGAGCTGTCAAACTCTATTTTAGCGCACAGACGCACGGGCCGTGCGCCTAGTGCACGTCCAGCCCATGCTAGGTGCCGCAGAAAATTATCTTTTGCTGAAGGACCCATGGGTTGTGCGCTCCATGCACGACCAGCCCGTGCGTGGTGTTGAGGCTTGAGTCTCAGTCCTGGCTGGCGCACTGGTCGTGCTAGGGATGCACGCCCTGCCCGTGCACACCTGCTGGAACTGATACTTGTTCGTTTTCTTCTATTTCTCGCCCGGTTCGTCTGACTACTTCTTGATTTAGCTCCAAACATTGTACGTTACTTCTAGTATCGGCGGTTCTTTACCGCAATGCTCCAAATTGTTGCCAAAATGCTACAATTATCATTCAAAACGAGCAACGCATAATACATTTTACACAAAACATAAATAAAACCCTTTTAGCTCAAGTAATGCATGCGTAACAACTAATTCCTACAAAACGAGCAACGCATAATACATTTTACACAAAACATAAATAAAACCCTTTTAGCTCAAGTAATGCATGCGTAACAACTAATTCTTACTACAATTAAGCCCAAAATCCAACATTTTATGCTTTTATCCCCACATCCAACATGCACATCATTATCTAAATTCTCGATATCCTCCTATTCAACCTTTATTCGATCCCCTTGCTATACGCTCAAGCTTAGGGTAACAAATATATCAAGTTTAAGGCTTGAAATGTGGCTATCAAAAAAATTAGGCAATAGGCTCAAATTGGCTAACTAGGGAAATTAAATGTCATTAGGTAGGCAAAAGGCTTGAAATGCTTAACAAAAATGGCCTAAAATCATCTTCATAAATTGCATACAACATGTGACTTTGACAGAGATACCGAGAGAAAGTTCTAGAATTCATATAACATGAATGACACACTCAATCAACAACAAGACAACATATAATGAAAGCAGTAAAGGCTCAAAAAGCTCACAGTCTTGCAATTGCGTAATTCAAAGCATATCAACCATGATTTCAATATTCACATGCTCCATATCATCTATTCTCAAGCGGTCAACTCACGTTCAACACCCAATTCAAAATAACATAAACTGTTCAACAAATGTTCCCAAGATCAAAACAAGCACACAATAGCGGAGCAACTCACTCCCTAAAACCTAAGAAAGCGAGAACGTGTTAAAGCAATAAACGTGCTAAAATCAAAATAAGCATCTAATGCAATGCAACCTATATGCTCTACATGCAACTATATGAATGCAAATATCGCCACACCCTTCAATCAAAATACTACCTCTCCCCCCCCAAACTTGAATGAAATTATAGCGCATAGAAGAGAAGATAGAATTTCAAAGAAAAGTGTGGAATGGACCTGTCTCACTGTGGGGGTGGCGGCGGAAAGTGGCCCTGGGAGATGTGCCACATTTGTACTTGATGCATCATCTGCAACATCTCCAATTCCCACTGCTCTTGGGCCTGATACCACTGCTCTTACTCCGTTCGGAAAGTATGGAACTCATCCTGGTGATGCCGGAAACCATCTTGGTACTGCCGAAAATCATCCTGGTGCTGTCTGAAATCGTCCATGTGTTGTCTCATGCTCTCCTCAAGAGCAAACAGTCTATCCTGATAATCTTGTCCCCCATGCTCCTCACCTTGGTGAGAGCTTTCCGGAATGTCGGGCCTCCCTTGTTGGAACCCCTACTCAAAACCCCCTGCTGGAAACCCAGCTCGAAACCACGCTCTTGCCGATCATACTCCATCGCTTCAATTGCCAATTCCTCCTCATCGGGCAACCTGGCTACCCTCATCCTTTTCCTTGCAGTCATGACTTCCATGACTCTGGTATGCGCCTCAGAGTTCATGAGCCAATTAGGTTCATTGTCAACCACAGATGTGAGCTGCGGGTTAGGAAGTGGGAAGGCATGTCCAACCCTTTGTTGGAAGCAGATGATGTTCTCTTAAATGTTATTATTTTTGTTTGGCGAAGGGCGTT
This sequence comes from Rehmannia glutinosa, assembly GCA_016081115.2. Classification (NCBI taxonomy): domain Eukaryota; kingdom Viridiplantae; phylum Streptophyta; class Magnoliopsida; order Lamiales; family Orobanchaceae; genus Rehmannia; species Rehmannia glutinosa. The sequence continues at coordinate 161,310,524 of CM071926.1, read as the reverse complement.
CATGTTTATACTCCATTGCCCACTATGAGCTCCATTCTTCTCAAAACGACACGAAAATGTCGAGCAATGGGGGTCGATATTCCCCAATCGATGTCGTCCCCATGGATCGCTGGCAGAAACATACACGGCGTGTTCTACAAAGTGGGCCGCCATGTTGTAAGGGGTACGGGTTAGCATACACCATAGTAGGTATAGCTCCCGAGCTTGCATACCTCCGTTATTGTGTCGGGCGTAGACGGAGTGAGCTGTGACCTTTTGGATATAGCAGAAGATGGGGTTTTAGAGTGATGAGGCCTTGGATGAGCGCGCCTTATATTGCATCGAGCCGGTTTCCGATGTATGCGAACCAACAAACGCCAAAATTCATATCTTTTGGCTATAATTCACTGGCTTTGGCCGATAAGAGGTGTTAGAAGGTACCTAAAAATCTCGTTGAGTTGGGAGATAGATACATGTCTCCACTCATTTCCCAATCGAAAATGGATCGCTGGGCTCGTTGTTCGCTCTTGTTTCGATAATGTCCGGTGTGCTTAGGAACTCGAGCGCTAGCATTTTATAAGTCGGCCACCGCCTTTGCATGAACGCGGTCCACCCAACCCTTCGAACATCTTGCCAAACATCATCGTGTATCCCAAGAGCTTGGGTACACACGTCGTCGACATATCTTGTTGGCGTAAAAGAACGAGTGATCAACCTATTCCAGCCCTCCCAGTTCATCGGCCTCGGCCACCAACAGTACATAAGCCTCGGGCGTCTACCCCATCCCCGTTGGTTTCTTTGGTCACCATATGTTCAAGTCTGTACCTAGCAAAATAAATTTGAGATTACGAACATGCCAAGTAACACAACACGATGAAGTCAATACAAACAAATCAAATACGGCATAATGTCTCTTCCCTACAATTTAATCAACAATTAAGCTCCCGAGCCTAAATAACAATGTAATTGCAGAGAATTATAGCCACTAACACCCTAAATACTCAAGCTTATGCAAGATTCATCAATAAAACAACCACAAATACTCCAATTCAATATCCCACAAGGTGTTCGATAAAATGCCCAATAGAAAAATTCAAGTAAATCATGACAAATTCATCAAACATGCACCATATATGTGTTTGATAAATGGTTTTATCATGATTTTGATGATTTTGTTTTTATACCAAAACAATGGTTTTAAAGGTTGTCCAAATACTCCTAAATGATTTTAAATGGTTTTAATATTTTCCAGAGTATTTTCTCAAGTTTATTTTCGACAAAATTGGACAACACATTTAATGATTTTGTGTCATTGATTTTTACATTAAAACTATGTTTCAAAATATTGTCCTAATACTCCCGATCGGTCTAAAATGTTTTTACTATTTTTCAGAGTATTTCTTGGAGTTTATTTTCGATAAAATATTGGACAACACTTTTGTTTTGAGGCCAACCGGTCCCCCTATAGGGCAACCCGTACCTGAAGAGTACGTTGAAACAGAAACTCCCGTTCTTATTTTCCTAAGGCTTGGACCGGTTGAACATAGGGGGGACCGGTCTAACCCTACGTCGACCGGTCGCCCTATGTAAAAATATTGTGTCATTTTTTGAACTTCTATTTCTGTGTGACCGGTCACCCTATCTTTTGACAGCAAATTCTAACCGTTGTGCAGCAGACAGCTTTTCCCTAAATTGTGGGATTGATTTCTAACAGCTATAATCTTGATTTTAATTGCAATTTTTTTTGTAGAAATCAGTTCCCAAGAGGAGCCTATCAATGATCAATCATCTCCTATAAATAGAGGAAGATTTGAAGCACAACAATAAGAGAGAAAACTACAACACAACAAGATACACTCAAGAATACACTTGTTCTTACATTGTCTTATTTCTTGTTGTAATTTGCCTAGCTATTCACTTTCACATTCTTGAGGTCTAGGCTATTCTTGATTACACTTGCACTCAATTGTATAATTCATTATCGAGTTGTAATCTTGAATTTTTGGGTTATCATTCAACACAAGACATCCTTGTGAGTGTTCTTGTGGTAAGAACACACTTGGGTGATCTAGGTGTTAGGTGTAAGAAGATTGTGGTAATCTTCTTGTTGAGGTGTTGAGGAATTTGGCATTCTTCAAGGTTGGAGATTGTGGTAATCTTCACGAGGTGCCGTTGGAGATTGTGGTAATCTTCAAGTGAGATTGTGGTAATCTCAAAGGTGGTGTTGAAGAAGAGTGTGGTGCTCTTCAAGGTGTTGTTGTAAGTTGGTGTTGTATTAATTTTGGTAATTAATAAAATCTTTTTCTTTTTGAAATCCATCCGGATATCTTGGGGTGGTAGAGATTAGGCCCTAGGTGGGTTGAACCTCTATAAATCGGCGTGTGTTGTTTATATTCCGCACCTTATTATTGTCTTTGAGCATTCGGTTCGAAAAGGAGGGCGAAATCGAAAAGATGGAGATAATCTATTCACCCCCTCTAGATTATCGTAGCCGCTTAGACTTACAAGTGGTATCGAGCCAAACTCTTTGACAAGCTCGTTTCACATTACGAGTGAAGAGGAACGATCATCGGCTACTGAACGAAGCTCATCTTTCCTAAGGCACCTCCACCACCAAGCCACCTCGGTTTGATTCCAAAAAATTATATTTTAGAAAGAAAGAATGGAATGTTATTTACAAGGTTGCGGGTTTGATATTTGGAACACCGTCATAAATGGAGAATCCATTCCGATGATAGACACACCACACACCTCCAAAGGCCTCAAAGAGCTAAATGATGAAGAGAAGAAAATCATCTCCTTAAACAGTAAAGCTCTCAATATTTTGTATTGTTCATTTACTAATTTGGAATATGAACATATTGTAGGAATACGGTCGGCACATGAAGTATGGCAAAAATTAGAAGCCATCTATGGAGTATTTGCAAATGAAAGGAGTCAAACAAAAGCATCTACTTCTCAAAGGGATACAAAGTCAAATCTAAGGAACAAGCCTCTTACAACTACCAACTATGAAGAAGTTGAACATTGTCTTATGGGAATTGAAGAAAGAAAAACGAGGTATGTCTTAAACCCTCTACTTCTTATGATATTGTTATTCAAAATAATTATAGTGATTTACAAAATGATTTTGATGATCTTCAAAATGAATTCCAAGACTTACTTGTTAAATACAAAAATTTGAAAAAGGAATTCAATGTTTTGAAAAATGAAAAGGATAATTTATTTACTTCCTATGAATCACTATCATGTGCTCACACCACCACACTTGACAAGGTTAGAAACCTTTAAAAAGAAAATAGTACTCTTGTTGATGATATTAATTGCATGAAAAAGGAATTATCTAAATCCAACTTGAGTACCGATGAAATTGTTGATTGTTGTGATAATTCGAAACTAGAACTTGATCATAAGTTTAATGTTGTCAATCATATGAAAAAGAATCATGTCTCTAAGCATGTTGGTCATTATACTTCTAGAATTATTACTTGCTTTTATTATGGTAAAAAGGGTCATACGGTAAATACTTGTTGGGCTAGAAATAGCTCTAATTATTGTTGGAGACCTAAAAGTCTCAAAGCTAATCCTAAAGGACCCAAACACTTGAGGGTACCACAAAATAATGTTGTATTAGGTACCCGTGAAATAATAATCGGAGAAAATTCATACCGCTTTAGAAGACATCAAATGACCAATTCATTTGATCAAAGGAGAAAACATTTTCATCAAAGCCAATTTCCAAGAAGAGGATATAATCAAAAATGGGAAGAACACAATCCTTGGAAATGGCAAAGACAAAGATCAACAAGATGATTTTCAAAGAAGAAGAGACTATCAACAATGGGAAGGACAAAAATCTTGGAAATGGAGTAATCAAAGGAGCCATCATCAACAAAGTGACTTCTCAGGAAGATATCATCAACAATGGGAACGGCACAACCCATGGAAATGGCGTAATTGGTAACCCGTATCTCCCTAGTTAAATATGCATTTTATTTTGTTATTATGCATGCTTTTATTTGTGTCTTAATTGCAAAATGAGTTTTCAAGTATTTATTTTTTAATTAAGGTCTTCAATATATATTTGTGCTTTTAAAATATTTTTGAAAAAGAAGACCTTATATGATGTTTTTAAAACTTTTGTGCATTTTTGTAGACTAAAGTGTGTTATCATCTCTTATGAATTTTTTTTTTTTTGACATGAGCTTACTTGTGATATCTCTTAGCCTACACTTTTATCATTATGTATTGTGCTAGATTTGTTTTAAGTATTGTGTAGGATTTACATATTTTCAAATGGCCATTTACGTCATTATTTGTCAAGAAAGGCATAAACTATCGAGGTACGTTTACTTGTGTTAGTCTTACTCTTATAGATTCGATATATGTTTTGCCATATGCCTATGTGCTTGTTTTTCAAAGTATTTTATACAAGTGCCATTAATAGGATTTTTAGATTTTTTAAAAGGCACTATTCGATACTTGATTGCACATATTTGCTTTGTCAACTCTTGTTCAAATACTTCTTTTAAATGAGGTCTAAACTATATGCTATCGGATTTTCAAATTTCAAAAGAGACCTTTTTGTAGCTTTCTTAAGCTTATTTGAACTTGCATGATTTATTAGACTCTTGATGGTCTTCTAAATGCATAGTATGTGTTTCTTGCTTCATGGTCTATATATATAGTGTCTATTTCTACTATGCTCTTTTTGCAAGATATTTTGTGATTGATGATTGAGGCATGTTTTTACACTTGGGCTATTTTGTTTTTGCTTATATAAGCGTGCGTTAATGAGTTTGTTAAGTTGTGTAGACGAGAAATGAAGTACTCCAAATATTAGTTACCTCAAAATATTTGGATGTAAATGTTCTATTATGAACACCTTAGATCAATTGGACGCCCTATGATAATAGTGATGAAGAAGACAAAAAGGGTACTCCGGAACAAACTCGATGACCAAGGCAACATTGGTCGAACTAAGGCGAGGTTAGTAGCTCGAAGGTATTTTCAAGAAGAAGTTGATGTAGGTGAACTTGAGATGAGCATGATGGGGGAGCTCAAATTTCTTCATTGGACTTCAAGTTAATCAATGCCAAGAAGAGATTAACAAAGGTTGAGAAAGACATATCGATTGACAAACAAATTCGAGGTATGTTTTCTTGTATTATTCAAATAGACTCGACATTCTATATGCCTTATGTCTATTTGCTCGACTTCAAAAAACTATCCTAACGAATCTCATTAAAGTGCCGTTAAAAGAAATTTTCAAATATTTGAAAGGCACTTCTTCTTATGACTTGTATATCCAAAGTATTAAAACGTTCTTATTTTTCCGGGATAACAAGTTCGGTGTTTACAATTTATCAAAATATGGTTCGTCATAATCGAACTAAACATATTGAGATTCGAAATTTTTTCTAAGGGATTGCATTTCTAAAACGAAAAATTGAGATGTGTTTAATTCCGTCTCAAGGATAACTCGTGGATTTTTTTTTTAACCGCCGAGTATTTTACCTCATTTCGAGTTTGATTATGACATAATGTATATTGAATGAGGTCTACGTTTGAATTTTGCACGTTTTTAAAACTTAGGGGCGAAAAATCGGATTTTTGGATCAAACTTCAGAATTGTGCAAAACAGAAATAAACAGTGGGCTGAAGGGATTGAGGTCGACCGGTCGCCCTAGCCTCCGACCGTCGCCCCGGCCTCAACCTAGGTCGCCCCTGGCCGTTTTCGAGATATATTGCTTTCTGTTTCCAGAATTTGGCATTTTGGCCTTTTTCTTCTCTATTTCGTCCCCTTTGTCATTTGCACACACATTTCACTTCAAATGTGTTTTGTTGCATGAATTACATAGTTTGGGGATTATCTAGCTCGATTATCATCATCAATGCTCATCTTTACCGATTGAATGGTAAGAATTTCACTCTCTTTAGCTCAATTGGGTTGAACCCTTGAGTTTGTGGCTTATATGTATCTTTCTTGATGCAATTCATATATTTTTGTGATGAGCTTATTGATTGTTGATGATTGATATTTGTTAAATTGTATTTGGTGATGAAAAACTTGGCTTGATTTCATTTACAAGGGCTATATATATCTTTTTCAATTTTTGACGCCCGCCAAGTGTTTGATAAAACGTTTCAATGAAAAATTCATCATCTACATGATTCTCTCGATTTCAAAAGACTTATATATTTATAGAGATCATGTTTTGTTTCTCAAATGAGTTTTCATAAGCTTCTACAAGTCGTATGATTCGACGTTTTCCTCCTGTTTGATTTATAAGCTTCAATGTTCAAATAGCTTGATACATTGGTTTAGTGGCGCACCTTGATATGAATATATGATGTATTTATCGTGCTAACATTCTTTTTGATGATTCCAAAGGGGGAGAAACATGTTATAAGCTCTTTAGCTCAAAGAAGCTAAGATACGCTTAACGAAAAGAAGCTATAAGCTATGGCTTCATAAAGCCATAAGTTGTGGATCATATTTAGTCCACTTGGTGCATTATGGTTATGTATGAATCGTGGTCCATTGGTTGTAGTATGGACTTATATACGGTTCTAATGATGTCTCTTTGACAGGGGGAGCTTTTAAGTTTTTGATACTTAAGCTCTATATCGAAAAGCTAAGATTTTAGCTTATGTTTAAGTTGATTATCTATAACTCTTGTTGTGCATGTTGATAGGGGGAGCATTTGTAATTTATGGTTGAATATCTCTACTCCCATCCTTGTGTTTATTTTGCATGGATTGTTGTCACTCACAACGGATAGTTCTCTTTAACCGGTAAAATTGTTTTGTTTCCAAAATCGGCCTTGTTGAAATGTTTTGGTTTGTAATCATGAAAAAGGGGGAGATTGTTTGATAAATGGTTTTATCATGATTTTGATGATTTTGTTTTTATACCAAAACAATGGTTTTAAAGGTTGTCCAAATACTCCTAAATGATTTTAAATGATTTTAATATTTTCCGGAGTATTTCCTCAAGTTTATTTTCGACAAAATTGGACAACACATTTAATGATTTTGTGTCATTGATTTTTACATTCAAACTATGTTTCAAAATGTTGTCCTAATACTCCCGATCGGTCTAAAATGTTTTTACTATTTTTCGGAGTATTTCTTGGATTTTATTTTCGATAAAATATTGGACAACACTTTTGTTTTGAGGCCAACCGGTCGCCCTATAGGGCAACCCGTACCTGAAGAGTACGTTGAAACAGAAATTGAGCCTGGAGTGAAAAATAGCAGGTCGACCGGTCGCCCCGGTGCGACCGTACACTGCAAGTTCTTGGTTGAAACAGAAACTCCGTTCTTATTTTCCTAAAGGCTTGGACCGGTTGAACATAGGGGGACCTAGTCTAACCCTACGTCGACCTGTCTCCTATGTAAAAATGTTGTGTCATTTTTGAACTTCTATTTAAATGCGGCGGCCGCCTATCTTTTGACAAAGAAATTCTAACCGTTGTGCAGCAGACAGTTTTTCCCTAAATTGTGGGATTTATTTCTAACAGCTATAATCTTGATTTTAATTGCAATTTTTTTTTGTAGAAATCAGTTCCCAAGAGGAGCCTATCAATGATCAATCATCTCCTATAAATAGAGGAAGATTTGAAGCACAACAATAAGAGAGAAAACTACAACACAAAAAGATACACTCAAGAATACACTTGTTCTTACATTGTCTTATTTCTTGTTGTAATTTGCCTAGCTATTCACTTTCACATTCTTGAGGTCTAGGCTATTCTTGATTACAGTTGCACTCAATTGTATAATTCATTATCGAGTTGTAATCTTGAATTTTTGGGTTATCATTCAACACAAGACATCCTTGTGAGTGTTCTTGTGGTAAGAACACACTTGGGTGATCTAAGTGTTAGGTGTAAGAAGATTGTGGTAATCTTCTTGTTGAGGTGTTGAAGAATTTGGTATTCTTCAAGGTTGAAGATTGTGGTAATCTTCACAAGGTGCCGTTGGAGATTGTGGTAATCTTCAAGTGAGATTGTGGTAATCTCAAAGGTGGTGTTGAAGAAGAGTGTGGTGCTCTTCAATGTGTTGTTGTAAGTTGGTGTTGTATTAATTTTGGTAATTAATAAAATCTTTTTCTTTTTGAAATCCATCCCGGATATCTTTGGGGTTGTAGAGGATTAGGCCTAAGTGGGTTGAACCTCTATAAATCGACGTGTGTTGTTTATATTCCGCACCTTATTATTGTCTTTGAGCATTCGGTTCAAAAAAGAGGCGAAATCGAAAGATGGAGATAATCTATTCACCCCCTCTAGATTATCGTAGCTTGGACTTACAATATGAACCCTAAACCTTAATCTACAAGAAATTCAAAAGAAAAAGTGAAATGCTTACCGGAATTCTCGAAAATTAGGGAAGAGATAAATTTGAAACCGTAGGATCCTTTTCACACAAAAATCTTTCTCCAACTTGAGTCCAAGACCCCAATTCGTGTGTGAGTAGTGTGGGTATTGAATTTGTAGTGAAATCCAAGTGAATTTGTTAAAAAATTGAGAGGGGTATGGGTTTGTGTGATTTGTTCGCGAGAGAGTGTATGAATGTGTGAAAAAGAATAGACTCTGCGCGACTTAAGACTGCCTTAGCTGACACACGCACGAGCCGTGCGCCTAGTGCACGGGCTACCAGTACGGGGTGCCGAGGGCTCAAACCAAAATCCTGGAATCCGCACCTGCCATGCGCCTAGCACATGGGATGCCCGTGCGGGTGCCGTGAATTCAGTCCCAATTCCTGGTGCACGCATGGGCCGTGCGCATGGTGCACGCCCTGCCCATACGGGATGACGCACCAAACTTCGAATTTTATTTTATATATATATATATATATTATTTTTTAGATAAAGCATTAAAAATCCCAACTTATCAAAGGGAATAACATGGGAAGAAATAAAACAACAAACCGTTGGGTTGCCTCACAACAAGCGCTAAGTTTAACGTCTATAGCTTGACGATGTATACACGATCATGGTTCTAGCAAAGTGAGGCGTGTCACCTCTTACTATTGGTATCTATGAAGGTAGTACTTGATCCTTTGGCCATTTACCATAAATGTCTCCCCATCCCGGCTCAACAATCCCACTATTCCTGGGAGGATTTAACATTTTCTTGATAACAAACGGCACCGATGTTGGGAAATTTATTTTTAGATTTTGATAAATGCCATGAAAACTTAGACTAGAAAGTTGGCACCCCATTTTCTTTGTAACTTGCATTGTAATAGATAGGGTGATCGAGTGAGTTAAGTCGGTATGCCTAAATATGCAAGAAGTCAACTGGAGACTAGAATGAAGACTCACCGTGAGGCAAAAGAGTATGGCAAGGAAGAGAGGACAGAACTCGATCGAGAAGTATCAACGAGATGCAATGTGTGTGAAGTGTCCACGTCGAGTCAACCCAAGATAGCCAAGTCTCAAGTTAAAGTGACAGATGAGTCATCCAATGATTGGGAGCTGACTCGAAGTCATCTGGGAAAGTTAAGGAATTGCAGTCAAGTCAAGACAACCTAAAAGGATCCGTTGCACATAAGTCAAGAAAATTACTTAAACAAGTAATACTTCCATACTGCATTTCTTAAAGTGCTCAGTCCCGAAGCATGCAAAAGGAATAAACCAATGGGAAGCACTGCACCTGTGTCAGAACTCTGAAAAGCTGAATGTTCATTCAATACGAGGAAATGTCAATTTCAAGGATCGCAACAAGATGAGCCAATGACCACAAGTGTCTTTTAAAAATTAGCCTATCTCTTCAACAGTGATTTTCAAAAGAACACTATAAAAGGCTAAGGAATCAATTTGAGAAAGGGTTACCTTGCATACCGAAACACAAGCTTTCAAGCCATTACTAAAACGTAACTTAAAAAATTCTCAAGTCATTCAAGCTTAATCCTCAAGCCGAGAATTTCAAAGGAAATCACCAACACTTACCTCGTGAAGGAAAGACAACTTTAATCGATTGAAGAGAGAAAACATTTGAAGAGTCAAAGGGGTCTACATTCCACAGAGATTGTAGAAAGGTTCAAGGTCGAACCAGTTTTACGTTTTTGGAGGGCTTCGTGATCAAATCCAAGAAGCTTGAGCAAGTGAGCTGCAGAGCAAGGCAAATGCCTCGTGAAAAGCCGAGTCGGACGAGTAGCCACCGGGTGACCAAGGCATCTCCAGATCGAGTCCCAAAGGATCAAGTCACCGTGTGATCAAGACTTGCATCCGGACCGATAACTACTTTGTACTGATCAATACTTTCCTCCAGGAGTTGGAGAAGAGAGGATTAGAAGAATTACCCCATCTTCGAACCTCTATAAAATTTAATGTGTCATTTACATTTCAAAGACTTCAATTCTACATATTATTTTATATTTGCCGATAAATTTGCTATCCAACCGATAATTAACAAAGTGCTAAAACCAAGTGTTAAAACAAACTTATACCAAATTCAAGGGTGTTAAGTCTTTCAATAAAACATATCACAAATTGAGTTAAGTTTTAGACTAAGCGGTGAGTTATTCTATCAACAAAATTTCTCGGTCGAGTTTGTTGAGTGGCTAACTCTGTGGTTAACTAACCTAGCTGTCCCATCAAGGACTTAGCTGTGAAGTATTAACTCTGAACTTATTTAAAAAGGACTAAATCGAGAAATTGGTAAGGTTTATTCAACTCCCCTTCTAAACCTTAGACTCACACCCCTTGGGACATACAAGTGGTGTCGAGCCGCTGTTCATTGAGCCTTCCGCATCGTTCTTGAACTAGATCTCCAATCTTTCAAAGCTTGCTTTAGACTTGAGCTTTCAAAACTCTTTTATTCAAGAAAAGTTACTATCATGGAAGAAAATTTGACATGCATCCCTATGTTCACAATTGAGGAATTTGATGACCGAAAAATTCGTATGTAGACTCATCTATCAAAGATTACACGATGAAATGTGGATAGTAATAGAAGATGGGCCACTACAAATTTTAAAAGTGAACACAAATTGCAAAGGAGAGTCTGCTGTTGAAGGAGAAGAGATGTCAAGCTCCCACACCCATGGTTGAAAAACCCGAGAGCAATGGACAAATGATGATAGAAAAAGATACAACCTGACAACGTGGCCAAGGACATTCTTTACAAGAATTTGGACAAAATCATGTTCAACAAAGTCAAATCATGCAAGATGGCCAAAGAAATCGGGATAAGCTAACTTTGATTTGTGAAGGCTCGAAAGCGATCAAAGAAAATAAGCTATCTGTTCTTTGTACAAAAATTTGAAAATTTTAAGATGCTTGCAGGAGAAACCTTGGATCAACTAGATGCTCGATTCACGAAATTACCAATGAGCTATCTGCACTTAGAAAAGAATACACACAAAAGGAAATGTGTAGGAAGATTCTAAGAAGTCTTCCAACTGAGTGGGAAATGAAGGTCATGGCCCTGAGACATTCCATGGACCTATCAAAAACATCCAACCATGAGCTATTCTCGGATCTCAAAGCCTACGAATTTGAGCCGAGAAAAAAAGACCAAGAAGAGACAGTTGTGCCCAAAATAGTCGCTTAATAGTTAAGGATGGGAAAAGAGTCAAGGCAAAGAAGTCATCGATCGGAGGAGATCGCCTTGATGGTTAAAAGATTTAACAAGTTCTTCAACAAGAATTACAAGAGAGGCAAAGGTGAATCCTCCAGAAGACACTCAGCTCCGTCCTAGTCAAGGGAAGATAGAGCACCCAAGAGAGCAGAGCATCAAAAGACCGAGTATCAAAGAGCTGACAATCCAAGAATGGAAAGAGCTGACCAAAAGGTTGAGAATCTATGCTGGAACTGCAGATAACCCGGTCACTATGCCATTGATTTCCCATATCTTGTAGTCAACAAATACAGGAATGAAGAGGAAAGAAGACAAGAAAAGAAAAAGGCAATGTTAGCTGCAGAGACTGCTGAGACAGGCAAGTCAAAAGACACAGACGACTCGGAGAGTAGTGAAGCTGACTACTCAAGTGACTCTGAAGAAGAAGCCTTGATTTGTTTAATGGCTAAAGAACAAGACCAACCTGACCAAGAAGATGAGGTACACTCTAACTCATCTCACTCAGATTCTAGTGATAGTGATTGTGACACACACACTTCATCACCCACTAATCTTTATGATTCATTAGGAAAAATGATGAAAGACTTTGAGCACATTAAATCCTCGCACACACTACTGAATGAGGAAAATAGCCTTCTCAAAAGCCAAAACTCACAAAATGACTAAGAAGTTTTAGTACTCGAGTCACATAGGCGATGAGAATAAAGAACTAAAGGCTGAAAATGCTAAGCTAATAGTAGAGATAGTCACATAGAAAAGAGGAAAATGACCTCAAAAATGTGATTGCCTCATTCACTAAGGTATCTAAATCTTTGGATGATCTTATTATGAGCCAAAGAGAATGTGGAGATAAGGCATGTCTAGGATTTAATTCCTCTATGCTAAGTCAAACTCCCAAAGTGATTTTGGAAAAAGAATCTTCAAGTAATGAAACATCTCAAAAATTCAAAACTCCAAATGGTGCACACATATTCATTCCAAAGCACAACCACAACCAAACTGGCCTTGGTTATAAAGGAAAAGGAAAAAAATGTGATTGAGTATCTTTGAGAGGACAACTGAGAAGAAATCCAAAGAGAGTTCCTCAAAGAAACTCCAAACAGAAGTACTCATGAAGAAGAAAGAGAGCTACCAAAAGCCCCGTAAGTTCTATAAAAGGAACACATATGATGGGAATGGTAGAAACTATCCAAGCCAAGCTGATTGGTACAATGTGAAAAATCAGCAAAGATCTATGGAATACATGCCTAAATGGCAAAGGCCTAGAACTCAGCAAAGGCCATTCCAGAGGCAACAAAGCTATTATCAGCACACATATGCACCCAAGCACTACACACAGAGATTTCACAATTACCCAAAGAAGGCAATTGCTAAAACACACACACAGACATACAGACAAAAGAGACAGTTGTATGATCCTAAAGCCCTCAAGCAATTTGCCAAAGTAAATTATGATTATGGCACAGATATATGGCATCCCCTTAGAGTCAAATCATTTGGCTATAGGTTGGTTGGATCATCTTACAACACTAACCCCTCAGGACCCAGACAAGTATGGGTACCTAAAAACTAATTTCCTTGATTGCAGGTTCAAGGAACAACTGAGTGCCAAGGAACCTGGTACATGGATAGTGGCTGTTCCAGACACATGACAAGAAACAAGAAAAACATATCAAAATTCAAGGAAGTTAGAGGTGCAAAAGTCATATTTGGAGGAAATGAAGCTCCAGGAGAAATAAGAGGGATTGGATCCATCAAGAAAAATGGATTAGAAATCATAGATGTTGCATACGTTGAAGGACTCAACTTCAATCTGCTAAGTATCGATCGCCCGACTCTTTGACAAGGGCTATAATGTTGGATTCAACATGGGTGTATGCCAAATTAAGGACATCAATCTAATGAAGTAGTGTTACAAGGATGCGGATACAAAGAACATCTATGTGGTAGATTGGTCAACCGCAATGCCAAGCACTTGTCTATTAGCAAAGAAAACAAACGGCAATCAAGTTGGTTGTGGCACAAGAAGCTCGAGTCACCTGAATTTCAAAACAATTAACAAACTTGCAAGGAGCAATCTAGTAGAAGGACTCCCGGACTCGATACAAGAAAGAAAGTGTGATGCATGCCGGATGGGGAAAACAGATCAAATCATCATTCAAAGAAAAGACATGTCCATCTTCAACAAGAATATTACACTGCTACATATGGATCTATTTGGTCCATTGAACCAAAGCCTAAGCATAAGTGGAAAGAAATACACCTTGGTGGTAGTAGATGATTATTCAAGGTATACATGGACAATTTTCATGTGTAAGAAGAAAAAACCTTGCGAAGCTACCACAATCGATGAAGAGAATTCAAAATGAGAAGAGTCAAACCTAGGGATGTCAATGGGTCAGTGCCGGTCGGGTCCGCCGGGACCCGAGACCCGACCCATTAAGATTTCAAGGACCTGCACCCGCCCCTGCACCCGCCTCCCTGACCCGAGACCCGCCCCAACCCATACCCGTATTAAGCGGGTAAGACCCGCTGACCCATTAGACCCACCTATGTCATCCATTTTAACTTATTTTTTTTTATATTTTTCATTATATTGCTACTAAGAATAATAAAAAATAGTAATATATTGAAAAAAACTCCCTATGAGATTTGGACATGGAGAAAGCCAAATGTTGCATATTTTAGAATATTTGGATGCAAATGCTTTATCCATAATAATGGCAAAGACAACTTAAAGGCTTTTGATGCTAAAGTTGATGAAGGTATATTCTTGGGATACTCACCAAAGCAAAGCCTATAGAGTGCTCAACAAGAGGATAATGGTTACTGAAGAAGAGTCCATCCATGTGGTGTTTGATAAACCCAATGTAAATGGAGAAGATCTTGAAGAGATAGGCTGATAAGTTTGAATCACCAACCGTGCGAGAAGAGTCCCTATGTTGAAGCCAAGTTGGAGCAATTAACCGAGATGAAGAAGAGATAGATATGAATCTCAAAGACAATTTGGACAATCTGCAGCTAAGTGATAATGAGAAAGTCGCTTAAGACAACACACCGCAAGAAGATCGAACCCTCGCTAACTTACTTCAACCTTTGATGTGAGATGGCTAAGAGACCATCCACCGAGCTAGTCATTGGAGATGTAAGAGAAGGTGTAAGAACTGCATCCGAGCTCAACAAGAAGCAATGTTCACTTGTTTTATCTCTCAAATAGAACCAAAAGATGTGTCACAAGCATTGGATGGCACACATTAGATTCAAGCCATGCAAGAAGAGCCGAATCGGTTTGAAAGGAACAAAGTGTGGGAATTGGTTCAACGACCAACCCATCAAAATGTTATTGGCACAAAATTGGTGTTCGAAATAAGATGAATGAAGAAGGTTACGGGTAAGAAACAAAGCAAGATTGGTAGCCAAAGGATACTTTGCCAAGAAGAAGGGATAGATTTTGATGAAACATTTGCTCTGTGGCAAGACTAGAAGCCATAAGGATGTTTCTTGCCTATGCTACTCACAAGAACTTCATTGTACACCAAATGGATGTAAAAAGTGCATTCTTGAATGGATTATTGGAAGAAGAAGTATATGTTGAACAACCTCCGTGGATTTGAACAAGACTCTTGGAGATAAAGTGTACAAACTCAAGAAAGCTCTATATGGATTGAAACAGCACCAAGGGCATGGTATGACACATTATCACAATTCCTGATCAAAATGGATTCACAAAGGGCAAAGTAGATAGAACACTCTTGAGAATTCAAGATGGGAAGAGTATCTTTGCTTGTTCAAATATATGTGGATGACATCATCTTTAGATCCACAAACAAAGAATCGTGTGATAAATTCTCAAGTCTCATGCAAAGAAAATTTGAAATGAGCATGATGGGAGAACTAACATTCTTCCTAGGACTCCAAGTAAAACAAAGTGAAGGATGAAACCTTCATAAGTCGGACAAAGTACACCGGAGAATTAATGAAGAAATTTGGTATGGAAGAGAAGTCTTCTCAGAAAAATATCAATGAATACATCACAAAATGGATATGGATGCGGATGGCAAGCCTGTGGATCAAACAAGATACTGAGCACTTATCGGATCACCGCTTCTATCTCACAAAGAAGTAGGCGGACATCACCTTTGGAGTAGGTGTATGTGCAAGATTTCAATCTGCTTCCAAAGAAAGCCACATGATCGGCCAAGAGAATATTGAGATATTTAAAGGGAAGTCGAGAAATTGGCCTGTTGTATCCAAAGGAAGGTGGATTCAAGCTAATTGGTAATTGATTCTCGACTATGCTCGATGTAAAGTTGACGGAAGAGTACTTTCACATGTCAAATGCTTGGAAATAGGCTAATTTCCTGGTTTATCAAGAAGCAAAATTCGATATCCACATCCACAAATTGGAGCGAGAATACATAGTCACAAGTGCAAAATTGTTGTGCCCAAGTCTTATGGATGAGACAACAACTAAGAGACTATGAAGTTGAAGAAAAGGAAATTCCAATTATGTGTGATAACACAAGTGCAATTGCAATTACTCGAGAATCTGTGTTACACTCAAGAACAAAGCACATTGATGTCGAGATACCATTTCATAAGAGACTATGTTGAAAAGAAGGACATCACTTTGGAATACATCTCAACCGATAAGCGATTAGGCGATATATTAACAAAACCTTTATGTGAATCAAGATTTGAAGAACTCATGCATGAGTTAGGGTTAATTGAGCTGGTTGACACTCGGAAGACTCGAGAGAAAAGAAATGGAGTATGAAAAGAGGGAAAAAGAGTGGAGCTTTGAAACAAATGAGAGAATCACTGGATCGGAAAATCAGTTGTATCAAGTTAGCCGACAAACAGTACCTATGTGAATAGAGAGAAAAGAGTTGAATCGGCTAAGAAGCAAGTTGAGTCATCTATAAGCAAAGTGACAATAACGCATTCGTTCTCACTAAGCGAGAATGTTTTTAAGAATGACATCAGCGTAATTATGACGTGTCAAATAAAAGTCGCATACCAAGCTTACGACTAGATATAAATAAATGCCGCATTAAATGTAAGAAATTAAATGTTAATCGGCGTGCAAAATCTGAGCCGTTGATCTCGATCAAATTTCAAAAACCGTCCGCACGTCCTTTTATAACCCATACTTATACCATTTCGTCCATTTTTCTCTCACTTTACACAAACTGTTCATCTCTCTCAAAAGCAAAGAAAGAAATTTCACTCTCAAAACCCTACAGATTTTCAAAGCACATTTTCAAAGGTTCGTTCGGTAAATCTTCAAGAAATGGCATCTACTTACGACTTTGTTAAGTTGGGAAAACAAATCCACACTGGTTCTACCGTGGATTTTGAAGGAATGATCAAACAGGGGTTCGACGAAACCCTTGTGAAGAAAATTGCTGAGAAAGTGGAGAAATCCTTGAAACCCTTTCTAATAATGGAGTTTCAAATGACCTCGTGGAGAAGGTCGCGCAGTTCTATGTGAACGCCGATGTTCACGACGCGAGGGCATCAAGTCCTCCGTTCACGGAAAGAATTCTCCATCACTGCCAAGATTTGGCGAACATTGTTTGCTACCGCGAAAGAAGTGTCGGAGATATATGAGGTCGACGTAAACCTGGTCCGCCGCCAGCCGAAGTGGTCAAACCGATCGTCTTTGCAAAGATTGTCTACACAGCTGAGAAGAAGCTGCTAAAGGAAGATTACCATAAGCTGTTGGACATTGTTGCCAAGTGCGTAGACATCAAATTTGGAAGCTTTAATCACCGTCTGTCAAAACCAAGCTCGATCGTGATGGTCACGATCATGGAGGAGAAGAAAGTAAATTGGGCTGAGTTTGTATACAACAGACTCTGCCAAAATATTGGGAATAAGTCCTTCAAAGGAGATGGATCGTTTGGAGGATCTTTGGGGTATGGCCTAGTGATTGGCCGATTGATGGAAGTGAAAGGTGTTCCTCTCGACATGGAAAGGCGTTCCATGTTAACAAAGAGATGTTCCATTCAAATCTCTCCTAGAACACGTAAGAGAGCTTATGCCAAGAGGGCGGACACCAGTGAGGGGGAATCACCGACTGAAGAAACAACTCTCTCCTCCCCTCCCAGAAGAAGGCCGCCCGCACTGTAAAGAAGATCACGCCCTCGGCAAAGAAAGAAAAAGAAAACCGCACTGCCCCTGCGCAGCCAAGCCACCCGCCCCGCAGCCGTGTCTCCCCGCCCCGCAGCCACAATGGAGAAGGAACCATTAATCCCTTCTCCGGTGATTAAGAAAGAAGAAGAGGATCGCCACAACAAGGAAGGCAAATGCCTCTAAGACAGTGAAGGCATTTACCTTCGAACGAACTGAGAGGAAGTGGAACCAGATATTCCTCGGTTTGACCACGATGGGTCAATCTTTTGGATGAAGAGAATCGCACGTATATCTTGCAAATCTTCAAAGATAAGGCAGAGGAAGTCAGTAGCTCGTGAGAAAGCCAATATCCGTCCTCTAATCGCGAACCACCGATCATACCCATCCACACCTTGACACGCTTTCAGAGTGATGAAGATCTGGACCTGGCTGCGATCGATGAATTGGAGATATAGCAAGCCATGCGGGAATCCAGGATCCTACATGAGCAACGGCCGATGGAAGGCCCCGGAGAGTCTTCCAAATCACAACCGGAGATTGATCCTATGGGAGTGGTGCGGCATTGCAACCATTCAAGTTGCTGCGACCACTTCCCCACTTCACTCACTCGATGAAGGCATTAAGGAACTCGGCGATGAAATTGGGAACTTGGGGACCCAAGTTGAGCCAACACTCATCAAGGTGTCTTACCACATGCCCCAATGGTGACAACTCACAGAAACAAATGAGTCCGGAGAAGAGTGACCCCATTCCAAGTTACTCACCGGTGGTGTGCTGCGGGGGAAACTCCCTCCACCGCAGCTAGGTCGGAGAATGCCATGGTGACTCCACAACGAATCTAGGAGGCGAAGTGGAAAAGGAAAAACAAACAAATACACACAGAAGTTGTCATCGATTTGTGGCTCGAGGCTTGACACTCTCACGGTGCCAATCGCTTCTGCAGTCAATGATCTTCTTTGAAGCAGAGGCACATGATGGATCTTCCCCTGGAGTTAACACTGGCAATGAAAGTGCAATCCATGGAGTTGAGACTCCGTGGATGCCACCTCCTGAAGACCCTAAGACAGTGAGACTGTCGAAGGGATTGTCCAAGGCCTCGCTGCAAATGAGATTGCAGAAGGTAGTGAAGGCCTATGGGAGGTTGAGATTTCCCGAGGTAAAGCGGCAGAAACACAAAACATCCCTCCAGCTATCATCGATGCATCCGAGAAGGAGATAAGTGCCCTTCACAATTCCTAAGACAATCCCGATGTAACATTTCCTCGGATCCGGGTGAAGACGGCCGAGTCATCCCCCACTGCAAATCCAAAAGACTCAGCTGAGGATGTTCTCCCAAGAACGAGTAAGTCCGATCTTAAGGCTGCTCGCTAAACTTTCAATTTCGATGATGAGCCACCTCTCCAAATCTCATCATCTTCCAATGATGCCACCGATACGACCGAGACCGACAACTCAATAGGAAACACTAACTAAGACCGACGGCCGTTGAGACAGTGAGGCTCACCACCGGGTCAAAACCACAACAGACCCTACCGAATCACGATCTCATCGCGCAGCTCCCAAAGTCGGCAGAGAATCGACTCAACCGAGCACATCACGGCCACAAGTCACCATTGAACAGATTCCCTATATCCGTGATGATGCATTTGAAGCAACATTCACCTTCTCACCGAACCGCCGATCTCGATGAAGAAACCGCTAAAGACCAGGAGTGCTTCCACAAACCTCGACCCATTCTTTTTTCCACAGATACCATCGTTCAAAGAAAGTTCGACGTTGATGTTCTTAGCCTCCAGTGAGACGGAGGTGACAAAATTGAGGTTAGAGAAGTCCTCAAGGCGATTTTTGCGAAAATAGAGAAGATGGAAAGGCACCAGCCCTCCCGGGCGTGAGGTCGATAACAGAGATGCTAATCTTACGCCAATCTGCGTGGGATAGTACTCGGGATCTCGGCAATGGTGGCAACAACAAAGAAAACAATGCCTGTGGAACAAGTTAGATACTTCAAAGCATTGTATAATAAGATGTTGATCAGAGTGCCGATAATCTTTGATATGAAGAGAAGGATGCAAGCGAATATCGATGAATGCATACCTCTCATACCACGTAAAATGGAATCTGCGCGAATTTCATCGAAAGAACTTCTCGCACGTGGAAGAAAACATGAATGAAAAATTCAGCCTTCTTATGGCTGAATTGAAGTTGGTTACAGCCTGAATCAAACGCCACTCGCTCGAGAATTTCAAGCGATACTCCGCAGCAGAGAATCCAGCGTAACTCAAATATCACCGTCTAGATTTCATGCTTGTCGCATGTTTCAGTGTTCCTCTCTCCTTTGATGATGCCAAAAAGGGGAAGAGAATACCTAAAGAAGAAATTGGAAGGATCTGCGCTTGAGAAGACGCAGCTTGTAAAGACAAAGACAAATTTGAAGAACAAAAAGAAGAGAAAAGAAGGGAAAATCATGGAGGAGGAAGGATCTGTTGGGAAATTTATTTTTAGATTTTGATGAATGCCATTTAAAACTTAGACTAGAAAGTTGGCACCCCATTTTCTTTGTAATTTGCATTGTAATAGATAGGGTCGCTCGAGCTTAGTTAAGTCGCCTAGGCCTAAACATGCAAGAAGTCAACTAAAGACTAGAATGAAGTCTCCGTTGTGATACTGTTGAGTATGGCAAGGAAGAGAAGACAGAACCCGATCGAGAAGTATCACCGAGATGCAACATGAAAAGTGTCGATCAAGTCAACCCAAGATAGCCAAGTCTCAAGTTGAAGTGATGAGATGAGTCATCCATGATTGGAAGGCGACTCAAGTCATCCGGGGAAGTTAAAGAATCGCGATCAAGTCAAGACAAATCGAAAGGATCCGTTGCGACGAAGTCAAGAAAGTTACTTAAACAAGTAATACTTTCATACTTCCTTTCTTAAAGTGATCATCCCGAGAAGCGTGCAAAAGGAATAAACCAATGGGAAGCATCGCACTGTGTCGAACTCAAAAAAGTCAAGGTTATTCAATACGAGGAAATGTCAATTTCAAGGATCGCAACAAGACAAGCCAACGACCACACGTGTCTTTTGAAAATTAGCTTATCTCTTCAACGGGCGATTTTCAAAAGAACACTATAAAAGGCCGAGAATCAATTTGAGAACAAGTAACAGAGGTTACCTTGACTACCGCACTACAAACATTCAAGCTATCAATTGAGTCAGAACCTACAAAATATTCTCAAATCATTCAAGCTTAATCCTCGGACCAAAACTTGAAGGAAATCAATCCAACACTTACCTCGTGAAGGAAAGACGACTTTGATCGCAAAATTCTTACATAAGCGTACGGTGTCAAGTTTTAGTATAGGTTTTGAAAGTAGGGTTATCGTCTCCACAGGATTGTTATCGAATTTTATACTAAGTACTATAATTAAACTAGCTTAATTCTATCTAGAAATCGAAAAGAGATGGATTGTTTATTAAACTAAAAATTAAACTAAGAATTGGTTCGCATAAAATTATCAAACACGTAGAAAATTAATTCTAGAGGGTTGATTTCACTTAGTTATCCCCTATGTTCTCAATCCAGTTTATAAATCACAAGTTATTAATCTATAAGCCAATCTTCCTACCGTTTATCACTTCCTCTCTCGAGTGCCAAGTGATTATAGGTTCCAATTTCGATTTCGATATCTCTATAAAAATCATAAATTAAACCCTAATACGCTCAATGAATATTCATTCACCAACTTCAAAAGATTCATAAATCTCTCGATTCTATGAAACCCTAGGTTGTGCTATTCTAAGGTCATGTGTTCAACTACCTCTCTCGAGCGTCAAATTAAACACGCCAAACAATCTAAATTATAGATCGGATAATCCGATGCAATCAAATCAAATAGCACAAATAGATTAATAAACATGCAAATTTCATTAACTAGAAATCAAAACATAGGTTCAAACATAAGTTACATCAATCCCCTAGAAAAATAGGTTTAGTTCATAATGGATGTACAAAAACTCATGAAGAAGTAATTATACATTGATAGGGTTCAACAAAGATGCTAGAAAAATAATTGAAATGATTAAAGGAAGGATCTTCTCTGTTTCCGGAGGATAGATGCCTTTGAATCTCGTCCCGAACTCTTTCTCTTTGCCCAAATCGTCCCTTGTGGTCTCCAAAATGTCCAACCCCTTGTTTGTCCGTTCCTTGTTCTATTTATAGGCTTAAAACCCTAAAAATCCGTCCAAAAAGGCCCAAAAGAACTCAGCGCACATTCAGGCCCATCGAGCGCTGGCCGCAGCTGCTTAGAATAGCCGCAGTCGCACTCCCCGTCCTCAAACGCCACCAATTTCGACCTCCTTTCGGCAAGGGCGCTGGGTTTTAGCCATGCGGCGCCGATCATGCTCGATATATTTCCGTTTTTTAGCTCCTAAAATGCGATCTTCACCACCCAAACACGTTTTTAATCGTTTTTAATCAATTTCGCATCCAAGACCTGTCCCGACTCTCAAACGACAACTAATGACACAAACTCGACTCAAACGACGCTAAAATACTTGCAAACCCCGCAAAATCATAGTCTAGAATACTCAATACATTGTTATAAAAACCAACTTAACAAATACCCCTAAACTTAGACGTTTGCTTGTCCTCAAGCAATTACGGACTCTAAAAACGACTAACAAGAAGAACACAAAAATGAAGAGATCGACTCAACAACCCAATCAAAACTTCACAACCAAACTCATTCGTCAAATTTCGTTTTACTATCGGTCAAGCACGTATTTTCACAAAGTGATCATGGAGGTGGGATGTTCATGCCAACTCCGTTTTCATTATCCGGATAGACTCACGCAATCAAGTGTTTTCAAAATGATCCACTTTTTGAATATGGAGATGAGATGCTTACCTAGGACTCCATAGGCTTGTCTTTCACACTAATCTCCACTAATGTAGGCTAATATAACACAAGGATCAATATGACTTTTAAAGATTGTAATGTGGGCTTAAGGTAAGGTAGGAAAATATAGGATTAAGTAGCTCAAATCACCCAAACACACAATTATCAATTTGAATCATCAATTAGCAACTACCTTTCACTTTTTGACATCCCCAATGTTTATGAACCTTCAATCCCGCTGATTTTTCTCTTTCATTTTTTTTTTTTTTTCTTTCTTTTTTTTTTCGAACCCCAAACTTATTCTTTTGCGGACATGGGGTCTCATATTTTCTTTTCTCGGCAACTTCATTCAATTAAATTCACACCTTCTCATCATACCCTCCTCAACTTCCAATATTTTTCTATACTTTGTGTGTATGAGTGATGGGTAATTAGGATATTCACATTTAGGCTCGGGTATTAGATGGTTTGCCAAAGAAACGGGTTTATAAGGCTCAAAGGGGGACACTAGGGAAAATATAATGCAAAGGTAGGCATTTTAGGCTCGCTTGTTCAAAGATGGCCTAAATCACTTCCTCAATGTTACTTCACCTAGGATTTCGCCTCGACTAGTGATCGACAAGTTCTAGAATCCGGTGGGATCATAAAGGAACCACTAAATTGCATAAATCATCCCCAAATAAATCAACAGAGTCAAGCACATAGATGGAATTAATGGAAAGAAGATTAAATCACGCTTCAACACATGCTCTCTTGACCGTTCAACTCATATTCAACAAATTCACTTAGTCATGCAGTTTCACAGTTTTACAAATGCCCCGACTCGACTCTAGACTCTTTTTTCTTCTTTGTTTTTTTTTTTTTTTTTGACTCCAGACCCGACTCGATGAATGAAAATAGACTGCACCCCCCCAAACTTAAAACGACATTGTCCCCAATGGAGAGGTGGGAAAAAGGACTTTCCTGGTAGCCGAGGAGCGAAGGCTCCTTAAGTCATGTGGTACTACTACGTGTAGGAGGTGTCTCGTATAAGCTCACAATGCATCCTAGCGCACGAGCCTGCGGGTGTTGTATGCCTCTGAGGTGTGGTCATGTTCTTCCCATTCGCCTTAGTCCAGTCCCTCTTTGGTTTCGCATTTTTGCAACCTAGCAAGGTAGACAAGAAAACAAAACTCGTGGAACCATGGAATTCGGTTATGGGTGAGAAATCGAAAATCAAAGCACATACATAATGCCCCCAAGTAGAAAATATAATGCCATGTCAAAAGATAAGCATAGAAATGCAATATAGCACTAAACAATTTGAAACTATCATTGGGGCATTTCATCAAACACCTCATATGCATGAATTTGGGCAAAGATAATGAATGCAATGGATAGCTCAATTCAATCCCAAAATCAGACCAAACCTAAGTCTAGCATGAGCAACCAATCCACAATCCACAAATCAACAACAATTATTCTAGCACTCAAGCTACAATCCAACCACACCAAAATCATAAGATGGGGAAAATGGGGTGGGGTTTGGTGCAACTTACTACTCCTAAAAATGCAAAAAATCAAAAAAAAAAAAACAACTACTAAACTAAATTAAAACTAAGAAAGCAATAAAAGGGGCTTGGGTTGCCTCCCAAGAAGCGCTAAGTTTACGTCTTGACACCGACTATGTCGATTATCCTCAAGTTGGGGCTCCAATAGGCATGTGATCCACATTTCCTTAGAAACTTCCCAACCTCCAATGTCTTGACAATATTCCCAACCATCCGCTTACCATCCTTTAATTCAAATTTTAGCCTATTGGTTGGATGGATGGTGAATACAACTTTCTCTTGATTTACCCGCAATGTTAGCTCCCCGTTTCTACATCGATCAAAGCCTCATTGTGGCTAAAAATGGCCGCCAAAGATTATAGGTATTTTCTTCTCCTCGTTTCGCGTCCAACACTACAAAATCCACAGAAAAACAAATTTATTAATTCTTACCAAGACGCGTCTTCAATGATTCCCCACGGATAAAGCGATGGATCGATCGCTGAACTGCGCAAAGTGATGTTGGACGGCTTCACCTCACCGAGCCCATACTTCGTCACATCGCCTAGAGATATCGATTCACACTGGACCCAAGATCACAAAGTGGTTTCTCAAAGCAAACTCCTCCAATAGTACAAGGAATAGTGAAACTCCCCGGATCCTTCATTTTCCGAGGTAGTTTACTCGACTATTGCACTACACTACTCCTCGCGATAGACAGCTTTCAAATTCTTCCAACTTCATTTTCTTGGATTCCACCGGTTTCGCATAAATAGGTGATTTTTCTGAGCAGTGAATTTTTGCTTCCTTTTCCGCGAAATTGCATTGCGATGCTTCCTCGGATTAACCTCTCGTATCACTTGGGAACTTTCCCTTCACGAATGAATTCACTACTGTGAGCTAATCGACCCATTTGTGTCTCGATCGACCTAATATGCGTCTCCATTGTGCTCATCTTAGTATTCGGACCATCAATCTGCGCCTCACTCCTATTCATTCGATTCCCCGGTATCTCCGATGAATGAGCCGAGCATCTCCTCAAGCGATCGCTTTTTTCACCTCCGAGTGCATTGAACCGGATGGGTTTGGATAACCCGGAGGTGGATTCAATACATTCCTGTTGTTGCTATAAGAGAGATTCTCATGATTGCGAAGTCCTGGGTGGTAGTGAGTTGGTAATGAATTACCTCGGTTATTAAAATCCCTTATTCACATAATTGACTTGCTCGGCCTCATGAGTGGCGGCCGCGTGCGTGAGCGGGTGGTGGGAGTGCGGCTTGCGTGATGTGCTACCTGTATTCATAATTGCCAATTGTTTTGTCGACTCGAGATTTGAGCCGCCAAAGTCGACATTGTATCCAACTCAAGAACACCGAACCGGCTGGTGTTGTCCTCTCTGAGGGCCATTGATAGTCTGTTTATGGCCATTTCTTCAAGTAAAAGTAAGGTCTCGACGGTGTTTTAGCCATCAATGTACCTCCCGATGCCGCATCTAGTATCGTCCTCGTATGCCCATTCACCCATTTGTAAAATATTGAACCTCTCGCACCGCATATCCATGTCAGTGGGCATCTCCTCAACAGATCTTTAAATCGCTCCCAAGCTTCATATAACGGCTCAAAATCAATGTTGAACCGGGCGATCTCGCTCTTCGCTTGGAGTGTCTTCTTTGGGAGGAAGAATTTTGCTAAAAACTTTTGAGTCGATCATCCCACTGTAATACTCCCGGGGCGAACGTCAGAACCACCGCCTGGCCTTATCCCGAAGTGAAAACAGAAAAGCCTCAATCGAATGGCCTCATCACACCATTCATCTTGATGGTGTCACAAATTTCCGTGAAAAGTGGCGATGTGTATTCGGATCATCCACCGACTCCCCAAATCGATTCTCACAACCATGCTTATGAGGCCTTGTTTCAATTCAAATTATTTGCATTAATGGGTGGCGCACAATTCCTGAGTAATTCGTTCACAAAGGGGGCGTAAAGTAATCCGGATTGCCCTTTCGTGCATTAGGTTGTGGTGGCATATTCGCAACCCGATTTCCGTTATTCTCATTGTCTACAACGCCTGCCATTGCTCGATTCTCGTGCTCGCTTTGCTCGCTTCTTATTGCTCAAGTGTCCGCTCAATTTCTCGGATCAAAAGGAAGCAAATTAGTATTTTCTTAATCTCGCATAAACAAATAAATCAATGAGAAATACGAAATTATAACTCCTAAACTAGTCTAGATTAGTATTAAGACTACTTGGTAATAGTATTAGTTTAAAATAGATAAAACAATCCCCGGCAACGGCGCCAAAACTTGATCGCAAAATTCTTACCGCAAGCGTACGGTGTCAAGTTTTAGTATAGGTTTTGAAAGTAGGGTTATCGTCTCCACAGGGATTGTTATCGAATTTTATACTAAGTACTATAATTAAAATAGCTTAATTCTATCTAGAAATCGAAAAGAGATGGATTGTTTATTAAACTAAAAATTAAACTAAGAATTGGTTCAGACAAATTATCAAACACGTAGAAAATGAATTCTAGAGGGTTGATTTCACCTAGTTATCCCCTATGTTCTCAATCCAGTTTATAAATCACAAGTTATTAATCTATAAGCCAATATTCCTACCGTTTATCACTTCCTCTCTCGAGTGCCAAGTGATTATAGGTTCCAATTTCTGATTTCGATATCTCTATAAAAATCATAAATTAAACCCTAATACGCTCAATGAATATTCATTCACCAACTTCAAAAGATTCATAAATCTCTCGATTCTATGAAACCCTAGGTTGTGCTATTCTAAGGTCATGTGTTCAACTACCTCTCTCGAGCGTCAAATTAAACATGCCAAACAATCTAAATTATAGATCGGATAATCCGATGCAATCAAATCAAATAGCACAAATAGATTAATAAACATGCAAATTTCATTAACTAGAAATCAAAACATAGGTTCAAACATAAGTTACATCAATCCCCTAGAAAAATAGGTTTAGTTCATAATGGATGTACAAAAACTCATGAAGAAGTAATTATACATTGATAGGGTTCAACAAAGATGCTAGAAAAATAATTCAGAATGATTAAAGGAAGAATCTTCTCTATTTCCAGAAGATAGATGCCTTCGAATCTCGTCCCGAACTCTTTTCTCCTTGCCCAAATCGTCCCTTGTGCTCTCCAAAATGTCCAACCCTTGTTTGTCCGTTCCTTGTTCTATTTATAGGCTTAAAACCCTAAAAATCCGTCCAAAAAGGCCCAAAAGAACTCAGCGCACATTCAGCCCATCGAGCACGCTGCAGCGCTAGAATAGCCGCAGTCAGCACTGTCCCTCAAACGCTGTACCAATTTCGACCCCCTGCGCGGGGTTTTTGCCGCAAGGCGCCGATCATGCTCGATATATTTCCGTTTTTAGCTCCTAAAATGCGATCTTCACCACCCAAACACGTTTTTAATCGTTTTTAATCAATTTCGGCATCTAAGACCTATCCCGACTCTCAAACAACAACTAATGACACAAACTCAACTCAAACGACGCTAAAATACTTGAAAACCCCGCAAAATCATAGTCTAGAATACTCAATACATTGTTATAAAAACCAACTTAACAGACTTCAATCGCTTGAAGAGGAAATATTTGAAGAATCAAAGGGGTCTACATTCCACGAGAGGATTGTAGAAAGGTTCAAGGTCGATCCACTTAAGTTCTTGGAGGGCTTCGTGATCAAGTCCAAGAAACTTGAGCAAGTGAGTCAGAGTAGCAAGGCAAAATGCCAAAGAAGCCGAGTCGACGAGAAGCCACCAAGTGTGACCAAGGCATCTCCAGACCGAGTCCCAAAGGATCAAGTCACCGTGTGATCAAGACTTGCATCCTGGACCGATAACCACTTTGTACTCGATCAATACTTAGTGGATTCCTCCAGGAGTTGGAGAAGAGAGGATTAGAGGAATTACCCCATCTTCGAACCTCTATAAAATTTATTGTATCATTTAAATTTCAAAGACTTCAATTCTCGTGATATTATTTTATATCTCACGATAAATTTGCTATCCAATTGACTTTCAACAAAGTGCTAAAACCAAGTGTTAAAACAAATCTAAACCAAATTCAAGGGTGTTAAGTATTCACTGAAAACATATCACGCTTGAGTTAAGCCTTAGACTAAGCAAATGAGTTATTCTATCAACAAATGTACTCAAAGTCCATTGAGTGGCTAACTTTGTCAAGTTAACTAACTTAGTTGTCCATCAAGGACTTAGTTGTGAAGAATTAACTCTAAACTATTTTAAAAGGACTAAATCAAAAAGTTGGTAAGGTTTATTCAACCCCCTCTAAACCTTACACTCACACCCTGGGACCTACAAGTGGTATCGAGCGGTTGGTTCATCGAGCCTTCCGCTACTGTTCTTCGAACTAGATCTCCAATCTTTCAAAACTTGCTTTAGCACTTGATCTTTCAAAACTCTTTTATTTAGCAAAGTCACTATCATGGAAGCAAATTTGACACGCATCCCTATGTTCACAATTGAGGAATTTGATGATTGGAAAATTCGTATGCGGGCTCATCTATCAAAAAATGTGGATAGTAATAGAAGATGGGGCACTACAAATTTAATAAGTGAACACAACAGCAAGGAGAGTCCGCTGCACAAGGAGAAGAGGATGTTGCTCCCGCACTCACCGGTATGGTTGAAAAACCCGAGTCAATCGACAAATGATGATAGAAAAAGATACAACCTAGATAATGTGGCCAAGGACATGCTTTACAAGACTTTGGACAAAGCTATGTTCAACAAAGTAAAATCATGCAAGACGGCCAAAGAAATCTGGGATAAGCTAACCTTGATTTGTGAAAGCTCGAAAGGATCAAGGAAAATAAGCTATCTCTGTCTTTGACAAAATTTGAAAACTTTAAAATACTTGCAGGAGAAAACCTGGATCAACCGGATGCTCGATTCACGTAAAATTACAAATGAGTTATCTCAAGCTTGGAAAAGAATACACACACGATGAAATGTGTTTGAAGATTCTAATAAGTCTTCCAAATTGAGTGGGAAATGAAGGTCATGGCCCCGAGGCATTCCATGGACCTATCAAAAATATCCAACCATGAGCTATTCTCACATCTCAAAGCCTACGAATTTGAGCTGAAAAGAAAAGACCAAGAAGAGACAGATGTGCCCAAAACAAATTGCTCTAATAGTCAAGGATGGGAAAAGAGTCAAGGCAAAGAAGTCATCGATCGAGGAGATTGCCTTAATGGTTAAAAAAAGATTTAACAAGTTCTTCAACAAGAATTACAAGAAAGGCAAAGGTGAATCCTCCGTAAGACACTCGCTCCGTCCAAGTCAAAGGAAGATAGGACACCCAAGAGAGCAGAGCATCAAAAGGTCGAGTACCAAAGAGCCGACAATCCGAGAATGGAAAGAGTCGAACAAAAAGTTGACAATCTATGCTAGAGTCTGCAGCAACCAGGTCACTTTGCCATTGATTGCCCATATCCTCGTAGTCAACAAATACAGAATGAAGAGGAAAGAAGAGTCTTTAGAGAAAGAAGACAAGAAAAGAAAAAGACAATGTTGGCTGCAGAGACTACCGAGACAGGCAAATCAAAAGACACACGGAGACTTTTGGAGAGTAGTGAAGTCGACTACTCAAGTGACTCGAAGAAGAAGCCTTGATAAGTTTAATGGCCAAAGAACAAGACCAACTCGACCAAGAAGATGAGGTACACTCTAACTCATCTCACTCGTACACTAGTGATAGTGATTGTGACACACACACACTTCATCACCCACTAATCTTTATGATTCATTAGGCAAAATGATGAAAGACTTTGAGCACATTAAATCCTTGCACACAACTGACTAAGGAGCTGAGTACTCTGAGTCACATAGCTGATGAGAATAAATAAATAAAGGCTGAAAATGCTAAGTTAATAAAGACAGATAGTTGCTATAGAAAAGAGGGAAAATGACCTCAAAAATGTTATTGCCTCATTCACTAAGGCATCTAAATCTTTGGATGATCTTATTATGAGCCAAAGAGAATGTGGAGATAAGACAAGCTTAGGATTTAATTCCTCTATGCTAAGTCAAGCTCCCAAAGTGATTTTGGAAAAAGGATCTTCAAGCAATGAAGTATCTTAAAAATCCAAAACTCCAAATGGTGCACACACATTCATTCCAAAGCACAATCACAACCAAACTGGCCTTGGTTATAAAAGAAAAGAAAACAACCAATTGAGTATCTTTGAGTGGACAAATGAGAAGAAATCCAGGCCGAGTTCCCGGCAAATTCCAAACAAAATACTCGGTAAAAAGAAACAGAGCTACCAAAACCCCGGAAGTTCTATAAAAGGAACACATACGATGGGAATGGTAGAAACTACCCAAGCCAAGCCGATTGGTACAATGTGAAAATTCAAGAAAATCTATGGAATACATGCCTAGATGGCAAAGGCCTCAACTCAAAGAAAGGTCATTCCAAAGGCAAAAGAGCTATCTTGACACACATATGCACCCAAGCACTACACACAGAGGTATCACAACTAACCAAGGAAGGCAAATGCTAAAACACACACACATGCATACAGACAAAAGAGACAATCGTATGAACCCAAAACCCCAAGCAATTTGCCAAAGTAAATTACGATTATGGCAGATAGATGGCAACCCCTTAGAGTCAAATCAATTGGTTGTAAGTTGGTTGGATCATCTTACAAAGACTAACCCCTCGGACCCAGGCAAGTATGGGTACCGAAAACTAAATTCCTTGATTGCGAGGTTCAAGGAACAGGTGAGTGTTAAGGAACCTGGTACACGGATAGTGGTCGCTCCCGCACATGACGACAGAAACAAGAAAAATCTATCAAAATTCAAGGAGGTTAAAGGTGCAAAAGTTATATTTGGAGGGAATGAAGCTCCAGGAGAAATAAGAGGCATTGGATCCATCAAGAAAATGGATTAGAAATCACGATGTTGTATATGTTGAAGGACTCAACTTCAATTTGCTAAGTATCGATCCAACTCGCGTGACAAGGGCTATAATGTTGGATTCAACATGGGTGTATGCCAAATCAAGGACATCAATCTAATGAAGTAGTGCTACAAGGATGCGGACAAAAAGAACATGTACGTGGTGAATTGGTCAACCGCAACACCAAACACTTGTCTACTAGCAAGAGCACAAAATTAATCAAGTTGGTTGTGGCACAAGAAGTTTAGTCACCCGAATTTCAAAACAATTAACAAACTTGCAAGAAGTAATCTTGTACAATGACTTCCACTCGAGATACAAGAAAGAGAGTGTATGTGATGCATGCCGATGGGAAAGCAGATCAAATCATCATTTAAAGAAAAGACATGTCCATCTTCAACAAGAATATTGCACATGTTACATATGGACCTATTTGGTCCATTGAACCAAACTAGCATAAGTGGAAAGAAATACACCTTGGTTGTAGTAGATGATTATTCAAGATATACATGGACAATTTTCATGTGTAAGAAGAAAAGAAACCTTCGCGAAGCTACCACAAATGAAGAGAATTCAAAATGAGAAGAGTCAAACCATCATTAAAATAAGATCTCGACAGAGAACCGAGTTTGTCAATGGCATAATAACTCATTATTGTGTTGAAAATGGTATTGCTCATGAACAATCTGCAGCAAGAACTCCACAAAGAATGGAGTTGCGAAATAAGAACATAACTCTCAAAGAAGCAACAAGGACCATGTTAGTCAAGGGGCTACCTAAAAGATTTTGGGTCAAGCAATAAACACAGCATGTTATACTCAAAATAGATGCATGATAAATAGACAGCTGACAAAAACTCCCTATGAGATTTGGAAAGGGAGAAAGCCAAATATTGCATATTTTAGAATATTTGGATGCAAATGCTTCATCCATAATAATGGCAAAGACAACTTAAAGGCTTTTGATGCCAAAGCTGATGAAGGTATCTTCTTGGGATACTCAGCTGAAAGTAAAGCCTATAGAGTGCTCAACAAGAGGACAATGGTTACAGAAGAGTCCATCCATGTGGTGTTTGATAAACCCAAGGTAAATGAAGAAGACATTGAAGAGTTAGCTGACAAGCTGAATCAGCCAACCATGCAGAAGAGTCCCTATGTTGAAGCTGAAGCTAGAGCAATTAACCAAGATGAAGAAGAGGTAGCTGAATCTCAAAGATAGCTGGACAATCTGTAGCTAAGAGACAATGAGAGAGCTGCTCAAGACAACATGGCTGCAAGAAGACTGAACCCAGCTGACTTACTCCAACCTGATGTAAGATGGCTAGGAGACCATCCGCCAGACCTAATCATTGGAGATGTAAGAGAAGGTGTAAGAACCAGATCTAGAGCTCAACAAGAAGCTATGTTCACTCGTTTTATCTCTCAAATAGAACCAAAAGATGTGTCACAAGCATTGGATGACACACATTGGATTCAAGCCATGCAAGAAGAGCTGAATCAGTTTGAAAGGAACAAGGTATGGGAATTGGTTCAAAGACCAACTCATCAAAATGTTATTGGTACAAAATGGGTTTTCAGAAACAAAATGAATGAAGAAGGTTCTGTGGTAAGAAACAAGGAAAGATTGGTAGCCAAAGGGTATTGCCAAGAAGAAGGAATAGATTTTGATGAAACTTTTGCCCCTGTTGCAAGATTAGAAGCAATAAGGATGTTTCTTGCCTATGCTGCACACAAGAACATCATTGTATATCAAATGGATGTAAAAAGTGCATTCTTGAAACGGATTGTTGGAAGAAGAAGAAGTATATGTTGAACAACCTCCGTGGTTTGAGCGTAAGACTCTTGGAGATGAAGTGTACAAGCTCAAGAAAGCTCTATATGGTTTGAAACAGGCACCAAGATCATGGTATGATACATTATCACAATTCCCGATCGAAAAGGATTCACAAAAGGCAAAGTAGATAGAACACTCTTCTAATTCAAGATGGGAAGAGTATAATGCTTGTTCAAATATATGTGGATGACATCATTTTTGGATCCAAAAACAAAGAGTCAGGTGATAAATTCTCAAACCTAATGCAAAGAAAATTTGAAATGAGCATGATGGGAGAACCGACATTCTTCCTAGGACTCCAAGTAAAAACAATTTGAAGGATGGAACCTTCATAAGTCGGACAAAGTACACCGAGAATTAATGAAGAAATTTGGTATGGAAGAGAAGTCTTCAGAAAATATCAATGAATACATCACAAAAAATGGATATGGATGCAGATGGCAAGCCTGTGGATCAAACAAGATACAAAGCACTTATTGGATTACTGCTTCTATCTCACAAGAAGAGGCGATATCACCTTTGTTGTAGGTGTATGTGCAATATTTCAATCAAGCTTCCTAAAGAAAGCCACATGACTCGAGCCAAAGAGAATATTGAGATATTTAAAGGAAGCCAAGAAGTTGTCTTATGGTATCCAAAGGAAGGTGGATTCAAGCTAATTGGTTATTCATTTCGACTATGATGGATGTAGAGTTGACAGAAAAGTACTTGTATATGTCAAATGCTTGGAAATAGGTTAATTTCCTGGTTCAAGAAGAAGCAAAACTCAATAGCCACATCCACACCAGGCATACATAGTTAGGCGGCAAACAAGTGCCCAAGTCTTATGGATGAGACAACAAAATGAGAGACTATGAAGTTGAAGAAAAGGAAATTCCAATCATGTGTGATAACACAAGTGCAATTGCAATCACTCAAAATCCTGTGTTACACTCAAGAACAAAGCACATTGATGTCGATACCATTTCATAAGAGACCATGTTGAAAAAAAGGACATCACCTTGGAATATATCTCAACCGATAAGAAGTTAGGCCGATATATTCACAAAACCATTATGTGAATCAAGATTTGAAGATCTCAAGCATGAATTAGGGTTAATTGAGTGAGTTGACACTCGAAGACTCAAGGAAAAGAGATGGAACATGAAAAGATAGAAAAAGAGCGAGCTCTTGAAACAACTAAGTGAATCACCAGATCGGAGAGTCACCGCAACGAGTTAGTGACAGCTGAGTCACGATGTGAATGGAGAGAAGAAGAGTTGAATCAGCTAAGAAGCAAGCTGAGTCATTTATAAGCAAAGTGACAGAAATGCAGTCATTTCTACTAAGTGGGAATGTTTTTAAGAATGACGTTAACATAATTATGACGTGTCTACAAAAAAAGTCGGATACTAAGCTTATGATTGGATATAAATGTTTGCCGCATTAAATGCGAAAATTAAATATTAATCGGCATGCAAAATCAACCGCAGATTGATCTTGATCAAATTTCAAAACCGCCTGCGACGCCCTTTCATAACCCATACATATACCATTTCGCCCATTTTTCTCTCACTTTACACAAATTGTTCATCTCTCTCCAAAGCAAAGAAAAAGTTTTCTCTCGAAACCCTACAGAGTCTCAAAGAACTTTTTCAAAGTTTCGTTCGGTAAAGTTTCAAGAAATGCATCTACTCACGATTTTGTTAAGTTGGGAAAACAAATCCACACTGGCTCTACTGTGGATTTTGAAGGAATGATCAAACAAGGGCTCGACAAAACCCTTGTGAAGAAAATTGCTGAGAAAATAGAGAAGTCTGGGCTGAAGCCTTTCTCACAATGGAGTACCAAATGACCTGCGTGGAGGAGGTCACGCAGTTCTATGTGAACGCTGAAGTTCACGATGAGGGCATCAAGTCCTCTGTAAACGGGAAAGAATTCACAATCACTGCCAAGGATTTGGAAGAGCACTGTTTGCTACCGGCGGAAGGAGTGCCGGAGATCTATGAGGCTGACGTAAACCTGGCCGCTGCATGGAAGGAAGTGGCCAAGCCTGACTATGCTGCGAAGGTTGTCTACACAAAACAAGAAGTCACGAAAGAATATTATCACAAGATGTTGGATATTGTTGCCAAGTCGCGTAGACATCAAATTTGGAAGCTTTAACCAGCCTTTCCAAAACCAAGTCGATCGTGATGGTCCGTGTGATCATGGAGGAGAAGAATGTAAACTGGGCTGAGTTTGTATACAACAGACTCTGCCAAAATATTGGGAATAAGTCCTTCAAAGCAGATGGGTCGTTTGGAGGATCCTTGGGGTATGGCCTGGTGATTGGCCGGTTGATGGAGGTGAAAGGTGTTCCTCTCCGACATGGAAAAGCATTCCATCTTAACAAAAAGATGTTCCGATCAAATCTCTCCGGAGCACAGAAGAGAGCTTATGCCAAGAGAGCGGACACAAGTGAGGGGGAATCAGCTGACCCTGAAGAAACAACTGTCTCCTCCCCTCTCAAGAAGAAGGCTGCCCCTGCAGCTGCAAAGAAGACTGCTGCCCCTGCAGCAAAGAAAAAGAAAACCGCACTGCCCTGCACCAGTCAGTCACTACCCCTACAAAATGAAATGGAGAAGGAACCATAAATACCTTCTTCTATTGTCAAGAAAAAGAGGACCGATAAGCCTAGAAAGCCAACTCCTCAAAAAAGAAAGAAGCACCGCCCCCGCCGCCGACTCGGAGAAATCGCATCCGAACATTCCTCTCGGTAAGGACCAAAAGGAGAAGACTCTTCAAGCGACTGGAGCTTAAGAAAACAAATGAGTCTACCACTCACCGAACAGATCGTTGAAACAAATGAGAAGTAGAGTCTCCGAGAGATTATTGATGCAATCGCCAAGTCTGCCAAGCCGATCAAAGCAGAGGTAAGTCGAAGACCCACCAGTATGGACAGGACAATCAAGAACAAGGAGTAGCCGAGGCAATGAGAATCTCCTGCCGATGAGACTATATCTCCATCATCACGATCTTTGCCGAAGGAGTTGAGCAAATCTGCCTTCTATTCCTGAAAAGGAAGGGCAACAGGAGATGATGATAAAGAAGATGATGATGTGATGATCCTATCCCCACCATATCCGTGACATCCAAAATCATCTGCGTGAATGGAGGAAGTGGAAGCTAAGTAGATCAAGGAACAGTCAAAGACCGAGTTTATTGAAGAAGAAGAAGAAGAACTGTTGAATTTCCTCGGTTTGACCACGGTGGTCTAAGCACCGGATAAAGAAAACGCATGCGGACATCTTGCGATCTTCAAAGACAAGGAGAAGGAGAGATCGGCGAGAGGAAGTCAAGCTCGTGAGAAAGCCAAGATTCGCCCTCTAACTAGAACCACCGATCATACTCATCCACACCTTGATATGCTTTGAGAGAGCGATGAGGATCTGGACCTCGCTGCTGCCATCAAGAATTGGAGATGCAAAGAAGCCATGCGGGGAATCCAGGATCCTACATGAGCAAATGTAATGATGGAAGGGCCT
Source organism: Rehmannia glutinosa (assembly GCA_016081115.2). Taxonomy (NCBI): domain Eukaryota; kingdom Viridiplantae; phylum Streptophyta; class Magnoliopsida; order Lamiales; family Orobanchaceae; genus Rehmannia; species Rehmannia glutinosa. Next base: position 161,274,087 of record CM071926.1, on the reverse strand, counting down.
GGGAATCTCCAAATCACAAAACCGGAGATTGATCCTATGGGAGTGGTGCGGCGGATTGCAACCGTTGTCGCTACCACTTCCCCGCTCACTCGATGAAGGCATTAAGGAACCGGCAATGAAACCGAAACTTGGGGACCCAAGTCGAGCCAACCCCTCAAGGTGTTTTACCACCGCCCCAACGGCCGACAACTCACAGAAACATCCAGAGTCCGGAGAAGAGTGACCCCATTCCAAGTCACTCAGCTGGTGCGTCGGCTGAGGGGAAATCTCTCTTTCCACTACAGCTAGGTCGGAAAATGCTGCAGCTGACTCCACAACGAATCTCGGAGGCGAAGTGGAAACGGAAAAACAAACAGATACACAAAGAAGTTGTCACCGACGAGGCTCGGGCGCTTGAGACTATCTCACCAAAGTGCCAACCACTCACGAAGGCCAAGGAAGTCATTGAAACAAACAGAGGCAATGAAAGTGCAATCCATGGAGTTGAGACTCAAAGGATGCCACCCCCGAAGACCCTAAGACGGTTGAGTCCGCCGAAGGGATTGTCTAAGGCCTCGCTGCGATTGAGATTGCGGAGGTAATGAAGGCCAACGAGAGGTTGAAACTTCCCGAGGTAAAGAGACGAGGCTACGTAACATCCCTCCTACTATCATTGATGCATCTAAGAAGGAGATAAGTACTCTTTACGATTCCCAAGACAATCCCGATGTAACATTTACGGGATCGAAGGTGAAGACGAAGGCGAGTCATCCCCACACGCAAATCAAAAGACTCACCAGGATGTTCTCCCAAGCATGAGTAAGTCCGATCTTAAGGCTACTCGCCAAACTTTCAATTTCGATGATGAGCCACCTATCCAAATCTCATCATCTTCCGATGACACCACCGATCGGCCGAGGACCGACAACTCAACAGAAACACCAAATGAGACCGACGAAGCCGTTGAAATAGTCGAGGCTCACCACTGGGTCTATACAATAATGATCAGTTGAATCATCAATCAAGCTCAGTGCTCCCAAAGTCTGCAGCAGAATCGACACAACCAGGCACTTCACGGCCTTGAGTTACCGCAAGAACGATTCCCTATGTCCGTGATGACGCTTTGAAGCAACGTTCCCCTTCTCACTAGAGTTGCACTGCGCCCTTTGATGACGAATCGAACGAGATCAACAACGTTTCCATAGACCAGATCCAGCTTCTTCCCACGATACCATCGTTCAGCCCGATTTCGACTCGACGCCAGGCCGCCACCGAGACAGAGGTGATAGCCGAGGTTAGAGAAGTCTTCAAGGCGATCTTTGCGAAAATAGAGAAGATGGAAAGGCACCAGGCCTCCCCGGATATGAGGTCGGATAACAAAGATGCCAATCTTACCGCGGATCGTGGGATAGTAGTCGATCCGGAATGGTGGCAACAAAGAAGAAACAATGTGTGTGAACAAGTTCGATACTTCAAAGCATTGTACAATAAAATGCTCTCCGGAGCGCCGATAACGCTGATATGAAGAAAAGAATGCAAGAAAACATTGATAGAATGCATGAATCTCATACCACGTAGATGGAACTGCGTGAATTTCATCGAAAAGAACTTCGCAAGTGGAAGAAAACATGAATACCAAATTCAGCCTTGATGGGTGAAATGAAATTGGTGACAACAGCCGAATCGAAAGCCACCCTCTCGGAATTTCGAGCAAGATACTCCGCAAAGAGAGTCGAAACAACTCGCCTATCACCGGCCTCTAGATTTGATGGCATGTTTCGGGGTTCCTCTCTCCTTTGATGATGCCAAAAAGGGGAAGAGGAATACCTAAAGACGCGTTGAAAGGATCCGCAATGAGAAGAAGACGCAGCATTTGTAAGGGCAAAGACAAATGAAGAACATAAAAGAGAAAAGAAGGGAAAAACTGTGAGGGGGGAAGGTTCGAAAGACATGACCTTAATGGTTGCTAGAACCCCTCAACAAGGACTTGTCACACCGACATAATCAAAAACTTCCGGTGACTCTCCGCTCCAACACTCTGTTGTGCCCATGTCCGAGAAGAGGAAAATAGTAGAAGCGAGAAATGACGGAGATTGAAAGAAAAATGGATGCCCGTACAATGGACATACTGAAACAATATGGAGGCATTTCGGCAGGAAGAGACACTGACGTCATTTCAAACGTCAGAACCGAGCCGAGATCTGTTGATGAATTCAAGACGCTCGCATCCGAGGGATACTTCGTGAACATGACCATGGCCCAAGCCTCGGACTTGTATTGGGAAAAAGCCTCAAGCTATGTGAAGAAGGACAGACAACCAGACCATCGTAGTCGCTTTCGATCACTCTGGGTGGTCACTCACCGGGAAGAAGAGGGCCCCAAAGACAATACACACCCCCGAGAGGAAGACGAAGAAGCGATGGGAGGAAGAGGTTTCAGACCTAGACCTCAACCCAAAAATATAGAATACATAGATCCGGGGAAAGAAAGGAGGGATCTATTGGGTTTGACAAAGACAAAGTAGCCAACTTGCAAGTGGCCAAGAATAATGTTGAGTATGTAAAGAGAATCGAGGAAGAGAATAAAAGACAAACTCACTTTGTGGGAAGAAAGAGAAGAAAGAAAAAGAAGAGATGAAGCCGAAAAGCATATGAGAAAAAGAAAGTAGGGAAGAAGAAAGAAGAAAAATGACAAGAAGAAGAGCGATGAGGAAAGAAGGAGAGGCAAGGAAGGAGATGAAGTGTTGCTATCCACCCCTTCATGTAATTTACTTTTGTAAATACATAAGTATGTAAGTCTTATGTACATTGAATAAGAAATCTATAATTTCTCTATTTTCTTTGCGTAGACATAGATGGTTGCTCGATACCACTTTGTAAACAGCTGTGTAAAGGACAAGAATGTTATGATCAATAAATAGATTGATTCTACGCATAAATTCTCTATTATTGCACTCTCTGTATGTATCTTTGACATTTACATTTTGTATGTATGCTTTAAGTTTTGGCATCATCAAAAAGGGGGAAATTGTTGGGAAATTTATTTTTAGATTTTGATGAATGCCATGTAAAACTTAGACTAGAAAGTTGGCACCCCATTTTCTTTGTAATTTGCATTGTAATAGATAGGGTTGTTCGAGCTGAGTTAAGTCAGCTATGCATGTTCCTAACCATGCAAGAAGTCAATCAAGACTAGAATGAAGACTCATTTGTGATACAACCGAGTATGGCAAGGAATAGAAGACAGAACTCGATCGAGAAGTATCACCGAGATGAGAGATCGGAAAAAGTGTCGATCAAGTCAACCCAAGATAGCCAAGTCTCAAGTTGAGGTGAGATGAGTCATCCAATGATTGGAAGCTCACTCAAGTCATCCGGGAAGTTAAAGAATCTGCATCAAGTCAAGACAATCGAAAAGGCTCCGCGTTGCACGTGGTCAAGAAAGTTACTTAAACAAGTAATACTTCCATCTTGCCTTTCTTAAAGTGCTCGATCCCGAAGCGTGCAAAAGGAATAAACCAATGGGAAGCACCGCACTGTGTCGAAACTCGAAAAGTCAAGGTTCATTCAATACGAGGAAATGTCAATTTCAAGGATCGCAACAAGACAAGCCAACAACCACAAGTGTCTTTTTTGAAAATTAGGCTATCTCTTCAACGGGCAGATTTTCAAAAGAACACTATAAAAGGTTGAGGAATCTTTGAGAACAAGTAACAGAGGTTACCTTGACTACCCGCACTACGAACATTCAAGCTATCAATTGAGTCAGAACCTACAAAATATTCTCAAATCATTCAAGCTTAATCTCTAGACCAAAACTTCGAAGGAAATCAATCCAACACTTACCTGTGAAGGAAAGACGACTTCAATCATTTCAAGAGGAAATATTTGAAGAATTAAAGGGTCTACATTCCACGAGGGATTGTAGAAAGGTTCAAGGTCGAACCAGTCTTAAGTTCTTGGAGGGCTTCATGATCAAGTCCAAGAAACTTGAGCAAGTGAGTTGTAGTAGCAAAGCGCACCGCCTGTGAAGAAAGGCGAGTCGACGAGAAGCCACTGTGTGACCAAGGCATCTCCGGATCGAGTCCCAAAGGATCAAGTCACCGTGTGTGATCAAGACTTGCATCTCGGGTGATAACCACTTTGTACTCTGATCAATACTTAGTGGATTCCTCCAGGAGTTGGAGAAGAGAGGATTAGAAGAATTACCCCATCTTCGAACCTCTATAAAATTTATTGTGTCATTTAAATTTCAGCACTTCAATTCCGCATATTATTTTATATCTGCTGATAAATTTGCTATCCAATTTACTTTCAACAAAGTGCTAAAACGAAGTGTTAAAACAAATCTAAACCAAAGTCAAGGGTGTTAAGTCTTCCGCTGAAAACATATCACAGTTGAGTTAAGCCTTAGACTAAGCAGCTGAGTTATTCTATCAACAACTCAGTCAAGTCTGTTGAGTGGCTAACTTTGCTGGTTAACTAACTTAGCTGTCCATCAAGGACTTAGCTGTGAAGAATTAACTCTGAACTATTTTAAAAGGACTAAATCAAAAAGTTGGTAAGGTTTATTCAACCCCCCCTTCTAAACCTTACACTCCCACCCCTTGGGACCTACAGGATCGAAAGACATGACTTTGATGATTGCTAAAACCCCTCAACAATGACTTGTCACAACTGACATCATCAGCAAACTTCCAGTGCCTCTGCCACTCCAACACTCTGCTGTGCCCATGGCTGAAAAGAGAAAAATCGTAGAAGCAGAGATGAAGGAGGTCGAAAGAAAAATGGATGCCCGTGCAATGGACATACTGAAACAATATGGAGGCATTCCAACAGGCAGAGACACTGATGCCATTTCAGACGTCGGAAGCGAGCCGAGATCAGTTGATGAATTAAAAACGCTTGAATCAAGGATACTTCGAGAACATGTCCATGGCCCAAGCACAGGGACTTGTATTGGGAAAAAGGCCTCAAGCTATGCGAAGAAGGCGCGGACAGACAATGAGACCATCGGCGGTCACTCTGGCTTGTCACTCACCAAGAAGAAGGCCCCAAAGACAATACACACCCGGGGTAGAGGAAGAAGCGATGGAGGAAGAGGTTTCAGACCTAGACCTCTACCCAAAAATATAGAATACATAGATCCAGGGAAGAAAGGAGGGATCTATTGGGCTGGATATGACGTAGTAACCAATATGGAAGTGGCCAGGAAAAACGCTGAATATGCAAAAAGAGGCTAGAAGAAGAAAACGAAAGCGGGATGAGATGTGGGAAGAGCATCGGAAGACAAGAAAGGAAAAGAAAAGATGAGGCTGCGAAGAGACTATGAGAAAAAAGAAAGCGGTGAAGAAGAGAAAAAGAGAAAGAGGGCGGGGACGACAAAGGCGATGAAGAAAAAGAAGGAGGCGTGAAAGGAGATGAAGTGTTCTTTGTCTACCCCTTCATGTAATTTACTATTGTATGTAAGTCTTCAGACATTTTATAAGAAATCAGAATTTCTCTATTTTTGCGTAGACATAGATGTTTGCTCGATACACTTTGTAAACAAATGTAAAGGACAAGAATGTTATGATCAATAAAAAGATTGATTCTACCCATACATTCGTGTTCTTGCACTATCTCGTATGTATCTTTGATATTTACATTTTGTATATATGCTATAAGTTTTGGCATCATCAAAAAGAGGAAATTGTTGGGAAATTTATTTTTAGATTTTGATTAATGCCATGTAAAACTTAGACTAGAAAGTTGGCACCCCATTTTCTATGTAACTTGCATTGTAATAGATATGGTTGTTCGAGCCGAGTTAAGTCGGCTATGTCTAAATATGCAAGAAGTCAACTAGAGACTAGAATGAAGACTCATTTGAGGCAACCGAGTATGGCAAGAAAGAGAGGACAGAACTCGATTGAGAAGTATCACCGAGATGCACGGTGTGAAGTGTCATTCGAGTCAACCCAAGATAGCCAAGTCTCAAGTTAAAGTTACTGAGATGAGTCATCCAATGATTGGGAGCCGACTCAAGTCATCCGGGGAAGTTAAGGAACTGCATCAATTCAAGACAATCAAAAGATCCGTTTGCACGACGTAAGTCAAGAAAATTACTTAAACAAGTAATACTTCCATACTACATTTCTTAAAGTGCTCGATCCCCGTAAGCGTGCAAAAGTAATAAACCAATGGGAAGCACTCGCACTGTGTCGAACTCGAAAAGTCAAGGTTCATTCAATACGAGTAAATGTCAATTTCATGGATCGCAACAAGACAAGCCAACGACCACAAGTGTCTTTTAAAAAATCAGCCTATCTCTTCAACGGGCGATTTTCAAAAGAACACTATAAAAGGCTAAGGAATCAATTTGAGAAAGGGTTACATTGCATACTTGAAACACAAGCTTTCAAGCCATTACTAAAACTATAACCAGAAAAATTCTCAAGTCATTCAAGCTTAATCCTCAAGCCAGAATTTCAAAGGAAATCAATCCAACATTTACCTGTGAAGGAAAGACGACTTTAATCAGTTGAAGAGTAAAACATTTGAAGAATCAAAGGGGTCTACATTCCCCAGAGGATTGTAGAAAGGTTCAAGGTCAAACCAGTCTTAAGTTCTTGGAGGGCTTCATGATCAAATCCAAGAAGCTTGAGCAAGTGAGTTGTAGTAGCAAAGGCAAAATCCTGTGAAAAAGGCCGAGCCGGACGAGAAGCCAACCCGTGTGACCAAGGCATCTCGGCATCGAGTCCCAAAGGATCAAGTCACCGTGTGTGATCAAGACATGCATCGGGTGATAACCACTTTGTACTGATCAATACTTAGTGGATTCCTCCGGGAGTTGGAGAAGAGATGATTAGAAGAATTACCCCATCTTCGAACCTCTATAAAATTTATTGTGTTATTTACATTTCAACACTTCAATTCTGCATATTATTTTATATCTACTGATAAATTTGCTATCCAACGATAATTAACAAAGTGCTAAAACCAAGTGTTAAAACAAACTTAAACCAAATTCAAGGGTGTTAAGTCTTCCGCTGAAACATATCACAGTTGAGTTAAGTTTTAGACTAAGCAGTTGAGTTATTCTATCAACAGCTCGGTCGAGAATTTAGGAATTTAGAAAGAAAGACTTGAGACATTTTTATAGAGAGAATATTTGAGGTGTCTGAGAATTTTACTCGTGCGTATAAGGAGAGAGAAATGAGAGTGAAGGATTTATATATGAGTTGAAAAGACATGATTCAAATAGTAGAAATTTGAAAGTTGTTCAACAGTCATGGTTTAATCTTGAAATTCACTTTATAAACGCATTAAATGATCAGTACCATTTGTGGCCAATCATAGGCACCCTAATATTATAGACATGCAGCTTTAATTTCTGATAATTGTGGAGCATTTAATGATGCCAACGTAATGTTGGGAAATATTCCCACTTAATTGAATGGGACATTGTTTTGTCCTTTTGTCATTCAATATGTCATTGATGGCTCTTGGCTGATATAGACTCTTCGATAGATAATCAACTCGACATTTAACTCGATTAAACGTTCGAAGATTTAACTCTCGATCGACCAAATTTACCAATTTTACTCAACTACTAGAGTAAAACTCTTCTGAAGTTATATTTTTCACAATTTTCAACTCTTCTGACCGACTCTACTGATGAAATTAACTTAGCTCAATCAAGCCAAGTTCATTCTTTAACTCTTCAAATCTTGATTCACATATAGGCTTTGTAAATATATCAGCTAGTTGTTTCTCAGTTGACACCTATTCAAGCTTGATATCTTTCTTCTCAACACGATCTCTTATGAATTGATATCGACATCAATATCTTTGTTCTTGAGTGCAATCAAATTTTGAGTGATAATTATTGCACTTGTATTGTCATACATAATTGAGATCTCTTTTTCTTTAATATCATAATCCCATAGCTATTGTCTCATCCACAAAACTTGTGCACATGAACTTCCTGCACCTATGTACTCTGCCTTAGCCGTGGACATATGACTTGAGTTTTATTTTTTGAAGAACCAAGAAACTAATATGTTTCTAAGCATGTTGAAATGTATTAGATGCACTCATTCTGTCAACTCTACATCCAACATACTCTGAATCTGAGTAGCCCATAAGCTTGAAGCTGTCTTCCTTAGGATACCGCAATCCAACTTCTTGGACTAGTCGCTTCTGGCGAAGCTTCTAGAAGGCCGACCACTACATAGAGAGATCCATATTTCTTTCAGATATCTCAAAATCTTCTTGGCAACTGTCACGTGACTTTCCTTTAGAATAGACTTAAATCTAGCACATACACCTACTACAAAGGTGATGTAAGGCCTGCTGGCTGTCAAGTACATCAATGAGCTAATGAGTGTTCCATATCTTATTTGATCTACTTGTTAGTCCAAGTGGCTAGGAGAATCTAGAGGGGGGAGAATAGTTTTTCCCAATTTTTTAGATTTTTCTTCTCATTTTCTAATATATGAAGATCTTCAAGAATGTAAGAGATGCGAGAAGAATTAACACAACCATATATAGTGGTTCCACTCACCCAAAGCTTAATCCATTGCCACCCGGTATGTCTAAGTGGATTTCGAAAAGAAAATTTTATTAATCGATAACAAATGATTACAACTCAACAAGAAGAGTACCCAACTCTTCGTACGACAATAGTCTTGATGAGCACCAAATTCTTCTATACCACGAAGAGCACCAAACTCTTCAACACGAAAATTACTAAGCTTTTCAACCAACTAACTTTAATCAGCCAAATGTGTTCTTGCCAAAAGAACACTAACAATGATTTGTTATTTGGGATGATGTAACAAATACATTCAAGATTGCACTTTTAAGGAATCATTATAACTCAAAAGTGCAAGTGTAATCAAGAAGGAAAGCCTATAAAGCAAGATGTGAAAGTGTAGTGCTTAAGCTATTACAACAAGAATGTTAAAAATGAAGTATAATAAATTTACTGAGAATTTTTTAATGTGTTGTGTATATTCTTGTTTTTTGATCCTTCAAAATCCCCAACTATTTATTGAGGAGCTTCAATATTTGATCTCCAAGATTGGCACTTCTAATTTAAAATTAATATGCAAAAGATCTACAAAAACGATTAAGAAATGATAAAGTAAATCTTGCTGATAAGTGTTGTTGTAACAAATAGAATTTGTTGTCATATTGTTTATCACGACCAGTCGCTATATGCAAAATACGAAAGTTTAAAACGTTGGATCAAGATTTGATATGAATTGCTATCAAGGGAGACCGATCTCTATATAGGCATCTGGTCTCTATACCATAGGGACCGGTTGCTATCAATACAAAGAAGGAATGAATTTTTAGGTACATGTTTTTGTCATAAGTTGCTGTACTATAGAGATCGGTCACTGTACCATAGAGACCGGTTGCTGTACATATAGACTGGTGGTTGTTAATATAGAGATAAAAATGAATTTTGAGCAAAACACACGTACCAATCGTTGTTACTTCTTAAAAATCAATACATTCTTCTTGACAATAACCTTTTTCAACTAACCTTGCTTTATTTCAAATGATGTTGTTCTGATCATCAAATTTGTTTCAGAACACCCATTTTGAGTAGCCCATAAGCTTGAAGCCTTCTTCCTTAGGATACCACAATTTAACTTCTTGGTTTTCTTTCAGATATCTCAGAATCTTCTTGACACAATTCATGTGACTTTCCTCTAGAACATACAAAAATCTAGCACATACACCTACGACAAATGTGATGTAAGGTCTGCTGGCTGTCAAGTACATTAATGAGCCAATGCGTCCTCCATATCCTGTTTGATATACTTATTAGTTCAAGTGGCTACAAAAATCTAGAGGGGGGAGAATAATTTTTCCCGATTTTTTAGATTTTTCTTCCTCTTTTCTAATATATGAAGATGTTCAAGAATGTAAGAGATGCGAGAAGAATTAACACAACCATATATAGTGGTTCCACTCACCCAAAGCTTAATCCATTGCCACCCTATGTCCGTTGATTTTGAAAAGAAAATTTTATTAATTGATACCAAACCATTACAATTCAACAAGGAGAGTACTCAACAAGAAGAGTACCCAACTCTTTGTACGCCAATAGTCTTGATGAGTACCAAACTCTTCTACACCTCGAAGAGCACCAAACGCAACACGAAAGTACTAGGCTTTTCAACCAACTAACTCTAATCAGCCAAATGTGTTCTTGACAAAAGAACACTAACAAGGATTTGTTCTTTTGGATGATGTAACAAATACATTCAAGATTACACTGAATGAAACATTACAACTCAAATTAAAGTGCAAATCAGAATCAATCAAGAAGGAAAGCCTATAAAGCAAGATGTGAAAGTGTAGTGCTTAAGCTATTACAACAACAATGTTTAAAATTGATATACTAAATTTACTGAGAATTTCTTATTGTGTTGTGTATATTCTTGTTTTTTGATCCTTCAAAATCACCAATTATTTATTGAGGAGCTTCTATATTTGATCTCCAACATTGACTCTTCTAATTTGGAATTTTTATGCAAAAGAAAGATAAAAAGATCTACAAAAATGATTAAGAAATGATAAAGTAAATCTTGTTGATAAGTGTTGTTGTAATAAATAGAATTTGCTGTCAAATTGTTTATAGCGACCGATCGCTATATGTGAAATCCGAAAGTTTAAAACGTTGGATCAAGATTTGATATGAGTTGCTATCAACTGAGTCCGGTCTCTATATAGGGCAACCAGTCTCTATATCATAGGGACCAGTTGCTATCAATACAAAGAAGGAATGGATTTTTAGGTGCATGTTGTTGTCACAAGTTGATGTACTATAGAGATCGGCCACTGTACCATAGAGACCAGTTGATGTACATATAGAATGGTGGTTGTCAATATGGTAAGAAAAATGAATTTTGAGCAAAACATAGGTACCAGTCGCTGTTACTTCTTAAAAATCCTCTGTTTTCAATATTCTCGCAAACACACTAGTACCAAATCCTCAATGCGAGGACTTCTCTATTTTTAAAAACTTTGTACAACTTTCATGTATTGGTTGCTCTCTATAACGATCGATCGACCTCAAGACAGAGATTTATCCGAATTTTGACATAAATAGAGTCCAAGCAATAAATGCTTCATAAAAACCGATTAAAGTGATTAAAACTTTTGAAGTATTCTAATAGAATTTTGGCAGTATTCAACAAATGGTTTATAAATAAAAAATGTGAAATCATCAAAACTAAAAATAACTTTGTTTTAACAAACTCCCCATTTTTTTGATGATTTCAACCCAAAATAATTATTGAACAGGTTATTTTTGAAAATAATTTTTCAGTAAAAAATTTAATCTATACATTGTACACAACACTTCTCATAGCAATATTCATAAGAAGTTATAAGTAACAAATAAGCTAAGGAACAATAGTTTTTCAAAGATATCCTACCAATATGCAAAGTAAATAACAAAAGAGCTTGATAACTTATTAGGCTTAACATGTCCAATAATATCAAATAGCTTAAAGGCTCAAAGCTCAAAAGCTTAAAAGTCCCTCTGTCAATGTTAGTCAAATATGATAATAGAACTACACAATGCTCATCATATCCACAATAAACAAGATAGCAATACCCACCAACTTATAGCTTTTATCAAACTTCATCAAAGCTTATACCATTTGAGCTTCTTAGCTCAAGCAATTAAACCATTGAGCTTCTTAGCTCATGCATTTTCTCCAAAGCCCAAAATAATAATCAACTTAGAGCTTATGACAATAAGCTATTAAAACTGTTATCCTATCAACCAACGAATCAACTTATGCAACTTAGCATTCCCCCCTTGAAATCATCAAAAAACTTAAATGAAAGAGACATTATCAAAGAAAGCTCAGAAAATCATACAAAACAAGATTAAAAAGTAGCGAAATTGAAGCATATAATCCGACTCTTTTCTGCTTGCTTGGAGGAGACGAGTCGATTAAAATCTGGGGAGGTGCCAATATGAAAGGTACTTAAGAAATAGATGAGATTAGCAGCAAAAATCACGAATTCGGGTGTAATATATTTGGCCTTTGCTAATTTGGGGCGATTAACCTTAAAAAAAATTTGAATTTCACCCCACAGCTTTTCGAAAATGTTATAAAAATCCAACTATTCAAACAATAACATTATTCAATATGCATTATGTCTAAAGGAGCTCGAATAGAGTTAAAAGACGCATCGAATTACGTTTTGCAAAAACATCCGCTAGTTGATCTTCAGACAGAAAAAAATATCTCAATTTCTCCTTTTGAAACACAATCTCTTAGAAAATGATGTCGAGCTACAATATATTTTGTTTAATTGTGATTAAAAGAATTTTGTGGAATATTAATGGCGGAAGTATTATCACTAAAATAGGAATATTTTCAAAATGATTTTATAATACGCCAATGTTTATTTCATCTAAAGTAATTGTGTACAATAAAAAACAACGGAAATATATTGGGATTCAACCGTTGATAAAGAGACACAATTCTACTCTTTAGAAAACCATGAAACTAGACAGTTGCCTAAAAATTACAAAAGTACTTTGGCAAATCAATATTTCCTAAGCATAATCCGAATCACTAAAACCTTTTAAGATAAAACTCTCATTTTTCTGGATAGAGTAAGCCATATGAGATAATGCCTTTTAAATAACAAAAAATTCTTTTGGCGGCACTTAAGTGAGATTCCTTTGGATTAATTTGAAAACGAGCGCATAAGCATATGATATGTTGAGTATCAGGTCGACTAGTAGTTAAAAAAAGTAAACTACCAATCATACCTCGATATGTTATTTCGCCGACCGATTTACCTTTTTCATCCTTGTTTAGTTTGAAGTTTGTTGCCATTGGCACTACTACAGTTCTTCCTTCTTCAATTTCAAATTTCTTAAGAAGTTCCTTTGTGTATTTTTGCATACGCTTAGAGAAATTCTTGCACAAAGATTCATTAGTAGCACCAAAAATAATATCATCAACATATATTTGAACAAAGGCTATCTTGTCTCTTTTTCAAAAATAAATAGAGTGGTTTGCACTTTTCCTCGAACAAAACCCTTTTCAATAAAAAATAAACTAAGTCGATCATACCAAGCTCTAGGAGCTTGTTTTAGGCCATATAAAGTTTTTTGAGTTTGTAGACACCATTTGGTCCAGAGAAGTTTTCAAAAATGGTGGGTTTGTTCTACATAGATTTTTTCTTGAATAAATCCACTTAAAAACGCGGATTTAACATTCATTTGATAAATATTAAATTTTTAAAGCAAGAATAAACAAGTAAAATTCTAATAGCTTCTAATTATTCAACGGGTGCAAAAGTTTTATCAAAATCAATACATTCTTTTTAACAATAACCTTTTTCAACTAACCTTGCTTTATTTCAAATGATGTTGTTTTGATCGTCAAGTTTGTTTCGAAACACCCATTTTAAGTCAATAATCGTATGAGATGAATGACGAGGCACTAATTCCCATATCTGGTTTCTTTCAAATTGATTTAAATATTCTCGCATGGCGTTTAGTAGTACCGGGTAATATAGACTATGTATTATATGAATGGAAAATAAAATATTTTTTAGAGAAGAGAAATGAGTAACATATTCTTTGTTTTGCAAAACCAAAAATCATACAAAGTCTAATGTTCTTACTTAAAGTTATATAAGGTCTCCTTTGAAAATTTTGGAAATCCGGGTATTATAATTGATACCTACTTTCTTGAAAGACATTTAATAAAATCAAGAATATGCACTATAAATATTAATGGCACAAAAATAATGAGATAAATATGTTTAACTCTAATAATGCAAAATTTAAGAGAGAGGGAAGAGATACCAACGTCGCCATTGTCAATGGTTGTGTCTTTTTCATTTTTGATCATAATTATACCTTCTTCTTGTGGAGTGATTTTGTTGAGAATATTTTATCCTTTGATCATACGACACGATCATTTGTTATCTATTAGTCAATTTAAATTTTCTTTGACAATAATTACACCGAGTACCTAACATGAAATTATTTTGTGGTACCATATAGTTTTTAGTCCATTTGGTGATTTTTATTGATTTTTTTTCAAATTTATATAATTTATTTATGACTAATCCCGAATCCCCATCCCGAACCGGACCATACCGTACCGTACCATTAGAACCGAATATCCGTCCCGAACCGTATACAAAGTTCGGTACGTTTGTGATGGAGATTATTTTTCTATGATTTGGTTCTGGAGATTTATTTTTAGAATCTCCGAACTTTGGGACGGTACTAGAGATTTCTAAATCTCCGAACCATCATGTCCCGTGCACACCCCTAGTTGCTGCAACTAATAGAATTTGTTGTCAAATTGTTTATAGCGACCGGTCGCAATATGTAAAACTCAAAAGTTTAAACAGTTGGATCAGGATTTGATATGGGTTGCCATCAAGGGAGACCAGTCTCTATATAGGGCGACCAATCTCTATACTATATGGACCAGTTGCTATCAATACAAAGAAGAAAATAAATTTTCAGGATACAGGTTGCTGTCACAATTTGCTATACTATAGAGACCGATCGTCGTACCATATAGGCCAGTCGCTGTACATAGAGTCCGATGGCTGTCAATACAGAGTAAAAAATCAAATTTTGGGCAAAACATAAATATCGGTCGCCCTATACTTTTTGGGAAAAAAACTAATACTTTTAAAGAGAACTATTAATATATTTTAGAGGAAAAACTAATACTTTTTAGGAGGAATTACTAAAATACTTTTAAGCGGATAACTTAATACATTTACAGGGGACTACTATGCTTTTGAGGAAAAAAAATAACATTTCTTAGGAGAACTACTAAAATACTGTTTTCAAGAAACTTTAATAGTTTTTCGATGAACTATTAATACTTTTCTTGGGAAAAAACTAATATTTTTCAAGGCCCTAGTGATAGTATGCAACAACCTATTAGTACAAAATGCTACCGACTGCAGTGATACTATGACACCGCTTATACTACGAAAACGCCACCATCCCTAGAATATTACTTAAAGGCCATATATAGCCCAATATTTCAAAGATGCCATTGGGTTTGAGTTTGGGTTTATGATCCGTCTGGTGGATTTTGACCCGTTAGACCTTCCAACATGATTTTTGCCTTTATATTTGTATTTTCCAGAATAATATGAGCAAATTTTGTCACATAACTAAGATTTATCGAATTATTGCCAAATTAGCCTTAACCGAGATACAAATTTGAAGAGGTAACAAATTACTCCCAAATCCGAGATTGGTTATTATGTTACTGTTAGTGTTAGCCAGTAGCTAGGTGAAACTTGTACATATTTGCAAATTCAATGGTGCTTAATTCTGCCATAAGTATAACCAGTGAATTATTTATGCTCAAATAAACTAATTAAGGTTGATGAAGAGAAATATAATCGTGATCAGCATGACATAAAACGTGTGAATTAGTGTTGACCAATGAGTGAATTTTTATTTAAAAGATAACTATTGATGCATAATTTGTATCGTAGGGAATTAAATGATAATTTTGATATGAGCTAAAAATCAAAAGAAAGATTGCAAAATCTGAGGGTCCAAATATTTAAGTTGATGATCCATGAAAATTGCAGGCACGTTCATGTCTAATAATTAATTAGCAGAAATTAAAAACTGAAATTCCATAATTAATTATATATCCACGCAAATCTCAACCAGGCAATTATTAATCAAACAATTCATATATATATATATATCTTAATGATTGATGATAAAATATTGATCAAAACAAATAGTTAGTTTCCCATGACCGCCAAACACCACATCATCTATAAATTGGAACCTCTAGTACACACATGACACAACTGCAAATTAAAGTAATTATTAATTAATTAAGATCCAAAATATGGCCATCAATCTGAAAGCTTCATGGTTCATAATCTCAATGTTAATGGTGTTTGTCGCATTTAAAGGCTCGGCCCAACCATTCGATTGTCCTTCAGTTACTTTAGATCAGGTCGAGCAGATTATTGATAATTGCACATCGGAGAATATGCAGATTACGACATGCTGTAATGGAGCCAAAACCCTCAATTTCAGTTGCGAATGTTTATCCACTTTCACAAATATTCCTGTCGTAGGTAGCACTGTTGCTATTGGTCTGCGTACTGTTGCACAAATATGCAACATTACTATTCCCGAAGGAGCAGCCTGCTTCACTACATGAGGTACATCGATCATATATATATTCTTGCAATTAATTAATTATTAATTCTTGATTAATTAATATTAATTATTAACTAACTATATATATATATTCGTATAACTCATGTTGATTAATTTTGTGGATCTTCTTTTCATTTTCAGGCTAGGTGCATGTTACAAACTAATTACATCTCCGGTCATGCATCAAGATATCTAGACGACGACGTTGATCCAATCAATTTAATATGTGTTAATTTACTTTAATAAATTAAAGTTTGTTGTAATTTCCCATTAATTCGTTTCTTATTTATGTGTGAATGTATGCATGCTTATGTGCTTTTGATTTTCCTTAATTGTGTAATGCTTATGTAATTGTGAATTCCCAATCTTTACAATGATTAAATTAACAGTATCCCTAGAATTAATTTATATACTACTTTACACAAGATGTATGTTTGAAAGGAGAGTGTCTTGTTAATATTCCATTCTCTCCTTTCGAGCATATACGCATCGTGTCTCTCCGAGTCTTCTGGGCTGGTTGATGTCCCATCTAATTGAACCCCGAAATTCGATAAGATCACAGGCAAAATTGCAAAATATACCCAATAACTTTTACGTGGTGGCAAAAGAGGACTATATTTTGTTTAAGTGGCAATTTATGCCCGGACAATTTTGCCCTTATGGCGCAATAGCAAATTAGGTCCTTTATCTTTCAAAGGTAGCAATTATAATCCTATAACTTTCAAAATTTAGCAATTTCAATCCTTTCATACCCCGCTATTTTCCAAAAACCCCAATTTCAAGGATTATGAAAATTTACATTTTCTGATACCTATTCCGTTCGTGGCATTGTTACACCTACTTAGATCCAGTCTCTATTCAGAGGTTTTAAGTGGATCATGTCAGGTTTCCAGCCTATAAACTCAATAGGACATACTTACGTAAATGCTTCATAATTCAAAATCGATTTCAGACTAAAGTGTTTAGATAAAACGGATATAGTCCATTACGACCATATCAGGCCCAACATGCTTCCGTAAAATTAATAAATCCCTTAAAATTCATACCTCCTTTGACCGAAACAGCACCGGGTTAAATGGTTCGCAACACCACCAGTCGGAAAATTATTGCCCCCAGATCGTTTGACAAACAACTCCTCACTGTTCAACCTCACCCTCAGGGAAGATGATCTGCAAGTTATCCGACTCCTTGACAACTATTCAAAGACAAATTGGTTCGTTTCCTACTTCAGGCGTATAAGTAATTCTTAAACGGGATGAATTAATGGAACATTATGAACACATGTTGAAGCAGAAAGCCTCTTTTTATTAAGAACTTATAGAAATATTTATTACATTAGTAATCTCCTTTTGGGAGGAGAATACTGGTTTAGCCCCTCATAGATGAGGCTTGCACTCGAAAACACATAAAATTTTGAAAACTAAAACACTCAAAATTATTACAAATTTTTCATTCGGACTTTATTATAATAAAACTAAGGAAAATGTTCGATGTCCTCGCCTTCCTTCAAATCCTGCATTTTATAGAGGTAAGTCCGGACTTCAAAGGCGGACTTCAAATCTTTTCCCGATATATATGACGTTATCGCTTCGTCATATTCCACATTATTGCCTCGCCACGGTTTGGTTTTCTTTTTCTCCCGCGTGACTCTGCCCATATGATGTTTGTCGGGAATCTTTTAAAAATTTGGTTTACGTGGTCCCCGAGGATAACGCGTCTTGTGAGTCGGCCCTTATCCTTTCCAAACATGATCTTGTCGGTCGGGTTTGGGTCGAAATCCTTTCCCAAACTCGGGTTCCTCCCTGTCGGGGCATGCTTGACAGATCCGGTCGATCCAACGGCCAACATGCGCCATGTTACTGCACTTTCCGGTAAATTTCTTTGCTTGCCGGAATCTTGTTCTCTCCAGAATTCTGCTTTTGTCTAGAAGAGTTCCTCCGCAAATCCCGTGGTTGATCCAGTCATCGAATTCAAAAGGAAAGATCCATTTGTCGAATTTTGGAAGAACTTGAATGGATATTTGACCATGTCCATTTCCGTTAGACAAACCCAAAGACCCCATGCTCGCCTGTAGAAGGTTCGTCTTGAGAAAATGCTCCCACTAACACCGTCCTTCTTCCGTTGAAGCGCCTTAATGTATTTTAAAGCATTTCCATCCTCCTGTCTTCTTAGCTTGATGAAATGAAAAGCTTCATTAAAGTCTTTCTTCGCTGGTTCAGGAGCTGCACTGATAAAATACAGTTCCAAAATATCTCCTCTGGCCAAGTGTGGATTATTGGCCCAGGTCTCGTAAACTGCTTCCCCAATCCATTTAGGTAATTTTGAAATTTCTGGGAATCCTGGTGACACGGTATAGATTGAAGCTAAAGCTCCAAAAGTATACCATTCCTGTACTTCATTTGGATGACTTCCTGGTTTCATCCAAACTCTGGGATACTTGCCTGAGATATCAACCATTGTTTTCTCTGGGTTAATACCTTGTCTTGTAACTAGTTTCTCCCATTGCCGTTGATATACCTGCATAGGAGAAATCTTATTCTCGTCAGTTCAAACCTTAGATTTGCCTGTCATGTGGACTAAGATTCAACTCTCCATCTTTTACCCCGAGGTGCTTTGGGTTGACTTGAAGACTCGGGTTGTGACACCGGAGCTTCAACATTCATTACGCTTTGTACACCTCGGGGGGATGCATCACGTGCAACACTTGTGATTATGGTACTTGAATCCATAACCTCCGGGTTAGAGCCCCGTACTCTCTCGGCCCCTTTTTGCACCGTAGGGGGATGCGGCTGGAAGAGAGGCCCTTGCAGCGTTAAGAACAATTACCCTTGAGCGAACCGACATGCTCGTATTTGACTAGAAACGGATTTCTGGTCAGCATGTTGAAGTCGTCCAGCAACTTCTGCATTGAGACATAACGTCCCAAAATCTCGTTCTAGACTCTCCAGGTTTTTCCCGAGATGTCTTACTCGTTTAAGGACCTCGTCGACAACGCGTCCTTCCATCTCGTGTCAAGAAATCGCAAGAATATTTTCATGAGATTCTATAATGACAATATCATAATCATAATATTGACATTCAGCTTGCCATCTAAGTAATCGAGCCTTTTCTCGGTTTTGATTCAATTTTGTTTTTCGAGAAAAGCCTTGACACTTGAACTATCAATTTTTAAAGTAAACTTTTAGCCAAGAAAAATAGAGGCCATTTTTTAAAAGCCTTTCATTGCAAATAATTCTTTCTCGCTAATATGCCACCGAGTTGCTTCACCAGGGGTGAATAAACCGCAAAGATATCTGCATAGCACTTCCTCGTTTGGTGTGACTTTCGTAAGAACCGCCCACCAATCATCACCGGCATCGTGTAAAGGACCAATTCGTCCTCGTCTTGGGAATTGCAAGCTTTGGAAGCTTTTTACAAACTTCTTTAAGTTGCTTAATTCCTTCTTGATGTTTATCTTCCCATTTGAATACTGCATCTTTTTTAAGCAATGGGCTAAACACCTTCCTCTAGTATGCCAGATTGTCAATGAACATCCCAGCAAAATTAACAACTCTAAGAAAACTCTGTCGCTTCTTGTCTTTCGGTGTATCCGAAATCCTGTATCTTTTCCACAATATGATTCTCAGAATAATTTCAGATTCATCGATTTCAATTCCGAGGAATTCAATCTGTCTTGTTGCAATTATCGCCTTCTTTTCCGAAAGCACTAATCCTTCTTTGTGACAAACATCCATCAAAATATTTCCAAATGTTTGAGATGCTCATTTATGTTCTTTGAAGCGATAAGAATATCATCAATGTATACGAACATGAAGTGAAATAATCCTTGAAAAGATTATCCATCTTTCTTTGATATATTTGGGGTGCGTTAGCTAATCCCATAGGCATCACGTTCCAAATATAGTGTCCCTGTCGTGTAGAGAAAGCTGTAAACTTTTTAACTTTCTTCCTCCATCTTAATCTGGTAGAATCCGGACTTGCAATCGAACTTTGAGAATATCTTGGCACCTTTGATGCGTTTAACCGATGTTCTCTACTTGGGATATAGTATCCGTCGAACTCCAAAATGTTATTAATCCCTTTGTAGTTAATAACAAGTCTTGGCTTTCCTCTTTTGATTTCTCCATGGTTTCTGACTAAGAATCCTGGGCTGTTGTATGGAGAAACTCCTGGTGAAATTAACTTAAGGTCAAGATGTTCCTTAAGTATCTTCTGCATATCCTTACGATCCTCCGGGTTCATAAGGATTGGTTTGAATCTTACGAACTCGTACTCCTTTCCATGTTTAACCTTTAAGGATGCTTTGAGCTCATTCTTATCCCACCATGCCAAAGGATCTTCATTGTAATTCCTTTGGATCTTCTTCTTAATGTCCTCGAGTGATATTTGTTCCTCCAGGGTCACATCACTCTGCGAACTCTCCATTAGACTCATCCATAATTCTGCAATGGCTTCTGGAGTTACTCGTTCTTCTTCTTGTACCCTGAATGAGTACAAGTTATTATCCCATATCTTCTGATCCTTTTGAATGGAACCAAATTGTCTATAGGATATTAAAGCTTCACCAAATTTCCTTCGATCCGCCATTTTTGGATTTCGAAGTTTGGCTTCATCACCACGCTGCGAAAATTAATAGGCATTTTTCTCAGAAATGCTTCCCGCGATCATTGGACAATGATCTTATGATCATATAATGTTGTGAAAATAAGTCTTCTTGTCTCATTCTCCTGTGTAAATCTCTTGAATGTTTGTAGGAAATTGTTTCCTAGCAAAACATCTGCACATGTATCATGGAAATAGATTGGTGGCATTTTCACTTTGTACCATGGGGTACCGCCTGCACCTCCGATCATGATTTACGCTTGTTTAATTCCTCTATTAAGAATAAGGATTCTTTTAGAGAAATCTCTTCCTGCAATAGCTGGTAAATCTTCTCCAATTTCTTTAGGATAAACATCCGGCTTTGCAGTACATATTTCGGCTCCTGAATCAATATAGGCGGCGAAATACTCGGCCTTGTATTCAGCATATAACATTCCAATTGAAATGTATATGGAGAATGGACTAGTGGTCATCCGATTACGTATCTTTTATCGCCCACTCGTGAACTCCATTCCTTCTTGTAATCTTTCCTAAAGTTTATGATCCTCAAGAAATTCAATTCCCGATTAATTGTTCTGGGATTTTTCCTGCTACTCCTGAGATAGTCAACTCAATTTCACCTATCTTCAGGCTTCCTTGATACCTTCCCACTATAGGTTGTTGGAGATAATACAGAACATCACAAGGAAAAATATTATCTTTTTGAGTGATGTCGAATATTACTTCAACCTCTCGCCATCCTTCTGGACATTTCAGCTCTCCCCGATGTTTTGAAAACATCGGGATACGTTGAATCGTATTGGTCTCCTTTCTTCCCAACGATCGCTACTCACCATTCTCGTCTGCTGAAAGACATCCTTATGGGCTCAACTCACGAGACTTCGACTTTTGTTGAAGATCAAGTTGATCTTGAATTATCATATCAATCTCCTTTATAGTTGGAGATTCAATGATTTCTGGTAGAACCACCCTGGCAAAGTCCTCAAAGATTCTTGGGACTTCAATAAATTCCTTTCTCAAGAATACTTCGGAATGATGGGTATTCGAGAGAGCATAGAAAATCTTGTATGTGATCGAGTAAAGCCTATTTCCTTCTTTCATCAAATCGACTCTTTTGAAATCTTGATGAAGAGTTAGGACTCTATTAAAATCTCGAGCTCCCAAATTGTATGCAATTCTTGGATAGACATTGAATGCTAATTTTCCCGCATACAAATTTCTCACACGCTCCAAGGCATGAATCCTTGAGATGTGAGATTCGCTTGTCAAAAATAGCAAGATTGAGTGGCGAATCTGTTCCTTCCTTGAATGTTGCCTTAATAATTACTCTTATGGCTCCAATGTGAATCCATGAGAGTGTATTTGCAACTTCTCTTTTAACTCTGCTTTTGATCTCTTGTATTTCTCTAATAGGGACCAATCGCATCTCGATCAGTTACTTAGAAACTCCATCGGAATGGCAACTTCTCCAGTTGTTACCCCGTGAATAATTTGGTGTTTTCTGCTACGAAACCCAATCTTATCCAATGCTTTTTCCATAGCTCCAATTGTAAATCCATCATAGACTTGAAGCTTTGGATCTTCCTTCATGATTCTCATAAGAGTTTTATCGAAAAACCGTCGTATGAGAGAGGAATCTGACATATCCTCCCCGATCTGTAAAAAAAAAAATTCTTCTTCACTCGATTCTAAGTCGGATTCACTTTCATCATCAGAATAGATCTCTTCTTCATAGATGCTTTCATCCGAGGGAATATCCTCAAATTGATACACCCGTATTAAATCCACGATAATAGATAGCTTCTTCGATTTCTCGTGTAGCTTCGAACTCGACTCCTCGTGTTTGATTATGTCCGGGCAATCCGTTGAGATATGCCCTCTTGCTCCTCATGTCCAACAATTACGATCTTTGAAACTTTCATTAGCTCGGTGTGAGCACGCCCGAAAGTTCTTCTCCCTGGATTTCTGCTGGTACTTGCTTGATTAGAACCCGATGATGAGGCTCTACTCCCGATTGAGTGCTTGGTCTTTGCCCCGATTTATAACTTCGGGCTTTTTGTTTTGACTAAACCTTCTAGGTCTCCATGTAGACTGCGCTTCTTTTGTTGTTGCTTCCTCGGCGGTATGGATGACTTCTATCCTTCTTCTTCTTGTGCCTTTAGTTGACCTCCCACAATGTTGGGATATCATTATCCACGCAACATAGAGGAAATGTTTTGTCAATTCCTCTTAATCTTTTGTAATTCTTGTATAGGGCTACTTGGTAACACCATTCGTTCAGATAACTTGGCATTTAGGAAAGACATTTTTCTCGCCCACGCTTTCTCTACTTGACTCCTCCTTTGTATTCCCGATAAGCATTTCTCTCCAGGGACTCGGAATCTTGGCAAAGAATAGCTGTGCAGCTTCTTTTTCCTCAACTTAGATTTCCACCGGTATTCGGTGAACAACTTGATATATTCGTCAATATGACACATATCCAGTAACTCAAGGCTATAGAGGGCTTGTTTATATCTCTTTCTTTTTTCATCCTCTAATCCCTCGAAATATCATGTGCTGATGAACTGGATTTTGAATAGTTTTGCCATACCAACGACAATTCCTTTAAGTGATTCCCCTAATGTGACCGAACTTTTCATACTAGCATCGGTCATATCCCAGGCAATCTTCACCGATCCTTCAAGACTCATTTCAAGTAGTAAAATGATTGAATCCTTTGTAAGATCGAGGGTTCTCGCTGAAATTCTCATAGTTGAAGACCATTCATCAATGAGGACTTCTCTATTTTTAAAATCTGGGATGTCCAGATTTAACATCAACCCATATGGATGTATTGGGTCGAGGTGCGATCTTCCATAAGGCGTCTGATAAACATTCGACCTTCTAGTAGGTTGTCTAGTTCTTGCAAGAGGGTTTTGACCTCCTATTCCTGAAAGTGGATCACTCCCAGTCGTGAAATCCCCAGCATGTGGCATCCTCTCTTCCCGAGCTCCATGATGCGAACCCGTACTTTCTTCGACGTTAGGATTAACTGGTGGCGGTGGTGGTGGAATTGGTCTACCTTGTGGGTCATAGGTAACCAAAGCTGATTCCTCATCGGCGTTCATCTTTAAATCTACAATTCCTAATCCCGCGAAGGATTCTGCCAGGTCATGTAGATCTTTAAGATTCATCTTTTCAATATCCATCTTTTTAATTTTTGATGGATTTTCCTTTGATTAGAGCAATGAGTTTTTCCTCATCTGTCATCTTTCGTATAACTTCGGTTGGTTTCCCTTTTGGGTGTAAATAGGGTACCGTCCCAAAATCAATATGTTTCCTTCCTCCGGATGAACTCGATCTGTCCTCCCGGGTTCTTGACTCGTTTCTGAATATCATGAAGGAGTTCAAGAGTTTTCTTCTGATATTTCACCATCGTCTCTATCTTGTTCTGGATCTGATGAACTTGTGCTGGTAGATGAATATGACGGTTGCCATAATTCTGCACTGTCTTTTGGAATTCTCTAAGATCTTCAGAGAACATAGATTTTTCTCGAAGTATCTCGTTCCACTCCGGTACTCCATCGAATCATTGTTCGATGGGAATTTTCATGAACCGTTTCTTGAAGGTTCATCAAGTGAACATATAAGTGCGTTTAGCATCCGAACTACCTATAATATTCTCGCTCGCATTTTGCATTGCCTTAAGGTTTCCCGTCGGTTCTGCATGTTCCTTTTCTTCATGTTGGTATTCCCATATGAAACCTGGTCAATGTGTTCTTGTGCATACATCGTCAATATTTGACGATATGTCTGTAAGGGTACATCTCGGACATCGGTCCGATCCATAATCTCGAGTAATTTCTCCTCACCAATTGTTAATTACATAAATATAATAAATTTAACTAAAAATTCTTAATAAACCTAGGCTTTGATACCATTTTAAGCAAACACTTAGTCAAATTAGCAATATGTATGAATAAGGGTATAATTGGTATTATGGAAATATTCAATTATCCCATTGGACCAATTTTGCAACAATTCAAAACTTATAGGACATAATTTGCTTAAGTAAAAACTTATAGGACCAATTTTGCCAAACTTTATAAACTTACAGGCTATATTTTGCCAACTTGATACTTACTGTCCTAAAATGCCATCTACAACAAGTTACAGGGCATCTTTTGCAATTAAGCCTAAGATCACAACCATAGAGGCACATTCCATCACGTCGTCCAGTAGCTCAATGTGTTCTAATAACTTTAATAAAAATGACAATACATTAATTAAGAATAAATAAAATACCTTTTTGTAATTAATATCTATCAAAAATAAGATTGTCTTTACTATAGTATATATATATAAAGCTCTCTACTAATTAATTCTGTAATATTTACTCGAGTTCAACTACGCCCCACCTAACATGCACATATAAATCTCAAAGGCTTAATATCATCGGACAAATAAAAATATTTGGAAACTTAAATTTCTAACTCTAAGTTTTTCATAAAATCGTCCACTTAAATATATGCAACACATAATTATTCAAAAACGATCATCGCTAAAGAAATTCACAATCCTTCAGCTCGCTCAGCCCTGAGCTAGGCAACTTCAGCATCTTACTTACATCATCAGTTGATATCACCACATACTTCCCATTGACTGACGAATTAATACCATTATCCTGAACAATAATGTTGACGTAGAACAATAATCACCTCCTCATCAAAATGTGTTTGTGGCATGTCCAACGTCAACAACTCCAAACACGATATGGTTTTCTATGTCCAAGCTTGGTTGACACTTTACTGCTTGATCAAGCCCTCGATATCAATGAGAGCTCCTGAATGGATTTTGTTCTTGAAAAACTTGGCAAAGTCCAAGGCTAGGGTAGTAGCAATATCAGAAAATTTATTTGTGGCCATGATGAATTTAGCGATTTAGAGAGAAAGACTTGAGACATTTTTACATAGAGAATATTTGAGGTTTCTGAGAATATTCTGTGCGTGTAAGGAAAGAGAAATGAGAGTGAGGGATTTATATATGAGTTGAAAAGACATGATCGAAACAGTAGAAATTTGAAAGTTGTTCAACAATCATGATTTAATCTTGAAATCCACTTTATGAACACATTAAATGATCAATAGCATTTGTGGCCAATCATATGCACCCTTATATTATGGACGATTAGCTTTAATTTCAGATAACTGTGGAGCATTTAATGATGCCAACGTAATGTTAGAAAATATTCCCACTTAATTGAATGGGACATTGTTTTGTCCTTTTGTCATTCAATATGTCTGTTGACGCCTCTTGGCTGATATAGACCATTCTGATAGATAATCAACTGACACTTAACTCAGCCGTACGTTCAGAAGATTTAACTCTGCTGATCGACCAAATTTACCAATTTTACTCAACTAATGGAGTAAAACTCCTGAAGTTATATTTTTCACATTTTCAACTATTCTGATCGACTCTACTGATGAAATTACTTAGCTCAATCAAGCCAAGTTCATTCTTTAGCTCTTCAAATCTTGATTCACATAAGAGCTTTGTGAATATATCAGCTAGTTGTTTCTCAATACTTGAATATGAGTGATAGTTATTGAGTTCTCTCTTTTTTTCTTCAATATCATAATTCCTCAGTAGTTGTTGTCTCATCCACGAAATTTGTGCACATGAACTTCCCACACCTATGTACTGCCTTAGCTACGGATATATCAATTGAGTTTTATTTTTCTTGAACCAAGAAACTAATATGTTTCTAAGCGATTGACATGAACTAGATGTACTCTTTTCTGTCAACTCTAAATCCATCATACAAAGTCTAATGTGCTTACTTAAAGCTATATAAGGTCTCCTTTGAAAATTTTAGAAATCCAAGTTTTATAATTGAGACCTACTTTCTTCAAAGACATTTAATTAAATCAAGAATATGCACTATAAATATTAATGGCACAAAAAAGAATGAAATAAATATGTTTAACTCTAATAATGCAAATTTTAAGAGAGATGGAAGAGATACCAACGTCGCCATTGTCAATGATTCTGTCTTTCCCGTTGAT
Organism: Rehmannia glutinosa; assembly: GCA_016081115.2. Taxonomy (NCBI): domain Eukaryota; kingdom Viridiplantae; phylum Streptophyta; class Magnoliopsida; order Lamiales; family Orobanchaceae; genus Rehmannia; species Rehmannia glutinosa. The sequence continues at coordinate 161,247,250 of CM071926.1, read as the reverse complement.
CATAAATATTCCTTATTCTCGTGGAGTGATTTTGTTGAGAATATTTTATCCTTTGATCATACGACGCGATCATTTGTTATATATTAGTCAATTTAAATTTTCTTTGACAATCATTACACCGAGTACCTAACATGAAATTATTTTGTGGTACCCTAAAGTATTTGGGTCCATTTAGATTAGAATTGACTTTTAGGTCTGCAATAATATTTTGAGCTATTTCTAGCCCGACGAATATTGATCGCGTGTCACATTTACAACAATAAAAACACGTAATAGTTTTAGAAGAATAATGATTGGTATAAGTAAAAGTGGGTACTTGATTCTTTTGCATGTCATTAATAACATTTGGCTTATAACAAAGTCCTAATTTCAAATGATCACTACGTTGTACATCAAGAATCATGGTGACTTTGTCCGTACTCAAGTTGAATTTATTCATTTCATTTCTAAGACAACATGGTTTTCCGAGCTTGTTTTACCTTCTTTGTGCATTCATAGATAACTTTCAATTTTGTCCACACATCACGAGCGGATCGAATTCCTCTAATACGATTATACTCAATAGTGGTAAGAGAGAAATGAAGAATGTTAAGAGCTTTACCGTTTAAGGAAAATATTTTCTTTCTTTATCATTAAATTCCTTGAAAACTTTAGGACCTAGTGTTCCGTCCTCCATTTTCTTTATTAAGATAGACATTCCATTTGTGACCGCACTCCAAATATCGAACCCGTAACCATGTAAGAAGCTTTGCATTCCATCTATACAAAAAACATAATTGTTGGAGTCGAAAAGAGACATCTTGTTGGATGAAGCACCGGTTGGAAGATAGCTCTTGTTCATACCCATTGATCTTTCCTCTTTACTCGCAAAGAATAAATGAGCTTACCAAAGAGTTTAGCTTTGATATCACTTGTTAGGTCAAGTGGCTATGAAAATCTACAGGGGGGGTGAATAGACTTTCTCGATTTCTCAGTTTTTCTTCTTTTTTTCTTATATATGAATATCTTCAAGAATGTAAGAGATAGGAGAAGAATGAACACAATGATATATAGTGGTTCCACTCACCTGAGCTTAATCCACTACCACCGGTACGCGTTCGAGTGGACTTTGAAAATAAAATTTTATTAATCGATACCAAACGATTACAACTCAACGAGAAGAGCACCAAATTCTTCTTACACCAAAAACCTTGAAGAGCATCAAACTCTTCCAACTCGAAGATAACCAGACTCTTCCAGACCAAGAAGAGCACCAAACTCTGCAGCATGAAAAGTACCAACTCACTCTAATCTACCAAATGTGTTCTTGCCAAAATAACACTAATAAGGATTTCTTGTTTCGGATGATGTAATAAATACAATAAAGATTACACTTTGAATGAAATATTACAACTCAAAAGTGCAAGTATAATCAAGAAGAAAAGCTGTATGAAGCAAGACTTAAAAGTGTAGTGCTTAGGCTATTACAACTAAAATGTTGAAAATGAAGTACAACAAATTTGATGAGAATTTCTTGTTGTGTTGTAGAATTATGTTTTGTATATTCTTGTCTTGATCCTTCAAAATCCCCAACTATTTATAGAGGAGCTTCAAGATTTGATGTCCAACATAGACTCCTCGATTTTAAAATTTGTCAACAAAAGAAGGATTAGAAGATCTTAAAAAATGGTTAAGAAAGAAAAAGTAAATCTTGTTGATAAGTGTTACCGCTAGGGTTGTGCACGAGACTTGGAGATTAAGCGAAACCGAACCGATATCGGACGAAAAATCTCGAACCAAAAATATTCGTTGACTTTTTGACTTTCCCGAACCGGACCGTCCCCAAATTATTTTTGGTATAGTTTTGGAGATTTTTCAAATACCCGTCTTGAGAATCGTATGCGAAACCATACCGAACCACTCTAAGCCGAGGACCCGAAGCTAGAACCGATTTTAAAGATGTTGAATTAACTACAAATTATTTGAAATTAAATTGCATATAAAATTTATTTCTAAAAAATCATAATACTACAACTATTATGAATTTTAAAAGGCTTTAATATTAATAATAGAGTAGATCATTTGAAATTAAAATTAGTTAAGTGATTAGTAAATAGCACTAACAATATACAAAAAATCGTTTTTTAATTTTTTTACCACATCACATTAATTATAAATATAATTTCATTGATTATGTTAAGTTGTTAAGTAGGAGATATTGAGATTATAAATTTATACAAAATTTTGTTTTATATTAATATATCAAGATTATTAGTTAATTATAATTGTTCTAAGTCAATAGTAGGACAATTGCTAAAATAATATTATCAAGATTTTTTTCTATGGTTCGATTCTGGAGATTTATTTTTAGAAATCCCTGAACTTTGGGATGGTTCTGGAGATTTCTAAATCTCCAAATCGTCCCGTCCCGTGCACACCCCTAGTTGTTGCAACTGATAGAATTTGCTGTAAAATTGTTTATAGCAACCGATCGTAATATGTAAAACTCAAAAGTTTAAACAGTTGGATCAGAATTTGATATGGGTTGCCATCAAGGGAGACCAATCTCTATATAGGGCGACTGATCTCTATACCATATGGACCGGTTGCTATCAATACATAGAAGAAAATAAATTTTCAAGTATAGGTTGATGTCACAGTTGCTATACTATAGAGACCGGTTGTTGTACCATATAGGCCGGTCGATGTACATAGAGTCCGATGGTCAATCTGAGTAAAAAAAATAAATTTTGGGCAAAACACAGATATCGGCCGCCCTAAAGCCACCAGTCACTGTCACTTCTTAAAAATCCTTTATTTTCCAATATTTTGAATAACACACAGGTACCGATCGCCATTGTTGGTCATAGGTCGCCCTCCATACAGGGACTTCTCTATTTTTGAAAAATTTATAAAACTTTCAAGTATTGGTTGCTCACTATAGTGACAGGTCGACCTCAAAGCAGAGATTTTTCCGAATTTTGATAAAAATAAAGTTCAAGTAATACTTTGTTACCTCTGTAACCTTATCTTCTCCGGATATGATTTTTCCAAGAGCCACCAAAGGATTTACAATGTTGTCGAGTCATTCGATCAGCTTGGAAATATTATCACCTTCAAACATGGTGAATTATTCAAATTCCTTGAATCAACATGGTTTTCCGAGCTTGTTTTACCTTCTTTGTGCATTCATAGATAACTTTCAATTTTGTCCACACATCACGAGCGGATCGAATTCCTCTAATACGATTATACTCTATAGTGGTAACAGAGCAATGAAGAATGTTAAGATCTTTACCGTTTAAGGAAAATATTTTCTTTCTTTATCATTGAATTCCTTGAAAACTTTAGGACCTATTGTTCTGTCCTCCATTTTCTTTAATGAGATGGACATTCCGTTTGTGACCGCACTCCAAATACGAACCCACAACCTTGTAAAAAGCACTGCATTCCATCTGTACAAAAAGCATAATTGTTGGAGTCGAAAAGAGACATCTTGTAGGATGAAGCACCAGTTGGAAGATAGCTCTTGTTCGTACCCATGGATCTTTCCTCTTTACTCGCAATGAATAAATGAGCTTACCAATGAGTTTAGCTTTGATACCACTTGTTAGTTCAAGTGGCTATGAAAATCTAGAGGGGGGTGAGTAGGCTTTCTCGAATTCTCAGTTTTTTCTTCTTTTTTCTTATATATGAAGATCTTCAAGAATGTAAGAGATAGGACGAAGAATGAACACAATGATATACAGTGGTTCTACTCACCTAGAACTTAATCTATTACCACCTGGTATGTTCGAGTGGATTTTGAAAATAAAATTTTATTAATCGATACCAAACGATTACAACTCGACAAGAACAGCACCAAATTCTTCTTACACAAACAACTTTGAAGAGCATCAAACTCTTCCACCTCGAAGATAACCAAACTCTTCCAGACCTCGAGGAGCACCAAACTCTTCAACACGAAAAGTACCAACTAACTCTAATCTACCAAAAGTACCAACACGAAAATATAGAGGGGGAGAATGTAAGAGACGCAAGAAGATTTTTTTCTATGGTTCGATTACGGAGATTTATTTTTAGAAATCACTGAACTTTGGGATGGTTACGGAGATTTCTAAATCTCCAAATCATCCCGTCCCTGCACACCCCTAGTTCTTTGCAATCGATAGAATTTCTTTGTAAAATTGTTTATAGCAACCGATCGTAATATGTAAAACTCAAAAGTTTAAAACAAGTTGGATTAGGATTTGATATGGGTTTCCATCAAGGAGACCATCTCTATCACAGGCGACCGATCTCTATACCATATGGACCGATTGCTATCAATAAAGAAAAGAAAATAAATTTTTCGTGCAGGTTCTTCACACGGTTTGCTATACTATAGAGACCTATCATTGTACCATATAGGTGATCATTGTACATAGAGTCCGATGGTCACAATACGAGTAAAAAAATAAATTTTGGGCAAAACACAGATATCGGTCCCCCAAAGCCACCAATCACTGTCACTTATTAAAAATCCTCTATTTTCCAATATTTTAAAGAACACACATGTACCGATCGCCATTGATAGTCATCGGTCGCCCTCCATATAGAGACTTCTCCATTTTTTGAAAACTTTATAAAACTTTCATGTACTGGTTGCTCTCTATAGTGACATGTCGACCTCAAAGCAAAGATTTCTCTGAGCTTTGATAAAAAAATAAACTCAAGTAATAATTATTAAAAATCAATTAAAGTGATTAAAACATTTGAAGTATTCTAAATTGTACTTTGACGACATTCGATAAAATTTATTTTTGTTTATAAATCGAAAATATGAAATCATCAAAATTAAAATTAACTTTGTTTCAACACTACTGACTTTCCTTCAGCATCAAGATCAATCTTTATAGAAGGGTTCATAGGTATCTTGACAAATGACTTCTCTTCCATGCCAAACTTCTTAATCGAATCTCTTTTGTACTTGGTTTGCCTAATGAATGTTCCATCCTTCATTTGCTTCACTTGAAGTCCTAGAACAAAATTTAATTCTCCCACATGCTCTTCGCAAATTTTCCTTGCATGAGCTTTGAGAACTTGTCAGGTAACTATTCGCCTTATTTTTAGCTTCACCGCAAGTGTACGATGCAGTTTATAGAATAGGGTTAGCAAGGTCGAATCCACAGAGACTAATAAATTAATATACCAAGTATTGGGATTATAATAACCTTATTTTTATCCAAACGATCGGAATTGAGTGATTTGGTTTTGTAAAAACGAAGATAAGAATTTAGCATGAAAAGACAAAGTAATGATTGATTAAAAGATCAAGGAGATGAATGGATTCCAGGCAATGGTTTCAGATTAATATCCCTTTTGTTATCAAATTAATCACAAGCAATGTTATCATTATTCTTCCCTATAGAACAATCACACAAGTATTTTATCCCCTCTCTCGAGATGCATATACACTCAACTTGAGATATCCAACTCCCAAAGGCTTAAAAGATTATAAATCCCCACGAATATTCAAAGACTTCTCAATCTTGCAAATATTCATGTCAAGTATTCATAGATCTAGTATTGAAACTCATCTTCGAATTATGAATCAATACATCAAACAAGTTAAACCAATATCTTTTTGATAAAACAATAATTAAAACAAAGTACTCGAATAGGGTTAGAAAACAATAACTTCAATTGCACTTAATCATCAAATAAAAGTATCCATTAACCTACTCCCAAACCCGAGAATCACAAGATGTTTAGCCAGACATGGGAAATTAACCATTTATAGACAAATTATTCATGTTCATGTCTAACTAATTGCAAATAAAAATACTATGGAATGCGAAGACTCGGGGATGTCGATGATCTCTCGATCTATCTTCAATCCTCAAGGGTGTTGTTGTGGGCTTGATCGATCTCTCCAATTCTCCGGTGGAAGATTGCTCTTTTCTCTGTGTTCTAGGGCAAAAGTTAGTGTGTCCTCGTTTGTGGCCGCCTCGTCTCTATTTGTACTTCCTTCGGGTCAAAACCTAGTTTAGGAGCTGTCAAACTCTGTTTTAGCGCCAGAGCGCACGGGCCGTGCGCCTGGTGCGTCGTCCAGGCTCGTGCTAGGTGCCCAGAAAAATTATATTTTCTTGAAGGACCCATGGGTTGTGTGCTCCATGCACGACCAGCCCGTGCGTGGTCTTTGAGGCTTGAGTCTCGATCTGGTGGCGCGCTGATCGTCTTCTAGGGATGCACGCCCGCCCGTGCACCTGCTGGGCCCGATACTTGTTCGTTTTTCTTCTATTTCTCGCCGGTTAAATCGACTACTTCTTGATTTAGCTCCAAACATTGTATGCGTTACTTCTAGTATCGGCGGTTCTTTACCGCAATGCTCCAATTGTTGCCAAAATACTACAATTATCATTCAATTCCTACAAAACGAGCAACGCATAATACATTTTACACAAAACATAAATAAAACCCTTTTAGCTCAAGTAATGCATGCGTAACAACTAATTCTTACTACAATTAAGCCTAAAATACATGAAAAACACATGCCAATCAAACCCCCAAACTTAAACTGGTGACAGTCCCGGTCAACGCTTTATAGACAAGACAAAACATAAATGGGGTAATGAAGAGCAAATCAAGAACAATGCATCACAATTCATGTCGTTTATCCCTAGACGTCAAGCAACAAATCAACCAAGATTTGAATATCTAACATAGAGCACAAGTCAATTAAAAACCATGGCAAATACTTCAAATCACGCCTCTCATGGATAAAGTGTATACTATCCTCACTAGAATAGTAAGGGACATGTATTCGCTCAAATCATATCAATGTTGAAGAATTACCATAGGCTTGCAAATCGTCTCACATCTCCGCCACTCGATTGTATGCAATTCATAAATCAGAAAGGACTTTTCTTTTGGTTGTAATGAAGGCTCTTTGGTTAAGGTAGGGAAATATGGAAAAAGTGACTCAAACTTAAGCGTATAGATGTAGTAAGCACATCTTTTTCTCACTCAAATATTCTCATTCAAATCAAACATGCACCCCCAATCACATCTTATTCTTATCACAATTCTCTTCTCCCTTTTTTTTTCTCATACAATCTACTCTCCTTCGCCTTACATCATAATCCTCTGCCTATAATTCGATTAAATTCATTTAAGGCCAACTCATTTATGCAATCGATTTTGTTTTTGGACTCTTTTGCGAGTGTATCCTCATTTTCGCTTTTATCCCCACATCCAACATGCACACCATTATCTAAATTCTCGATATCCTCCTATTCAACCTTTATTCGATCCCCTTGCTATACGCTCAAGCTTAGGGTAACAAATATATCAAGTTTAAGGCTTGAAATGTTTAACAAAAATGGCCTAAAATCATCTTCATAAATTGCATACAACATGTGACTTTGTGAGAGATATCGAGCAAGTTCTAGAATTCTTATAACATGAATGACACACTCAATCAACAACAAGACAACATATAATGAAAGCGATAAAGGCTCAAAAGCTCACGCGTCTTGCAATTGCGTAATTCAAAGCATATCAACCATGATTTCAATATTCACATGCTCCATATCATCTATTCTCAACCCGGTCAACTCACGTTCAACACCCATTCAAAATAACATAAACTATTCAACAAATGTTCCCAAGATCAAAACAAGCACACAATAGCGGGTCAACTCACTCCCTAAAAGCCTAAGAAAGATGAACGTGCTAAAGCAATAAATGTGCTAAAATCAAAATAAGCATCTAATGCAATGCAACCTATATGCTCTACATGCAACTATATGAATGCAAATATCGCCACACCCTTCAATCAAAATACTACCTCTCCCCCAAACTTGAATGAAATTATAGCGCATAGAAGAGAAGATAGAATTTCAAAGAAAAGTGTGGAATGTACTGTCTCCTTTGTGGGGTGGCGGCGGAAAGTGGCCCTGGGAGATGTGCCACATTTGTACTTGATGCATCATCTGCAACATCTCCAATTTCCACTGCTCTTGGGCCTGATACCCATTTGCTCTTACTCCGTTCGGAAAGTATGGAACTCATCCTGGTGATGCCGGAAACCATCTTGAAATGCTGCCGAAAATCATCCTAGTCTTTGCTGAAATCGTCCATGTGTTGTCTCATGCTCTCCTCAATAAGCAAAGCATCTATCCCGATAATCTTGTCCCCATGCTCCTCACCTTGGTGAGAGCTTTCCCGAAATGTTGGGCCTCCCTTGTTGGAACCCCTACTCAAAACCCCCTGCTGGAAACCCAGCTCGAAACCACGCTTTTGCCGATCATACTCCATTGCTTCAATTGCCAATTCCTCCACATCGGGCAACCTGGCTACCCTCCTCCTTTTCCTTGCAGTCATGACTTCCATGACTCTGGTATGCGCCTCAGAGTTAATGAGCCAATTAGGTTCATTGTCAACCCGCGATGTGAGTGCGCGGGTTAGGAAGTGGGAAGGCATGTCCAACCCTTTGTTGGAAGCGAGATGATGTTTTTTGCTGTTATTATTTTCGTTTGGCGAAGGGCGTTCATGTTTATACTCCGACTGCCCACTATGGGCTCCATTCTTCTCAAATCAACACGAAAATGTCGAGCAATGGGGGTCAGTATTCCCCCAATCAGTATCGTCCCCATGGACTGCTTGGAAACATACACGGCGTGTTCTACAAAGTGGGTCGCCATGTTGTAAGGGGTACGGGTTAGCATACACCATAGTAGGTATAGCTCCCGAGCTTGCATACCTCCGTTATTGTGTCGGGCGTAGACGGAGTGAGCTGTGACCTTTTGGATATAGCAGAAGATGGGGTTTCAGAGTGATGAGGCCTTGGATGAGCGCGCCTTATATTGCATCGAGCCGGTTTCCGGTGTCTGAACCAACAAACGCCAAAATTCATACTGGCTATAATTCACCGTTGGCCGATAAGAGGCATTAGAATGTACCTAAAAAATCTCGTTGGGTTGGGAGATAGATACATGTCTCCACTCATTTCCTAATCAAAAATGGATCGCCTGGGCTCGTTGTTCGCTCTTGTTTCAGTAATGTCCAGTGTGCTTAGGAACTCGAGCGCTAGCATTTTATGAGTCGGCCACCGCCCTTGCATGAACGCGGTCCACCCAACCCCTTCGAACATCTGCCAAACATCATCGTGTATCCCAAGAGCTTGGGTACACACGTCGTCAGCATATCTTGTTGGCGTAAAAGAACGAGTGATCAACCTATTCCAGCCCTCCAGTTCATCGGCCTCAGCCAGCAGAAGTCCATAAGCCTCGGGGCTGTCTGGGTGTGGCTCCCGCCATGCGGCAGCGGCCCCCCTCGGGCGTCTACCCCATCCATGTTGGTTTCTTTGGTCAGCCATATGTTCAAGTCTGTACCTAGCAAAATAAATTTGAGATTACGAACATGCCAAGTAACACAACACGATGAAGTCAATACAAACAAATCAAATACGGCATATTGTCTCTTCCCTACAATTTAATAAACAATTAAGCTCCCGAGCCTAACTAACAATGTAATTGCAGAGAATTATAGCCACTAACACCCTAAATACTTAAGCTTATGCAAGATTCATCAATAAAACAACCACAAATACTGCAATTCAATATCCCATAGAAAATTTCAAGTAAATCATGACAAATTCATCAAACATGCACCATATATGTGTTTGATAAATGGATTTATCATGATTTTGATGATTTGTTTTTATACCAAAACAATGGTTTTAAAGGTTGTCCAAATACTCCTAAATGAATTTAAATGGTTTTAATATTTTCCGGAGTATTTCCTCAAGTTTATTTTCGACAAAATTGGACAACACATTTAATGATTTTGTGTCATTGATTTTTACATTCAAACTATGTTTCAAAATGCTGTCCTAATACTCCCGATCGGTCTAAAATGTTTTTAGTATTTTTCGGAGTATTTCTTGGAGTTTATTTTCGATAAAATATTGGACAACACTTTTGTTTTGAGGCCAACCGGTCCCCCTATAGGGCAACCCGTACCTGAAGAGTACGTTGAAACAGAAACTCTCGTTCTTATTTTCCTAAGGCTTGGACCGGTTGAACATAGGGGGGACCGGTCTAACCCTACGTCGACCGGCCGCCCTATGTAAAAATGTTGTGTCATTTTTTGAACTTCTATTTCTGTCTGACCGATCACCCTATCTTTTGACAAATTCTAGCTAACCGTCGTGACACTTTTCCCTAAATTGTGGGATTGATTTCTAACAGCTATAATCTTGATTTTAATTGCAATTGTTTTTGTAGAAATCAGTTCCCAAGAGGAGCCTATCAATGATCAATCATCTCCTATAAATAGAGGAAGATTTGAAGCACAACAATAAGAGAGAAAACTACAACACAACAAGATACACTCAAGAATACACTTGTTCTTACATTGTCTTATTTTTTTGTTGTAATTTGCCTAGCTATTCACTTTCACATTCTTGAGGTCTAGGCTATTCTTGATTACAGTTGCACTCAATTGTATAATTCATTATCGAGTTGTAATCTTGAATTTTTGGGTTATCATTCAACACAAGACATCCTTGTGAGTGTTCTTGTGGTAAGAACACACTTGGGTGATCTAGGTGTTAGGTGTAAGAAGATTGTGGTAATCTTCTTGTTGAGGTGTTGAAGAATTTGGTATTCTTCAAGGTTGAAGATTGTGGTAATCTTCACAAGGTGCCGTTGGAGATTGTGGTAATCTTCAAGTGAGATTGTGGTAATCTCAAAGGTGGTGTTGAAGAAGAGTGTGGTGCTCTTGAAGGTGTTGTTGTAAGTTGGTGTTGTATTAATTTTGGTAATTAATAAAATCTTTTTCGTTTTGAAATCCATCCGGATATCTTTGGGGTGGTAGAGGATTAGGCCCTAGGTGGGTTGAACCTCTATAAATCGGCGTGTGTTGTTTATATTCCGCACCTTATTATTGTCTTTGAGCATTTGTTTCGAAAAAGAGGCGAAATCGAAAAGATGGAGATTATCTATTCACCCCCTCTAGATTATCGTAGCCTCTTGGACTTACAAGTGGTATCAGAGCCAAACTCTTTGACAAGCTCGTTTCACATTGCGAGTGAAGAGGAACGATCATCGGCTACGAACGAAGCTCATCTTTCCGGCACCTCCACCACCAAGCCACCTCGGTTTGATTCCAATGGAAAGAAAGAATGGAATATTATTTACAAGATTGCGGGTTTGATATTTGGAACACCGTCATAAATGGAGAATCCATTCCGATGATAGACACACCACACACCTCCAAAGGCCTCAAAGAGCTAAATGATGAAGAGAAGAAAATCATCTCCTTAAACAGTAAAGCTCTCGATATTTTGTATTGTTCATTTACTAATTTGGAATATGAACATATTGTAGGAATACGGTCGGCACATGAAGTATGGCAAAAATTAGAATCCATCTATGGAGTATTTGAAAATGAAAGGAGTCAAACAAAAGCATCTACTTCTCAAAGGGGTACAAAGTCGAATCTAAGGAACAAGCCTCTTACAACTACCAACTATGAAGAAGTTGAACATTGTCTTATGGGAATCGAAGAAGAAAACGAGGTATGTCTTAAACCCTCTACTTCTTATGATATTGTTATTCAAAATAATTATAGTGATTTACAAAATGATTTTGATGATCTTCAAAATGAATTCAAGACTTGTTAAATACAAAAATTCGAAAAATGATTTCAATGTTTTGAAAAATGAAAAGGATAATTTATTTACTTCCTATGAATCACTATCATGTGCTCACACCACCACACTTGACAAGGTTGGAAACCTTTAAAAAGAAAATAGTACTCTTGTTGATGATATTAATTGCATGAAAAACGATTTATCTAAATCCAACTTGAGTCACAGAGAAATTGTTGATTGTTGTGATAATTGAAACTAGAACTTGATCATAAGTATATGTTGTCAATCATATGAAAAAGAATCATGTCTCTAAGCATGTTGGTCATTATACTTCTTGAATTATTACTTGCTTTTATTGCGGTAAAAAGGGTCATACGGTAAATACTTGTCGGGCTAGAAATAGCTCTAATTATTGTTGGAGACCTAAAAGTCTCAAAGCTAATCCTAAAGGACCCAAGCATTTGAGGGTACCACAAAATAATGTTGTATTAGGTACCGTGAAATAATAATTGGAGAAAATTCATACCGCCAAGAAGACGTCAAATGACCAATTCATTTGATCAAAGGAGAAAACATTTTCATCAAAGCCAATTTCCAAGAAGAGGATATAATCAAAAATGGGAAGAACACAACCATTGGAAAGGGCAAAGACATCATCAACAAGATGATTTTCAAAGAAGAAGAGACTATCAACAATGGGAAGGACAAAAATCTTGGAAATGGAGTAATCAAAGGAGCCATCATCAACAAAGTGACTTCTCAAGGGGAAGATATCATCAACAATGGGAACGGCACAACCCATGGAAATGGTGTAATTGGTAACCCATATCTCCCTAGTTAAATATGCATTTTATTTTGTTATTATGCATGCTTTTATTTGTGTCTTAATTGCAAAATGAGTTTTCAAGTATTTATTTTTTAATTAAGGTCTTCAATATATATTTGTGCTTTTAAAATATTTTTGAAAAAGAAGACCTTATATGATGTTTTTAAAACTCTTGTGCATTTTTGTAGACTAAAGTGTGTTATCATCTCTTATGAATTTTTTTTTTTTTTTGACATGAGCTTACTTGTGATATCTCTTAGCCTACACTTTTATCATTATGTTTTGTGCTAGATTTGTTTTAAGTATTGTGTAGGATTTACATATTTTCAAATGGCCATTTACGTCATTATTTGTCAAGAAAGGCATAAACTATCGAGGTACTTTACTTGTGTTAGTCTTACTCTTATAGATTCGATATATGTTTTGTCATATGCCTATGTGCTTGTTTTTCGAAGTATTTTATACAAGTGACATTAATAGGATTTTTAGATTTTTTAAAAGGCACTATTCGATACTTGATTGCACATATTTGCTTTGTCAACTCTTGTTCAAATACTTCTTTTAAATGAGGTCTAAACTATATGCTATCGGATTTTCAAATTTCAAAAGAGACCTTTTTGTAGCTTTCTTAAGCTTATTTGAACTTGCATGATTTATTAGACTCTTGATGGTCTTCTAAATGCATAGTATGTGTTTCTTGCTTCATGGTCTATATATATAGTGTCTATTTCTACTATGCTCTTTTGCAAGATATTTTGTGATTGATGATTGAGGCATGTTTTTACACTTGGGCTATTTTTTTTGCTTATATAAGCGATGCCGTTAATGAGTTTGTTAAGTTGTGTAGACGAGAAATGAAGTACTCCAAATATTAGTTACCTCAAAATATTTGGATGTAAATGTTCTATTATGAACACCTTATATCAATTGGACGCCCTATGATAATAGTGATGAAGAAGACAAAAAGGGTACTCGGAACAAACTCGATGACCAAGGCAACATTGGTCGAACTAAAGAAGCGAGGTTAGTAGCTCGAAGGTATTTTCAAGAAAAGAAGTTGATGTAGGTGAACTTGAGATGAGCATGATGGGGAGCTCAAATTTCTTCATTGGACTTCAAGTTAATCAATGCCAAGAAGAGATTAACAAAGGTTGAGAAAGACATATCGATTGACAAACAAATTAGAGTATGTTTTCTTGTATTATTCAAATAGACTCGACATTCTATATGCCTTATGTCTATTTGCTCGACTTCAAAAAACTTTCCTAACGAATCTCATTAAAGTGCCGTTAAAAGAAATTTTCAAATATTTGAATGGCACTTCTTCTTATGACTTGTATATCCAAAGTATTAAAACGTTTCTTATTTTTCGGGATAACAAGTTCGGTGTTTACAATTTATGAAAATATGGTTCGCCATAATCGAACTAAACATATTGAGATTCGAATTTTTCTAAGGGATTGCATTTCTAAAACGAAAAATTGAGATGTGTTTAATTCCGTCTCAAGGATAACTCGCGGATTTTTTTAACCGCCGAGTATTTTACCTCATTTTGAGTTTGATTATGACATAATGTATATTGAATGAGGTCTACGTTTGCATTTTGCGTTTTTTAAAACTTAGGGGCGAAAAATCGGATTTTTGGATCAAACTTGAATTGTGCAAAAGCAGAAAAGAAGCGATGGTGAAGGGGCTGAGGTTGGCCGATCGCCCCAACCTCAACCGTCGCCCTGTTTGAGTTTTGAATATATTGCTTTGTTTCGAGAATTTAGCATTTTGGCCTTTTTCTTCTCTATTTCGTCCCCTTTCTCATTTGCACACATTTCACTTCAAATGTGTTTTGTTGCATGAATTACATAGTTTGGGGATTATCTAGCTCGATTATCATCATCGATTGCTCATCTTTACCGATTGAATGGTAAGAATTTGACTCTCTTTAGCTCAATTGGGTTGAACCGCTTGAGTTGGTGGCTTATATGTATCTTTCTTGATGCAATTCATATAATTTTTGTGATGAGCTTATTGATTGTTGATGATTGATATTTGTTAAATTGTATTTGGTGATGAAAAACTTGGCTTGATTTCATTTACAAGGGCTATATATATCTTTTTCAATTTTTGGCCCGCCAAGTGTTTGATAAAACGTTTCAATGAAAAATTCATCATCTACATGATTCTCTCGATTTCAAAAGACTTATATATTTATAGAGATCATGTTTTGTTTCTCAGATGAGTTTTCATAAGCTTCTACAAGTCGTATGACTCGACGTTTTCCTCCTATTTTATTTATAAGTTTCAATGTTCAAATAGCTTGATACATTGGTTTAGTTGCGCACCTTGATATGAATATATGATGTATTTATCGTGCTAACATTCTTTTTGATGATTCCAAAGGGCGAGAAACAGGTTATAAGCTCTTTAGCTCAAAGAAGCTAAGATAAGCTTAACGAAAAGAAGCTATAAGCTATGGCTTCATAAAGCCATAAGTCGTGGATCATATTTAGTCCACTTGGTGCATTATGGTTATGTATGAATCGTGGTCCATTGGTTGTAGTATGGACTTATATACGGTTCTAATGATGTCTCTTTGACAGGGGGAGATTTTAAGTTTTTGATACTTAAGCTCTATATCGAAAAGCTAAGATTTTAGCTTATGTTTAAGTTGATTATCTATAACTCTTGTTGTGCATGTTGATAGGGGGAGCATTTGTAATTTATGGTTGAATATCTCTACTCCCATCCTTGTGTTTATTTTGCATGGATTGTTGTCACTCACAACGGATAGTTCTCTTTAACCGGTAAAATTGTTTTGTTTTCAAAATTGGCCTTGTTGAATTGTTGTTTGTAATCATGAAAAAGGGGGAGATTGTTTGATAAATGGTTTTATCATGATTTTGATGAATTTGTTTTTATACCAAAACAATGGTTTTAAAGGTTGTCCAAATACTCCTAAATGATTTTAAATGATTTTAATATTTTCCGGAGTATTTCCTCAAGTTTATTTTCGACAAAATTGGACAACACATTTAATGATTTTGTGTAATTGATTTTTACATTCAAACTATGTTTCAAAATGTTGTCCTAATACTCCCGATCGGTCTAAAATGTTTTTACTATTTTTCGGAATATTTCTTGGATTTTATTTTCGATAAAATATTGGACAACACTTTTGTTTTGAGGTCAATCGGTCGCCCTATAGGGCAACCCGTACTGAAGAGTGCGTTGAAAGCAGAAATTGAGCACAGGTGAAAAATAGCGGGTCGGCCGTCGCCCGAGTGCGGCCGTACACTGTAAGTTCTTGGTTGAAAGCAAAACTCCCGTTCTTATTTTCCTAAGGCTTGGACCGGTTGAACATAGGGGGACCGGTCTAACCCTATGTCGACCGTCGCCCTATGTAAAAATGTTGTGTCATTTTTCGAATTTCTATTTACGTGCGACCGGTCGCCTATCTTTTGACAACAAATTCTAACCGTTGTGCGGAAAGATTTTTCCCTAAATTGTGGGATTGATTTCTAACGGCTATAATCTTGATTTTAATTGCAATTTTTTGTTGAAATCAGTTCCCAAGAGGAGCCTATCAATGATCAATCATCTCCTATAAATAGAGGAAGATTTGAAGCACAACAATAAGAGAGAAAACTACAACACAAAAAGATACACTCAAGAATATACTTGTTCTTACATTGTCTTATTTCTTGTTGTAATTTGCCTAGCTATTCACTTTCACATTCTTGAGGTCTAGGCTATTCTTGATTACAGTTGCACTCAATTGTATAATTCATTATAGAGTTGTAATCTTGAATTTTTGGGTTATCATTCAACACAAGACATCCTTGTGAGTGTTCTTGTGGTAAGAACACACTTGGGTGATCTAGGTGTTAGGTGTAAGAAGATTGTGGTAATCTTCTTGTTGAGGTGTTGAAGAATTTGGTATTCTTCAAGGTTGAAGATTGTGGTAATCTTCACAAGGTGCCGTTGGAGATTGTGGTAATCTTCAAGTGAGATTGTGGTAATCTCAAAGGTGGTGTTGAAGAAGAGTGTGGTGCTCTTGAAGGTGTTGTTGTAAGTTGGTGTTGTATTAATTTTGGTAATTAATAAAATCTTTTTCTTTTTCAAATCCATCCGGATATCTTTGGGGCTTTGTAGAGGATTAGGCCCTAGGTGGGTTGAACCTCTATAAATCGACGTGTGTTGTTTATATTCCGCACCTTATTATTGTCTTTGAGCATTCGGTTCGAAAAAGAGGGCGAAATCGAAAAGATGGAGATAATCTATTCACCCCCCCTCTAGATTATCGTAGCCGCTTGGACTTACAATATGAACCCTAAACCTTAATCTACAAGAAATTCAAAAGAAAAAGTGAAATGCTTACCGGAATTCTCGAAAATTAGGGAAGAGATAAATTTGAAACCGTAGGCTCCTTTTCACACAAAAATCTTTCTCCAACTTGAGTCCAAGACCCCAATTCGTGTGTGAGTAGTGTGGGTATTGAATTTGTAGTGAAATCCAAGTGAATTTGTTAAAAAATTGAGAGGGGTATGGGTTTGTGTGATTTGTTCGCGAGAGAGTGTATGAATGTGTGAAAAAGAATAGACTCTGCGCGACTTAAGACTGCCTCAGCCAACACACGCACGAGCCGTGCGCCTACTGCACGGGCTGCCAGTGCGGGGTGCCGAGGGCTCAACCAAAATCTTGGAATCCGCACGTGCCGTGCACCTAGCACATGGGATGCCCGTGTGGGTGCCGTGAATTTAGTCCCAATTCCTGGTGCACGCACGGGCCGTGCGCATGGCGCACGCCCTGCCCATGCAGGATGATGCACCAAACTTCGAATTTTATTTTATTTATATATATATATATATATTATTTTTTAGATAAAGCATTAAAAATCCCAACTTATCAAAGGGAATAACATGGGAAGAAATAAAACAACAAACCATTGGGTTGCCTCACAACAAGCGCTAAATTTAACGTCTATAGCTTGACGATGTATACGCGATCATGGTTCTAGCAAAGTGAGGCGTGTCACCTCTTACTGTTGGTCTCTATGAAGGTAGTACTTGATCCTTTGGCCATTTACCATAAATGTCTCCCCATCCTAGCTCAACAATCCCACTATTCCTGGAGGATTTAACATTTTCTTGATAACAAACGACCCCGATGTTGGGAAATTTATTTTTAGATTTTGATAAATGCCATGTAAAACTTAGACTAGAAAGCTGGTACCCCATTTTCTTTGTAACTTGCATTGTAATAGATAGGGCTGTTCGAGCTTAGTTAAGTCAGCTATGCCTAAATATGCAAGAAGTCAACTGGAGACTAGAATGAAGACTCCGTTGTGAGGCAGCTGAGTATGGCAAGGAAGAGAGGACAGGAACTCGACTGGAGAAGTATCAGCTGAGATGCAGCTGTGTGAAGTGTCAGTCAGAGTCAACCCAAGATAGCCAAGTCTCAAGTTAAAGTGGCAGATGAGTCATCCAATGATTGGGAGCTGACTCGAAGTCATCTGGGAAAGTTAAGGAATTGCAGTCAAGTCAAGACAACTGAAAAGGATCCGTTGCACAGAAGTCAAGAAAAGCCTTTCTTAACTTGCAAAAGGAAGCATGCAAAAGGAATAAACGAATGGGAAGCACTGCACCTGTGTCAGAACTCTGAAAAGCTGAAGGTTCATTCAATACGAGGAAATGTCAATTTCAAGGACTGCAACAAGACAAGCCAATGACCACAAGTGTCTTTTAAAAAATTAGCCTATCTCTTCAACGGGTAGATTTTTAAAAGAACACTATAAAAGGCTGAGGAATCAATTTGAGAAAGGGTTACCTTGCATACCTGAAACACAAGCTTTCAAGCCATTACTAAAACTGTAACCAGAAAAATTCTCAAGTCATTCAAGCTTAATCCTCAAGCCAGAATTTCAAAGGAAATCAATCCAACACTTACCTGTGAAGGAAAGACGACTTCAATCAGTTCAAGAGGAAAACATTTGAAGAGTCAAAGGGGTACACATTCCACAGAGGATTGTAGAAAGGTTCAAGGTCGAACCAGTTTTAAGTTTTTGGAGGGCTTCGTGATCAAATCCAAGAAGCTTGAGCAAGTGAGTTGTAGTAGCAAGGCAGCTGCCCTGTGAAAAAGCTAAGTCGGACGAGAAGCCAGCTGGGTGACCAAGGCATCTCAGACCGAGTCCCAAAGGATCAAGTCACCGTGTGATCAAGACTTGCATCCGGGTGATAACCACTTTGTACTCGATCAATACTTTTCTCCGGGAGTTGGAGAAGAGAGGATTAGAAGAATTACCCCATCTTGAACCTCTATAAAATTTATTGTGTCATTTATATTTCAAAGACTTCAATTACGCATATTATTTTATATCTCACGATAAATTTGTTATCCAACCGATAATTAACAAAGTGCTAAAACCAAGTGTTAAAACAAACTTATACCAAATTCAAGGTGTTAACTCTTCCAATAAAACATATCACGGTTGAGTTATGTTTTAGACTAAGCAGTTGAGTTATTCTATCAACAGCTCAGTCGAGTTTGTTGAGTGGCTAACTCTGCTGGTTAACTAACCTAGCTGTCCATCAAGGACTTAGCTGTGAAGTATTAACTCTGAACTTATTTAAAAAGGACTAAATCGAAAAGTTGGTAAGGTTTATTCAACTCCCCCCTTCTAAACCTTACACTCACACCCCTTGGGACCTACAAGTGGTATCAGAGCGGTTGGTTCATTGAGCCTTCTGCACTGGTTACTGAACTAGATCTCCAATCTTTCAAAGCTTGCTTTAGCACTTGAGCTTTCAAAACTCTTTTATTCAGTAAAGTTACTATCATGGAAACAAATTTGACACGCATCCCTATGTTCACAATTGAGGAATTTGATGACTGAAAAATTCGTATGCAGGTTCATCTATCAGCATTACGATGAAATGTGGATAGTAATAGAAGATGGGCCACTACAAATTTTAAAAGTGAACACAGCTGCAAGGAGAGGCTGCTGCTGCTGAAGGAGAAGAGGATGTTGCTCCCAGACCAGCCATGGTTGAAAAACCCAGAGCTGAATGGACAAATGATGATAGAAAAAGATACAACCAAGACAACGTGGCCAAGGACATTCTTTACAAGAATTTGGACAAAGTCATGTTCAACAAAGTCAAATCATGTAAGACGGCCAAAGAAATCTGGGATAAGCTAACTTTGATTTGTGAAGGCTCTGAGCAGATCAAAGAAAATAAGCTATCTGTTGCTGTACAAAAATTTGAAAATTTTAAGATGCTTGCAGGAGAAACCTTGGATCAACTAGATGCTCGATTCACAGAAATTACCAATAAGTTATCTGCACTTAGAAAAGAATACACACAAAAGGAAATGTGTAGGAAGATTCTAAGAAGTCTTCCAGCTGAGTGGGAAATGAAGGTCATGGCCCTGAGACATTCCATGGACCTATCAAAAACATCCAACCATGAGCTATTCTCGGATCTCAAAGCCTACAATTTGAGCTGAGAAGAAAAGACCAAGAAGAGACAATTTGCCCAAAACAAATCGCTCTAATAGTTAAGGATGGGAAAAGAGCTGAAGGCAAAGAAGTCATCGATCAGGAGGAGATCGCCTTGATGGTTAAAAGATTTAACAAGTTCTTCAATAAGAATTACAAGAGAGTGAAAGGTGAATCCTCCAGAAGACACTCATCTCCATCCTAGTCAAGGGAAGATAGAGCACCCAAGAGAGCAGAGCATCAAAAGACCGAGTATCAAAGAGTGACAATCCAAGAATGGAAAGAGTGACCAAAAGGTTGAGAATCTATCTTTGGGCTACTGAGACAACCCGTCACTATGCCATTGATTTCCCATATCCATGTAGTCAACAAATACAGGAATGAAGAAGAAAGAAAAGTCTTGAGAGAAAGAAGACAAGAAAAAGAAAAAGGCAATGGTGGGCTGCAGAGATCTGGCTTGAGATAGCCAAGTCAAGAGACATAGGCGATTCGGAGAGTAGTGAAGTGACTACTCAAGTGACTCGAAGAGGAAGCATTGATCGTTTGATGGCCAAGAACAAGACCAACCTCGACCAAGAAGATGAGGTACACTCTAACTCATCTCACTCGGTTCTAGTGATAGTGATTGTGACACACACACTTCATCACCCACTAATCTTTATGATTCATTAGGAAAAATGATGATAGACTTTGAGCACATTAAATCCTCGCACACACTACTGAATGAGGAAAATAGCCTGCTCAAAAGCCAAAACTCATAGTGACTAAAAGCTGAGTACTCTGAGTCACATAGCTGATGAGAATAAAGAACTAAAGGCTGAAAATGCCAAGCTAATAGCAGAGATAGCTGCTATAGAAAAGAGGGAAAATGACCTCAAAAATGTGATTGCCTCATTCACTAAGGTATCTAAATCTTTGGATGATCTTATTATGAGCCAAAGAGAATGTGGAGATAAGACAGGTCTAGGATTTAATTCCTCTATGCTAAGTCAAACTCCCAAAGTGATTTTGGAAAAAGGATCTTCAAGTAATGAAGCATCTCAAAAATCCAAAACTCCAAATGGTGCACACACATTCATTCCAAAGCACAACCACAACCAAACTGGCCTTGGTTATAAAGAAAAAGGAAAAAACGGACCGATTGAGTATCTTTGAGAGGATAGGCGAGAAGAAATCCAAGAGATTCCTCAAAAACTCCAAACAGGAAGTACTCTGTGAAGAAGAAAGAGAGCTACCAAAAGCCCCAGAAGTTCTATAAAAGGAACACATATGATGGGAATGGTAGAAACTATCCAAGCCAAGCTGATTGGTACAATGTGAAAAATCAGCAAAGATCTATGGAATACATGCCTAAATGGCAAGGCCCCGAAACTCAAAGAACGGCCATTCCGGGCAACAAAGCTATTATCGGCACACACATATGCACCCAAGCACTACACACAGAGATTTCACAATTACCCAAAGAAGGCAATTGCTAAAACACACACAGACATACAGACAAAAGAGACAGTTGTATGATCCTAAAGCCCTCAAGCAATTTGCCAAAGTAAATTATGATTATGGCACAGATAGATGGCATACCCTTAGAGTCAAATCATTTCGCTATAGGTTGGTTGGATCATCTTACAGCACTAACCCCTCGGGACCCGGACAATTATGGGTACCTAAAAACTAATTTCCTTGATTGCGGGTTCAAGGAACAATCGATGCCAAGGAACCTGGTACATGGATAGTGGCTATTCCAGATACATGACAAGAAACAAGAAAAACATATCAAAATTCAAGGAGGTTAGAGGTGCAAAAGTCATATTTGGAGGAAATGAAGCTCCAGGAGAAATAAGAGGGATTGGATCCATCAAGAAAAATGGATTAGAAATCATAGATGTTGCATACGTTGAAGGACTCAACTTCAACTGATAAGTATCGATCAACTACTGTGACAAGGGCTATAATGTTGGATTCAACATGGGTGTATGCCAAATCAAGGACTGAATCTAATCAAGTAGTGTTACAAGGATGCGGACAAAAGAACATGTATGTGGTAGATTGGTCAACCGCAACGCCAAGCACTTGTCTATTAGCAAAATGCAGTAGAATCAAGTTGGTTGTGGCACAAGAAGAAGCCGAGTCACTGAATTTCAAAACAATTAACAAACTTGCAAGGAGCAATCTTGTAGAAGGACTCCCAGGACTCGGTATACAAGAAATAAAGTGTATGTGGTGCATGCGGATGGGAAAGCGAGATCAAATCATCATTCAAAGAAAAGACATGTCCATCTTCAACAAGAATATTACACTGTTACATATGGATCTATTTGGTCCATTGAACCAAACGCATAAGTGGAAAGAAATACACCTTGGTGGTAGTAGATTATTATTCAAGGTATACATGGACAATTTTCATGTGTAAGAAGAAAGAAACCTTGCAGAAGCTACCACAACTGATGAAGAGAATTCAAAATGAGAAGAGTCAAACCATCATTAAAATCAGATCTGACAGAGGAACTGAGTTTGTCAATGGAATAATAATTCAGTATTGTATTGAAAATGGCATTGCTCATGAACTATCTGCAGCAAGGATCCACAACATAATGGAGTTGCATAAAGAAGGAACAGAACCCTCAAAGAAGCAGCAAGGACCTTGTTAGCTGAAGCAGGGCTGCCTAAAAGATTTTGGGCTGAAGCAATAAACACAAAGACATGCTATACTCAAAATAGATGCATTATAAATAGACAAAATGACAAAAACTCCTATGAGATTTGGACAGGGAGAAAGCCAAATGTTGCATATTTTAGAATATTTGGATGCAAATGCTTCATCCATAATAATGGCAAAGACAACTTAAAGGCTTTTGATGCTAAAGTTGATGAAGGTATCTTCTTGGGATACTCAGCTGAAAGCAAAGCCTATAGAGTGCTCAACAAGAGGATAATGGTTACGAAGAGTCCATCCATGTGGTGTTTGATAGACCCAATGTAAATGGAGAAGATCTTGAAGAGATAGGCGATAAAATTTGAATCGACCAACTATGCGAAAGAGTCCCTATGTTGAAGTTGAAGTTGGAGCAATTAACCGAGATGAAGAAGAGATAGCTTGAATCTCAAAGACAATTTGGACAATCTGCTGACTAAGTGATAATGAGAAAGTTGCTCAAGACAACACAACCGCAAAAAGATCGAACCACTGCTAACTTACTTCAACTTTGATGTGAGATGGCTAAGAGACCATCCACGAGCTAGTCATTGGAGATGTAAGAGAAGGTGTAAGAACCAGATCGAGCTCAACAAGAAGCAATGTTCACTTGTTTTATCTCTCAAATAGAACCAAAAGATGTGTCACAAGCATTGGATGACACACATTGGATTCAAGCCATGCAAGAAGAGCTGAATCAGTTTGAAAGGAACAAAGTGTGGGAATTGGTTCAACGACCAACCCATCAAAATGTTATTGGCACAAAATTGGTGTTCAGAAATAAGATGAATGAAGAAGGTTCTGTGGTAAGAAACAAAGCAAGATTGGTAGCCAAAGGATACTGCCAAGAAGAAGGGATAGATTTTGATGAAACATTTGCTCTGTGGCAAGACTAGAAGCCCTAAGGATGTTTCTTGCCTATGCTACTCACAAGAACTTCATTGTACACCAAATGGATGTAAAGAGTGCATTCTTGAATGGATTATTGGAAGAAGAAGTATATGTTGAACAACCTCCGAGGATTTGAGCAGAAGACTCTTGGAGATAAAGTGTACAAACTCAAGAAAGCTCTATATGGATTGAAATAGGCACTAAGGGCATGGTATGTCACATTATCACAATTTCTGAAAAACGGATTCAAAGGGCAAAGTAGATGAGAACACTTTTCGAGAATTGAAGATGGGAAGAGTATCTTTGCTTGTTCAAATATATGTGGATGACATCATCTTTAGATCCACAAACAAAGAAGCTGTGTGATAAATTCTCAAGTCTCATGCAAAGAAAATTTGAAATGAGCATGATGGGAGAGGGCATTCTTCCTAGGACTCCAAGTAAAACAGTGAAGGATGGAACCTTCATAAGTCGGACAAAGTACACGGAAGAATTAATGAAGAAATTTGGTATGGAAGAGAAGTCTTCTTTGAAAATACCAATGAATACATCGATCAAAATGGATATGGATGCGGATGGCAAGCACATGGGATCAAACAAGATCTGAGCACTTATTGGATCAACTGCTTTATCTCACGGCAAGTAGGCGGACATCACCTTTGCGGTAGATGTATGTGCGTTTCAATCTGCTCCAAAGAAAGCCACATGACTGCGAAGAGAATATTGAGATATTTAAACCGAAGTCGAGAAGTTGGTCTGTTGTATCCAAGGAAGGTGGATTCAAGCTAATTGGTTATTGATTCGACTATCTTTGGATGTAGAGTTGACGGGAAGAGTACTTGGTACATGTCAAATGCTTGGAAATAGGCTAATTTCTGGTTTAGCAAGAAGCAAATTCGATAGCCACATCCACGATTGGAGCGAGAATACATAGGCTGCGGGCGCTATTATGCCCAAGTCTTATGGATGAGACAAAGAAATGAGAGACTATGAAGTTGAAGAAAAGGAAATTCCAATTATGTGTGATAACACAAGTGCAATTGCAATTATTGAGAATCTGTGTTGCACTCAAGAACAAAGCACATTGATGTCGAGATACCATTTCATAAGAGACCATGTTGAAAAAGGACATCACTTTGGAATACATCTCAACGATAAGCGATTAGGCGATATATTCACAAAACCTTTATGTGAATCAAGATTTGAAGAACTCAAGCATGAGTTAGGGTTAATTGAGTGAGTTGACACTCGAAAGGCTCGAGAAGAAAAGAAATGGAGTATGAAAAGAGGAAAAAGAAAAATGAAGCTCTTGAAACAGTGAGAGAATTAGCCGGATCGGAAAATCGGTGATCAAGTTAGTTTGACATCCGAGTACCTATGTGAATAGAGAGAAAAAGAGTTGAATCGGCTAAGAAGCAAGTAGTCATCTATAAGCAAAGTGACAATAACGCATTCGTTCTCACTAAGCGGGAATATTTTTAAGAATAACATCGGCGTAATTATGACGCGTGTACGATCAAAAAGCAACATACCAAGCTTATGATTTGGATATAAATCTTTGTCGCATTAAATGCGAGAAATTAAATGTTAATCGGCGTGCAAAATCTGAGCCATTGATCTTGATCAAATTTAAAAAACGTCCGCACGTCCTTTCATAACCCATACTTATACCATTTCGTCCGTTTTTCTCTCACTTTACACAAAACAGTTCATCTCTCCCAAAAGCAAAGAAAGAAATTTCACTCTCAAAACCCTCTGATTTTCAAAGCACATTTTCAAAGTTTCATTCGGTAAATCTTCAAGAAATGGCATCTACTTACGACTTTGTTAAGTTGGGAAAATAAATCCACACCTTGGTTCTACTGTGGATTTTGAAGGAATGATCAAACAGGGTTCGACGAAACCCTTGTGAAGAAAATTGTTGAGAAAGTGTAGAAGTCCTGTTTGAAACCCTTTCTAATAATGGAGTTTCAAATGACCTACATGGAGGAGGTCGCGCGATTCTATGTGAACGCTGAAGTTCACGACGAGGGCATCAAGTCCTCCATTCACGGGAAAGAATTCTCCATCACCGCCAAGGATTTGGCGAGAACACATTGCTACCGGTGGAAGGAGTGTCGAGATCTATGAGGGCGTAAACCTGGTCTTGCTTGGAAGAAAGTGGCCAAACTTTGTCTTTGCAAATATTGTCTACAGTAGAGAAAGAAGGCTAAAAAGGAAGATTACCATAAGGCATTTGGACATTGTTTCCAAGTGCGTAGACATCAAATTTGGAAGCTTTAATCACCGTCAAAACCAAGTGATCATGATGGGCGCGATCATGGAGGAGAAGAAAGTAAATTGAAATGAGTTTGTATACAACGGACTCGCCAAAATATTGGGAATAAGTCCTTCCAATTAGATGGATCGTTTGGAGGATCTTTGGGGTATGGCCTAGTGGTTGGTCGATTGATGGAAGTGAAAGGTGTTCCTCTCCGACTTGGAAAGGCGTTCCATGTTAACAAAAAGATGTTCGATCAAATCTCTCGAACACGAGAAGAGAGCTTATGCCAAGAGGCGGACACGGTGAGTGAGGGAATCACCAACTGAAGAAGCAGTTCTCTCCTCCCCTCCCAAGAAGAAGGCGCCCCCTGCACTGTAAAAAAAAGATCATTGCCCCTATGACAAAGAAAAAAAAGAAAACCGCCCTGCCCTGCGCAGTAGTCACCTGCCCCTGCGACGCAATGGAGAAGGAACCTCAAATACCTTCTCCGGTTGTCAAGAAAAAGAGGATCGCAAGCAAGCTAGAAAGCCAACTCCTCAGAAAAAGAAAGAAGCACCGGCCCCCGCCGCCCAGGACTCGGAGGAAACTGCATCCGAACATTCCTCTGGTAAGGACCAAAAGGAGAAGACTCTTCAAGCGATCAGAGCTTGAGAAAATAGATGAGTCTACCACTCAGCTGGAACAGATCGTTGAAACAGCTGGAGAAGTAGAGTCTCCAGAGATTATTGATGCAACTGCCAAGTCTGCTGAAGCCGATCAGCGAGGCAAGTCGAAGACCAGTTGGGACGGGGCGGTGAAGAACAAGGAGTAGCCGAGGCAATGCGAGAATCTCTGGCAGCGAGGACTATATCTCCATCCGTCACGATCTTTGCTAAAGGAGTTGAGCGTGATGCATTGCCTTCTATTCACGAAAAGGAAGGGCAACAGGGAGATGATGATAAAGAAGATGATGATGTGATGATCCTATCCCCACCATATCCAAACATCCAAAATCGTCTGCGAGAATGGAGGAAGTGGAAGCTGAGTCGATCAAGGGAAACATTCCAAAGACCGAGTTTATTGAAGAAGAAGAAGAAGCTGTTGAATTTCCTCGGTTTGACCCGCGGTGGTCTAAGCGATGAAGAAAAAAGCGCACGGACATCTTGCGGATCTTCAAAGACAAGGAGAAGGAGAGACTGCGGAGAGAATGAATCAAGCTCGTGAGAAAGCCGATATCTGCCCTCTAACTGGAACCACCGATCATACTCATCCACACCTTGATATGCTTTGAGAGAGCGATGAGGATCTGGACCTGCTTTGTTCTTCTTGAAGAATTGGAGATGCGGCAAACCATGCGGGAATCCGAGGATCCTACATGAGCAACGGTGATGGAAGGGCACTGGGAATCTTCCAAATCACGGTGGAGATTGATCTATGGGAGTGGTGCGGATTACAACCGTTATTCTTGCTACCACTTCCCCCGCTCACTCGATGAAGGCATTAAGGGGAGTGGCGATGAAACCGAAACTTGGGGACCCAAGTCGAGCCAACCCCTCGAAGGTGTTTTACCACCGCCCCAACTGTGACAACTCACGAGGAAACGGCCGAATGACGGAAAAGGGTGACCCCATTCCAAGTCACTCACCTGGTGCGCCGGTGAGGGGAAAACTCTCTCTCACTGCAGCTAGGTCGGAGAATGCTGCAGCTGACTCCACAATGAATCTCGGAGGCGAAGTGGAAACGGAAAAACAAACAGATACACGACAAGTTGTCACTAACGAGGCTCAGACAATTGAGACTATCTCAGCTGAAGTGCCAACCACTCAGAAGGCCAAGGAAGATGTTGAAACAACAGAGGCAATGAAAGTGCAATCCATGGAGTTGAGACTCCAGTGGATGCCACCCCTGAAGACCCTAAGACAGTTTAGTCTGTCGAATGGATTGTCTAAGGCCCAGCTTGCGTTGAGATTGCGGGAGGTAGTGAAGGCCAACGGGAGGTTGAAACTTCCCGAGGTAAAGAAACGAAGCCTGAGAACATCCCTCCTACTATCATTGATGCATCGAGAAGGAGATAAGTGCTCTTTACGATTCCCAAGACAATCTGATGTAACATTTAAGGATCCGAAGGTGAAGACGGTGAGTCATCCCCCACCGCAAATCAAAAGACTCGGTGGGGATGTTCTCCCAATCACGAGTAAGTCGATCTTAAGGCTACTCGCCAAACTTTCAATTTCGATGATGAGCCACCTCTCCAAATCTCATTGTTAGGAAAATTCTTGTTTAGATTTTGATGAATGCCATGTAAAACTTAGAATAGAAAGTTGGCACCCCAATTCTTGTTGTAAAATGCATTGTAATAAATATAGGTGGCCAAGGCGAGTTAAGTCGGCCTACGCCCCAACATGCAAGAAGACAATCAAGACTAGAAGGAAGACTCATTGCGAGACAGTGAGTATGGCAAAGAAGAGTAGACGGGAACTCTCTTGAAGAAGCAATCGAGATGCGGTGAGTGGAGTATCGACCAAGTCAACTCGAGAAAAGCCAAGTCTCAAGTTGAAGTGACGGAAGAGTCATCCAATGATTGGAAGGCGACTCTAAGTCACCTGGGAAAGCAAGGAAATGCGGTCAAGTCGAGATAATCAAAAGATCCGTTGCCGAAAATCAAGAGATTTACTTAAACAAGTAATATCTCCATACCACCTTTCTCAGTGCTCGATCCCAGAAGCGTGCAAAAGGAATGAACCAATGGGAAGCACTACACCGTGTCGAACTACGAAAAAGGTGAAAGAACAATTCATACGAGGAAATGGCAATTCCAAGGACTCGCAACAAGACAAACCAACGATCGCAAGTGACTTTCAAAAATAAGCCTATCTCTTCAACGGGCAATTTTTTGAAAGATCACTATAAAAGGCCGAGTAGTTTGTTTGAGAATAAAAAACAAATAAGGGACACAAGTTACGGACTGAACCAAAAACGTTCAAGCCATTATTTAATCAAACACTCTCAATCCTCAAGCCTACACTACGAAGAACATCAATCCAACACTCACCCGTGAAGGAAAGATAACTTTAATCGGTTGAAGAGGAAAATTACGAAAAATCAAGGGGTCTACATTCCACGAAGGATTGTAGGAAGGTTCAAGGTCGAACCAAGTCTTAAGCTTTTGGAGGGCTTCGTGATCAAATCCAAAGAGCTTGAGCAAGTGAGTTGTAGTAGTAAAGCAAAGGCAATGCCCCGGAAGAAGTTCTCGAGTCATACGAGAAGCCACCGTGAGTGATCAAGGCGTCTCGTGAGTCCCAAAGGATCAAGTCACCGTGTGATCAAGACTTGTATCCGGACTGTTACCACTTTGTATAACGATCATTACCTAGTGGATTCCTCCAGGAGTTGGAGAAGAGATGAGTAGAAGAATTACCCCATCTTGAACCTCTATAAAAATTTCATTGTGTCATTTACATTTCAAGACTTCAATTTCTCGCATCTTAATTGTTTAATTTTCTTTGACATATTTGCTATCCACTTGATAATTTATAAGTACTAAACCAAGCACTAAATTCTTGCTTAATTGAACTTAAGGGTGTTAAGTCTTCCACGAAAACAAAACCACAACAGTTAATTTAAAGCCAGCAGTGAGTTATTCCATCAACAACTCGGTTGAGTCTGTTGAGAGATTAACTCTCTTGAGTGACTAAATTGATTGTCCATCAAGGACACAAATTGTGTAGTATCAACTCTGTATATTTAAAAGGACTAAATCGAAAATTTGGTAAGGTTTATTCAACCCCCTTCTAAACCTTACACTTACACCCCTTGGGACCTAAAAGTGGTATCAGAGCGGTTGGTTCATTGAACCCTCCGCACTTTGGTTCTTGAACTAGATCTCCAAACTTTTCATAATCTGCTTTAGTACTTAAACTTTCAAAACTCTTTTTATCATTAAAAGTTATTATCATGGAAGCAAATTTGACACGCATCCCTATGTTCACAATTGAAGAATTTGATGATTGGAAAATTCGTATGCAGGCTCATCTATCAGCATTACATGATGAGATGTGGATAGTAATAGAAGATGGGCCACTGCAAATCTTAAAGGTGAACACAGCTGTAAGAAGAGCTGCACAAATTGAAGGAGAAGAGGATGTTGCTCCCAGACCTGTCATGGTTGAAAAACCAAGAACTGAGTGGACAAATGATGACAGGAAAAGATACAACCTGGACAATGTAGCCAAGGACATCCTTTACAAAACCTTGGACAAAGCCATGTTCAATAAAGTCAAATCATGCAAAACGGCTAAAGAAATGCAGGACAAGTGACATTGATTTGTGAAGGCTCGAGCAAATCAAAGAAAACAAATTATCGGTGGTACATGAAATTTGAGAACTTCAAAATGATCTCAGGAGAAAACCTGGATCAACTGGATGCTCGGTTCACAGAAATCACAAATGAGCTGTCTGCACTTGGAAAGGAATATACACAGAAGGAAATGTGTATGAAGATCCTAAAAAGTCTTCCAAAGCTGAATGGGAAATGAAGGTCATGGCACGAGACATTCTATGGACCTATCAAAGACATCCAACCATGAATTATTCTCGGACCTCAAAGCCTACGAGTTTGAGTGAGAAGAAAAGACCAGGAAGAGACAGTTGTACCCAAAACAATTTGCTCTAATTGTTAAAGATGGGAAGAGAGCCGAGGTCAAAGAAGTCATTGATCCGAAGAAGAAATAGCCACGATGGTTAAGAGGTTCAACAAGTTCTTCAATAAGAACTACAAGAGAGGAAAGGGTGAATCTTCCAGAAGACACTCGGCTCCCTCCAAATCAAGAGAAGATAGGCCAACCAAGAGAACAGATCATCAAAAAGTTGAGTATCAAAGGGTGACAATCCAAGAATGGAAAGAGTGATCAAAAGGCTGAATATCTATGTTGGAACTGTAGACAACCAGGTCACTATGCCATTGATTTGCTCATATCCTGTAGTTAACAAATAGAGGAATGAAGAAGAAAGAAAGGTCTTGAGAGAAAGAAGACAAGAAAAGAAAAAAAAAGCAATGATGGTCTGCAGAGATCGTTGAAACAGCCAAGTCAAGAGAGACATTTGATTGAGAGCAAAGAAGCCGACTACTCAAGTGACTCGAAGAAGAAGCCCGATCGCTTGATGGCCAAGGAACAAGATCAACCCGACCAAGAAGATAAGGTACACTCTAACTCATCAAACTCGGACTCTAGTGATAGTGACTGTGACACACACACCTCATCACCCACTGATCTTTATGATTCATTAGGAAAAATGATGAAAGATTTTGAACACATTAAATCCTCACACACACTATTAAATGAGGAAAAACAAATACTCAAGAGTCAAAACTCAAAGTGACTAAGGAGCCGAGTACTCTAAGTCAAATAGGCCGATGAGAATGAAAGTTTAAAGGCTGAAAATGCTAAATTAATAGTGGAAATTCTTTATAGAGAAGAGGGGAGAATGACCTCAAAAATGTTATTGCCTCATTCACTAAGGCATCTAAATCATTGGATGATCTTATTATGAGTCAAAGAGAATGTGGAGACAAGACAAAGCTTAGGATTTAATTCCTCCGTGCCATGTCAAACCTCAAAAGTAATTTTGGAAAAAGGATCTTCAAGTCATGAAGAGTCTGAAAAATCCAAAACTCTAAATGATGCACACACATTCACTCCAAAACACAAGAACAAGCAAAAGCGGCCTTGGTTATAAAGGAAAAGGAAAATGACCGATTGAGTGCGGCTGAAAGGACAGTGAGAAGAGATTCACCGAGTTCCTCAAAAACTCCAAACAAAAATACTCTGTAAAGAAGAAGCGAGCTACCAAAAACCCTTAAAAAATCTATAAGAGAAATACATATGATGGGAATGGTAGAAAATATCCAAGCCAAGTGATTGGAATAATGTGAACTATCGGCATAGACTTATGGAATATAAGCCCAAATGGCAAAGGCCTAGAACTCAAAGAAAGGCCATTCCAAAAGTATAAGATCTTTCATCGGACACATATGCACCTAGGCACTACACTCAAAGACACCACAATTACCCAAGGAAGGCAATTGCTAAAACACATATGCGGGCATACGGACAAAAGAGACAATTTGTATGAACCTAGAATCCCCAAGCAATTTGCCAGGATTAATTATGATTATGGCACGATAGATGGCAACCCCTTAGAGTCAAATCATTTGGCTATAGGTTGGTTGGATCATCGTACAATTCTAACCCCTCGGGACCCGGACAAGTATGGGTACCTAAAACTTAATTTCCTTGATTGCGAGGTTCAAGGAACAGTGAGTGCCAAGGAACCTGGTACATGGATAGTGGTCTCCCGGACATATGACAGAAATAAGAAAAATCGGCAAAATTCAAGGAAGTTAAAGGAGCAAAAGTCATATTTGGAGGAAATGAAGCTCCTGGTGAAATAAGAGGCATTGGATCCATCAAAAGGAATGGATTAGAAATCACGGATGTTGCATATGTTGAAGGACTCAACTTCAACTTATGAGCATCGATCCAACTCGTGACAAGGGCTACAATGTTGGATTCAACATGGGTGTATGCCAAATCAAGGATCTTGAATCGAATGAAGTTGTCTTTGCAAGCATGTAGACAAGAATATGTATGTTGTGGATTGGTCAACCGCAACACCCGGACTGTTTACTAGCAAAAGAGCACAAATGAATCAAGTTAGGCCGTGGCACAAAAAGCCGAGTCACCTAAATTTCAAAACGATTAACAAACTTGCAAGAAGTAGTCTTGTGGACGGACTTCCGGACCGAAATACAAGAAGGAGAGTATATGTGATGCATGTCGGAAGGAAAACAAATCAAGTCATCATTCAAAGAAAAGACATGCCAATCTTCAACAAGAATATTGCATCCGCTTCATATGGATCTATTTGGCCCAGTGGAACCAAACAAAGATAAGTGGAAAGAAATACACCTTGGTGGTAGTAGATGACTACTCAAGATATACATGGACAATATTCATGTGTAAGAAGAAAGAAACTCTACAAAAACTACCACAAAACTGATGAAGAGGATTCAAAACGAGAAGAGTCAAACCATTATCGAAACAAGATCGGACGGAGAACCGAGTTTGTCAATGGAATAATAACTTCGATTTGTATTGAGAATGGTATTGGTCATGAACTATCGGCAGACAAGAACTCCACAAAGAGAATGGAGTTGCGAAAAGAAGGAGCAATGTAACCCTCAAAGAAGCGGAAGGACCATGTTAGGTGAAGCAGGTTACCAAAACGATTTTGGGCTGAAGCAATCAACACGACTTGCTACACCCAAAACAGATGTATGATAAATGGCGGTGACAAAGACTCCCTATGAGATTTGGATCGAAGAAAACCAAATGTTGCATATTTCGAATATTTGGATGTAAATGCTTCATCCACAACAATGGCAAAGACAATCTAAAGGCTTTTGATGCTAAAGTGATGAAGGTATCTTCTTAGGATACTCAAATTTGAAAGCAAAGCTACAAAGTACTCAATAAAAGGACTATGGTTGCGAAGAATCCATTCATGTGGTATTCGATGAGCCAAATGCAAATGGAGAAGACATTGAAGAGTCGGTGATAAGTCGAATCATCCAACCATACGAAGAGTCCCTATCTCAAGCCGGAATTATCAATTGAGAAGAAGATGAGATAGTCGAATCTCAAAAACAATGGAAAATTTGCGGCTAAGTGATTACGAGAGAGTCGACCACAAAGAACAACACCAAGTAAGTCGATCGAATCGGCTAACTTACTCCAACTGATGTAAGATGGGCGAGAGACCATCCATCGAACTTGTCATTGGAGATATAAGAGAAGGTGTCAAAACAAGATCGAGAACTCAACAAGAAGCAATGTTCACATGCTTCATCTCGCAAATAGA
This sequence comes from Rehmannia glutinosa, assembly GCA_016081115.2. NCBI lineage: Eukaryota > Viridiplantae > Streptophyta > Magnoliopsida > Lamiales > Orobanchaceae > Rehmannia > Rehmannia glutinosa. Next base: position 161,213,567 of record CM071926.1, on the reverse strand, counting down.
GCCCAAAGACGTGTCACAAGCATTGGACGACACACATTGGATTCAAGCTATACAAAAGAGTCAATCGGTTTGAAAGAAATAAAGTATGGGAATTAGTGCAAAGACCCATACATCAAAATGTTATTGGCATCAAATGGGTGTTCGAAATAAGATGAACGAGGAAGGTTACGTGGTAAGAAACAAAGCAAGGTTAGTAGCCAAAGGATATTGCCAAGAAGAAGGATAGATTTTGATGAAACATTTGCCCATGTAGCAAGATTGGAAGCTATATGGATGTTTCTTGCCTATCTGCGACTCACAAGGATTTCATTGTATATCGATGGATGTAAAAAGTGCATTCCTAAATGGTTTATTGGAAGAAGAAGTGTATGTTGAACAACCTCCAGGATTTGAGCGAGAAGACTCTTGGAGATAAGGTATACAAACTCAAGAAAGCTCTATATGGATTGAAACAGGCACCCGGAGCATGGTATGATACTTTGTCACAATTCCTAACCAAAAATGGATTCACAAAAGGAAAAGTAGATAGAACACTTTTCGTAAATTCAAGACAAAAAGAGTATCTTGCTTGTTCAAATATATGTGGATGACATCATTTTTGGATCCACAAACAAAGAGTTGTGTGAAAAGTTTTCAAACCTCATGCAAAGTAAATTTGAAATGACCATGATGGGAGAGTGACATTCTTCCTTGACTCCAAGTGAAACAGTGAAGGATGGAACCTTCATAAGTCAAACAAAATACACCGAGAGATTTAATGAAGAAATTTGGTATGGAGGAGAAGTCTTCAGTAAAAATACCAATGAATACATCGAAAATGGACATGGATGCGGATGGCAAGCACTGTAGATCAAACAAGATACGAGCACTTATTGGATCATTGCTCTATCTCATAGCAAGCAAGCCGGACATCACCTTTGATGTAGGTGTATGTGCAAGATTTCAATCTGCTCCAAAAGAGAGCCATATGACAAAGACTAAGAGAATATTGAGATACTTGAAAGGAAGCCAAGAAGTTGGCTTATGGTATCCAAAGGAAGGTGGATTCAAGCTAATTGGCTATTCGATTCTCGACTATCTTGATGCAGAGTGGACAGAAAGAGCACCTCGAGGCACATGTCAAATCTTTGGGAAACAGACTAATTTCCTGGTTTAGCAAGAAGCAAAACTCAATAGCCACCTCTACACCGGAGAATACATAGGCTGGCGGCAAATTGTTGTTGCCCAAGTCCTATGGATGAGACAAAGAATGAGAGACTATGAAGTTGAAGAAAAAGAAATTCCAATCATGTGTGATAACACAAGTGCAATTGCCATTACTCAAAATCTTGTGTTGCACTCAAGAACAAAGCATATCGATGTCGATATCACTTCATAAGAGATCACGTTGAAAAGAAGGACATCATCTTGGAATATATCTCAACCGATAAACAATCGTGACATCTTCACAAAACCATTATGTGAGTCAAGATTTGAAGAACTCAAACATGAGTTAAGGTTAATTGAGCTGGTGACACTCATAAGAATCAAAGAAAAGAAATGAAACACAAAAAGGGTGAAAAAGAGTGAACACACAAATCACCAAGAATCACCAGATCGGAAAAACAATACACCGTCAGTCACCGGGTAGTCAGTCACTAAGAAAATCTGTGAGAAGTAGAGTTAAATCGGCTAAAGGATAAGCCGAGTCACTTATGAGCAAAGTGACAAAAACGCAATCGTTTTGACAAAGCGGGAATGTTTTAAGGAATACGTCGGATAATGATGATGTGTACGTACATAAAGCCGCACACCAAGCTTATGATTGGATATAAATGCTTTGCCGCATTAAATACGAGACATTAAATGCTAAATAGGCGTGCAAAATCTAAGCCGTTGATTTCGATCACATTTCAAAAACCACCCGCACATCCTTTCATAAACTATACTTAAACCATTTCCGTCTGCTTTCTCTCTCACACTACCAAAACTGTTCATCTCTTTCTCTCAAAAGCAAAGGTAAAACTTCTCTCGAAACCCTATCTATCTTCAAATCAATCTCTTAGTTTTTCTTTGATAAAATCATGAAAAATGGCACCAACCTACGACTTTGTCAAATTAGGGAAGCAAATCCACACCGGGTCTACTGTGGATTTCGACGGAATGGTGAAACAGGGGTCCGACGACACCCTAGTGAAGAAAATCGCTAAAAATTTAGAAACGTCCGGGCTGAAACCGTTTCTGACGTTAGAATATAGAATACATAGATCCAGGGAAGAAAGGAGGGATCTATTGGGCTGGATATGACGTAGTAACCAATATGGAAGTGGCCAGGAAAAACGTTGAATATGCAAAGAGGCTAGAAGAAGAAAATAGAAAGCATGATGAGATGTGGGAAGAGCATCAGCGAAGACAAGAAAGGAAAAGAAAAGATGAGGCCGCTGTAAGAGACTATGAGAAAAAAGGCGGTGAAGAAGAAAAAAAAGAGAAAGAGGGCAGAGGACGACAAAGCTGATGAAGAAAGAAGGAGGCAGCGAAGGAGATGAAGTGTTGTTGTCTACCCCTTCATGTAATTTACTATTGTATAGAAGTCTTCTGTACATTTTATAAGAAATCTGTAATTTCTCTATTTTTGCGTAGACATAGATGTTTGCTCTGATACACTTTGTAAACAGCTGTGTAAAGGACAATAATGTTATGATCAATAAAAAGATTGATTCTACGCATACATTCTCTGTTACTGCACTATCTGTATGTATCTTTGATATTTACATTTTGTATGTATGCTTTAAGTTTTGGCATCATCAAAAAGGGGAAATTGTTGGGAAATTTATTTTTAGATTTTGATTAATGCCATGTAAAACTTAGACTAGAAAGTTGGCACCCCATTTTCTATGTAACTTGCATTGTAATAGATAGGTTGTTCAAGGTAGTTAAGTCGGCTATGTCTAAATATGCAAGAAGTCAATCGGAGACTAGAATGAAGACTCATTGTGAGGCAACCGAGTATGGCAAGGAAGAGAGGACAGAACTCGATTGAGAAGTATCACCGAGATGCATTTGTGTGAAGTGTCATTCGAGTCAACCCAAGATAGCCAAGTCTCAAGTTAAAGTTCTGAGATGAGTCATCCAATGATTGGGAGCCGACTCAAGTCATCTGGGAAGTTAAGGAACTGCAGATCAATTCAAGACAATCAAAAAGATCCGTTGCCTGAAGTCAAGAAAATTACTTAAACAAGTAATACTTCCATATCTTTTTCTTAAAGTGCTCGATCCCGAAAGCGTGCAAAAGGAATAAGCCAATGGGAAGCACTCGCACTGTGTCAAAACTCGAAAAGTCGAAGGTTCATTCAATACGAGGAAATGTCAATTTCATGGACTGCAACAAGACAAGCCAACGACCACAAGTGTCTTTTAAAAAATTAGTCTATCTCTTCAATGGGCAGATTTTCAAAAGAACACTATAAAAGGCTAAGGAATCAATTTGAGAAAGGGTTACCTTGCATACCTCGAAACACAAGCTTTCAAGCCCTTACTAAAACTATAACCAGAAAAATTCTCAAGTCATTCAAGCTTAATCCTCAAGCCGAGAATTTCAAAGGAAATCAATCCAACATTTACCTCGTGAAGGAAAGACGACTTTAATCGCTTGAAGAGTAAAACATTTGAAGAATCAAAGGGGTCTACATTCCCCAGAGGATTGTAGAAAGGTTCAAGGTCGAACCAGTCTTAAGTTCTTGGAGGGCTTCGTGATCAAATCCAAGAAGCTTAAGCAAGTGAGTTGTAGTAGCAAAGGCAAACCGCCTGTGAAAAAGCCGAGTCGGACGAGAAGCCACCGTTGTGTGACCAAGGCATCTCCGGACCGAGTCCCAAAGGATCAAGTCACCGTGTGTGATCAAGACATGCATCTGGACTGATAACCACTTTGTACTCTGATCAATACTTAGTGGATTCCTCCAGGAGTTGGAGAAGAGAGGATTAGAAGAATTACCTCATCTTTGATAATTAACAAAGTGCTAAAACCAAGTGTTAAAACAAACTTAAACCAAATTCAAGGGTGTTAAGTCTTCTGCTGAAAACATATCACAGTTGAGTTAAGTTTTAGACTAAGCAGTTGAGTTATTCTATCAACAGCTCAGTCGAGTTTGTTGAGTGGCTAACTCTGCTGGTTAATTAACCAACTTATAGCTTTTACCAAACTTCATCAAAGCTTATACCATTTGAGCTTCTTAGCTCAAGCAATTAAATCATTAAGCTTCTTAATTAGCTCATGCATTTTCTCCAAAGCCCAAAATAATAATCAACTTAGAGCTTATGGCAATAAGCTTATTAAAACTGTTATCCTATCAATCAATGAATCAACTTATGCAACTTAGCATTCCCCCTTTAGATCATCAAAAAACTTAAATGAAAGAGACATTATCAAAGAAAGCTCAGAAAGTCATACAAAACAAGATTAAAAAGTAGCAAAATTGAAGCATATAATCCGATTCTTTTTTGCTTGCTTGGAGGAGACGAGTCGATTAAAATTTGGGGAGATGCCAATATGAGAGGTACTTGAGCAGTAGATGAGATTAGTAGCAAAAATCACGAATTTGGATGTAGGATATTTGGTCTTTGCGAATTTGGGGCAATTAACCTTGAAAAAAATAGAATTTCACCCCACAACTTTTCAAAAATGTTATAAAAATCCAACTATTCAAACAATAACCTTATTCAATATGCATTAAGCCTAACGAGCTCGAATAGAGTTAAAAGACTCAGCTAATAGCGGTTTTGCAAAAACATCCACTAGTTGATCTTGAGACAGAAAAAACAAATCTCAATTTTTCCTTTTGAAACACAATCTCTTAGAAAATGATGTTGAATTACAATATATTTTGTTCGATTGTGATGAAAAGAATTTTGTGAAATATTAATGGCGGAAGTATTATCACTAAAATAGGAATATTTTCAAAATAATTTTATAATACGCCAAAGTTTGTTTCATCTAAAGTACTTTTGCGATCGTCTATATTTCCTGCATAATCCGAATCACTAAAACATTTTAGGATAAAACTCTCATTTTTCAAATAGAGTAAGCCGTATAAGATAATGTCTCTTAAATAACAAAAAATTCTTTTGACGGCACTTTTTTTTTCGTTGAAACACCCCACTAAGGTAGGTGGGATGGGGGATTAAGGTCACATCCCCGACCTATTTATTATCAAAAAATTCCAAAAAGAGATTACAACTTAAGAGACTATCTAACTTTACATTTATGAAACGAAGGTATGCATAATTGATCAATTATACTTCTACTCTGAATGTCCCTAGGTAAGGTTTGATGATTAAAACTACTACAAGAATTGCTAGAGGCACCAAGGTTGGCAAGATCGGCGACTATGTTTCCTTCCCTATACACATGAGTTATATCAAAAGTAATGTTATGCAAAAGTATTTCGATATTCACAATGAGAAGAGCTCCTCCATTGACCTGGGAGATGTTTCTGAAAGGTTTGGCATAAGCTTGTTGAATCTGTCTCAATCCAAAGGTGAGTGATGTTCCATGCAGAGAGCAAATGCAGAGCTTTTTCTAATGCCATGAATTCAGCATGCAGTGGTCCAAAAACATTGGTTGTAAAGTCACAGAAAGCCCACAGGACATCCCCTTGATGGTTTCTAAGAATGCCCCCAAGCCCTGTTGTGTAACTTTTGAAGGTTGCATCAGTATTCAACTTGAGCCATGGGGGTTTTTGTGGCTTCCATGTCACTGGAAGCATATAAAACCTGCTGCATCTCTGTTTGATAATAATGTTCAGAGAAGAAGCATAGTCCCTATATCCCTTCCAAGTATCAGGCTTGAATAGATTAGCCTTAGCTAACAAATTGAGATGTGACTCCGTATTAGTAATTGAGATGTGGGGTGTGTGCAAAAGGAGTGTGATTCTTCCAAGCTGACAAGAAAGTAAGCAGGTGCTCAGTGTGTGTGATTTGATACCTTAACCCATTGGCAAAATGATTCCAAACCTCTTTAACTTGATCATTAGAAAGAAAAAGATGGGGAATAGATTCCTCTTGACATGGAAATCTGGAAGTGCCAGTGCAACAGAGGCATTTTGAAGGGAGAGCAACCCTCCTTTTCTTCATGATTTCATCAGTAGGAACTCTAGCTTGAATCAGTCTCCACGGAAATATTGACATAGAAGGGGTTAAAAACTGGTTCCAAAGGTGTTTAAAAAGAGTAGAGGATGGTTGGTGTTCAGCAATAAGAGAATAAGCGAGAAGAAAGGGTGAATCGCCATCGCTGAGGTTTCGGATCATGAAATCTTGCCTTTGCACATCAATGGGAATTTGACAAATTTGGGAAGTCCAAACAGAGCCAACAATGTTATTAAGTCTCTCAAAGATTCCAAGAACCATTATCCGAAAAATAGTCCACAAAAAGAATATTTTCCAAACCATTTTTATCGTGTCCACAACTTGAAACAACACACAAGAGTTATCACACCAAATATCATGCCAAAAACTAATAGCACCCTTACCCACCTTTGACCAGGCAGATAAGGAATCATGATGTTTCTAATATTACAAATTCTTTTCCGCAAGGCCGCCTCAAGGGGAGGAGCCACGGTGCAAATAGGTAAACCACCAATATATTTAACATGCATGAATTTGGCTCAAAGTGAATTATGCTCTCTAATCCTCCGCCTGAGTTTCATAGAAAAGCGAAGAAATGAGGGTAGGGATACTCTTAACACCATGACCACCATCGAGATATAGGGAGCACGATTTTACTCCATGCAACCTGGTGAATTCCTTTTTGGTTATCAAGACTACCCCAAAAGAATTTAGCCATGATTTGTTCTAGCTTATGCACAATTAACTTGGGGGTTTAAGAACCTCAAGAATATAAATAAACATGGAGCTCAAGGTGCTTTTAATAAGCATAAGTCTCCTCCAAAAGAGATAGTTCTCCAGTGCCCCATGAATCTTGTCGCATTTTTTAATGAGGGCCAGGTATAGATGCCTTTTTTTGTGCCCTTTGAAAAGAGGAGCACCAAGATAAGTAAGAGGCAGAGCTTGACTAGAGAAACTAGTCAGAGCAGCTCTATAAGAAGGAAGATGAGGATCCACAACAAAAGAACTCTTATTCTTATTCACAGCTTGGCCAGAAACCTCACAATAAAAAAATAAATTCCACCATTTGGTTAAAGAGACAAGATCATCATTGAAAAAATCATAATATCATCCACATAAGAAAGATGAGACACAGGAAACCCCCGGGAGTGATACTGCATGTGAGCATTATGCTGAAAAAGATGATTTAAACCACTGGAGAGGAATTCAGCCATAAGGATGAAAAGAAAAGGAGAGAGAGGGTCATCTTGCCTTAAACCTCTCTCATACTTAAAGAAACCAGAAGCATGGCCATTAATGAGGACAGAAAACCAACAATTAGAAACAGCATGATCAATATAAGACACCCACCTATCAGGGAAACCCATCCTAGTAAGCATGAGTTTAAGAAATTGTCATTGAACTCTGTCATAAGCTTTAGCCATGTCAAGCTTGAAAGCTACATTTCTAGATTCAATTTTGGCATTAATAGAATGAATGAGCTCTTGGGCTAGTAAAATATTATCACTGATCAGCCTATCTCTAATAAAGCCACTCTGGTTCTGAGAAATCAACAGAGGAAGGAAAGCAGCCAAACTATTGTTGAGGATCTTGGTAATGATTTTGTTGGAGACATTGCAAAGACTAATGGGTCTAAAATCACTCCAATGAGAAGGATGATGAATCTTGGGAATTAACACAATGGTAGTGGAAGTATAGCTCTTAGGAGGAGGATTCCCATCAAAAAAATCCCTCACAGCTGAGATAACATCATTTTTAATGATGTCCCAGCAAACATGGTAGAAATGTGCTGAAAAACCATTTGACCCAGCAGCACTATCAGGGTTAATAGAAAAGACGGCACTTAAGTAAGATTCCTATAGATTACTTTGAAAACTAGCGCATAAGCATACGATATGTTGAGTATCAGATCGACTAGCAGTTAAAAAAAATAACTACCAATCATACCTTGATATTTTGTTTCACTGACCGATTTACCTTTTTCATCCTTGCTTAGTTTGAAGTTTGTTGCCATTGGTGTTACTACGGTTCTTCCTTCTTCAATTACAAATTTCTTAAGAAATTACTTTGTGTATTTTTGCATAAGCTTAGAGAAATTCTTGCACAAAGATTCATTAGTAGCACAAAAAATAATATCATCAACATATATTTGAACTAGAAGGCTATCTTGTCTCTTTTTCAAAAATAAATAGAGTGGTGTCCACCTTTCCTCGAACAAAACCATTTTCAATCAAAAATAAACTAAGTCGAATATACCAAGCTCTAGGTACTTGTTTTAGGCCATATAAAGCTTTTTGAGTTTGTAGACATCATTTGGTCTGTAGAAGTTTTCAAAAATGGTAGGTTTGTTTTACATAAACTTCTTCATGAATAAATCGATTTAGAAATGCGGATTTAACATTCATTTGATAAATATTAAATTCTTAAAGCAAGATAAGAAAGTAAAATTCTAATATCTTCTAATTGTGCAACGGGTGCAAAAGTTTCATCAAAATCAATATATTCTTCTTGAAATAACCTTTTTCAACTAACCTTGCTTTATTTCAAATGATGTTGTCCTGATCGTCAAGTTTGTTTCAGAACACCCATTTTGCGCCAATAACTGTATGAGATGAATGACGAGGCACTAATTCCCATACTTGGTTTCTTTCAAATTGATTTAACTCTTCTCGCATGGCGTTTAGTAGGTAATTAAACTATGTATCATATGAATGGAAAATAAAATATTTTTAGAGAAGAGAAATGAGTAACATATTCTTTGTTTTGCAAAACCAAAAATCATACAAAGTCTAATGTGCTTACTTAAAGCTATATAAGGTCTCCTTTGAAAATTTTAGAAATTCGGGTATTATAATTGAGACCTACTTTCTTGAAAGACATTAATAAAATTAAGAATATGCACTATAATTATTAATGACACAAAAATAATGAAATAAATATGTTTAACTCTAATAATGCAAAATTTAAGAGAGAGGGAAGAGATACCAAATACGCCATTGTCAATTGTTGTGTCTTTCCCATTTTTGATCGTAATTATACCTTCTTCTTCTAGAGTGGTTTTGTTGAGAATATTTTATCCTTTGATCATACAAATAGCGATCATTTGTTATCTATTAATCAATTTAAATTTTCTTTGACAATCATTACACCACCTAACATGAAATTATTTTGTGGTACCCTAAAGTGTTTGGCTCTATTTGGATTAGCATTGAGATTTTTAGGTCTGCAATAATATTTTGAGCTATTTCTGGCCCGTCAAGTATTGATCGTGTGTCCACACTTACGACAATAAAAACATGTAATAGTTCTAGAAGAATAATGATTGGTATAAGTAAAAGTGGGTACTTGGTTCCTTTGCATATCATTAATAACATTTGGCTTATAACCAAGTTATAATTTTAAATGATCACTATGTTGTACATCAAGAATCTTGGTGATTTTGTCCGTACTCAAGTAGAATTTATTCATGTCATTTCTAATACAATCAATAATCTTGACTAGAGATTCATTTTCTTTTTCAAGAGTTCTAACCTTCTCTAGTGTGATAGTCACAAGAATGTGATTCATGTGTAACAAGTAAACTATCTTTTTCATTTTTCATAGTGTTGAATTTCTTTTTTAAATTTTTGTATTTAACTAGCATGCTTTGGAAGTCATTTTGAAGTTCATCATAATTATCTTGCAATTCATTAATGAAAGAGATAGAAGAATTAGAGCGTACATCATTGTCTTCATCGATGCCCATTAGACATTGTTTGAATTCTTCATCATCGGATGTTGCAAGAAGCTCATCCCATGTTTTTGCTTCGCTTTTGGCATTCAAGGTTTTTAATTTTCTCGTGAAATTGCTTCTTATTCCTTTGTTCTTCCTCTCATTTTGGACAATACACAGTGTCCGAGTTTTCCGCACTTAAAAGAAGAATAGTTTCTCGCTTATCTTTCCTCGTTTTTATTTAAAATGTTTGTAAAATTTCTAAGAAGGTAATCATCGACATCCGCATCTTCCTAGTCACTTGAATAGTAGTTTTTCGATCTTGAGACAAGGCCTTTTGGAGTTGGTTCCATATTTGGTTTAGAAGTAGATGTTCTAGAACTACTCTTTCAATGTTGTAGACCTCATAGATGAGAATGTTGCCCATAAGTTCATCGATCTTGAAAGTCTCAAGATTTTGAGCTCCCAATATCGCCATGACATTTTTGGACCAAAGAAGATGGAAGATTATTTATTACCTTTGTTACCTTATCTTCTCAGGATATGATTTTTCCAAGAGCCACCAAAGGATTTACAATGTTGTCGAGTCATTCGATCAGCTTGGAAATATTCTCACCTTCAAACATGGTGAATTACTCAAATTCCTTGAACCAACATGGTTTTCCGAGCTTGTTTTACCTTCTTTGTGCATTCATAGATAACTTTCAATTTTGTCCACACATCACGAGCGGATCGAATTCCTCTAATATGATTATACTCTATAGTGGTAAGAGAGCAATGAAGAATGTTAAGAGCTTTACCGTTTAAGGAGAATATTTTCTTTCTTTATCATCAAATTCTTTGAAAACTTTAGGACCTAATGTTCCGTCCATTTTCTTCATTGAGATGGACATTCCGTTTGTGACCGCGCTCCAAATATCGAACCCGCAACCTTGTAAGAAGCACTGCATTCTATCTGTCCAAAAAGCATAATTGTTGGAGTCGAAAAGAGACATCTTGTTGGATGAAGCACCGGTTGGAAGATAACTCTCGTTCATACCCATGGATATTTTCTCTATACTCGCAAAGAATAAATGAGCTTACCAAAGAGTTTAGCTTTGATACCACTTGTTAGTTCAAGTGGCTATGAAAATCTAGAGGGGGGGTAAATAGACTTTCTCGATTTCTCAGTTTTTTCTTATATATGAAGATCTTCAAGAATGTAAGAGATAGGAGAAGAATGAACACAATGATATATAGTGGTTGCACTCACCTAGAGCTTAATCCACTACTACCTGGTATGTCCGATTGATTTCAAAATAAAATTTTACTAAAACGATCACAACTCAATCATAAGAGCACCCAATTCTTCTTACACCACAACCTTGAAAAACACAAAACTCTTCCAACTCGAAGAGAACCAAACTCTTCCGCACTCGAAGAGCACCAAACTATTCAACACGAATAGTACCAAACTTTTCAACCAACTAACTCTAATCTACCAAATGTGTTCTTGTCAAAAGAACACTAATAAAGATTTCTTGTTTCAGATGATGTAACAAATACAATCAAGATTACACTTTGAATGAAATATTACAACTCAGAAGTGCAAGTATAATCAAGAAAAAAAGCCTATAAAACAAGATGTGAAAATGTAGTGCTTAGGCTAATACAACAAAAATAATGAAAATGAAGTACAATAAATTTGATGAGAATTTCTTGTTGTGTTGTAGAATTATGTTTTGTATATTCTTGGCTTTTGATCCTTCAAAATCCCCAACTATTTATAGAGGAGCTTCAAGATTTAATCTCCAACATAGGCTCCTCAATTTTGAAATCTGTCTGCAAAAGAAGATCAGAAGATCTAAAAAAAATGGATAAGAAACGATCAAGTAAATCTTGTTGATAAGTGTTCTTGCAATCGATAGAATTTGTCATTAAATTGTTTATAGCAACCGGTCGCTATATGTAAAATTCTAAATTTTAAACTGTTGGATCAATATTTGATATGGGTTACCATCAAGGGAAACCAGTCTCTATATAGGGCGACCGATCTCTATACCATATAGACCGATTGTTATCAATACAGAGAAGGAAATAAATTTTCAGTGTACAAAGTTGTCACACAGTTCGTTGTACTACAGAGACTAGTCGTTTTACCTAGCGATGTTAAAAGGACCACGGCCCGTTGGCCCGGACCATTTAAATCGGAAAAAAAGAGAGTTAGTGCCGAATTATTTTGGCCCATTTAAATCCCAAGGCCTCTTTTGGCCCGACCATTTAAACCGAAGCCCGTTAGGGCTAGCCCAAAGGTTAACCGGATTTTTATTTTTAATAAACAAATATAATTCTAATATTTTATAACTACTTTTATTATCTATTACTAAGTAAATTTATTTTTCAAATTCACATCTCCTCATCTTTAAGTTTAACTTTATTAAACATGCTATAAATTCTTGAAAAACTTCTTTTTTGTTTGTTTTATTTATTATTTATTTTAGTTTTCCTTTTTTATTTTGAATAAGAAGATGTCACATGGTTTTATTAGATTATTTAGGATATAAATTATATTTCTAAATTGTGCTAAATCTAATTTTATGAATTTTATTAATGCAATGTAATTATAAACTATGCATGACATTTTTATATAATTAATAGATTAACATTAAATATTAAACTTAAATGTTATATATGCTCAAGTTTAAAATTTTAGATTTAAATATCTAATTTTGAAAATTTTAACATATAGTCATATGAGTAATTATAGAAAAAAGTGTTAATTATGAATACATTTAGTTATTATTATTTTATTTTCAAAGATTAGATCATAGAATATTTAATTTTATAAGTTTGTTAATGCAATGTAATTCGAAACTTTGCGTGAATATTATTTAAGACGAATAGTTTAACTTAAAATGTTAAACTTAAATATTATATATATTCGAGTTTAAAATTTTAAATTTAAATATATAATTTTTAATTTTTTTTACCTATAGCCATTAGTAGCCCGTTTAGCCCGAAGCCCGCTAGGGTTAGGGTTAGATTCCAATATTGCCACTGCTTTATCACCTACTGTTTGGCCCGGCCCGCTAGGGGTTTCTCTATGGGATAGGGTCATCCCGTCTAACATCTCTAGTTTTACCATATAGACCTGTCGTTGTACATAGAGACCGATGGCTGTCAATTGAGAGAGAAAAATAAATTTTGAGCAAAACACAGGTATCGGTCGCCCTATAGCCACTAGTCGTTGTCATTTCTTAAAAATCCTCTATATTCCAATATTTTGAAAAAGACACAAGTACCGGTCGCCATTGATAGTCACCGGTCTCCCTCCATACAAAGACTTCTCTAATTTTTGAAAAATTTATAAAATTTTCAGGTATCGTTGCTCTCTATAGCGCGACCGGTCGACCTCAAGGAAGGGATTTCTCTGAATTTTGATAAAAATAGAGTTCAAGTAATACTTCAAAAAAATCGATTAAAGTGATTAAAACATTTGAAGTATTCTAAATAGTATTTTGACAATATTCGATAAAATTTGTTTGGGTTTATAAATAAAAAATATGAATCATCAAAATTAAAAATAACTTTGTTCCAACACTATTGACTTTCCTTCAGCATCAAGATCAATCTTTTTATAGAAATGTTCATAGGTATCTTGACAGATGACTTCTCTTCCATGTCAACTTCTTCATCAAATCTCTTTTGTACATGGTTTGGCTAATGAATATTACATCCTTCATTTGCTTCACTTGAAGTCCTAGAAAGAAAGTTAATTCTCCCACCATGCTCATCTCAAATCTTCATTGCATGAGCTTTGAGAACTTGTCATGTAACTTTTTGTTTGTTGATCAAAATATGATATATATAATCTCAAATTTTTCGTTCTTGGTTAATTTCTTTTTATCTTGCTTTGAATTTGGTGTAAACTGATTCATTCATGTTATCCAAGTCTTTGATGACTTGACTAAATCACCTTTGAAGCATTTCAAGGGACTACTAACTTTTCAGGGGAATTGTTTTAGTGGGACTACTTATACTTTCTGGGAGAAAAACAAATACTTTTAAGAGGAACCACTAATATATTTTAGGGGAAAAACTAATATTTTTAGGAGAAATTACTAAAATATATTTAAGTGGATAACCTAATATTTTGCAAAGCTAGGGACCACTAATACATTTACAGGGGACTACTATGCTTTTGAGGAAAAAAAATAACATTTCTTAGGAGAACTACTAAAATATTATTTTCAAGAAACTATTAATAGTTTTCCGATGAACTGCTAATACTTTTCTTGGGAAAAACTAATACTTTTCAAGGCCCTAATGATAGTATGCGATAACCTGTTAGTACAAAATGCTACCGACTCCAGTGATACTATGACACCGCTTATATTACGAAAACGCCACCATTCCTAGAATATTACTTAAAGCCCATATATAAGCCAATATTTTAAAGATGCCATTGGGTTTGAGTTTGGGTTTAGGATCCGTCTGGTGGATTTTGACCCGTTAGACCTTCCAACATGATTTTTTGCCTTTATATTTGTATTTTCCAGAATAATATGAGCAAATTTTGTCACATAACTAAGATTTATCGAATTATTGCCAAATTAGCCTTAACCGAGATACGAATTTGAAGAGGTAACAAATTACTCCCAAATCCGAGATTGGTTATTATGTTATTGTTAGTGTTAGCCAAGAGTAGCAAGGTGAAACTTGTACGTATTTGCAAAGAGATAATTATTTTTAACCACCCCAACTTTACCCCTTTTTACACTTCACAACCTAGACTTTTATTTTTATCCTTTTGCATCCCGAACTACGAAAATAATTACTCTTTGCAACTTTTGGACCATTTTGCCCCTAGGATTTTATTCTTTAATAACAATAGTTCTAGTTATCCCTTTAAACTCTAATTTGTTGCGATTGCTCCATAAGGATAAATATATTGCATTATACTATAATCAAAGGTTTTTCACTCCTAAACAATTTGTTTTTCGGATTTTTCGAGAAATAAGAACCCGATTTTTCGTAGAATTGTTTTGTTCGTGGCATTGTTACACCTACTTAGATCCAGTCTCTATTCGAGGTTTTAAATGGATCATGTCGGGTTTCACCTATAAACTCAACAAGACATACTTCTATCGGATCTTATTTCAAGTATTTATCCGTATACAAATTGGTCTTTAGACCAAAATGAAAATAGTCCATTACGACCATATCGAGCCCAACATGCTTCCGTAAAATTAATAAATCCCTTAAAATTCATACCTCTTTTGACCGAAACAAAGACACCGGTTAAGTGGTTCGCAACGCCACCGATCAGAAAATTATCGCCCCCAGATCTTTTGACGAACATGCTCCTCACTGCTCAACCTCACCTCGGGAAGATGATCTCAAGTTATCCGACTCCTTCGAAACCGCCAAAGCACGACCTTGGTTCGTTTCCTACTCCAAGCGTAAAAGTAATTCTTCAAAGGGGATTGATCAATAGTACATCATGAACACATGTTGAACAAAACAGCCTTTTATTTTATTAAGAACTTAAAGAAAAATTTATTACATTAGTAATCTCCTTTGGGAGGAGAATACTTGTTTAGCCTCTCATGTATGAGGCTTGCACTCGAAAACACATAAAAACTTAAAAACTAAAACACTCAAAATATTACAAATTTTTCTCGGACTTTATTATAAGAAAACTAAGGAAAATGTTCGATGTCCTCACTTTCCTTCAAATCCTCGTGATTTTATAGAGGTAAGTCCGGACTTCAAAGGCGGACTTCAAATCTTGCCGATATATATGATGTCATCACTTACGTCATATCCCACATTATTGCCTCGCCACCGGTTTTTTTTTCTCCCGCGTGACTCAAATTTTATGTGATGTTTGTCGGGAATCTTTTAAAAATTTGGTTTACGTGGTCCCCGAGGATAACGCGTTTTGTGAGTCAGGCCCTTATCCTTTCCACCGCATGATCTTGTCGGTCGGGTTTGGGTCGAATCCTTTCCCAAACTCGGGTTCCTTTTGTTCAGGGCATGCTTGATGATCCTGGCCGACCCAACTACCAACCAACGCCATGTTACGACTTTCCGGTAAGTTTCTTTGCTTGCCGGAATCTTGTTTTCCCGCAGAATTCTTCTTTTGGTCTCAAAGAGTTCTTCCAAACCCTGGGTTGATCCAAATCATCGAATTCAAAAGGAAAGATCCATTTGCCGACGGAAGAACTTGAATGGATATTTGACTTTGTCCATTTCGATTAGACAAACCCAAAGACCCCATGCTCGCCCCGGTAGAAGCTTCGTCTTCAAAAATGCTCCTACTAACATCGGTCCTTCTTCCTGGTGAAGCCGCCTTAATATATTTTAAAGCATTTCCATCCTATTCTTCTTAGCTTGATGAAATGAAAAGCTTCATTAAAGCCTTTCTTCATTGTTCAGAGCCGCACCGATAAAATACAAGCCTCCAAATATCGCCTCGGCCAAGTGTGGATTATTGGCCCAAGTCTCGTAAATCGCTTCCCCAATCCATTTTGGTAATTTTGAGATTTAAGGGAATCTGGTGACACGGTATAGATTGAAGCTAAAGCTCCAAAAGTATACCATTCCTCGTACTTCATTTGGATGACTTCCTGGTTTCATCCAAACTCGGGATACTTGCCTCGAGATATCAACCATTGTTTTTTTTCGGGTTAATACCTTGTCTTGTAACTAGTTTCTCCCATTGCCTCCGATATACCCGCATAGGAGAAATCTTATTCTCGTCGTTTGAACCTTAGATTTGCCTCGCTCGTGGCCTAAGATTCAACTCTCCCTCTTTTACCCCAGAGGTCTTTGGGTTGACTTGAAGACTCGGGTTGTGACACCGGAGCTTCAACATTCGCTCTGATTTGTACACCCTCGGGGGATGCATCACCCGCAACACTTGTGATTATGGTACTTGAATCCATAACCTCCGGTTAGAGCCCCGTACTCTCTCGGCCCTTTTTGCACCGTAGGAGATGCGGCTGGAAGAGAGGCCTTGCAAAGCTAAGAACAATTGTCCTTGAGCGAACCGGCATGCTCGTATTTGACTAGAAACGGATTTCTGTCACCGTTGAAGTCGTCCAAAGAACTTCGCATTGAGACATAACGCCCCAAAATCTCGCTTCTAGACTCTCCAGGTTTTCCCGAGATGTCTTACTCGTTTAAGGACCTCGCCAAAAACGCGCGTCCTTCCATCTCGTGTCAAAAATCGCAAGAATATTTTCATGAGATTTTATAATGACAATATCATAATCATAATATTGACATTCACTTTGCCATCTAAGTAATCGAGCCTTTTCTCGGTTTTGATTCAATTTTGTTTTTCGAAAAGCCTTGACACTAGAATTATCAATTTTTAAAGTAAACTTTTAGCCAAGAAAAATAGAGGCCATTTTTTAAAAGCCTTTCTTCTGATCGCGAAGAATTCTTTTTCGTTAATATGCCACCGAGTTGCTTCACTAGGGGTGAATAAACCGCAAAGATATCTGCATGGCACTTCCTCGCTTGGTGTGACTTTCGTAAGAACCTGCCGCCACCAATCATCACTGCATCTGTATATAGAACCAGTTCGTCCTCGTCTTGGGAATCGCAAGCTTTGGAAGTCAAGCATTTACAAACTTCTTTAAGTTGCTTAATTCCTTCTTGATGTTCATCTTCCCATTTGAATATCGCATCTTTTTTGAATGGGCTAAACACCTTCCCCGTAGTATGCTAGATTGTTAATAAACATTCCAAAGAAAATTAACAACTCCTTAAAACTCTCTGCCGCTTCTTGTCTTTAAGTGTATCCGGAAATCCATGTATCTTTTCCACAATATGATTCTCAGAATAATTCCGTATTCATCGATTTCAATTCCGAGGAATTCAATCTGTCTTGTTGCGATTACCGCCTTCTTTTCCGAAAGTACTAATCCTTCTTTGTGACAAACATCCAAAATATTTCCAAATGTTTGAGATGCTCCTTCATGTTCTTTGATGCGATTAGAATGTCGCGATATACACGAACATGAAATCGAAATAATCTTTGAAAAGATTATCCATCTTTCTTTGATATATCCGGGGTCGTTAGCCAATCCCATAGGCATCACGCCCAAATATAGTGTCCCCTGTGGTGTAGAGAAAGTCAGAAACTTCTTACTTTCTTCCTCCATCTTAATCGGTAGAATCCGGACTTGCAATCGAACTTTGAGAATATCTTGGCACCTTTGATACGATTAACCGGATGTTCTCTCGCTGGGATATAGTATCCGTCGAACTCCAAAATGTTATTAATTCCTTTGTAATTAATAATGTCTTGGCTTTTCCTCTTTTGATTTCTCCATGGTTTCGACTAAGAACCCGGGATCATTGTATGGAGAAACTCCAGGTGAGATTAACTTAAGGTCAAGATGTTCCTTAAGTATCTTCGCATATCCTCACGATCCTCCTGGTTCATAAGGATTGGCTTGAATCTTACGAACTCGTACTCCTTTCCAGGTTTAACCTTTAAGCTTTAAGCTCGTTCTTATCCCACCAAGCCAAAGGATCTTCATTGTAATTCCTTTGGATCTTCTTCTTGATATCTTCGAGTGATATTTGTTCCTCTATGGTTACATCACTCGCGGGATTCTCCATTAGACTCATCCATAATCCTGCAACGGCTTCCGGAGTGACTCGTTCTTCTCCTTGTACTCGAATGAATACAAGTTATTATCCCATATCTTCCGATCCTTCCTGGATTGAACCAAATTGTCTATAGGATAATAAAGCTTCACCAAATTTCCTTCGATCCGCCATTTTTGGATTGCGAAGTTTGGCTTCATCACCACGCTTATCGCGAAAATTAATGGGCATTTTTTACGTCAAAATGCTTCCCAGATCTCGGACAATAATCTTATGATCACATAAGGTTGTGAAAATAAGTCTTCTCGCCTCGTTCTCTTGTGTGAACCGCTTGAATGTTTGTAGGAAATTGTTTCCCAAAAAATATCTCGCACTTTGTATCATGGAAATAGATTGGTGGCGTCTTTACTTTGTACCATGGGGCAAGTGCGCCCGCGCCTCCGATCATTATTTCTCGCTTGTTTAATTCCATATGGATAAGAATCCTTTTAGAGAAATCTCTTCCCGCAATAGTTTGTAAATCTTCTCAATTTCTTTAGGAAAAACATCCGAAACTGCGGATATATTCCGCACTGAATCAATATAGGCGTGAAATACTCGGCTTTGTATTCAAAGATATAACATTCCAATAGAAATGTATATGGAGAATGGACTAGTGGTCATCTGATTCTCATCTTTTATTCGCCACCGTAAACTCCATTCCGTCTTGTAATCTTTCCCAAGGTTTATGATCCTCAAGAAATTCAATTCCCAAAGTATTAATTGTTCTCGTATTTTCCCGCAACTCCCGTGATAGTAAGCTCAATTTCTCCTATCTTCGTGCTTTCTTGATACCTTCCAACGATTGGTTGTTGGAGATAATATAGAACATCACAAGGAAAAATGTTATCCTTTTGAGTGACGTCGAATATTACTTCAACCTCTCGCCATCCTTCGGACATTTCAGCTCTCCTGCTTTTTTAAAAACATCGGGTATGCGCCGAACATTTCTTGGTCTCCTTTCTTCCCAACGGCTACTACTCACCATTTTGTCTTGGAAAGACATCCTTCTGGCTCAACTCGAGACTCCGACTTTTGTTGAAGACGGTTGATCTTGAATTATCATATCAATCTCCTTAATAGTTGGAGATTCAATGATTTCTCGTAACACCACTCTGCAAAGTCCTCAAAGATTCTTGGGACTTCAATAAATTCCTTTCTCAAGAATACTTGAATGATGGGTATTCGAGAGAGCATAGGAAATCTTGTATGTGATCGAGTAAGGCTGTTTCCTTCTTTCATCAAATCGACTCTTTTGAAATCTTGATGAAGGGTTAGACTCTCTTGAAGTCTCGATCTCCCAAATTGTATGCAATTCTAGGATAGACATTAAATGCCAATTTCCCCGCATACAAATTTCTCAGAATCGCTCCAAGGCATGAATCCTTGAGATGCGAGATTCGCTTGTCAAAGATAGCAAGATTGAGAGGCGAATCTATTCCTTCTTTGAATGTTGCTTTAATAATTACTCTTATGGCTCCGATATGAATCCATGAGAGTGTATTTGCAACTTCTCTTTTAACTTTGCTTTTGATCTCTTGTATTTCTCTAATAGGGACCAACCGCATCTCGATCAATCGGTAAACTCCATCGAATGGCAAGTTCTCCGTTGTTACTCTGTGAATAATTTGGTGTTTTCTTCTGCTACGAAACCCAATCTTATCCAATGCTTTTTCCATAGCTCCGATTGTAAATCCATCATAGACTTGAAGCTTTGATCTTCCTTCATGATTCTCATAAGAGTCTTATGAGACACCGTAGTGTGAGAGAGGAATCCCGACATATCCTCCCCGACCGTTTGTTGAAGAATTTCTTCTTCACTCCGATTCTCAATGGATTCACTTCCATCATCGAATAGATCTCTTCTTCATAGATGCTTTCATCCGAGGGAATATCCTCAAATTGATACACTTGTATTAAATCGATAATAGATGTGCTTCTTCGATTTCTCGGTGTGGCCTCGAACCTGCCTCGACTCCTCGCTTTTGATTATGCCTGGGCAATCCGTGAGATATGCCCTCTTGCTCGCATGTCCAAGAATTACGCCTTTGAAACTTTCATTAGCTCTAGTGTGAGCACGCCCGAAAGTTCTTCTCCCCGGATTTCTGCTGGTACTTGCTTGATTAGAACCCGATGATGAGGCTCTACTCTTGCCAGGGTGCCGGTCTTTGCCCCGATTTATAACTTCGGGCCTTTTGTTTTGACTAACCTTCTAGGTCTCCATGAAGACCTACTTCTTTCTTTGCTACTTCCTCGACCGGTATGGATGGCTTTGCTCCTTCTTCCTTTTGTGCCGCTTGGTTGACCTCCCACTACTGTTGGGATATCATTATCTATGCAACATAGAGGAACTGCTTTGTTAATTCCTCTTAATCTCTTGTAATTCTTGTGTAAAGCTGCTTGGTAACACCATTCAGATAACTTGGCCTTTAGGAAAGACATTTTTCTGGCCACAGTTTCTACTTCAGCTCCACCCTTGTATTCCCTGATAAGCATTTCTCTCCAAGGACTCGGAATTTTGGCAAAGAATAGCTGTGCAGCTTCTTTTTCCTCAATCTTGGATTTCCACCTGTATTCGGTGAACAACTTGATATATTCGTCAATATGACAAATATCCAAAGAACTCAAGCTATAGAGGGCTTGTTTATATTTCTTTCTTTTTTCATCCTCTAATCCCTCGAAATAACCTGTGCCGATGAATTGGATTTTGAATAGTTTTGCCATACCATCGACAATTCCTTTAAGTGATTCCCCTGATGTGACCGAACTCTTCGTACTAGCATCGGTCATATCCCAGGCAATCTTCACCGATCCTTCAAGACTCATTTCAAGGAGTAAAATGAATGAATCCTTTGTAAGATCGAGGGTTCCTGCTGAAATTCTCATAGCTGAAGCCCATTCATCAATGAGAACTTCTCTGTTTTTAAAATCTGGGATGTCCAGATTTAACATCAACCCATACGGATGTATTGGGTCGAGGTGCAATCTTCCATAAGGCGTCGATAAACATTCGGCCTTCCGGTAGGTTGTCCGTTCCCGCAAGAGGTTTCGACCTCCTGTCCCGAAAGTGGATCACTCCCAGTCGTGAAATCCCCAAAGATGTGGCATCCTTTCGTCCCGAGCTCCATGATGTGAACCCGTACTTTCTTCGACGTTAGGATTAACTGGTGGCGGTGGTGGAGGAATTGGTCTACCTTGTGGGTCATAGGTAACCAAAGCTGATTCCTCACCTGCGTTCATCTTTAAATCTACAATACCTAATCCCGCCAAGGATTCTCGCCAGTCGTGTAGATCTTTAAGATTCATCTTTTCCATATCCATCTTTTTAATTTTTGATGGATTTTCCTTTGATTAGAGCAATGAGCTTCTCCTCATCCGTCATTTTTCGTATGACTTCGGTTGGTTTCCCCTTTTGGTGTAAATAGGGTACTGTCCCAAAATCAATACGTTTCCTTCCTCCGGATGAACTCGCCTCCTCCAGGTTCTTGACTCGTTTTGAATATCATGAAGGAGTTCAAGAGTTTCCTTCGATATTTCACCATCGTCTCCATCCGGTTCTGATCCGATGAACTTGTCTTGGTAGATGAATATGGCGGTTGCCATAATTCTCGCACCGTCTTCTCGATTTCTCTAAGATCTTCGGAGATCTTAGATTTATCTGGAAGTATCTCATTCCACTCCGTACTCCATCGGGAATCATTGTTCGATGGGAATTTTCATGAACCGCTTGAAGGTTCATCAAGTGAACATATAGTGGTCCGGTTAAGCATCCGAATCGCTTATAATATTCTCACTCGCATTTTGCATTGCTTTTAAGGTTTCCCCGTCGGCTCCTGCCTGTTCCTTTTCTTCATGTTGGTATTCCCAATATGAAACCTGGTCAAGGTGTTCTTGTGCATACATCGTCAATATTTGACGATATGTCCTGTAAGGTGTACATCTCGGACATCGGTCCGGATCCATAATCTCGGAGTAAATTCTCCTCACCAATTGTTAATTACATAAATATAATAAATTTAACTAAAAGTTCTTAATAAACCTAGCTCTTGATACCATTTTCGCGGGATCGCAAGACCTTTGGGAGTAATCAAAGAAAATGCAATGAAATTTATCGTTCAGGTTGCAAAGTGTAACAACTTTAAAGTTTAGAGTGTAAACTACAAACCAACTTTCCTGAAACCAGGGGTAAAACCGGAATTTTATGCAAAGTGTAAAATTTTGTAAAGTTTAGGTTGCAATCAGTAACTTTTCAAAGTTCGGGTTGCAAAGTGTAAAAACACGTATAGTTTGGGATGATTTAAAACGTTATCCCATTTGCAAATTCAATGGTGCTTAATTCTGCCATAAGTATAACCAGTGAATTATTTATGCTCAAATAAACTAATTAAGGTTGATGAAGAGAAATATAATCGTGAACAGCATGACATAAAACGTGTGAATTAGTGTTGACCAATGAGTGAATTTTTATTTAAAAGATAACTATTGATGCATAATTTGTATCGTAGGGAATTAAATGATAATTTTGATATGAGCTAAAAATCAAAAGAAAGATTGCAAAATCTGAGGGTCCAAATATTTAAGTTGATGATCCATGAAAATTGCAGGCACGTTCATGTCTAATAATTAATTAGCAGAAATTAAAAACTGAAATTCCATAATTAATTATATATCCACGCAAAACTCAATCAGGCAATTATTAATCAAACAATTCATATATATATATATATATATATATATATATCTTAATGATTGATGATAAAATATTGATCAAAACAAATAGTTAGTTTCCCATGACCGCCAAACACCACATCATCTATAAATTGGAACCTCTAGTACACACATGACACAACTGCAAATTAAAGTAATTATTAATTAATTAAGATCCAAAATATGGCCATCAATCTGAAAGCTTCATGGTTCATAATCTCAATGTTAATGGTGTTTGTCGCATTTAAAGGCTCGGCCCAACCATTCGATTGTCCTTCAGTTACTTTAGATCAGGTCGAGCAGATTATTGATAATTGCACATCGGAGAATATGCAGATTACGACATGCTGTAATGGAGCCAAAACCCTCAATTTCAGTTGCGAATGTTTATCCACTTTCACAAATATTCCTGTCGTAGGTAGCACTGTTGCTATTGGTCTGCGTACTGTTGCACAAATATGCAACATTACTATTCCCGAAGGAGCAGCCTGCTTCACTACATGAGGTACATCGATCATATATATATTCTTGCAATTAATTAATTATTAATTCTTGATTAATTAATATTAATTATTAACTAACTATATATATATATTCGTATAACTCATGTTGATTAATTTTGTGGATCTTCTTTTCATTTTCAGGCTAGGTGCATGTTACAAACTAATTACATCTCCGGTCATGCATCAAGATATCTAGACGACGACGTTGATCCAATCAATTTAATATGTGTTAATTTACTTTAATAAATTAAAGTTTGTTGTAATTTCCCATTAATTCGTTTCTTATTTATGTGTGAATGTATGCATGCTTATGTGCTTTTGATTTTCCTTAATTGTGTAATGCTTATGTAATTGTGAATTCCCAATCTTTACAATGATTAAATTAACAAGATCTCTAGAATTAATTTATATACTGCGCACACAAGATGTATGTTTGAAAGGAGAGTGTCTTGTTAATATTCCATTTTCTCCTTTCGAGCATATACGCATCGTGTCTCTCTCCGAGTCTTCTCGGATCGCTGATGTCCCATCTAATTGAACCCCGAATTCGATAGATCACAACCATAGAGGCACTTTGTTAGGAATTTTATTGTTTAGATTTTGATGAATGCCATGTAAAACTTAGAATAGAAAGTTAGCTCCCCAATTCTTGCTTTGAAATGTATTGTAACAATTAGAGTTGGCCAAGCCGAGTTAAGTCACCTACGCTCCAACTCGCAAGAAGACAATCAAGGCTTGAAGGAAAACTCACGTGAGACAAAATTGAGTACAACAAAGAAGAGCAGACAGAACTCGATCAAGAAGCAACAGATACAAACAGTGGAACATCACCAAGTCAACTCAAGAGGCCAAGTCTCAAGTCGAAGTGACAAGAGTCATCCATGATTGGAAGTCGACTCTAAGTCACCTGGGAAAGCAAGGAAATGCAAAAAGTCGAGATAATCAGAAAAAGAACCGAACCGAGAAATCAAGAGATTTACTTAAACAAGTAATATCTCCATACTACCTTTCTTGGAGTGCTCGGTCCCGAAGCGTGCAAAAGAAATGAACCAATGGGAAGCACTACACCGTGTCGTAACTCAAAAGGTGATAAAACATTTCATACGAGGAAATGGCAATTCCAAGAATCGCATACCAACGATCGCAAAGTGATTTTCAAAAATGAGCCTATCTCTTCAACGGGCAAATTTTTGAAAGTTCACTATAAAAGGCCGAGGAGTTTGTTTGAGAAGAATATGAATGACACACGTGAGACATACAAGCTTATCAAAAATCAAAACATTCTCAATCCTCAAGCCTACATCTCAAGTACATCAATCCAACACTTACCTCGTGAAGGAAAGAGAACTTCAATCAGTTGAAGAGGAAAATACCGAAAACAAGGGGTCTACATTCCAAGAAGGATTGTCGAAAGGTTCAAGGCGTCAACCAAGTCTTAAGCTTTTGGAGGGCTTCGTGATCAAATCCAAGGTGCTTGAGCAAGTGAGTCAGTAGTAGCAAATTGCAAAATGCTGGAAGAAGCCGAGTCGCACGAGAAGCCACCGAGTGATCAAGGCGTCTCTGCATCGAGTCCCAAAGGATCAAGCTCGGCCGTTGTGATCAAGACTTGTATCCGGATCATACCACTTTGTAAACCGATCATTACTTAGTGGATTCCTCCAGAGTTGGAGAAGAGAGGAGTAGAAGACTACCCCATCTTCGAACCTCTATAAAAACTTTATCGTGTCATTTACATTTCAAAGATTTAAATTTCTCGCACTTTTAATTGCTTATATCTCATTGATAAATTTGCTATCCATTTGATAATCTATAAGTACTAAATCAAACTATAAAAACTTGCTTAATCAAACTTAAGGGTGTTAAGTCTTCCATTCCAAAAACAAAACCACAAAATGAGTCAAATTAAAGCCAACAAAATGAGTTACTTTAATTAATGTACTCAAATTTAAATGTTGAGAGATTAACTCTACCGAGTGACTAATTCGATCATTCATCAAGGACACAACTTGTAGAACTCGTAGATTTAAAAGGCCTAAATCGAAAATTTGGTAAGGTTTATTCAACCCCCCTTCTAAACCTTACACTTACACCCCTTGGGACCTACAAGTGGTATCGAGCGGTTGGTTCATTGAACCCTCCGCATCGGTTATCAACTAGATCTCCAAACTTTTCAAAAGTCCGCTTTAGTACTTAAGCTTTCAAAACTCTTTTCTATCATTAAAAAGTCATTATCATGGAAGCAAATCTAACACGCATTCCTATGTTCACTATTGAAGAATTTGATGATTGGAAAATTCGTATGCAGCTCATCTATCAAAGATTACATGATGAGATGTGGATAGTGATAGAAGATGGGCCTCTCGCAAATATTAAAGGTGAACACAACCAGATTTCGAAGAGTTGCAAATTGAAGGGGAAGAAGATGAAGACTGACACTACCATGGTTGAAAACCAAGAACTCGAGTGGACAAATGATGACAGAAAGAGATACAACTGACAATGTAGCCAAGGACATCCTGTACAAAACCTTGGACAAAGCCATGTTCAATAAAGTCAAATCTTGCAAAACGGCTAAGGAAATCAGGACAAGCCGACATTAATTTGTGAAGGCTCGAGCAAATCAAAGAAAACAAACTATCAAACAATGACAAAAATTTGAGAACTTTAAAATGATCTCGGAGAAAACCTGGATCAACTAGATGCTCGATTTACGTAAATCACAAATGAGTCAGTTTCTACACTTGGAAAGGAATATACACGAAGAAATGTGTATGAAGATCCCGAAAAGTCTTCCAAAAAATGGGAGATAAAGGTCATGGCATTGAGACACCCATGGACCTATCTAAGACATCCAATCATGAGCTATTCTCGGACCTCAAAGCCTACGAGTTTGAGCCGAGAAGGAAAGACCAGGAAGAGACAAACCAGACCCAAAACACTCTCTAGTTGTCAAAGATGGAAGGAGAGCCGAGGTCAAAGAGGCAATCGACCCGGAAGAAATATGCCCTAATGGTTAAAAGATTTAACAAATTCTTTAACAAGAACTACAAGAGATGAAAGGGTGAATCCTCCGTAAGACACTCGGCTCCTCCAAATCAAGGGATGATAGGCCAACCAAGAGGATGATCATCAACAAGTTGAGTATCAAAGGGTCGACAACTCAAGAATAGAAAGAGTCGCTCAAAAGGCTCAATATCTATGTTGGAATTGTAGACAACCAGTCACTATGCCATTGATCGCTCATATCCCGTAGTCAACAAGTGCGAAAACGAAGAAAGAAAGGTCTTCGAGAGAAAGAAGACAAGAGAAAGAAAAAAGGCAATGATGGCCGCAGAGATCACGAGACAAATGCAAGTCAAGGAGACAATGACTCAGAGCAAAGTGAAGGCGACTACACAAGTGACTCACAAAGAAGAAGCCTTGATCCGCTTAATGGCCAAAGAACAAGATCAAGAAGATGAGGTACAATCTAACTCAACAAGCTCGAGACACTAGTGATAGTGACGATCAGACACACACACTTCATCACCCACTCGATCTTTATGATTCATTAGGCAAAATGATGAAAGACTTTGAGCACATTAAAACCTCACACACACTATTGAATGAGGAAAACAAATTTTACTCAAAAATCAAAACTCAAAGTCGACTAAGGAGCCGAGTACTCTAAGTCAAATAGCCGATGAGAATAAAAGTTTAAAGGTCGAAAATGCTAAATTAATAGCGAAATTGATGCTATAGAAAAGAGGAGAATGACCTCAAAAATGTTATTGCCTCATTCACTAAGGCATCTAAATCATTGGATGATCTTATTATGAGTCAAAGAGAATGTGGAGACAAGACAAAGCTTAGATTCAATTCCTTTGTGCCATGTCAAAACTCGGGAGTAATTTTGGAAAAAGGATCTTCAAGTCATGAAGAGTCCGAAAAATCCAAAACTCTAAATGATGCACACACTTTCAATCCAAAGCACAATACTAAGCAAACTGGCCTTGGTTACAAAGGAAAAGGAAAATAACATTGAGAGTGTCTTTAAGGACAAATGAGAAGAGATTCAAATGAGTCCTCAAAGAGACTCCAAACAGAAAATACTCAGAAAGAAGAAGCGAGCTACCAAAAATCCTAAAACTCATAAAAGAAATACATATGATGGGAATGGTAGAAAATATCCAAGCCAAGCCGATTGGAATAATGTGAACTATCATCCTAGACTTATGGAATACAAGCCCAAATGGCAAAGGCCTAGAACTCAACAAAGGCCATTCCAAAAGTATAAGAGCTTTCATCAAGACACATATGCACCTAGGCACTACACTCAAAGACACCACAATTACCCAAGAAAGGCAATTGCTAAAACATACACGCAGTATACTGACAAAAGAGATGCAATTGTATGAACCTATAATCCCCAAGCAATTTGCCAGGATTGATTATGATTATGGCACCGATAGATGGCAACCTCTTGAGTCAAATCATTTGGCTATAGGTTGGTTGGATCATCTTATAATTCTAACCCCTCAGACCCGCACAAGAATGGGTACCTAAAACTTGATTTCCTTGATTGCGAGTTCAAGAACAAAATGAAAGTGCCAAGGAACCTGGTACATGGATAGTGGTCATTCCGGACATATGACAGAAATAAGAGAAATCAAAAATTCAAGGAAGTCAAAGGAGCAAAAGTCATATTTGGAGGAAATGAAGCTCCGGTGAAATAAGAGGCATCGGATCCATCAAAAGAAATGGTTTAGAAATCACAGATGTTGCATATGTTGAAGGACTAAACTTCAATTTACTAAGCATCATCCAACTCTCGGATAAGGGCTACAATGTTGGATTCAACATGGGCATATGTCAAATCAAAAGCATTGAATCAAATGAAGTGGTACCGCAAGGATGTAGACAAAGAATATGTATGTAGTGGATTGGTCAATCGCAACACCCGGCAAAGACTGTCTTACTAGCAAAGAGACAAACCGAATCAAGTTGGGCCGCGGCACAAAAAGCCGAGTCACCGAACTTCAAAACAATTAACAAACTAGCAAGAAGTCATCTTGTGGAAGGACTTCCAGGACTCGGTATACAAGAAGGAGAGTATATGTGATGCATGTCGGAAGGGAAAACAAATCAAGTCGCTGTTCAAAGAAAAGACATGTCCATCCTCAACAAGAATATCAGCATCCGCTTCATATGGATCTATTTGGCCCAGTGGAACCAAAGCATAAGTGGAAAGAAATACACCCTGGTGGTAGTAGATGACTACTCAAGATATACATGGACAATATTCATGTGCAAAAAGAAAGAAACTCTACAAAAGCTACCACAAAATAATGAAGAGGATACAAAATGAGAAGAGTCAAACCATTATCAAAATAAGATCGGATAGAGGAACCGAGTTTGTCAATGGAATAATAACTCAAGATTGTATTGAGAATGGTATTGGTCATGAATCACGGCAAAAGGACTCCACAAAGAGAATGGAATTGCGAAAGAAGAAATAGAACCCTCAAAGAAGCAAAGAAGACCATGTTAGTCAAGCAGGTTACCAAAAAGATTTTGGGTCAAGCAATCAACACACTGCTACACCTGCAAGACAGATGTATGATAAATAGGCGGTGACAAAGACTCCTATGAGATCCTGGATGAAAGAAAACCAAATGTTGCATATTTCGTGATATTTGGATGTAAATGCTTCATCCATAATAATGGCAAGGACAACCTAAAGGCTTTTGATGCTAAAGGCCGATGAGGGTATCTTCTTAGATACTCACCAAAGCAAAGCCTACTGTAATACTCAACAAAAGAACTATGGTTACGAAAGAATCCATTCATGTAGTATTCGATGAGCCAAACATAAATGGAGAAGACATTGAAGAGTCACCGATAAATTTCAAAACATCCAACCTCACGTAAGAGTCCCTATCTTTGTCAAGCCAAGGGGGATTATCAATTCAAAGAAGATGAGATAGCCGAATCTCAAAAGCAATGGAAAATCTACAAATGAGTGATTACGAGAGAGCCGACCACAAAGAACACAAACGCAGTCGATCAATCCAAATAACTTACTTCAACCTCGACGTAAGATGGCCGAGAGACCATCCACCGAACTTGTCATTGGAGACATGAGAGAAGGTGTCAAGACAAGATCCGAACTCAACAAGAAGCAATGTTCACATGCTTCATCTCGCAGATAGAGCCCAAAGATGTGTCACAAGCATTGGATGACACACATTGGATTCAAGCTATGCAAGAAGAGTCAATCGCTTTGAGAGAAATAAAGTATGGGAATTAGTACAAAGACCCATACATCAAAATGTTATTGGAACCAAATGGGTATTCGAAATAAGATGAACGAGGAAGGTTCTGTGGTAAGAAACAAAGCAAGATTGGTAGCCAAAGGATATTGCCAAGAAGAAGGAATAGATTTTGATGAAACATTTGCTCTGTAGCAATATTGGAAGCTATAAGGATGTTTCTTACCTATGCAGCTCACAAAAATTTCATTGTATATCAAATGGATGTAAAAAGTGCATTCCTAAATGGCTTATTGGAAGAAGAAGTGTATGTTGAACAACCTCCGTGGATTTGAGCGAGAAGACTCTTGGAGACAAAGTATACAAACTCAAGAAAGCCCATGCACGGATTGAAACAGGCACCTGAGCATGGTATGATACCTGTCACAATTCCCGATCGAAATGCATTCACAAAAGGAAAAGTAGATAGAACACTTTTCGTAATTCAAGACAAGAAGAGTATACTTGCTTGTTCAAGTATATGTGGATGACATCATTTTTGGATCCACTAACAAAGAGTCAGGTGAAAAATTCTCAAACCTCATGCAAAGCAAATTTGAAATGAGCATGATGGGAGAGTCGACATTCTTCCTCGGACTTCAAGTGAAACAAATGAAGGATGGAACCTTCATAAGTCAAACAAAATACACCGTAGATTTAATGAAGAAATTTGGTATGGAGGAGAAGTCTTCGTAAAAATACCAATGAACACATCACCAAAATGGACATGGATGCGGATGGCAAGCACAGTAGATCAAACAAGATACGAGCACTTATTGATCACCGCTCTATCTCACAAATGCTAGCGGGCGGACATCACCTTTCTTTGTAGGTGTATGTGCAAGATTTCAATCTCCAAAAGAGAGCCATATGACTCGGCCTAAGAGAATATTGAGATACTTAAAAGGAAGCCAAGAAGTAGGGCTATGGTATCCAAAGGAAGGTGGATTCAAGCTAATTGGCTATTCGGACTCACTATCTTTGGATGCGAGTGGACAGAAAAGTACTTGAGCACATGTCAAATGCTTGGAAATGACTAATTTCCTGGTTTAGCAAGAAGCAAAACTCAATAGCCACCTCTACACCGAGGCGGCAGAATACATAGTCTGGCAAACTGTTGTGCCTAAGTCCTATGGATGAGACAAAGAAATGAGAGATTATGAAGTTGAAGAAAAGAAATACCAATCATGTGTGATAACACAAGTGCCATTGCAATCACTCAAAATCCTGTGTTGCACTCAAGAACAAAACATATAGATGTCGATATCATTTCATAAGAGATCATGTTGAAAAGAAGGACATTATCTTGGAATATATCTCAACCGACAAGCAACTAGCCGACATCTTCACAAAACCATTATGTGAGTCAAGATTTGAAGAACTCAAACATGAGTTAGGGCTAATTGAGCTAAGCCGAGACACGTAAGAATCAAAGAAAAGAAATGGAACAGAAAGAAGTTGAAAAAGAGTCAAGACAAAATCACCAAGAATCACCAGATGGAAAGTCATTTATACCAAGTCACCGATAATGAGTCACTAAGAGAAATGTGAGAAGCGAGTTAAATCGGCTAAGAGATAAGTTCGATTAACTTATGAGCAAAGTGACAAAAACGCAATGTTTTTGACTTAAGCGAATGTTTTAAGAGACACGTCAAAGATAATGATGATGTGTACACAAAAAGCCGCACACCAAGCCTATGATTGGATATAAATGCTGCCGCATTAAATACGAGACATGAATCGCTCAATATGCGTGCGAAATCCAAGCCGTTGATTTCGATCACGATTCAAAACCGTCGCACGCCCTTTCATAAACCATATTTAAACCATTTCCGTCCGTTTCTCTCTCACACTTCTAAAACTGTTCAATCTCTATCTCTCTCAAAAAGCAAAGGCAAACACTCTCGAAACCCTATCAACCTTCAAATCAAATTCTGAATTTCTCTTGAAATTAGTCTAAGAAATGGCACCAACTTATGACTTTACCAAGTTGGGAAAACAAATCCACACCGGTTCGACCGTGGATTTCGACGGAATAATGAAGCGGTCCGACGACACCCTGGTGAAGAAAATCGCGGAGAAGTTAGAAACGCCAGATCGAAACCGCTTTCTAACGCGGAATATCCTATGACCTATGTGGAGGAGGTCGCACAATTCTACGTGAATGCCGAGATTCACGACGAAGGAATCAAGTCATCTGCTTCACGGAAGCAATGACTATCACCGCCAAGGATTTGGTGAATATTGCTCACTACCAAACAGAGGAGCATCCGAGATTAAGGAGGTTGATGTAAACTTGGGTCAAGCATGGAAAGAAATAGCCAAGCCCGACGTTCGACAAAATAATATACACAAAAAACAAGAGATCAGGCCAAGGAGGATTATCACAAATTGTTGGACATTGTTGCCAAGTGTATCGACATCAAATTTGGCACTTTGACCAATCACAAAGGCAAAATTGATTGTTATGGCTGCAATAATCGAAGAAAAGAAGATAAACTCGGGCTGCGTTTATCTACGCCAGACTCTGCGAATCGTAGGAAACAAGTCCTTCAAAGAAGATGGGTCATTTGGAGGATCTCTCGGGATATGGCCTGTGATTGGCGGCTATTGGAGGTGAAAGGAGTACCTCTTAGACATGGGAAGGCTTTCCATGTTAACAAGAAAATGTTCGAGCTAACCTCTCTGGTGCTCGTGGCGAGCTTACGCCAAGAGAGTCGACACAGTGAGGGGAATCACCGACCAAGACACAAATGCTTCCTCTCCAACTAAGAAGAAAAGTCGCCCTGCACCGCTAAGAAATCTCTGCCCCTGCAAAGAAAGAAAACCAAACATGCTCCCGCCCCCAGCAGAGAGTCACCGCCCCAGTGACCATGTCACCCCGCCCAAGCCCGTGTCACCCGCCCGCTCGCAGCGGTCGAGAAGGACTCACAAATTCCTTCTCTCGATCGTCAAAAAGAGAAGAATCAAGCCTAGACGGCCAGCTCCTCGAAACAAACACAAGCACCGGCCCACCCGCCCAAGACTCGAGAGGACACCGTCTCTCGAACCGTAAATCCCTCCGGTACAAACTAAGAGACGAAGAAGACTTGTAAAGCAATCCGAACAGAGAAACCAAATGAGTCGGCTACTCGGCTAGACAAATCACGGAGACTATCGGAGAAGTAGAGTCTCCGGATGTAGTTGATGAACAGGCCAAGTCTCGTCTTGAAGGTGATCAGCAGAGGCAACTCAAGACACAAAGTAGCTCACACAAACAAACTCAAGAACCAAAGACAAACAGATAGTGATGTAATGATCCTATCTCCACCCACCTTACCCGGACATCCAAAATCGTCACGTGAGTGGAGAAAATGGAAGTTGAGCAAGTCAAGGGAACAGTTCCAACGGCCTGAATTCATAGAAGAAGAAGAGGAACTGCTAAATTTCCTCGACTATCTCTTGTGCTCGGCTCTAGATGAAGACAACCGCATGGATATTCTCGCAGATCTACAAGGACAGGGAGAGAGCAAAGCAAGTCAAGAAGCCAAGACGCGAGAAGGCAAGTATCCGCCCTATCTCCTAAGCACCCGTAACACTTCCATCCTCTCCTTGATGTCCTCTCTCAAAGTGACGAGGAACCAGGAGAATGTCTGCGCCCGCGGAAGAATTGCGGATGCAGAAGCATTGCGTGAATCAAGAATCCTTCACGAGCAAAGACCGATGGAGGGACCAGAGAGTCCTCCGAACACACCGAAATCGATCCAATGGGAGTGGTTCAAAAATAGCCACCGATGTTCTTTTCTACCACTTCCCAAACTAACTCGGAAGAAGGCAATAAGGAAATGGCGATGAAATCGGGCTAGTGGGACCCCAAATCGAGCCAACCCCTATTGAAGGTGTGCCACCACCGCCCAACTAACAACCATCATTTGCAACAATGAGTTTGGAGACGAGTGACCCCACTCCAAGTCACTCACCAAAGCGGCAGGGGGAAACTCCCTCCACCGCAGCAAGGTCGGAGGATGCTGCAGATGACTCCACAAAGAATGTAGGAGGCGAAGCAAAGAAAACTCAAACACAAGAAGAACAAAGAAGTTGCCATCAACGAAGCTCGATAGCTTGAGATTGTCTCACCGAGGTGCCAACCTCGCTCGAAGGCTAATGACGCTGATGCGATGCAAATGAGGCACGAGAAGGAATGTGACCAGGGAGTTAACACTGGGCGATGAAAGTGCAATCCATGGGGTTGAGACTCAATGGATGCCATCAGAAGAAGACCCTAAGACAGTACCGACACTGTCGAAAGGAGGACTAAGTCCTCGCAGCAGAGAGAGACTGCCGGAGGAAATGAAGGCCCACGGAGGTTGAGACTTCCCGGGTAACACAAATTGAAGTGGAGAACATCCCTCCCGCAACCATCGATCCATCCTCGAGAAGGAGATCAGCGCACTTCATGATTCCCAGACAACCCCGATGTCACCTTTCGGGATCGGAAGGCGAAGAAGAAGCCGAGTCTACTCACGACAAATCCAAAAGACTCACAAGCGGATGTTCCAGGGGGCGAGCAAGTCCGATCCCAAGACTACTCGTCGACCTTTAATTTTGATGATGAGCCACCAATGGAAATCTCATCATCGTCCGATGACGCTCGATAAGGCCGAGGACCAGTCTACTCAAAAGGAGAAATCACCGAGACCAACGGTTAAGATTAAGACAATGAGGCTCGTGAAGTTTGCCCATCGCACCACAAAACCCAACAACCGAGACCACTGCTCCCGGCTCCTCAAGCTACACCGGATCGATTCCCAAAAGAACTTCACGCCCACCGCTTATCATCGAACAAATCCCGGATGGCGGTGATGAATCCTTTGTGGAATCTTTCCCTTTCTCACCGGAGATACGAACTCCACGAAGAGTCGAAAAATGAGCAAGCATGCTATCACGCACACAGCTCCCTCTGCTTTTTCACTCAGCACCATTGTTCCACCAACTTCGATTTCGACGATGTATGGCCATCACCGCAATGCAATGAAGAATCACCACGAGAAGTGTTCAAGGCACTATTTGTCAAGTTGAGAAAATGGAGAGGCATCAGCCTCCTTGATATGCGCCCGACAACAGAGATGCCAACCTTTACAAATGACTTGAGAGGCATCACAATCGGGGATAAGGGAATGGTGGCAACAACAGAAATCAATGCGTGTGGAACAGGTGAGATACTTGGACAATTATTCAACAAGTCACGGTGTGGAGAGTCAAATCGTGATGCGAAACGGTGCGAGAACACATTGAACATATGCACGAAGCTCACACCGCCGAGATCAAGCTCGCGTGAGCGTAATGCAAATGATATACTAGCGTTTGGAAGAACACATGACAAGAAAATTCAGCCTTCTCATGGCCGAGATGAAGCCGATTTCAAAGCAGAATCCAACGCTACTTTGCCTCAATTTCAAAAAGATACAACGCAGCAGACTTGAAGCAAAATTCAACCATCAAGACTTCGACTTCATGCTTGCCAAAGATGTTCCCTGGGGTTCCTCTATCCTTTGATGATGCCAAAAAGGGGAAGAGGAATACCTTAAAGCAAAAAAATCAAGTCAAAAGAAAGGAGCAATGACAAAGGAACAAAACAAATGAGAAGGGAAAATCACCGAGAAATTTTGAAATCAAGAAAGGAAAATCTGGCTTTGAGGGGAAGGATCAAAAAATATGACCTTGATGATTGCACAAACCCCCCAACAGGGTCCTCACACGGTGACATTATAAGCAAAAACTCCCCGTGACTCTGCGCCACTCCAACACTCGTATCTATGGCCGATCTATGAAGAAGAAAAAGAAATTGAAGCGAGGGATGAAGGAGGTGGAAGGAAGAATGGATGCCAGGGTGATGAACATCTTGAAAGAACACGGAGGCATTCCATTGACAGAGACACGTATGCCATTTCGGATGTCGGGGACAGAGCCAAGATCGGTTGACGAATTCAAAACGCTCGAATCAAGGATATTTTGCAAATATGTCCTTGCTCAAGCTTGGGACTCATCTTGGGAAAAGGGTCTCACATTATGTGAAGAAAGGCGATGACATGGACAACAACCGATCATCTGCTGGTCACTCCGCTGGCACTCACCGGAAAGAAGAAGGCCCCAAGATCTGATACGCCCGTAGGCGGAGGAAGAAGCGGCGAGTGGAGGAAGAAGCTTGGACCTAGGCCTCGCCAAGAACATTGAATACGTAGATCCGGAAAGAAAGGAGGGATCTACTTTGGGCTGGGCTTGACCATGTGGCGAACTTGCAAGTGGCTAAAACCAACGCCGAGTATGCAAAAAGGATAGAAGAAAAAAACAAGAGACAAACTCAGCTATGGCGGGAGAGACAGGAAAGAATAAGGAAAGATGAAGCCCGCTGGAAGGCATATGAGAAGAAAAAGAGAAGGCGGTGATGACGAGAAGAAGAGAAGAAGAAAGAAGATCTTTGATCAAGATGAAAGAAGGAGACAATAAGGAGATGAAGTGTTCTTTGTCCAACCTTCGTGTATTTTATATGTAAATACATACAATGTAAGTCTTCAGAATAATGCTATAAATTTTTTTGAGACAATTACATACTCGATACACCTTGTAAAAAACAATTGTGTTAAGTACAAGAATGATATGATCAATAAAAAAAAAATTGATTATGCGCATACATTCTATGTCAATACACTATCTGTATGTATCTTTGTTATTTGCATCTTTATATGAGTTAAGTTTTGGCATCATCAAAAAGGGAAATTGTTAGGAATTTTATTGTTTAGATTTTGATGAATGCCATGTAAAACTTAGAATAGAAAGTTAGCTCCCAATTCTTGCTTTGAAATGTATTGTAACAATTAGAGCTGGTCAAGCTGAGTTAAGTCGCCTACGCTCCAACTCGCAAGAAACAAAGGCTTGAAGGAAAACTCACTGTGAGAGACAAATGAGTACAACAAAGAAGAGCATGACAGAACTCGATCAAGAAGCGGTGAGATACAAACGAGTGGAACATCACAAGTCAACTCAAGAGAAGCCAAGTCTCAGGTCAAGTGATGGAAGAGTCATCCATGATTGGAAGTGACTCTAAGTCACCTGGGAAAAGCAAGGAAATGCAATCAAGTCGAGATAATCAGAAAAGAACCGTTGCCAGAAAATCAAGAGATTTACTTAAACAAGTAATATCTCCATACTACCTTTCTTGGAGTGCTCGACCCCGGAAGCGTGCAAAAGAAATGAACCAATGGGAAGCACTACACCGTGTCGAACTCGAAAAGGTGATAAAACATTTCATACGAGGAAATGGCAATTCCAAGAATCGCATACTAACGATTTAGCAAAGTGATTTTCAAAAATGAGCCTATCTCTTCAACGGGCAAATTTTTGAAAGTTCACTATAAAAGGCTGAGGAGTTTGTTTGAGAAGAATATGAATGACACACGTGAGACATACAAGCTTATCAAAAATCAAACATTCTCAATCCTCAAGCTACATCTCAAGTACATCAATCCAACACTTACCTGTGAAGGAAAGAGAACTTCAATCAAAGTTGAAGAGGAAAATATGAAAACAAGGGGTCTACATTCCAAGAAGGATTGTAGAAAGGTTCAAGCGTCAACCAAGTCTTAAGCTTTTGGAGGGCTTCGTGATCAAATCCAAGTGCTTGAGCAAGTGAGAGTCAGAGTAGCAAGCGCAAAATGCCTGTGAAGAAGTTTCGAGTCGCATTTGAAGCCACCGAGTGATCAAGGCGTCTCGGGGCCGAGTCCCAAAGGATCAAGTCGGCTTTGTTGTGATCAAGACTTGTATCTGGATCATTACCACTTTGTAAACCGATCATTACTTAGTGGATTCCTCCAGAGTTGGAGAAGAGAGGAGTAGAAGAATTACCCCATCTTCAACCTCTATAAAAACTTTCTTTGTGTCATTTACATTTCAAAGATTTAAATTTACTCGCACTTTTAATTGCTTATATCTCACGATAAATTTGCTATCCATTTGATAATCTATAAGTACTAAATCAAACTATAAAAACTTGCTTAATCAAACTTAAGGGTGTTAAGTCTTCCATTGAAAACAAAACCACAAATGAGTCAAATTAAAGCCAACAAATGAGTTACTCTATTAATAAACACTCAAATTGAGTGCATTTGAGAGATTAACTCTACTTGAGTGACTAATTCGATTGTCCCATCAAGACACAATCGTGTAGAACTCAGAGATTTAAAAGGCCTAAATCGAAAATTTGGTAAGGTTTATTCAACCCCCCTTCTAAACCTTACACTTACACCCCGCGGGGGACCTACAGGCACATTCCATATGATGGCCGCAACCATTACATGTGCAATCACCAAAGTGGCGGAGCCACGTTAATACTTAGCCCCCCCCCAAATTTTTACTTTCTTTCATTTTAATACCCATATTTTTATTATTAGCACTTTGGCCCCCTCATAATTTTATTGGATAAAATTATTGCATGAATTTTAGTAAGTTAAATTGGAGATTTTGTGGGTCTTATTTTATCTTGTTATCATCTTAAAAATATATTTTTTAATCATCAAAAGATGGGTTTCTCATAATTATTTGTTAATATATATTGAAGAAAAAATTACAAAAATATTAGGATAAATTAAATTGTAGATAGTTTTTGTGATATGCAAAAGAGACTCTAAACAAGTTAAAGATTTAATTTAATATTTTGTGATGTTTTAGTTTGAGTAAATGATGATGAAAATTTTATTAGGTGCATTTTTTTTTATAAATTTTTAATATTTATGTATTTTTTATTTATACTTTTAATTTTTTCTCTATTTTTTATTTTTTTCATGTCAACTTTAAATTATATAGTTTTTTCGTGGCGTGTCGGGTTATTCGTATCATAAATAGGTCGTGTTCGTGTCATGTATCTTGACACGGATAATTAAATAAGTTGTGTTCGGATTCGCGTCAAACCTATAATGAACACGCCCAAAGAAATACGAAAGTGCCGACACCACTACTTGGCACCCTTTACTAGCGGTCCCCGGATCCGCCCCAATCACATCGTCCAAAGAGCTTAATGTGTTCTAAGAACTTTAATAAAAATGACAATACATTAATTAAGAATAAATAAAATGACAATATCAATCTTTTGTCAACTAAGCCCCGAGCGATATCTGGAGAAAATAAAAGAGTAAAAGAAGAAAAAGAAAATAAAAATTTAAAGAATATAATGACAAAACGTATCTCTCTTGCATAAACAATGTACAAAATTTCATCAATTTGCAGTGGTTCCCACTGCACATGAATCAGAAAGTAATAATATGGACCAAATTCTCTCCATTTGTAGATAAATACGAACTCATAAATATGGACCAAAGTTTTCCGCAGTAGCTGTTAACAAAAATACAAACCATTCAGGAATATGAGAGTCCTTTGGGTATCTATATATATCCGATATAGGAAACTTAAGTCGCAAATTCATCTATTACATAATTATTTCAGTTATATCATATAAGCAGCAGCCAAATAGGAAGGAAAAGAAAAAGAATGCATATTTGCATTTTCTAATAGAGAATGCAGCAGGCAGGCTATTTCACATTCCTGCTTTAGAGAGTTGCCTTAATGTGTTAATTATATCTTCCGCTTTTACCCCTCCGTTCGTGTAGGCAACCAATGGGCTGTCTCGCGGAACTATATCGTCTCTTAGGTAGCTTCCTGTTGTTCTGAGCATCTCTTCCGAACCTTTTTCCACGACATCTTTCAGAATGAGGGTCTTGTGTGCCCCGATATCATTTCCTCATAATCTGTGTCTCCAGTTTCTCCAAGAATGACATACATATTAGCCACGTTCAATCGCCAACGGACAAAAAGATACCTGTTAATGGGATCGTAGAAGAGCAATAGCCAATTAGGATTCAGAATTCACTAAGACCAACTCCTAGTGAAAATTAGTAACATACAAGAAAATAAAGCTATTATTACAAAAAAAAAAAAAAGAATCCAGTTATCTTTCCAAATTACAAATACCCCTACAAATATTCCCTTGAGGTTTGTACTTGCTTAACAAATACCCCCTTGAGGATGCAATTCGTAAAACAAACACAAATATCAGGGGTAATTTGTAATTTTAAAAGATAGCTAGTTTTTTTCGTAATTAGAATTGTTTGTATTTATCCTTAAATATAAATCTACAACTCAACTATGAAAATGGTGCATGATATGATGAATTTCATAAAGCACAAGAAATTGGAAACATTATAATGCAGTAATTATTTTGTTTGAATCCCACGGATATGGATTAGTAACAAAATCATTGATGGAAAGAATCGATAGTGACCCTTTATGGCAACTCAAGGATGCAACTGCATAATCTTGAGAGTTCATTACATAACCGATGAGCAGTCGACACAGTAAACAATGCTTGCTATTATTTTCATCCAAGATCCTTTAAATTAAAACTGACAAGAAAAGAAAATATCAAAATCAATTTAAGCTTTCATATAAATGTGGACCTGTTAGGCCTAGGCTGTTAAATGTTGGGTGCTGCTTCCACCGTTTTTAACTACATTTTCTGGCTCTTGCTTTTATGTTGCATTCTAATCTTCTGTCATGCATTAATGAGGAAACCTTTTTCTCCCGAGAATGTGGCATCACGAGTGAAGTGAAGAAAAATATCACACTTAAAGCAGTACAAGATTTTTATACACGAAAAGTTAATATGCGAATTCGAGAAACAATCTCCTGTCTAGCTAAGTTTGCCTCAGAAAGTCGAAACAAGAATAAATATTCGCTTAGATTATGCATATCATCCTCCTCTAGTTCTGCCACATCAGTAAGTTGTGCTTCATGTAAATTAATTTAATGCCCTTGTTTTTATGTCAAACATTACACACATTCAAGTTTTCCAGAGAATCTGGGCTGCAAATCTACAACGAAACATTTAAGCATACGGAATTCAATTTAAACGCTTGCTAAATGGTTAAATTACCTGAGAGCCTGTGAGCGAGATGCAAGAAGAGGAACAACTTGCATTCTTGTGGAATTTCTGCAATACATTAAATGGCAGCGTAGACCTCTCATCCTAAGCTTTTGTCTCATATCATCAACCTTTTTGGCCTGCACATCAAATACTATCAACATTACATTTGATTAACCAATAAAATTCTTTGTTTCCCCCCTCAATGAGAAAAATCCTGTTTGCTAGAACTTTACGCACCTTGCCGAGATCCTTTATCAAATACGACAAACAATGGGAATTGCTCGATTTGACATCTTCTTCAATAGCACTTGCAGAATGGCCAGATTTAGCACCTTCTGGTGTATTCATTAGCTTCCAAATAGTCTTTTTCAAACCATCTGAACCCCACCGATATTCAATATGCGATGCATAATCTGGATCGGGGCAAAGCTTTCCATCCTCCTCGGTATAAGTGCCCGGATAATACACTTCACTACCACTACTACAAATTAAAGCATCAAAATCATTTACCTTAATATTCCCCAATTTCAAAAACTCGGTCAATTCCGGCATTGGCATAGCCGTTGATAACGCAAATCCAGAATATCTCCCAATTTGCGGGTCCATCTTAACGGCCTTCAACATTTCTTGGATTACAGTAACCATCTTCTTTTCGGGCACTCCTTTGCTGTCATAGCAATCGAGTGCTATTACAAAAAGTTTACGGCGCCTCCTCAAAATTGGATACTTGATCGGCATATCATTCTGCTTCTTGTCGGCATCAGAATCTCGTGGGCCCGGTTCTTGTCTCCTCATTTTGCTCAGGACGTGCTTAACTTGGTCGTTCACCTCAGGGTTATCTCCAGAAGCAGCCACGTCGAGTGATTCATTTAAAGAAGTTTTTTCACCGTCAACAGATAGGCGCAAGGACATATCTAGAACATCCCTTAGTGAATCATTAAGGGAATCCTTGACAGCCAGTTCATCGGCCGGAGTGTCGGTTTGCCATTGTGGGTGCCTCATCCGACATGCTGCCACCCTTGTCAAGTACGTTCGGCAATGTTCGGGCCATGAAAAAGATGAATGTTCTTCAAGCCATTTTTTCGCACTCGCGTTCCACAAGTTCTTTTCCGACACTAACTTAAGAAGTGCATCAGCAATTGCTTGCTGATCATGAGGATCCACGAGGAGACCATTATTAAGTGCCTACATCACATAAGAATGATGCATTATTAACAGAACAAAGGAAAATTTGTTTTCTAACAAAAGTACCGTTGAAGTTCAGTTTAAACTTAAAAAAAAAAACCAACTTTCTTTAAAAAAAAAATATCCCCTGATACTTGTTTCTATTTTACAAATTTCACCCTCAAGATGGGGTATTTGTTGAGGAAAAAACTCAAGGGGGTGTTTGTAATACCCCAAGGGGGTATTTAAAAATTTGAAAGACAAGTGGATATTTTTGTATTAAGCTAAACCTCAGGTGAAATTTGTAATTATCCCTTTATTTTTCATATCATTTTTCACTTATTCGTTCCGAGAACAACAATACGAAGAAATGTGAAATAGTCAATCATTTCCATTCTCCACAATTGTTTGCTTATGAACTATCAAAGGGTGATTATAACACCAATCATATAATGACATATTTAGAGAGTGCATGGAGAATTAAAATGATGAAGACTAGGATTCATTGATGGAAAAAGCAGCCCTTTTTACCCGATGAATATCCACTGGTCCACCATTCTTAGTTGCCACCATCGGCAGTCCATGAGCAGCAGCCTACAATTCCAGACTCAAAAGTTAACAAACCATATCTATCTGATGGTGGGCTAAGTAGAAGCAGCACGACTGAAACAAACCTCAATTAATGTAAGTCCAAACGGCTCGACTAAAGCTGGGTTTATGAAAACTCCCTGTAAATGTGAACATTCAACATCTTAATTATGAGATGGTATAAGAGCGAAGCTGTAAAGAAAATTCCACAGAAGAAAACGTTAAATAAACCTTTGTCTTGCCAGCCAAGCGGTATATATCAGGAACGTCGCTTTGCTTGTGATGTTTAGGGAAAGCCACTTGCCCATACAGGTCATACTTGTCAACTAGTTTCAATACAGTAGTAAGCACATTAGCATTTCCACCCGTCATTTCATCTATGTCATCCCTATTCCCCATTATAAGAGTCTGCATCCAAGAATGTACATTTTAAACATGTGATGTTCGACAAAGTTTCCTATTCATGTATACAGATTCACAACTGACTGTGTTGGGCGACTTACAAGATTAGCAAGCTCTCGTAACGGACGGCATTCCCCAAAAGCTTTCACGAGAGTTGTTATATTCTTTTTGGGATCAGGTCGTGATAATGCCAGAATCATTGGTTTGTGCGGATTTGTCAGAAAACGCATAACCTATGGAAACAATCATACAATTTGTTCATCAAAGGTATGAAAGGAAAAAAGGAAAGACATGTAAAATTAAGGGTTAATTACAAAAGCTACCACTGAGGTTTAGCTTAATTAACAAAAAACCCAATTGTCTTTCAAGAAATTACAAATAACCCCTTGACATTGGTTTCTATTTTACAAATTGCACCCTCAAGAGGCGTGTTTATTAGGTAAATACAAACATGAAGGTGTGTTTTTAGCACTTTAAGGTACATTTGTAATTTTGAAAGTTAACTAGAGTTCTCTGTAATTAGGCTAACTTCAAGGGTACTTTTGTAATTATCAGTAAAATAAATTAGTTTATATAATTTTGACTGAAAGCTTAAAATCATATGATGCTTACTTCCGACCATATAGTAGGGACTGCTTTGGGTGATGACCCCTCGGTTAGTGCTGCAAGGTCGCCATCAGCTTCAGCAGCATCTTCTTGATCAATGACATTGCTGAAGTCCATCCCAGGAGGAATAACCTGCAAAATACTTATGACATTACAGTTGGAATCTAAATAAAAGGTTGAATTTTGAATTTTGAAAACTTTAAATTGAATTAGCTCATCACCCTAAGTTCCATATAGTTTAAAATATGTATTAAGGATCAAGTCTCTGCCCCTGTCGATGATGAGTGGTTTGTGAGAAAGTCAAACAACAATTACAAAGTG
Organism: Rehmannia glutinosa; assembly: GCA_016081115.2. NCBI lineage: Eukaryota > Viridiplantae > Streptophyta > Magnoliopsida > Lamiales > Orobanchaceae > Rehmannia > Rehmannia glutinosa. The sequence continues at coordinate 161,169,578 of CM071926.1, read as the reverse complement.
CAAGTGAGGATTGATTAAAAGATAGAATACAAAAAAAATGAATTTGGCACATTGCACTCTAACCTCAGTCCAAAAGATTCAAACTAGATAGACATGGAGTAAAAAAATAAAAACAAAAAATACAAAGAATGTAAGGTCATGAATTAAAAGAAAAGATTCTTGAAAAAGAGCAATAATGGAAATTGAGTTGATTAAATAGAGAACCTTAGAAAATCTCTTTCTAATATCATAATTTCCTAGAATAAAAAGAGACTTAAAAAACAGATATCATTATCCTTGTAAATCATCGATAGATCACGCTTACCGCCATCCTAGGCATAAAACGACCATGACAATTGACCCCACGCCTTGCACGAGCCCTCAAAACTTTTTCAAGCTTTACATCGAAACCATCATACAGTCCCCATTGTTCATCAATCTCCTGCTTAGTACTCGTTATAACTAGCTCTGCAGCATCTAAAGAAAGCTCCTCTGCTTCTATCCTCCTCATAATCCTGTAGGTCGAATTAATATCCTCTTTCGATTGCCTCCCCTGCTTAAGAAGCTGTTCTAGCTTGTTTCTACCCAACGAGTGCCCCGTTAAAACCATCGGAACATTTAAAGCACCCGAAAGTAGAGCAGCACTATCCCCGGCATCTGCATAATGACCATGAATCACATATGGCCAAACAGGCTGGCCCCCACCAATTTGTTCTCCCAAAGCTTTCGACATATTAAGAATGTGAGCCAATGCACCATCGACAAACTCCGGGATATAAGGCCATAGTAATTCTTTTCTAAGATACTTGTCCGAAGGACCAAACGGTATCCTTACAATATAAGCGCCGCTGCTTTCTCCTAGATCAGCATCCTCAGCATCTGTAGTAAGCATCTCTGTGGGCTCACCATAACTCCAGTCTACTTCAGGTGAGGAAACTTGTCTAGTGAAAAGATCCACTCTATATACACCCGGCATCTTAGCGAGTGCCCTAGCAAGCTCGACTACATATTTAATCTGTCATTTCAATAAAACAGAACTATCACACACCATTTGATTTTTTTTTTTTTTAACATAGAGCATATTTTATACTACCTGACCACCAGTATCAGAATCCCGACCAAGCTCCATATTTTCACCACGAACCAGACCATGTAAGCTGACCAAGATGAGGCATTCATTCAGAAACTGTACGCGCCATATTTTTAATAACACAGAATTAAAATATACTATAATTTATTCAACTTCCTGATTATTAATAAAGTGAGCTTATAAAATACTTTACAAAGCCTGACAGAGCAAAAGTTAATTTACAAAATCTATACGTCGAAGGTGATTTACTGTTGCAACTAGTAGAAATAACTGGATAAGTAACTGATATTAATTTCTGAAATGACTTCTTTTGAATTTTTTTACAGTTACGCTTTGGGCGAATTCACGTGCATTTAATCGCACCAAAAACAGAAGTTAATGTGAGAAACTTATGCTAATATGTTTTTTTACCTAATTAGAACAATATAAAGCTTCTTCTCTTTGTTACTGTCTGACCACACTTCCAAGTTGGAAAAGTTACGTTGGAACTTTTTCCGAGGGCTGTCAAGTGTAATTGCCTCTCCTAACACATCTCCTTTCTCTCCCTCGGACAAATCTTCGGACATGTCCTCTGTCACATCCTTGCGACCCTGTTCTCGTTCCCACCTCCGGGTTGCTAACCGTTGCAAATCTTCCCATTCCAGCTATCAAAAGACACATTAAATATTTCAGGTGGACATGCTATTGAAAACAGGAAATTAATAGAGCCGCAACATCAGAATGCATGCCAATAGTACAGCATATAGAAATACATAAAATAGAGAGATAAACAATACCGCTTAACTTGTATATAAATTGTGCTTATTATTTGAGTTAATAATCATCAAATTCTACCTCTAAAATCCACCACACATTGTGGCATCTTAGATTTATAGCATCGACAACGACGGCTCCCAAATCAATGAAGCATTGACATAAAAAGTAAAAATAAAAGGAAAATTGTCAGATCATTTCAGCTATTTGCTTATGTGGCTCTTAGTATCCATATCGATTCACCTGTGTGATTAATTCAAGGCTTACAGTCCAGATAATAGACACTCAGTTTTCTCTGAATCACAAATTCAATATCACAAATTCTCTTAAAGCAAAAAGTTGCAAGAGAACAAACACTATTAGACAAAAAACCCTTTTTGCAACTCCAAATTCCAAGTATGCAATCAAATCCAACATATTCTGTTGTTGTTAATTATTAATACAAAGACGGGTCAAAAAGCAACCAGGACAAAGATGTGACAGAAAAATAAAAACAACAAAAATTCTTCAACGAAACACAAACACGTTATTTTTCTCTAGTGTACTTTTTCTAGAGTCCAATTGAAAATCACCCAAAAACAGATGAAACACACACACAGTAATATCATGAATCCCATAAAATTCACCCCGAACAACAACAAAAAAAAGAAAAGAAAAAGAAGAACACAGATACACAAAAATATATACGCATTTCAAAATTAAACACCTGCTTCTTCTTGCGAGCGAGATGCCAAATGCGCCAGCACATGTTCTCGAGCCTGGAGCTCCTCTCCCTCGTGTTCCTCGTAGCGACAACCTTGATCCATGTCCTGTGAAGATCACTCTCATCAACCCCTGTCACCACTTCCTCCACAAAGTATTTCGTGGGATTGAAATTACCCCTATCCCTAACGCTCACCGCATGTGCTGCCTTATTACTCTCTTCAATAGCTGATGCACCGCTATCCAATATCGCCTCCAGATACCCATTTATCCACTCATTCCCACCCATTTTCCTTTGATTTTTATTTCCCCAACCCTATCACCTCAAAACAAAACAAAATAGTTTTTTAAAAAAAAAAATTATATCTAAATTTCACGAAAAGTAAAACGTAAGAATGTGAACGGAAAAAGGAGGGAGTTCACATGCAAATAATGTTATCGCTTTTTTTTTCCCTTTTATTTATTTTCTTTTTGCGATAGAGCTATGTTAGGAAAGGAATCTGCTGAAAATGGAGATATGTGAATCAGCACATACTCTGTGTGTGTGTGTGTGGAAAGAGGAAGAAGAAAGAACAGCGAGAGAGATGGAGGGAGGGAGATTGGTTGGAGAGGGGGTGACGAGGGGAGAACCACATGGCGGTTATAGTGGGTCCCATAATTGACACGTGGCATGTGGATCTGAGGGTGTTTAATGGGTCATCATGTATCACACGTGTGGATCATGAAACTGGAATTCATACCATGTATCGGGGTGCAATATACCTCAAATGGTCTAGGCGGGGACGGCATGGTGCTAACCCACCCGGCCAAAGAAAAAATTAGACGGATCAAAATTTCATCGGGCCATTTTTTTTTAAATTCAAATCCGGCCAAACTCATAAAAATATACATGATTCGACCCGATGTTTCAGGCCTAATGAACCAAATTAAATAGATTCGGCTCTTTTCAAGCTTACAATATCACAGTCACCCAATCCTAACACCGTACTTGTTGGGCTAGCCACTGAGTCAGACTAGTTTTGATATAATTATACCCCTGTTGTACTTCATGGTCAAGAACATGAAAGAAATTTCACAAAAACTTGGGGAATTGGAAGTGTGGGGAACTACATCTAAGAAGTAAATACTATATACACTAAAGATTTTTTTTAATAATCGAGATTTCATATTCCTACATGATTAGTTCTTTGGAAATAACTCTGGCCCTTTAGAAAAACAGCGAGAATGCAAAATGACTCTCATGTCCTAATATCCTCAACTACCGCGCACAAGGAGAGCTATCCAGCCGCAGGTTCCCACCGAGTGGCAGCCTCTATCCAACCGCATGTTCTCTCCAAATTCCAGCCTCCCACACTGCTGCTTGAAACCCTCAATATTAATTGTTCCAGGCTTCCAGCACTTTGCCTAGGAGGGCTCGAACCCTTTATCTCCTCAAGGAGAGACCAATAGTTACCTCACCTTGACCGTTGATTTTAACAATTTATATTCTCAAATTAGCCGTTGATTTAACAATTTTTTCATGTAAATAAGTTTTTATCCAACTTTTTTTAATATAATGCCGAATAATACTCGAATTACAAATTTTGAGAGCTAACAAAATTATCTTAAATACGAAATTTATTACCATGTCTAGTAGATTGTAGCATTACTTTAAATGGACAGAAACTTCAAATAAACACTGGAAATAAATTCTTTTTAATTTCTGTTTTCAATAAGTTATAGTCCATCCTCTCTAATTTTGTTGAATATTATTTTGCTCTTTTGCATTCTCAAGTGTCCCACTATACCCGGTCCTACGGGTACTCAGATTGATTTTTTTTTTTTTTTATAAGTGCCCATTTTATTCTTATTATCACACTCTACTCCCCGTACAATTATAAAAGTAGCATAATTTGTCCTTACTTACTACTTTGGATAAAATTTGTATATTTGTTTTATTAAATACTCTTTAAATTAATTAATTAATACTTTAATATTAAATTCAATTGATTTTTTATTTATTATTTATACAAAATTGATCATTATAAATATAAAAAAGTTATAATATATTTCTAAGTAATATTTTGTTAAATACATCAAATATTAGCGATAGTTTTACATTACCAATGAATTTATCAATTTTTTGAAATTAACATAGTTTTATGAACTTATGATAATTTCAATAATTATAAATTTATTGTGAATATCTTAGATATTATTTAAACTTTAATAAAAACATATTATAAATATTTTAGATTTATAATTAGTAGGAAGTTCGCTAGTAAATGTATTTTTTTTAGTACATTGTCCTGGGAAGTGTGAGGTTGTGGAATTTGATTCCAGGTGAATGTGATGGATTACAAATGCTCAATCAACTAAGTTAAAATCAATTATGTCACAAGCAAATGTATTGGCTATTAGAAAAAATGGGTAAATTTTGTGTTCTCTCTCGTACTCTTGTTAATTATCTAGATTTTTTGCCATACTCTTTTTTTTTTTAAATCTCACTTGGTTCCTTTTTGTTTCTATTTTTTAACCCATTGTACTCTCATTATGTTTGTTTCATCTCATATATTCTTAACAAAATAACCAAATTGCTCTTATCTATTATTTATATTAAATTTATTTGAAATATTATATAAGCTAGTGTACTTATATTTTCTAAAAATTAATTAATTAATTAAGTAATACATAATATTAAATTCTTTTGAAACTTAATTGTAATTAAAATTTGGTATTTATTATAATTTATTATATATTGAATTACTACATATACACTACAACTTTTTTATTACTTATGAATTTCCAACTCATTAGATACCCAAATATATTCAATATAAATAATTTTTAATAATATTTTGTTAACTATGTAAACATATGAATAATAATTTCTTATTATATCAGGTATATCAAATCTTCTACGGAGACTATGTTAAATTCAAAACTTATTTCCATAAAATTTTGATAATGTTCCAGTAATAACGAAAATTTCAATTTATTACTGATATTGTTTTGTATTTTAACTAAATATTAATAAGAAATATATTATCAATTTAGTTTATTTCATGATGATTCGAAAATAAGTAATAAAACTTATTGGCTAATAAAACATATCCTTATAACATAACAGTTTAGGAACTATGTACATAGTCATAAAATTTGAAATACAAAAACATTCGAATGAAATTAATTTTAATTATTTATTAAGTTAAAAAAATATTGAAATGTAGATATAAGTATACAATTTTTAGTTAAAATAATAGGTATAAATTGACTATATTCTTAAGAGTAAAAGTGGTTAATAATACGATACAATGAGCATAAAAGATATTAGACGAATGAGAATATAAGAAAATAAATTGATCTTCAATAATAAGACTATCAGTTATGAGAGATTCAATGGAATTTACTCTTTTGTTTTTGGAAAGTAATTATTAAAATCAACAGTATAGCATCATTATTGAACCATTTAATTTTTTTGTGAAATAAATACTAATACAAGTGGGAATAAGCTTTGGTTAGCAGACAAATTTTATTATATCTATATACACACTGTTTTTTGGTGACTATATATATAAATTTATTTATTGACGTTGTCCATGCAAGTTTATGTATACATAACAGTATAACAGTATATATAAATAGATGTACACATGTTTCAAAGTTGTCCGGTTCCCAATGCGAGGTGGGAGCTTTTGGAGAAGTTTCAGTCACTGATTTGGTGGCAGATGGGATGTCAGTTTGTGGAAGTGCCTTCAATTTTGCTCATGGATCGCATATTTTTTTCTTAAATATGTAGCACAACAAATATTCTGCTTGTTTTCTGGGAATTTATATTTATCATTCTTTTGAAATGGGTCGGATCGGTTTAGCCCAAGATTTCATTGGACTCTGTTGAATACACTGGCCCAACTAACCTCAGCCCATTAGTTAAAAAATAGTTACAACTAACTGTTAGTTTAGAAGTTAACTTTTCTGTTAAAGTTGTTAAGTAACAATGTCATAGCTCTTTGTATAATTACCCAAACATCACACTGTAAAATTATAATCTGAGTATCAATGAATTTTACATTTACAATTTCAATCTCTACTTTTAACATGGTATCGTGAGCCAAAGTCGATCCTCTTTCATCTCTGTTTTTTTTTCTTCTTCAATGGCAAATCTCAGTTTACTAACATTCAATACCCTAAACATCCGATTAGATAGATCTAATTATCACTTCTGGCGTTCACAAATTCTGGCCACAGCTACTGCTCATGGCTTTGAAGAGTTTTTGCTCGGTACAACTTCATCTCCTCCGAAGCAAATTGAAGATGAGTCTTCTGGTGAGATTGTTCAAAATCCAGAGTATGTGATCTGGCTACGAGGAGATAAGCTTTTGTTCAGTTGGATGCTAAATTCAATCTCTAAAACTATGTTTGGTTATGTTAGTAGATGTTCAACTTCTTGTGAAATTTGGAGTGTGCTAGAAAATTTGTTCAGAACTCAATATCAAGCTAGGGCTATGCATCTGAAATCTCTACTTCAGACATTGAAAAAGGAGGATATGTCCATTTCTGATTATATTCTTAAAATGCAATCTATAGCTGATGATCTGCAAGCTGCTGGAAAGTCTATTGATGATGATGATTAGATGATTTACATTTTACATGGATTGGGACCTGAGTATGAATCAGTTGTGGTAAATTTTGACCACAAAAAAGGATCTCACTCTCTCAGAGTTGTAGTACACATTACAGACACATGAAATGAGGTTACAACACATGAATTTTATTCTACCAGTTTCCACTAATACTCTTGCTCCTTCCTTGCATATGGCTGCGAGGAAACCTTTCACTGAGTTCAGGTCTCCTAGAGAAGGTTTTAATGGTAGATCTTGAGGTAGAGGCAGATTTTTTTGGGGCTCTAGAATTGTGTGTCAACTTTGTGGCAGAAACAATCACACTGCCTCCAAGTGTTACAAACGGTTTGATGTCAATTTTGCTGGTTTGGAACATGCTAACATTCATCCTGCTCCAAGTACTCCAAATTTTCATGAGGCTCATCTTGCTACTATGAATTGCACTACGCCACAACATGTTCAGTATCCGAATCCTAGTGGATCTTCTTCCTCATACAAACAACCTGAAGATATCTCCTCTGCTTCAGGTTATTACTCTGTCTCCCAGCCTCAGGCGCATTGTACTACTTCAAGCTCTTATCCTCCTTCTCCTCCTGCCTCGGATTGGTACATGGATAGTGGTGCCACATATCTTGTGACAACTAATTTGAGTAAGGATAAGCTTCTAATTGGCAATGGTTTTTCCCTCTCCATTAATCATATTGGATCCACTACTTTTCCCACTCTCACAACCTCCTCCCCTTATTTGTGAATCATGTTTTACATGTTCCTGATTTTACATAAAATCTCTTGAGCATTTCTAAATTCATCAAAGATAATCACGTGTTCATTGAATTTTATGATGTCTATTGCCTTGTTAAGGATCAGAGCACACACAAGGTGCTGCTGAAAGGATTCCTTAAGGATGGACTCTATCAATTGGACCTCTCCCACCTTCAGCATCACTCATCTTCAGCTCACCCTAGCTCCAGACCTTCTGCACCTTTCTCTTATCCCCAGTCATACACTACTTCAACCACTGTTACCTTTTTCATTCCTTGTAATTATAGTCAGGTGTCTCCCCTTGTTCTCTGGCACCACAGACTTGGACATGCTTGTCATAATACAGTGTCTTCTGTGTTGAGACAGTTAAAAATCTCTTGTAGTAAACAACATGCGTTTTTTTGTGATGCTTGTAAAATGGGGAAAATGCATCAAATGCACTATGGTTCTGTTAATCATTCCACTTCTGTCCCTTTTGAGATTGTGCATACAGATGTTTGGGGCCCAACCTCTTCCTTTTCTATGGATGGTTACAAATACTATGTCCATTTTGTTGATGACTTCACTCGATTCACATGGATTTATCCCTTGCGTAAAAAATGAAGCTCACTCAATATTTCTTGCCTTTAATGCTATGGTAGAGAGATAGTTTCACACTAAAATCAAAACACTACAATCGGATTGGGGTGGGGAATATAAGAGTCTAACACTTGTTCTTCAAAATCTTGGTATTCACTTCCGACACTCGTGTCCCTATACCCATCCTCAAAATGGTTTAGCCGAACGAAAGCATCAACACATTGTTGAGATTGGGCTTACTCTTCTTGCTCAAGCTTCCCTTTCTCTCAAATTTTGGTGGAATGCCTTCGAAACTGCAGTTTACATCATAAATTAGCTCCCCACACCCATACTTCACCACATATCTCCCCATCAGAAACTCTTTGGTACAATCCCTGATTATCACTTCTTAAAATCCTTTGGATGTGCATGCTTCCCTTTTACAAGACCATATAATCAGTCTAAATTACAATACAGATCAATTAAATGCATATTTCTGGGATATAGTTCTCATCACAAAGGTTATAAATGTCTTACCCCACATACAAAATTCTTGTGGCTCAAATCAATCATTGAATTCAATGAACAAGAGTTTTCTTTTCTGTCTATATTTTCATCTCCATCCACTAGATCTTCTCCCTCTTCGACCACAACTTCCTCACTTCCCATTTTGCCACTCCCACCTTCTGTCACTCCTTCTGTATATTCATCCTCTACTCAGTCGAATCCTTCCCCACCGCTCCCGCATCATCTCTTGTTTCGAGACTTCACTCCCAAATGATATTCTTGCTCCAAATGTCTCTCGACTTACCCCAGCCCATTCAGCCTCCAAACCATCACTCCATGATTACTAGAGCTAAGAGTGGAATTTACAAGCCTCAACTTTTTTCTGTTCAAACTTTCCCTTCCTTTGTTGAACCTGCCAATGCCACTGAAACACTATCCTTACCTCATTGGAAGCGAGCTATGGATGAAGAATATCTTGCTCTTATTAAGAATCACACATGGGAGTTAGTACCACCCTCTGCACACATTAATCCTATCAGTAATAAATGGATTTTTAAGGTAAAAAATAAGATCGATGGTTCTGTGGAAAGGTTGAAAGCTCGGTTAGTTGCCCGGGGGTTTGAACAAAATGTAGGTGTGGACTACTTTGATACGTTCAGTCCATTTGTTAAGCCACTTACTATCAGAAGTTTGTTCACCTTAGCAGTCACAAGGGGATGACACATTTATCAAGTTGATGTTAATAATGCATTCTTAAATGGTGATCTTAATGAACCTGTCTATATGGTGCAACTTCAGGGTTATGTTGATGCTAGCAAACCTACTCATGTGTGTAGATTAATTAAAGCTTTATACGGGCTTAAACAAGCCCCTAAAACTTGGTATGACAAACTTAAAGGTTTTTTGCTGTCTTTGGGGTTCAGAAATTCCAGTTCGGATTCTTCTTTGTTTTTCTGTCATATACATGGGAAGCTGATTTTGGTTCTAGTTTATGTTGACGATATACTCATCACGGGGATTGTCCGTCTTACATTGCTACCTTGATTACCAAGCTCAATCACACGTTTTCTCTCAAAGATTTAGGGGCTGTCCACTATTTTCTTGGTATTGAAGCTCTACGGTTTACAGATGGTATTCATTTAGTTCAAACAAAATACATGGAGGATTTGTTACAGAAAACTAGTATGAGTGCTTGTAAACCAGCTGAATCACCTATTTGTAGTAATACTAAACTCTTCCTCAAAGATAGTGCACCATTTAATCAACCATCCCTCTTTCGGAGCACATTGGGAGCTTTGTAGTATTTGACAATGGCACGGCCATATATTTCATTTGTAGTGAGCTTAGTTAATTTCTACACGAACCGACGGTTAATCATTGGAAGATTTGCAAACGATTTTACTATATCTTAAGGGCAATATTACTTCAGGGCTGTTCTTTCAACCTGTGCACCGACTCTCTTTAGAAGCCTTTGCAGACGCGGATTGGGCGAGTTGTGTGGATGACAGGAGGTCCACCAGTGGATATTGCGTGTTTCTAGGTCCAAACCTTCTTGCTTGGAGTTCCAAAAACAGAACGTAGTGGCACGGAGTAGTACGGAGAGTGAGTACAGAGCCCTTGCTCTTGCCACGGCTGAATTAACATGGATCACCACTTTGTTTGCTGAGTTAGGTGTTAAATTGATTCAACCTACTGTACTATGGACTGATAATATTGGGGATTTAACATTGGCTTCTAATCCAGTCTATCACGCACGCACCAAACACATCGAAATCGATGTCCATTTTATCCGGGATAAGGTTAAGCAACGGGAAGTTGAAGTCCGCCATGTGTCGTCCGAGGAACAAGTCGCTGATGTCCTTACGAAGCCCGTATCCATCAACCAGTTTCAGTTTCTTTGTCACAAATTGGGTCTTGCATCTCCCTGGTCCAGTTCGCATGGGAGCATGTTGAATACACCTACCCACTAACCTCGGCCCATTAGTTAAAAAGTTGTTACAACTAACTATTAGTTTAGAAGTTAGCTTTTACATAAAGTTGTTAAGTAACGATTACCGCACTCTTTGTATAAATACCCAAAAATCACAGTGTAAAATCATAATCTGAGTATCAATGAATTTTACATTTACAATTTCAATTTCTACTTCTAACAGGCTCTATTTTATGTGGTCCAGCCCAGCCCATCACGTGTAATTTGATCGGACTTGTCGGGCTTCGTATCGTTTGGACCAAGCCAAAGTAAAATTGGTCCTTTTCAAGCCTTTAAAAATGGAGCTCAACTCAGGCAATTTGCCAACTCTAGGTAGGAGGTACGCAAACTAGCATGTGTCCTTCATTAATTGGTCGCTTATAGGATATAGAATATCTTGTCTATCAGAGTTTATATATCACTTAATGAAAAAGATGAACTCCATTTCTGAGGGCCTCCTGTAACTGTAACCCGGCTCAGAAAGATTGATTGACCTAGCTTTAATTCAATAAATGTCTAATTAGAGAATGTCTTTTTCATTTAATGCTTGCACGGTCGATTATTGTAGTTTGACTCATAAAGATTGTTTGAGTTGGCTAAAAAAGTCGCCCTTTTGGGTCGATTTGGGATTCCTCTAAACTTGGTTTGCCTAACTCATTTGTCTCGAAGTAAGAGTCCGTTTTGAACTTATATCCAATTTAATTAACCGAAATGATGTGGCTCGGATGGGCCACATCACATATTTTAAATTTCATAAAAAAAATACAATAAGAAATCGATCACAAAATAAAAAATATTATAAAATTTGTAGGTAATACGGGTAAAACACAAATGTGAAAGAATAATTAGGGAAATAAAAATATGGGCCTATAAGACGGTATATCTATTATGTGGGGATCGTAAGTTAAATTGCAACACAACTAATGTTGTTAACAACTGCATTGGGTGACAATTTCTGACACGACACGAAAATACAACCCGAACCTAATACGGTATAAGCGGGTTAAGGTCGACCATTTATTATTCGGGTCATAATCATGTCAGACCCAATTGACCCAAATAATAAATGGGTCAGTTTCGGGTTGACCTGAAATGACCCACTAAACCCGTTTAACCCGTTTCAAGAAGAAAATTCAACATTATTTTTAATATTTTTAATATATATAAATAACCCAAAATTCTCATTTATCATAATAAATTCATGGTTTATTCAAGGTTGAATATACATGTCATTTCGGGTCGTGTTCGGGTTAACATGTATTAAACCTGTCGTGTTTGAGTTGACCCATCTGACTCGAATAATTAAACGGGTCGTGTTTGAGTAGGCCAAATTTGAATAATTATCATGTCTCAACACGACCCGCCAACCCGAACACGACCAACCATCACTAGTCAACACATTAGCTTACAAAGAAGAGTTCACGTGCCATCACTAGTCACACCCATCATTAGCTTACAAAGAATATAGTGAGTCTCACGAAATTAATCTATGAGATAGTCCATCTTTGTCATTTCTAAATCAATTTATATTTCCATCCCATTTTGACATCATGGCTGTACTATATATATGACCTTTTTATGCAATCATCAAAGAATCTTGGAAAGCATCTTCATTTCCAACGAAAGCCTTTGGAAATTTTGTGAAGTGGTTTACTACACTGTTTTAAATATTTTAAGATCCATCTCACCGATACCGTGGTCGGTCCGCATTAATCCAAAAACCGTTTTGCGGTTAAAACCGACAATACCGGTCAAATCGAACATACCGCCAAAAACCGGTTAAATACCGTTCATTTGTCATTTTAAATCAATTTATATTTCTTTTAATATAATCCATGTTTGACATCAAATGGCTGTACTATATATATATACAACTTTTCTTTTTATTTATGCAATCATCAAATAATCTTGAAAGCATCTTCATTTCCACACGAAAGCCTTTGGAAATTTTGTGAAGTGGTTTACTATATTAGGCTCTGGTTCCCTCCATCTTGTTCTAGTGCGACTTTATATATAGTGGAGAATCTTTTCAACCGTACATTTTAACCCTTTTTATGTAGTATTGGCGAGCTTGGGTGTCCTACATAATTAATCATATAAGATATTATTTTTCAATATTATATACTATACATTTATAAAAACTGATATAGAAAATTCTCATTATTAGCCTTTGTAAACTTGAGAAACACCCTACAAGATACTGAAATTTATAAGATATTTTTATATAACTATTTGCTAAATAGATAATCGATCATTATGTAACGGAGTCATATTACTGTATGAAACCAAATAAATATCATATGTATGAAATCAGGGGCGGAGCTAGACCTATAAATTTGGGGGCTAATTAATTTTGGGAGACTAATAATAAAAATTAATTATTTAACACTAAAAAATAATATTTTAAAATTAAATATACATAAAATAATTTAGTTTTTAAAAAACTTGGGGAGCCTAAAGCCCCCTCAGGACTTAGAAGGATACGCCCTGTATAAAATGATGTTATTATCGCACGCATGATAAATTTTAAGTGAGGAAGGGGAAAACCCACGACCAATTTATTAAAAAGAAAAAAAATGGGAATAAATGCTACAACATTTCACATGATATATTGAAACAATAGGGAATAGGGAGATCTTCCAAGATGATTCACTTATTATTATACGTGCTGTGTTTTGATTTAAATTTTGTTTGGATCAATAAAACACCATTGTTATATTTTTTGAGTTTGCATTCTATATGCATCTATGGAATGGGTACAACTCCTCTTTTCAACCATACTTTCAGAAGGTACCGGCCCTTATTAAAACATCTATAAGCCAATTTATATAAAGATAAGTAAATCATGCATATCTGCATTTCAAGAATTTATAGGACAAAATAGACATCTTTGTTGAGGCATTTGCTGTGTGGAGGGACTTGAAGCTACCAGATCGAGTGGCATGGGGTTGAGTAGAGCACTTGGCAGAAAAAAAACGTAATTAAGGCTGGGAATTTAGTACTTATATATCGGATGTTACACTTATTGATTTAGGAAGTATATCAGATGTATCAGATCATCTAGGGTCTCAGGGAGTGGGTGAGGTAATTTGTTCAAAGGAGCCTGAAACATAGCACACATTAGGCTAGTCAGGGTGCCTCCCAGCTAAGGTCCTCCAAAACTTAAGTTAGAATCAGGTAATTGAAGTACTAAAAATCTAAAGAGGGAGGTAATTTAAAATAATAACAAGTTACCTTTTACCTTAATTTCTGTATCATATTTATAGTGTTGTTCACCGTGAAATGTGGACCATCGTACACGTGGCGCTCCATCAATTAATGGTGGAGAGTTCGCGGGCTACCGGACCCTGGCCCTCGGGTCAGGTCGGGACCCATAGAAAAAAGCCACGCATTTTGGGGGCATTCTGGTAATTTCGACATATATATATATATATATATATATATATATATAAAGACTTGGATCTCATAAACCTATTGATCAAACTCGACTAGCTTAGTTAATTAGCACAACTAAGTCTAATTGTGACTTTAAATACCTAATTAATAAAAAGACTTGGATCCCATAAGAGGTCTCATCAATGTATAAAATTGGTATGTGGGATGTTTGTGTATAATTGGAAAAATAGTATGTGGCAGCAAAATCATCATCCAATTTGAATATAACCACAATCAACCAAACTTTATCTCCTTGTCATCTTTTTGCTAAGAATATCTCCACACACACAAGTAGCTTTCCCAACCTTCCCAATCAGCTTATAGCAGAATTTTTGCAATAATTCTTGTGATTGTATATATCATCAGCACATGATTCATCCAAGCATGCAAACAAAAGCTATAAAAGTACTTATTCTGCTTTCACAAATACAGCATTTGTGGTGATGTGTATTTTTTGGATTCCATCATCTCATGGTGACACTTTGTCAATTAAGGAAAGGGTATCTCTTCATAATTGCACTAGGGTTTTGTTTCCTTTTACACAATATATTTTGCTACATGTATGCTTTATTTTGTGATATTTCAATACACGTGACGTGACATTCACCTAGTATATGTATTATATTGAAAGAAAAAATGGAATAGAAAGTAGAACCGGACTGATTTCCTTCACATGATTGTACGTTGCCGTCTAATATATATGCTATTGGAAATATTATAGATATTTACGGGTGAATGAGAAAGTGTTGCCAAAAAGTGTGATTGTTCATTTGAAACTATTCGACTTGAAAAGGTTTAACCGAATAGTTGTGTTATTTCATTTCGAAATCAATGGACGTGTCTGTTCGGATTAATGGACATGTTCGTTCGAACAGTTGTGTTGTTTCACATGTGACTTTTGGTAATCTATATATATCCCAAAAATCTGCAGATTTTTCATAAGCATTTGGCATATATTCATAAGCATATTTTCTGTCCAAATTTTTTGATAAAAAAGAGAGAGTACAAAACATTCGAAGTTCGCCGTCTCTTGTTGTTTGGAGTGTACTACATCAAGAGGAGATAGTTGTATCTTGAGAGACATTTGCTATTGAACTGTGGGCACCGTAGCGGGGCAATTCGTCTTAAAGACATAGAGTCGAACTCTAGCCTCGGTCTAATTTTCTGCATTTTCTATAATTTCGTTTCGGGAATGCAAGTAAGTTTTCTAACTTAATTTCGGAATATAATATCGCACGTGATAAATCCCCAATAATTTTAAGACGAATTCTACCCGTTTCTTCGTGCATTTATATTTTGTACAAAACTTATTGTTTGACAGATTTTGGTATACAGTGGATTACGTTTCTGTTTTAGATTTATTTACATGCCAACTTGAATGTGCTATGTATTAGTTTACAGTTCCAGGCTTTTGGATTCATGAGTACACGATCTTTCATAATTGGTTCATGTGGGTCAATGCATGCTTAGTCTGTTTCCATTTGGAAATATGAAAAATGTATATTGACTTTCTTAAGTCCAAGTTGTTTCTTATGTATCAGACAATAATGTTATGCTTTCTGTATTAGTCTCAATGTTCAGAAATCTATGCATGAATATAGATTTGTAATCTTCAGTTCATTTCTTTTTGTACTTGGTATTTGGAGTTATTAATGCATAACAGAGCCTTGAAATTACTTGTCAGTAGATTTGTAATCTTCAGTTCATCTGACAGTTTGCATGTATTCTAAATCTGCCAAAGTGTAAATATTTGTTTTCGGTGCTTGAACACTAATGTGTTAAGAAATCTGAAACTTTAAGATTATGCATTTATTTTCGCATATCAGTACAGATTGTTTATTTAGTGAAGAAGAAAACATGTTATGAGTTTTAAAGCTTGGGATTGATAGTCATTCTTTGTTCATACAATGACGGGTTTCGAAGCATGAGTCTCAATTGATATTTTGATTTGAGATTTAAATTTTTCAAAAAAAAAAATAGAGGAATTGAACCAAATCGTCGCAACTCCTGTCTTTCACCGTGAATTTCGTCTGCCTAGGACTAATTTGGAAAGGAATGAAGGTGGCCTAGTGGGATGAGCGACGGATCTATGTGGCAACCCTACTGTATGGTCAGTATGGACGCTGGGCAGCGCCTTTGAGGCGGCGGTTTGAAATAAGATCGCGACGGGATTCGAACTTATCGTGGATGATTAAGGCTACCATCGTGGCGAGTGTCTGCCACTGATAGTTGCCGATGAAGTGCCCCGAGTGTTGGGCTAGACCGGCAACATGAATGGTGGTTGCCTGGTTGGTGTAGGCGATGAGAATTTGGGTCCAAAATGGAGAAAATGATGCTTATGCAGAGATATAACCCTTTGTGATGGAATGTTCATGATGAATGCTATGTTGATAAGTTCGGGACTATCCCATAACTTGTGGGGAGAAGCAATTCTCTCGGCCAATGTCATTCTTAATGAAATTCCAATAAAGAAAATGGATGAAACTCCATATGAATTGTGGAAAGGAAATAGCCTAGCTATAAACACTTGAAAGTGTGGGATTCCATGTTGGGATACTACGATAGCCAATCAGCTATAGGCAGGGCACAAAGTGCCAACTTGAGTGCAATGACATATTGGGTGTCATAACACAAAGCAAAATATGTCAATGAAGGCATGAGCAAATCTAAATGCCCTTGTGTGAGACATATGATCAAGCGTCCCCTTGTGAGGGAGCACATGGCAAGTTAACTCTACCTAAAATATGGTGAATGTATACAATTGAGTCCTTTTAGCCCCCCGGGAAAATTCTTTGGAATTTTGTATAGGCAATTGGACTGTTTGTCAGTTGACGATACAATTGTAGTTGAACTTTGTGAGAAATAACAATTGTTAGATTGATATTTCTCAAAGTTGACCTTGTTGCACAATGTGAAGGTGATGAGTTTTGCCTCAAATGTGGGGGTATTTGGTAAATATAAATTTACCTCAGTTTTGACAAAGATTGACTCCAATAACTGCAGAGTCAAAGAAATACAAGTTTCTTTAAAAGGTATCCTTGTATTTTTTTGAGATGTATCCTTAGAAAAGAGGATATGAGTCAATTGACATTGATTGATAGCTAAAAAAGGTCACTTGTGATTTCTCTTAAAGAGATGCATCTTTTAGTGTACTTTTAGTATTGCAAATCGACATTGAGGTTGTAGAAAAAGTCCTTAAAGGTTAAACCTTATCAAGGTAGGACCAAATGGATTGTTGTACCGAACTTGAAGGGAACATGAACAACTATTAAATCATTGTATAGATAATGACAAACGATAAAGTCAAACGAATCTCTTCCTAAAAAGAGATGGCATATTGACAATAGTCTATATGAGCTTGTGGTATTATAAAGCCACATTGATATCAAGGGCTTGAAAGTCCACCGGTGGTACTTATGTCGATTTGAAGTGGTTATACATGCTCGGGATTATATTCTCAAATATGTAAAGATATTGATCTCAATCTTACGCGCAAATTTGATTGAAGTGGGATCATTATAAAATCTAAGGAGAATCTCGTGGATCGGTTTACCAAAGGTTTACAAAGAGATCAAGTATACATTATCAAAGGAATGGGATCAAGCCTATTACGCATGAATCTTTGTAATGGTAACCCAACCATGGGACGAGATCCCAAGAACTTGGTTCAATGGGACAACTAAGTTATGAAGATTCGATTAAGCACTTAGGATAAAATTTCTACCCATTCCTATGATTAAAAGTGCTTTTTCATGGAAGGATGTAAGGTTAAGTTCAACTTTTAATGATTCCTATAGCTTGGTTAAACCAAGTGGGGTATGGCATCATACTCTTAATAGGAGGTCACCCATGTAAGTGTGAAGTAGGGCGCTTTTATGAGAATTTTGAGGCTTGAATTCTCTAAAACACTTATGAAACACAAGGTTGTTCAGGGCCAAAATGAACACAACCATGAGAATTGGAAATGTTAGGGAGGTTATTGTGTGGGTGTTGTTGTCTTGGTTTACACCAACGGCTAAACAGTTCAAGACATCATGTTCAGCGATTTAGCCAAGTAAATCCGATAGTACTCCACTAGGAAGGTTCAAAGCCGCTATCTCTCCCGATGCAATACCTTTCGGTTTGTACTCTCTTTTGTCTCTGCATTCACATGTGCATTTGCATTGATTCACGTAATTTCTCATTCATGTGGGGATTGTTGGAAATATTATAGATATTTACGGGTGAAAGAGAAATTGTTGCCAAAAGGTGTGACTGTTCATTTGAAACTATTCGAATTGAAAAGGTTTAACCGAATAGTTGTGTTATTTCGTTTCGAAACCAATGGACGTCTCTGTTCGGATTAATGGACATGTTCATTCGAGCAATTGTGTTGTTTCACTTGTGACTTTTGGTAATCTATATATATCCCAAAAATCTGCAGATTTTTCATAAGCATTTGGCATATATTCATAAGCATATTTTTTGTCAAAAATTTTTGATAAAAAAGAGAGAGTACAAAACATTCGAAGTTCGTCGTCTCTTGTTGTTTGGAGTGCTACTACAGCAAGAGGAGACCGTTGTATCTTGGGAGACGTTTGCTATTGAACCGTGGGCACCGTAGTGGGACAATTCGTCTTAAAGACATAGAGTCGAACTCTAGCCTCGGTCTAATTTTCTGCATTTTCTATAATTTCGTTTCGAGAATGCAAGTAAGTTTTCTGATTTAATTTCGAATATAATATCGCACGTGATAAATCCCCAACATATGCTACAAGTTGTATAGCGTGCGTTGTGTGTGTGCTTTATTCACTTCAAACAAATAATTTGGATGATGAATGCATGTCAAAGAAAAACCTGTCACATAGAATGAAAATCACAATGAAATTTTGAGTTGCTAAAAACATTCACTCCATGCCCTTTGTCACTACAAACATGAATCAACCATGCATGAATTTATATTAGTTGGAATTAATATATAGGGTTAGAACTGTTTTAAAACCTTGCTAATTCTACGTGATAATGCTGTTATTTAAGTTTTCTTTAGTAGGATAATCGAGGAATCTCAGCTTAGTATGTATCATTAAGAATTATTTTATTGATGATATAGGACAAATTAAGTGATTTAAAATCAATATTAATAACTCAAGAAAATGCATTATTTAAGAGTATGGATTTTCAATAACGAATATTTTGCTTGTCTATTACTATTAATTATTATTGTAGGAGGATTTTTTTCACATTTGAAGAAGGGATGAGTTGATGGACACGTTGAAAATTGGCTTGGACACTGCAGAAAAATATGGAATAATAATTTTTTAGTACAATTCACTATTAAGGTTGTATATATAAGACTTGAGATTCTCAACACCTTTTTTTTCTCTCTCCATATTTTCTATGGTCTTGTATCTCAAAGTTAACAGTAAATGGTGTATAGATAGATCCGAAATTTTATCGGAATAAATAATCATTCACTAGCCCAAAGGAATTGGTTTTACAGATGGGTCAGAAAAGCAAGCCCAATAATTTGGGCTTTATACGTTTAATACTTTATTAGATGGGTCAACCCAAAATATGTTCAAAACTGAACCCATTTAAATCCCAGCTTTTGCTCATATAAAGGAGTACCCTGGTGTTATGCAAACAAGTGAAACAACATATTAACTAAACTTCAGCTATGACTAAGTGTTTACAATGAACAAGTTTCAAGCCCATGAACAAGCGGAATCAGGAAAAATATATGGGTGGACCGATATGCAAAAATGGGACGGGTCAGATAAAAATCTAAAAAAAAAATAATGTAAATCTTAATAAAATATTTTTCTTATAATTTTCTTAGTACAATTTTTTTGTTTTTTATTTTTTATTTTTTAAAATTGGGGGGAAGGGATTCCAGGTTCCCTTCCCTCCCCATTGCTCTTGAATCATATTTTTAAAAGAAGACTCAGGCATAGACGGATCTACACTCCCTAGTGTGGGGGCACATGCCCCCATGGCCTTTTCTACTCTTTCTATTTACTCTTTGTTATTTAGTTTTGAACTTTATATTTAATTAGGTTATTAGAAAAAAAAATGTGCAATTTTAAAAACAATGTGTAGTTTTCTTATAGATTTTTCCCCTAATTATTTATCATTTATTTTTAAAAGCTATATATAGTAATTAGGCTATTAAAAAAAAGTATGCCATAACTAATTGTTTTTTATGTTTATAATTGTATTTATTTTGTGCCCCTTTTCTAAAAAAATTCCTGGATCCATCCCTAGACTCAGGAAATTAATCTTCGTTGTAGGAGATATTTTTTCTCTAGAGATTGTAAACATTTATTTTTATAGTCATAAATATAATTGCCTTTTTTTCACATTTTTTGCAGACGAGGAACCTGTGTGAACATAATTAAAGAACTACTTTGTTGTTGATTGTTTTACAGAACCCCCCCCCAAAAAAAAAAAGTAATGTTTGAATTTGTTATAATTTTAATATGATTAACCTTCACATCGTATCCATTGGACCCTTTCAATCTATGGCTGATATTAAATTAATTTTACTATATTTTTCCCATAAATATTATTCATTAAGGGTATAATAGTCAAAACCGAAAAAATGCTGATATTATTTATAGACTTACAATTTCGGATATGGAAAAGATTTGTGATTTCTCTCACCTCTAGCCATTCACGGAGTAATGATTTTTTGCTCCCTTAGTATTGGTTTTTTACAACGATAGTAATGATTTTCTTTTTAGTTATTCATTAAGGTAATAAAAGTCAAAACCAAAAAAATGCTGATTTTATTTATGGAAGATTATAATATTGGATATGGAAAAGATTTGTGATTTCTCTCACCTCTAGCCATTCACTAAATCCAAAACGATAAATTTTCAATCCTTACTTAGTATTGATTTTTGCAAAAATATTAGTAATACTTTTTCATTTCCTTACTATTGTTTTTTCGCTTCATCTATCTCATTTAATTTATTGCAACTTTATAATTCATTGCAACTTTATAAATTATTGCAACAAAGTAATGATTTATTGCTTCGTTAGTATTGGTTTTTCGCCATTGATAATTTTTAATTGCTAACTAATTTTATTCACCAATATTTTTAAGTTGCTACTTCAATTTTACAAAACTGCTTTTTAAGCATATTAATTTTGCTTTTTGGCTTATAATTGTAATGCCATTTTAATTTTATATTCTCATTCTTTTGTACATTATGCTTGCAAATTTATCCCTTAAATAAAATGACATACGACGCATAAAAAACAGAACTTAATAACTACTTATATTATGTACCATGAAGGCAAAATAAAGGTACTATAAAAGCATATATCTATTAATAAGGAAGAAATCTTCATATACTACTAAAGCAAGAAAAATGACCTATTGAAGCATAAAAATAGTACTACTGAAACAATAACTATTCTAAAAAAGCAAAACATATACTATGTACCATGAAAGCAAAAAATGTACTGTAAAAGCATACATTTATTAACAAGGAAGCAATCACAACTCCATATATTATTAAGGGCCAATATTTGTGTACAATAAAAACACCTTTCCCCCTCCCAACATCAATGTGATCCTCCCCTTGTATTCCTCACTACTCAATACAACATTCCTTTTCTGGCTACCTTTTGCCATTCCAATTAAAACTTTTAAAAACACCTGAAAAACTAGAAAAAAAAATTAAAATACACACAACGTCAAAATATATCATGAAAGCAAAAATCATGGCATAAATCCAATTTCTAAGAATGCAATCCAAATTTCATATAAGCAACTTCATATAAAATTGAGAAACCCAACATCAAATAATACACAATGAAAGCGATAAACATGTATTAAACCATTTTATATACATCAGACATCCAGATCATGCACAATTTTTCCATTATGATAGAATCCAAAATCTACTTTCAAATGTTTACAATGTGATAATGTAAATTATTCTGATTGTGGCAGTTTGCAAATATTATCAAAACACGATCAATTATGGAACCATTAAAAGCACGAAACATGAACAATTAAAAACAACTTTTATGTACAACAAGCAACAAAGATGAACTAAGGAAGCAACAAATTGTACTACTGAAGTAATAACTATTCCAAAAATTATCAAAACAAGTTATACACCAAAACAACACTAAACATTGTTTTGTCGTGGTTTTAATATTCTTGGATTCTCAGTTTTGCAATAGAAAATAATCACTAATTATTGAAGTAGAAAGAAAATACCCACAATTTCGGAAATTAAATCAAAATTCTAGAAACCCCTAGTAGCAAAAATGCAAAATCGATGCAAAACCTAAGTGTTCGAATACCCATCAAAAACTAGGTTAAAAATCAAAACAAATTAAAGCATAATACACCACATATCTCTGAAAAATAGGGTTAAAAAATAGAGTTAAAAATTGAAAAAAATTGAAGAAGCAAGACAACACATACCTATCCAAGTGAAATATGTCGGTTCCAATCGTCGGAAAGAAGAGTCTCAGACTTCGATTGGGATAGAAATGGGTGCAAAAAACCTCTGAAAATGGGAAAGAAACGGTGTCGAGATATCAGTTGGGAGAGAATCAGTCACTTTAGGAGAGATGGGAGAAACCTCAATTTGGGGAGATAAAATCCTTCACGATTAGGGGGGAAACGGGAGAAGAAAAACCTCTGAAAACCCTCTGAAAAATGAAAAAAAAGAGACAAAGTGAAAACTAAAAATTAGGGGACAAAAAATCTGGGTAAATCAATTGGAAGCCAAAAAAATAGGGATTGCCATTAAACATGGGTTACTAAATTACCAAATCAAACCTTTGACTTATCTAACTAATTATGATTTTACTTAATTACCCTTTAAACTAACAATTAAAATGTCTAAAAATAAAAAAACAACAGAATAAATCTTAACTACTCAAACAATAGATTAATAGTCCTGATCTGGACTCATTTGATTCAATTCCTATATATATGCTTGTTTATTAGCTCAGATATATATGTTTATTTATTTAATTATTTATTAAATTTCAGATTATTTAATATTAACTAAAAAAATAATCAAAACAACTAGTTATCATAGCAAGAGAATCAATTTTTTTGGATGAACATACTATATTTCAAGCGAGGTCTTAGAAACAACATGTAATTTGTTTCTAAGACGAGAGAAGAATATTGCAAACTCAACGATTTGGTGAAAATATAAGCAATTTGTTCCAAAGACGAGATATGTTGAACACTAAGGGCGCACTTAGATATACTTTTATTTTGAAAATTTCCATTTTACTAGAGAATAGTGGTAAAAAAAATTGTACAAGAAAAAAGATAAATTTTGAGAGTGTGATTGAATGTGAGATGAAAAAGTAATGATGAAAGTTGATTTTATTTAAATATAGTAAAATAATGATCGGATAACATTGGTAGTTGAAAATATGTGAGTGAGTGAATAGTGAAATTTATGGGAGAATGTGTTATAATGATTAGTTTTTTTGTGAAAAAATGTGTAGATGTGATTGATGATAGAAAAAATAAGAAAAAGTAAAAGTGAGAGAATAATATATTTTCTGAAAGGTTGTCTCCTGTCAGACGGTCTAACAGATCCAAATATTCGACCCGTCAGCCCACCAACAACCCGCACAAGTACCAATACCACATCAGCTGGCCGCTGCTAATACATTTTAGCAGAGTTGCTAATACATTTTAGGAGGACTACTAATACTTTTCGGAAGGAAAAGTAATATTATTAGGGGTGCTACCAAATACTTTTCAAGATGACTACTGATACTTTTGGGGAAAAGACTAATACTTTTATGGGGAACTACTAATACTTTTTATGAGGAAAACTATTACTTTTCAAAAGGAATTGATGAGAATCCAGTCACGAAGGATCCGGGCAACACCAAATGCAAGCTATCTCGAGTTCTTGAAGACTATGTAATTGAGTTCTTGAGTTCTTGTATTTGTTTGTCATAGATTAGATATTAATTTCCATTCTTTTGAGTCATTTTAGTGGCCAAGTTGATGTTATAGGCCAAGTATATTGAGTCTAGAGTCATGTTAGTTAATCATGGGTCGAAAGGAAGCATTGACGATCGAAGAACAAGAGATTGCGTTCAAAAACGTCAAGCGCATCAACAGTTTTCAGCACTGGCACAGTTTAGTATTTTGGCCATAACTTTCTCTGCAAAATTGATATTAAGATGATTCAAGATGTTATGGAAAGCTAAGAGAAAGGGCTACAGCATTCAAGAAGACGCCAGGGGCTAATTACATGAAGAACACGGCCTGGCCGTGCTTATTTGCACGGACGTGTTCGCTGAAGACGTGAAGAACACGGCCTGGCCGTGCTTGTTGCCGCGTTTTTTGAGTCTGTTCAGTTTTCTGTTTCCTTTTTGGTTTTGAGATGATTCCTAGTTGCTTTAGGGTTAGTTTTGAGTCGCCTATATAAGGCAAACACTTATTTACTTTTCATAACAACTTTGATATTGAGTATTGAACTGAGATTTTCTCTCCAACCCTTTGGGTTTTTCGAAGAGCTTCAAGATTTTTTCATAACAAACACTTTGTTTGTGGTGTCTACGCATACCGAGGTTCCTGCTTTTCTAAGCAATGGGTCGAGGTTTCCACCAAATTAACCAAACTAGTGATGATCTTGGGTTAACAACACATTGTAGTTGGGTCGTATGCACAGTTGTTGCTGCGGTTCACATCAGGAAAACTAAAATACATTTAATCAACAACATAATACTTTTAAGTAAGACTATTAAAACATTTTAGTAGGAATGATAATACTCCTGATGGAAAAAAATAAATATTTTTCAAGAGGATTATTGAAAAAACTGTTCAAGCAGATTTCTAATACACTTCATCGTTACTATTAATACTTTTTTGAGGGACTGTTAATACCTTTCGGGAGAAAAAATTAATTATATTCAGGAGAACTACTAAAATACTCTCCAGGGAACTACTAATACTTTTTTGAGGAACTACTAATATTTTTCGGATGCACTGTCCCAAAATATTACAAACATGCGACTAGTGCATGAAATTAAGAAAAAACCCGGGTCAGGTTGGATCCGTCTAACGGAAAAGACCCGTTAGATAGTATGACAGGAATTTTTGTGTTTTCTAATTTTTTTCATAAGCAATCGCATGTTTGGCCAAAAATATTTCTCCAGCGGAACGAAAATGGAATCCATTTCATATCCAATCGCCACCTAATGCTTTGAGCATCTGTTTTCTCTCTAATAAAATGTACAGTGGGTTTTTTAGCCATTCCCATCGAACCAAGATGTGTTTTAGCGATTTTTTTCAAACACATGTTTTTTAGCCATTTTGGGGTGTGAAAAACCCAATTTGCCCTTGAGTCAATTTAACTGCATAAAGTCACACATCCTTGTGACTTGACATCAAGTCATCAGAACTTGACATTTGTCAAAAGAATAACTTCGACATCGAGTCACAATAACTTGACATTCAGTTCTCTCACTTATTATAATCCAATTATTTTGTTTTTTTTTCTAAAAAAACTTCGAATTCACATAACTTTTTCGTTTTAAATCCGTTTTGCATGTATAATATATCAAATTAACCATCTTTTCGATATCTATAATTCAACACCCATACAGATTCGATTTTTTAAAAAAGCTTGAAGGAAATAGTAAGATGATACATATAGGGTTTATTCCATGCCACCAAAGTGGGTGGCCACCCACATATGTGTGTGTTTGATACAAGGGTCATACACCCAAGTGGGTAGCTGTTCGCCTTATTTTTAGCTTCATCGCAAGTGTACGGTGCAGTTTATAGAATAGGGTTAGCAAGGTCGAATCCACAGGGACTAATAAATTATTGTACTAAGTACTGGGATTGTAACAACCTTATTTTAATCCAGACAATCGAAATTGAGTGAATTGGTTTTGTAAAACTCAGAAAAAATTTATCCTAAAAAGACAAAGTAAAGCGCTGATTGAAAGATCAAATAGATGAATGGATTCCTGGGTTATGGTTTTAGTTAATATCCCTTTTTATTATCAGATTAATCACAACCAAAGTTATTATTATTCTTCCCTATAAGACAACCACAAAAGTATTTTACCCTCTCTCTCGAGATGCATGTAAAAACGTTGATTGAATATCTATGCTAGCATCTCTACTCAACATTAGATATTCAACTCCCAAAAGCATAAAAGATTATAAATCCTCACAAATATTCACAGACTTCTCAATCTTGCAAATATTCATGTCAAGTACTCACAGATCTAGTATTGAAACTCTTCTCTCGAATTATGAATCAATACATCAAAGCAAGTTAAACCAAATGCGTTTTGATAAAAAAAGAATTAAAACAAAGTACTCGAATAGGGTTGGAAAATAATAACTTCAATTGCAATTAATCATCCAATAAAAGTATCCATTAACCTAAACCCAAACCCGGGAATCACAAGATGTTTTACCAGACATAGAAAATAAATAATCCATAGACAAATTATTCAAGTTCATATCTAATTAATCAAAAGTAAATGATACGATGCAATGAGTAAACTCAGGGATGTTGATGATCTCTCGATCTATCTTCAATCCTCAAGCGTGTGGTTGCGACCCTGATCAATCTCTCCAATCCTTCGATAGAAGGTTGCTCTTTTCTCTGTGTTCTAGGGCAAAAGTCAGTGTCCCCTCGTTTGTGTTCGCCTCATCTCTATTTGTACTCCGTTTGGGTCAAAACCTAGTTGAGAATCTATCAAAATCTGTTTTCCCGCACAAACGCACGGGCCGTGCGCCTAGCACACGCCTAGCCCGTGCGCACATGCTGGAGCTGGTAGATGCTCGTTTATTTCTATTTCTCGCCCGGTTCGTCTGACTTATTCTCGATTCAACTCCAACATCATATGTTACTTCAAGTAGTGGCGGTCTATACCGCAATGCTCCGAATTGTCGTCAAAATGCATATCAATAAATTCCAACAAAACAAGCAAAACGTAATACATTTTCCACAAAACAGAAATAAAGCCCTTTTGACTCAAGTAATGCATGCATAACAACTAATTCTAATTACAATTAAGCCCAAAACCAGATGGAGACGATGGTGATATATCAGAAGGAAACTCTTGAAATCCTTCATGGTATTCAGAAACGAGTCAAGAACCTGGATGACATGAACCGAGTTCTTCCTAGGAGAAAAGAAACGTATTGATTTCGGGACAGTACCCTATTTACACCAAAAAGGGAAACCCACCGAAGTTATACGAAAAATGACAGATGATGAAAAGCTTATCGATATCATCAAAGGAAAATCCGTCACACATTAAAATTGATGGATATGAAAAAGATGAATCTTAAAGATCTACATGACCTTGCAGAATCTTTTGCAGGATTAGGAATTGTAGATTTAAAGATGAACGCGGGAGATGGATCAGATTTGGTTACCTATGACCCACTAGGTAGACCAATACCACCACCGCCGCCACCAGTAAATCCCAACATTGCAGAAGTGCGGGTTCAAATCATGGAACCCAGGACAAAAGAATGTATCACGCTGGAGATTTCACTACAGAGAATGAACCCACTATCAGGAACAGGAGCTCGACCACCTCTTGAGGGAACTCGACAACTTTCTAGAAGGCCAAATATTTATCAAACGCCTTATGGAAGATCACATCTCGACCCAATACATCCATATGGGTTGATGCTAAATCTGGATACCCCAGATTTTAAAAATCGAGAAGTTCGCATTGATGAATGGGCATCAACTATGAGGATTGCAGCAGGAACCCTTGATCTTACAAAAGATTCCTTCATTTTACTCCTTGAAATGAGTCTTGAGGGATCCGTAAAGATTGCATGGAATATGACCGAAGCAAGTATGAAAAGCGCGGTTACAGTAGGAGAATCACTGAAAGGAATTTTCGATGATATGGCAAAATTATTCAAAATACATTTTATCGGCACAGGTTACTTTGAGGGATTTAGAGGAAGAAAAAGAAAAAGATATAAAAAGCCCTCTATAGCCTCGAGTTACATGATATTTGTCATATTGACGAATATATCAAGTTGTTCACCGAGTATAGGTGGAAGTCCAAGATTGGAGACAAAGAAGCTTCACAGCTATTCTTTGCAAAAATTCCAAGTCCTTGGAGAGAAATGGTTATCAGGGAATACAAGGATGCAACGGATTTAGATACCGTAGCCAGAAGAATGTCTTTCTTAAAGGCCAAGTTATCCGAATGGTGCTACCAAACAGCACTATACCGAAATTACAAGAGATTACGAGGAATTAATAAATCAGTTCCTCTATGTTGCATAGATGATGATATCCCAACAGTGGTGGGAGGTCAACTAAGGCGGCACAAAAAGAAGAAGGAAAGAAGCCACCCATACCGTCGGAGAAGCAACAACAAAAGTTTCATGGAGACCTAGAAGGTTCTGGTCAAAGCAGAAAGCCCAAAGCTACAAATCAGGGCAAAGACCAAAGACCAAACGGAGGAGAGCCTCATCATCAGGTTCAAATCAAGCAAGTACTAGCAGAACCCCAGGAAGAAGAACTTCCAGGCGAGCTCATACTAGAGCTAATGAAAGTTTCAAGGATTGTAATTGCTAGACATGCGAGCAAGAAGGCATATCTCAACCGATTGTCCGACAACCGAGAAACGAGAGTCGAGACATACTCGAAGCTACACCAAAGATCGAAGAAGTTGTCTACTATCAAGATCTTATACATGTGTATCAATTTGAGGATATACCCTCAGATGAAAGCATCTATGAAGAAGAAATCTATTCTGATGATGGAAGTGACTCCAGCTCAGAATCAGAGTGAAGAAGAATTTCTTCAGCAAACGGTCAGGGAGGATATGTCGGGATTCCTCTCTCACACAACAGTTTCTCATAAAACTCTTATGAGAATTAAGAAGGAAGATCCAAAGCTTCAAATCTATGATGGATTTACAATCGGAGCGGTGGAAAAGGCTTTGGATAAGATTGGGATTCGTAAAAGAAAACACCAAATTATCCACAGGGTAACAACCAGAGAATTTGACATTCCGATGGAGTTTACTGGTAATCTGATCAAAATGCAGTTGGTCCCTTACATAGAAATCCAGGAGATCAAAAGCAGAGTTAAAAGAGAAGTTGCAAATACACTCTCATGGATTCATATTGGATCCATAAGAGTCATTATTAAAGCAACATTCAAAGAAGGGATAGATTCCCCACTCAATCTTGCTATCTTTGACAAGCGAATCTCAAACCTCAAGGATTCATGCCTTGAGCATTCTGAGAAATTTGTATGCAGGAAAATTGTCATTTAATGTCTATCCTAGAATTGCATACAATTTGGGAGATCGAGATTTCAACAGAGTCCTAACCCTTCATCAGGATTTCAAAAGAGATGATTTGATGAAAGAAGGAAATGCAGGACTTACTCAATCACATACAAGATATCATATGCTCTCTCGAATACACATCATTCAGAAGTATTCTTCAGAAAGGAATTTATTGAAGTCATAAGAATCTTCGAGGACTTTGCCAGGGTGGTTCTACCAGAAATCATTGAGTCTCCAACTATCAAGGAGATCGATATGAAAATACAAGATCAACCAAGATTCAACAAAAGTCGAAGTCCCAAAGTTGGCGAAGGATATCTTTCCAACAAAAAGAATGATAAGCAGTAGCCGTTGGGAAGAAAAAAGACCAAGTACAGTTCAACGCTTTCTAGATATTTTCAAAATAGCAGGAGAGCTAAAATGTCCAGAAGGATGGCAAGAAGTTGAAGTAATATTCGACATCACTCAAAAGGATGATATTTTTCCTTGTGATGTTCTAAATTATCTCCAACAACCAATAGTTGGAAGGTATCGAGGAAGCCTCAAGATAAGTGAAATTGAGCCGACTATCACCGAGTTGCGTGCAAAATCCCGAGCAATTAATACTAGGAATTGATTTTCTCGAGGATCATAAACCTTGGAAAAGATTACAAGATGGAATAGAGTTCACACTGGTTGATAAAAGATACGTAATCGATTGACCACTAGTCCATTCTCCATATACATTTCTATAGGAATGTTATATGCTAATACAAGGCCGAGTATTTCACCGCCTACATAAATTCAGTGCCGAAATATGTACTTTTGCCAAAGCGGATGTTTTTCCTAAAGAAATTGGAGAAGATTTACCACTATTGCGGAAGAGATTTCTCTAAAAGAATTCTTATTCTTAACCGAGAATTAAACATGCGTAAATAATGATCGGAGGTGCGGGCAAACCCGTGGTACAAAGTAAAAACACCACCAATCTATATCCATGATACAGAGAGCGGAGGTTTTGCTAGGAAACAACTTCCTACAAACATTTAAACAATTTACACAAGTAAATGAGACAAAAGACTTATTTTCACAACCCTATGTGATCATAAGATTATTGTCCAAAGATTGCGGGAAGCATTTTACGAAAGATGCCTATTAATTTTCGCAGAAAGCGTGGTGATGAAGCTAAACTCAAAATCCAAAATGGCGGATAGAAGGAAATTTGGTGAAGCATTATTATCATATAGACAATTCGGTTCAAATTACAAAGATAAAAAATATGGGATAATAACTTGTATTCATTCAAAATACAAGTAGAACAACGAGTGACTCCGGAAGCCATTACTGCACTATGGATAAGCCTAATCGAGAATCCACCGAGTGACATAACCATAGAGAACAAATATTACTCAAGGATATCAAGAAGAAGATCCAAAGGAATTACAATGAAGATCCTTTGGCTTGGTGGGATAAGAACGAGCTTAAAGCTTCCTTAAAGGTTAAACCCGGAAAGGAGTACGAGTTCATGAGATTTAAACCAATCCTTATGAATCAAGAAGATCGTGAGGATATGCAGAAGATACTTAAGGAACATATTGACCTTAAGTTAATTACACCAGAGTCTCTCCATACAATGACCAGATTCTTAGTCGAAACCATGGAGAAATTAAAAGAGGAAAGCCAAGACTTGTTATTAATTACAAGGGGATTAATAATATTTTGGAGTTCGAAGAATACTATATCCTGCCAAGCAGAACATCCGTTAATCGTATCAAAGGAGCTAAGATATTCTCTAAGTTTGATTGCAAGCCTGGATTTTACCAGATTAAGATGGAGGAAGAGAGTAAGAAGTTCACAGCTTTCTCTACACCACAAGGTCATTATATTTGGAACGTAATGCCGATGGGATTGGCGAACGCACCCCAGATATATCAAAGGAAGATGGATAATCTCTTCAAAGATTATTTCAATTTCATGTTCATGTACATCGATGATATTCTGATCGCATCAAAGAACATGAAGGAGCATCTCAAACATTTGGAGATATTTTCAGATGTTTGTCACAAAGAAGGATTAGTGCTTTCGGAGAAGAAGGCGGTAATCGCAAAAAGAAGATTGAATTCCTCGTAATTGAAATCGACAAATCTGGAATCATTCTACAAAGTCATATTGTGGAAAAGATACAAGGATTTCCAGATACATTGAAAGACAAGAAGCAGCTTCAGAGTTTTCTGGGAGTTGTTAATTTTGCTAGAATGTTCATTAACAATCTGGCATACTACAGGAAGGTGTTTAGCCCATTGCTTAAAAATGATGAAGTATTCAAATGGGAAGATGAACATCAAGAAGGAATTAAGCAACTTAAAGAAGTTAAAGCTTCTAAAGCTTGTGATTCCCCAAGACGAGGACGAACTGGTTCTTTATGGGGAACTACTGATACTTTTTATGAGGAAAACTATTACTTTTCAAAAGGAATTGATAAGAATCCAGTCACGAAGGATCGGGGCAACACCAAATGCAAGCTATCTCGAGTTCTCGAAGACCATGTAATTGAGTTCTTGAGTTCTTGTATTTGTTTGTCATAGATTAGGTATTAATTTCCATTGTTTTGAGTCATTTTAGTGGCCAAGTTGATGTTATAGGCCAAGTATATTGAGTCTAGAATCATGTTAGTTAATTATGGGTCGAAAGGAAGCATTGACGATCGAAGAACAAGAGATTGCGTTCAAAAACGTCAAGCGCATCAACAGTTTTCAGCACTGGCAGGGTTTAGTATTTTAGCCATAACTTTTTCTACAAAATTGATATTAAGATGATTCAAGATTATATGGAAAGCTAAGAGAGAGGGCTACAACCTTCAAGAAGCCGTCAGGGGCTCATTACATGAAGAACACGGCCTGGACGTGTTTATTTGCACGGACGTGTTCGCTGAAGACGTGAAGAACACGGCCTGGTCGTGCTTGTTGCCATGTTTTTTGAGTCTGTTCAGTTTTTTGTTTCCTTTTTGGTTTTGAGATGATTCCTAGTTGCTTTAGGGTTAGTTTTGAGTCGCCTATATAATGCAAACACTGATTTACTTTTCATAACAACTTTGATATTGAGTATTAAACTGAGATTTTCTCTCCAACCCTTTGGGTTTTTCGAAGAGCTTCAAGATTGTTCATCTTGTTGCGAATTCTGACTTATCAAACAAACTTCCGTATTTGTTTGTGGTGTCTACGCATACCGAGGTTCCCGCTTTTCTAAGCAACGGTCGAGGTTTCCACCAAATTAACCATTTTTTCAAACACATGTTTTTTAGCCATTTTGGGGTGTGAAAAACCCAATTTACCTCGAGTCAATTTAATCGCATAAAGTCACACATCCTTGTGACTTGACATCGAGTCATCAGTAACTTGACACTGTCAGATAAGAATCGACATCGAGTCACAAGAACTTGACATTCAGTTCTCTCCTTATTATAACCCAATTATTTTGTTTTTTTTCTAAAAAACTTTGAATTCACATAATTTTTTCGTTTTAAATCCGTTTTGCAAGTATAATATATCAAATTGACCATCTTTTCGATATCTATAATTCAACACCCATACATATTTGATTTTTTAAAAAAGCTTGAAAGAAATAGTAAGATGATACATATAGGGTTTATTCCATGCCACCAAAGTGGGTGGCCACCCACATAGGTGTGTGTTTGATACAAGGGTCATACACCCAATTGGGTAGCTGTTCGCCTTTTTTTTAGCTTCATCGCAAGTGTACGGTGCAGTTTATAGAATATGGTTAGCAAGGTCGAATCCACAGGGACTAATAAATTATTGTACTAAGTACTGGGATTGTAACAACCTTATTTTAATCCAAACGATCGAAATTGAGTGAATTGGTTTTGTAAAACTAAGACAAAAATTTATCCTAAAAAGACAAAGTAAACGCTAATTGAAAGATCAAGGAGATGAATGGATTCCTGGGTTATGGTTTCAGTTAATATCTCTTTTTATTGTCAGATTAATCACAACCAAAGTTATTATTATTCTTCCCTATAAGACAACCACAAAAGTATTTTACCCTCTCTCTCGAGATGCATGTAAAAACGTTGATTGAATATCTATGCTAGCATCTTTACTCAACATTAGATATCCAACTCTCAAAAGCATAAAAGATTATAAATCCTCACAAATATTAACAGACTTCTCAATCTTCCAAATATTCATGTCAAGTACTCACAAATCTAGTATTGAAACTCTTCTCTAGAATTATGAATCAATACATCAAAGCAAGTTAAACCAAACGCGTTTTGATAAAAAAATAATTAAAACAAAGTACTCGAATAGGGTTGGAAAATAATAACTTCAATTGCAATTAATCATCCAATAAAAGTATCCATTAACCTAAATCCAAACCCGGGAATCACAAGATGTTTAGCCAGACATAGAAAATAAATAATCCATAGACAAATTATTCAAGTTCATATCTAACTAATCAAAAGTAAATGATATGATGGAATGAGTAAACTCAGGGATGTTGATGATCTCTCGATCTATCTTCAATCCTCAAGCGTGTGGTTGCGACCCTGATCAATCTCTTCAATCCTTCGATAGAAGGTTGCTCTTTACTCTGTGTTCCAGGGAAAAAGTCAGTGTCCCCTCGCTTGTGGCCGTTTCGTCTCTATTTGTACTCCGTTTGGGTCAAAACCTAGTTGAGAATCTTTCAAAAATCTTTTTCCGCACAACGCACGGCCGGGCCTGCACACGCCTTTCCGTGCGCACTGCTGAGCCGATAGATGCTCGTTTATTTCTTTTCTCGCCTTGATTAAATTATTCTCGATTCAACTCCAACATCATATGTTACTTCAAGTAGTGGCGGTCCTATACCGCAATGCTCCGAATTATCGCAAAATGCTACAAATATCAATAAATTCCTACAAAACAAGCAAAACGTAATACCTTTTCCACAAAACAGAAATAAAGCCCTTTCACTCAAGTAATGCATGATAACAACTAATTATAATTACAATTAAGCCCAAAACCAGATGGAGACGATGGTGAAATATCAGAAGGAAACTCTTGAAATCCTTCATGGTATTCAGAAACGAGTCAAGAACCTGGAGGACAGACCGAGTTCTTCCGGAGAAAAGAAACGTATTGATTTAGACAAGACTTATTTAAACCAAAAAGGGAAACCCACCGAAGCTATATGAAAAATGACAGATGATGAAAAGCTTATCGCTATCATCAAAGGAAAATTCGTCACACATTAAAATTGATGGATATGAAAAAGATGGATCCTAAAGATCTACATGACCTTGCAGAATCTTTCGCAGGATTAGAAATTATAGATTTAAAGATGAACGCGGGAGATGGATCAGCTTTGGTTACCTATGACCCACTAGGTAGACCAATACCACCACCGCCGCCACCAGTAAATCCCAACATTGCAGAAGAATCCCAGGACAAAAGAATGCATCACGCTGGAGATTTCACTACAGAGAATGAACCACTATCAGGAACAGGAGCTCGACCACCTCTTGAGGGAACTCGACAACCTTCTAGAAGGCCAAATATTTATCAAACGCCTTATGGAAGATCACATCTCGACCCAATACATCCATATGGGTTGATGCTAAATCTGGACACCCCAGATTTTAAAAATCGAGAAGTTCTCATTGATGAATGGGCATCAACTATGAGGATTGCAGCAGAAACCCTTGATCTTATGAAAGATTCCTTCATTTTACTCCTTGAAATGAGTCTTGAGGGACCCGTAAGGATTGCATGGGATATGACCGAAGCAAGTATGAAAAGCGCGGTTACAACAGGAGAATCATTGAAAGGAATTTTCGATGATATGGCAAAATTATTCAAAATATATTTTATCGGCATAGGTTACTTTGAGGGATTTAGAAGAAGAAAAAAGAAAAAGATATAAACAAGCCCTCTATAGCCTCGAGTTACATGATATTTGTCATATTGGCGAATATATCAAGTTGTTCACTGAGTATAGGTGGAAGTCCAAGATTGGAGACAAAGAAGCTTCACAACTATTCTTTGCAAAAATTCCAAGTCCCTGGAGAGAAATGCTTATCAGAGAATACAAGGATGCAGCGGATTTATATACCGTAGCCAGAAGAATGTCTTTCTTAAAGGCCAAGTTATCTGAATGGTGCTACCAAACAGCACTATACCAAAATTACAAGAGATTACGAGGAATTAATAAATCAGTTCCTCTATGTTGCATAGATGATGATATCCCAACATTGGTGGGAGGTCAACTAAGGCGGCACAAAAAGAAGAAGGAAAGAAGCCATCCATACCATCGGGGAAGCAACAACAAAAGAAGTAGTTTCATGGAGACCTAGAAGGTTCTGGTCAAAGCAGAAAGCCCTCAGCTACAAATCAGGGCAAAGACCAGCACCAAACAGGAGTAGAGCCTCATCATCAGGTTCAAATAAAGCAAGTACCAGCAGAACCCCAGGAAGAAGAACTTTTAGGCGAGCTCATACCAGAGCTAATGAAAGTTTCAGGGAATATAATTGTTAGACATACGGAGCAAGAGGGCATATCTCAACTAATTGTCCAGACAACCAGAAACGAGGAGTCAGACAGTTCGAAGCTACACCAGAGATCGAAGAAGTTGTCTACTATCAAGATCTTATACATGTGTATCAATTTGAGGATATACCCTCAGATGAAAGCATCTATGAAGAAGAAATCTATTCTGACGATGGAAATGACTCCAGCTCAGAATCAGAGTGAAGAAGAATTTCTTCAGCAAACGGTCAGGGAGGATATGTCGGGATTCCTCTCTCACACTACAGTTTCTCATAAAACTCTTATGAGAATTATGAAGGAAGATCCAAAGCTTCAAATCTATGATGGATTTACAATCGGAGCGATGGAAAAGGCTTTGGATAAGATTGGGTTTCGTAAAAGAAAACACCAAATTATCCACAGGGTAACAACTCGGAGAATTTGCCATTCCGATGGAGTTTACTGGTAATCTGATCAAAATGCAGTTGGTCCCTTACAGAGAAATCCAGGAGATCAAAAGCAGAGTTAAAAGAGAAGTTGCAAATACACTCTCATGGATTCATATTGGAGCCATAAGAGTCATTATTAAAGCAACATTTAAAGAAGGGATAGATTCGCCATTCAATCTTGCTATCTTTGACAAGCGAATCTCAAACCTCAAGGATTCATGCCTTGGAGCAGTTACAGAAAATTTGTATGCAGGAAAATTGGCATTTAATGTCTATCCTAGAATTGCATACAATTTGGGAGATCGAGATTTCAACAGAGTCCTAACCCTTCATCAGGATTTCAAAAGAGATGATTTGATGAAAGAAGGGAACAAACCCTACTCAATCACATACAAGATATCATATGCTCTCTCGAATACACATCATTTAGAAGTATTCTTGAGAAAGGAATTTATTGAAGTCCCAAGAATCTTCGAGGACTTTGCCAGGGTGGTTCTACCAGAAATCATTGAGTCCAACTATCAAGGAGATCGATATGAAAATACAAGATCAACCAGTCTTCAACAAAAGTCGAAGTCTCAAAGTTGAGCCAAGAAGGATGTCTTTCCAACAAAACAGAATGATAAGTAGTAGCCGTTGGGAAGAAAAATACCAAGTACAGTTCAGTGCATTCCAGATATTTTCAAAACAGCAGGAGAGCTGAAATGTCCAGAAGGATGGCAAGAAGTTGAAGTAATATTCGACATCACTCAAAAGGATAATATTTTTCCTTGTGATGTTCTATATTATCTCCAACAACCAATAGTTAGAAGGTATCAAGGAAGCCTGAAGATAGGTGAAATTGAGCTGACTATCACTGGAGTTGCAGGCAAAATCCCAGAGCAATCAATACTAGGAATTGATTTTCTTGAGGATCATAAACCTTGGAAAAGATTACAAGATGGAATAGAGTTCACACTGGTTGATAAAAGATATAGAATCAGATGACCACTAGTCCATTCTCCATATACATTTCTATAGGAATGTTATATGCTAAATACAAGGCCGAGTATTTCACCGCCTACATCAATTCAGGTGCCGGAATATGTACTGCAAAGCCGAATGTTTTTCCTAAAGAAATTGGAGAAGATTTACCAGCTATTGCAGGAAGATATTTCTCTAAAAGAATTCTTATTCTTAACAGAGGAATTAAACAAGCAGAAATAATGATCGGAGGCGCGGGCTGTACCCCATGGTACAAAGTAAAAACACCACCAATCAATTTCCATGATACATGAGCGGATGTTTTGCTAGGAAACAAGTTCCTACAAACATTTAAGCAATTTACACAAGTAAATGAGACAAGAACACTTATTTTCACAACCCTATGTGATCATAAAATTATTGTTCAAAGATTGCGGGAAGCATTTTATAGAAAGATGCCTATTAATTTTTGCAGCAAGCGTTGTGAAGAAGCCAAACTCCGAAATCCAAAAATGGCGGATAGAAGGAAATTTGGTGAAGCATTATTATCATATACACAATTCGGTTCGAATTACAAAGATAAGAAAATATGGGATAATAACTTGTATTCATTCAGAATACAAGGAGAAGAACGAGTGATTCCAGAAGCCAGTGCAGAATTATGGATGAGCCTAATGGAGAATCCACCGAGTGACATAACCATAGAAGAACAAATATTACTCTAGGATATCAAGAAGTAGATCCAAAGGAATTACAATGAAGATCTTTTGGCTTGGTGGGATAAGAACGAGCTTAAAGCTTCCTTAAAGGTTAAACCCGGAAAGGAGTACGAGCTCGTGAGATTTAAACCAATCCTTATGAATCAAGAAGATCTTGAGGATATGCAGAAGATACTTAAGGAAAATATTGACCTTAAGTTAATTACACCAGAAGTCTCTCCATACAACAGTCCATGATTCTTAGTCAGAAACCATGGAGAAATTAAAAGAGGAAAGCCAAGACTTGTTATTAATTACAAGGGGATTAATAATATTTTGGAGTTCGAAGAATACTATATCCCAAGCAGAGAACATCTGTTTAACTGTATCAAAGGTGCTAAGATATTCTCTAAGTTTGATTGCAAGCCTGGATTTTACCAGATTAAGATGGAGGAAGAGAGTAAGAAGTTCACAGCTTTCTCTACACCACAAGGTCATTATATTTGGAACGTAATGCCGATGGGATTGGTGAACGCACCCCAGATATATCAAAGGAAGATGGATAATCTATTTAAAGATTATTTTAATTTCATGTTCATGTACATCGATGATATTCTGGTCGCATCAAAGAACATGAAGGAGCATCTCAAACATTTGGAGATATTTTCAGATGTTTTTCACAAAGAAAGATTAGTGCTTTCGGAGAAGAAGGCGGTAATCGCAAAAAGAAGATTGAATTCCTTGGAATTGAAATCGACGAATATGGAATCATTCTACAAAGTCATATTGTGGAAAAGATACAGGGATTTCCAGATACATTGAAAGACAAGAAGCAACTTCAGAGTTTTCTGGGAGTTGTTAATTTTGCTGGAATGTTCATTAACAATCTGGCATACTACAGGAAGTTGTTTAGCCCATTGCTTAAAAAAGATGCAGTATTCAAATGGGAAGATGAACATCAAGAAGGAATTAAGCAACTTAAAGAAGTTAAAGCTTCCAAAGCTTGAGATTCCCCAAGACGAGGACGAACTGGTGGGCAACCGTTCTTACTAAGGTCACACCAAATGAGGAAGTGCCATGCAGATACTGCAATTCACACCCAGTGAAGCAAACAAATGGCATATCAACGAGAAATAATTCTTTGCAGTCAGAAAGGCTTTTAAAAAATGACCTCTATTTTTACTGGCTAAAAAGTTTACTTTAAAAATTGATAATTCAAGTGTCAAGGCTTTTTTGAAAAACAAAATTGAATCAAAACCGAGAAAAGGCTCGATTACTTAGATGGCAAGTCAATGTCAAATTATGATTATGATATTGTCATTATAAAATCTCATGAAAATATTCTTGTAGATTTTTTGACACGAGATGGAAGGATGCGTTGTGACGAGGTCCTTAAATGAGTAAGACATCTCAAGGAAAACCTGGAGAGTCTAGAACGAGATTTTGGGACATTATGT
Organism: Rehmannia glutinosa; assembly: GCA_016081115.2. NCBI lineage: Eukaryota > Viridiplantae > Streptophyta > Magnoliopsida > Lamiales > Orobanchaceae > Rehmannia > Rehmannia glutinosa. Next base: position 161,129,867 of record CM071926.1, on the reverse strand, counting down.
CTCAATGCGAGTTTTTTTGGGTGACTTCAATAGGCTGACCAAAATCCATTTCTAGTCAAATATGAGCATGCCAGTTCGCTCAGGGACAATTGCTCTTAGCGCTGCAAGGGCCTCTCTTCCAGGCCGCATCTCCTACGGTGCAAAAAAGGGGCTAATAGAGAATGGGGCTCTAACTCGGAGGTTATGGATTCAAGTACCATAATCACAACTGTTGCAGGTGATGCATCCCGAGGTGTACAAATCGAAACGAATGTTGAAGCTCCGGTGTCACAACCCGAGTCTTCAAGTCAACCCAACACCTCTGGGGAAAAAGAGGGAGAGTTGAATCTTAGGGCATAGACCGGAAAATATAAGGTTCAAACTGACGAGATTAAGATTTCTCCTGTGCAGGTATATCAACGACAATGGAAAAAATTAGTTACAAGGAGAGGTATTAACCCAGAAAAAACTTTGGTTGATATCTCAGGCAAGTATCCCAGAGTTTGGATGAAACCAGGAAGTCATTCAAATGAAGTACATGAATGATATACGTTTGGAGCTCTAGCTTCCTTATACTGTATCACCAGGATTCCCAGAAATTTCGAAATTACCGAAATGGATTGGGGAAGCAGTTTATGAGACTTGGGTTAACAATCCACACTTGGCCAGAGGAGATATTTTGAAACTGTATTTTATCAGTGCAGCTCCTGAACCAGCAAAGAAAGACTTTAATGAAGCTTTTCATTTCATCAAGCTAAGAAGACCGGATGTAAATGCTTTCAAATACATTAAGGCAGCTTCACCGGAAGAATCACCATTGTTAGTAGGAGCATTTTCTGAGGATGAAACTTCTACCAGATGAGCATGGGGTCTTTGGGTTTGTCTAACAAAAATGGACAAAATCAAATATTCATTCAAGTTTTTCTAGAATTCAAAGAAATAGATCTTTTCTCTAATTTGATGACTGAATTTGATGAGACAAAAAAGGATCAACGATAAAAGCAAAATTTTTAAAATATTCCCGACAAACATCACAAAAGGAACCCGAGTTTGGGAAAGGATTTCGAGTCACACGGAAGAAAAAAAAACGTAGCTAGTGAAAATATTCCCCGCATGATATGACGAGTCACGCGTGAAGAAAAAAAAATGATGGTGAGGCAATAATGCGTGATATGACGTACGTCATAGATATCAACGAGATTTGAAGTCTGCCTTTGAAGTCTGGACTTACCCCTATAAAATGTAAGATTTGAAGGAAGCTGGGGACATCGAACATTTTCCTTAATTTTCTTATAATAAAGTATGAGAGAAAAATTTGTAATATTTTGAGTGTTTTAGTTTTCAAGTTTTTATGTGTTTTCAAGTGCAAGCCTCATACATGAGAGGCTAAACAAGTATTCTCCTCCCAAAAGGAGATTACTAATGTAATAAATATTTCTATAAGTTCTTAATAAAAAGGGGCTTTCTGCTTCAACATGTGTTCATAATGTTCTATTAATTCATCCCGTTTAAGAATTACTTATACGCCTGAAATAGAAAACGAACTAAGGCTGTGCTGAACAGTTGCTGAAAGAGTCGGATAACTTGCAGATCATCTTCCCTGAGGGTGAAGTTGAACAGTGAGGAGCTGTTTGTCAAACGATCTGGGGCCAATAATTTTTGACCGGTGGTGTTGCGAACCACTTAACCCGGGGCTGTTTTGGTCAAAGAATGTATGAAATTTTAAGGGATTTATTAATTTTACGGAAGCATGTTGGGCCTGATATGGTCGTAATGGACTATCTCCATTATTGTAGCATAAGTAAAGTTTGGGTACTGAAAGAGATTTATTATAAAACATTAGGTACTGAAATTGAACAAGTTGTTCTAAGGTTGAAACCTGCTATAATAGGTTAAACCGTTAGTAATAACCGAGAGTTAACGGAAAGGTACCAAAAGTGATTGATCTTATGAACATTAGGTACCAATTTTGATTAAGTTGAAAACATGGGTATTGAAAGGGAAATTGGAGGTATAGATTGGGTATCAAAATTGAAATTATATCAGATATTATTTAAGAAGGGAAGAATGAAAGAGTTCATGACATTGTACTCATTAATCCAAAAAAATATAAAAGCACTCTACATACTTTTATAGTGACCTCAAACTGCGTGCTTGTTTTTGGAAGACTTTGAGAACATAATTCATATAACACCCACAGTCGGTCCTAGGTTTCGAGGGGCCTGCAGCAAAAAAAGGCCCTTATGTTTATATTAAAAAAAATTAAAAATAACAAATCTGATTTAGCATATTAAATAAGATATGTATTAACAAATTATACTCAAACTTTAATATTTTGGTCTTATTAAAGTAAATTATGAATTCAATATAAAAGACAAAAAAAAAAAACTACTCGTAAATTAGCTATGAAAAATTGATTTTCGTGCATTTTTTAATTCTTCAATTCTGTTATTTAGTTTTGCAAAAATAAACAAATTTAGCAAATATGAAAGAGAAAATGATAGCTTAAAGATGTGGCTTTTTAAAGTCTATAATTCTTTGCAAAAAGAAAAAAAAACAAAGAAAAAAATTAGTTAAATAGAGAGGGATTTTCTGTAAAAAAAAAAAAAAAAAAAAATTAGTTAGAGGATAAAAAGGCAACAAAATCGGGTGTTTTCGCCCGTAATGGAATCGAAATCAAGATCACCACTAAGCATTAAGATATTCCCCCCAACCTCTCCACCAACTAAGGATTTTGTTACTAATTGCAACCTTTATTCTATATATCAAATCGTACATACATATAAAAATAGAAAAAATAAATTAAAAATTGGGGGTTTTGCCGGTGGGGGCCCTGTGCAGCGGCACCACTTGCACTGCCCCAGGGCCGGCCCTAATAACACCCTCCGTACGCAAATATGATAAAATGATTTTATTCATATCACTCTTTTCTTTTATAAGTTGGAGGGGAGATGATAAATCTTTAAAGAAACTGAAAGATACTGGATTCGAACCCCAGTCATATTTATATATAGCACTCTTTATTACAAACCGTAAATATTCAACAATGCAGGCAATTACATCAAACCCAAGAACTCGAGAAGACAAATTAATATATACATAGGCAAATAACAAATTACAAGGTAGCTTAAATCCCAATTGGGCATAATAAAATCATCAAATTACAATGGGATCCGCAAATAGTGCAACAATTTGTGGTGCTATATATTTTTCTGGATTTGGGTACCCATCCTCAGAATTCTTGTAAAAGAACTCAGCTGCTCGAACATAATTGAGAAGTTGGTCGAGCATGTCCTTAGTTATGGAAGTTGGCACGACCCATTCGGTGTTGAAATCCTTCCATCCATAGTCAGGTAGTTCGGCCAATTGAGACAGTGTTTCTTGTTTCGATACGCCATGATGTTTCATGTAGCAATCCACAACCGTCTGCATTTCTCCTCCCTTGTTCTCGCGCTTCAAATGCAAATTTAACAAGCTAGGATATAACATTTTAATTAAACCCAATTGAGGCAATTTTGCTAATCGCGTTATAAATATAAAATTATATTTATGGTTTGGTCACTAGCTTCACACCGTACCAATCAATCACAACAAAGTTTTCAAAAAAAAATGACTTCTAGGTTTGGATTCAGATTTTCCTAATCCATTTGATCGGCCTCTAGCTTCCACTTCATATTCTTTATCATCCGGATGCTTGAGATGTGTCGATGTATTAAACCAACTAATAACCCATGTTTATCTAAATGACACGTATTTTTTATTACTAGTTAAGCATAACTCGAAAAATCCTGGCCACCGGGCCAATGACAAATCGAGTTGGGTCGGATTAAATCAATTTTTCTTCATGCCGCAGAAAACATAGCCCAACCCAGACCAATCCATGTACACATTGTGTGCAAAATCTATCAGGATGGGCTAAAAGTCGAGCAAACCCGCCAATCAGGTCGGGCTTGGAAAAACTGGCCCAGTCCGGCCCATGGGCTGGACCGCATTTTGCCACCTCTATCGTTAACTGGAACGTAAAAAAAGAACAAGAAATATGGTCCCTTCAAGCCTTGATCAACTCTCCATTGCATTATTACAAAAATAGTAAAAGAAAATTCAGTTTCTCATCATTCCGGCCTCTTTTAAGGTCATCTCCAACCCAACTCTATATCCCACACCAAAACACCAAATATGTTAAAAACTCTCTCCAAGCCAACTCTAAGGTCATCTCCAACCCAACTTCAAATCCTACACTATCATACCAAATATGCAAAAACTCCCTCCAACATCAAATTTGGTTGAATAATTACACCAAATTTGGTGTAACACTATTCATTTACACCAAATTTGGTGTAATCCAAATATCTCCTATTTGCCCTCCAATTCTACCTACTTCAAATTTAAATTCCAATTGTATCCTCATTTTAAATATAATTAATTTATATAACTTGGTTTTAATAATTAATTAACATTTGATATAAATAATTATAAATAACAAATAATTATAATTAAATTAAAAGAGATACTAACATTAATTTTAATATTTATTTTTTTAATATAATTAATTAATGTAATATTAATTAAATATAAGTTTTTAGTTAATTACATTAACAATAGTAAACTATAATTAAATGAAATGGTTGTATAAATAAATAAATTTGGTTACTAGAAAATGAAAAAGAAAGAATAAAATATTCATTTTGTAAGATTTGGTGTAATGGGTTGGAGATGGTTTTCAAAAAATTTACAACAAAACACCAAATTTGTAATAGTTTTTAAATATAAATTTTTATTTAGTTGGTTGGAATAGTAATAAAATTACACAAATTTGGTGTAATACTATTCATTCAAATCAAATTTGGTTTAAAAATGATTTACACCAAATTTTAAAATATTCATTTAAGATTTAATGTAGTGAGTTGGAGATAGTTTTTGAAAAATTACACCAAAACACCAAATTTGGTGTCATGGGTTGGAGATGCTCTAAAACATGATATATAGTGAAAGACTACAAGCTTGTAGTTAAAGTGGTATCGCTAACCTTTTGTACGAGTATTGATCAAGGTTCGAACATTGAGTCTCTCAGTTTCTTTGTGATTTATCTCATTTACCTCCAATCAATCCTCCTAATTTACAAAAAAGTCATGTATGTAGTCAAAGTTAACCTATATATATATAATGATGATGATGATGAAGTAAAAAGGATTAAATAATAGTGCTTACTTCTTGGCTGCCCAAATCATCGAGGTGTCGACAGTTCTTAGCAGTGGCTATTACAATTTTAGGATTACTCATCAGCCAATCAATGGCTTCTTTGGTAATCATTCCATTGGTAATCATTCCATTGGTCATATACTCATCAAATGAAGGCATCTGCCTTTCCATAGTCCACTTTAGCTCTTGGAGGTAAGCCCTAACAAGTTGTTTCACCTGATCCATACATACATGTATATGGATACATACACACACATGTATTCGCGATGTCACAAATTGCTAAGTAAGGCAACAAAAGAAAAAAAAAGAGAACATTTGGAGAAGTTAACATAATGAGGAAAGATAATCATGATAGTTTTGTGTCCGACAAAATTATTTTTTTAATACTTTAAGTGGGCTAATTTGAAGATTTGGTCCACACTTTTTTCAAATTTGAGATTTGGTCTTTTAAGTGAGATTTTTTCCAGACATTTAGTCATGTGACTTGCTACAACAGGTAAGAGTTAGGGATGGTCATGGGTGCGGGTTAAAACCCACCCCACCGGACAAGTCGAGATCCGGTTAAACAGGTCCCGGGACCGGTCCCAGATGTAAACACAGAAGACCTGCCCGGGTCCGGGGCTGGTCTCGGGTCCAATATGACCCACCCAGACCCGCCCCACCACATTAATATTTATTATATTTTTAATATGTATTTAACTAGATATTTTCCATTATTTACTTTTAGATTTGTGTTATATTGATTTTAATTTACTACTATAACATCTTGTAATGTTGCAATTTATTTTTTTAAAAACAATCTTCTAATATTATACTTTGAATATTTATTTTGAGTATTATTTGAGTACTATTGCAAGATCCTAATAGTGTTTTTTTTAAGAATCCTAATAGTAGCTAAATATTTGTAAAATATAGTTATAATAAGTTTCATTATTACATTTATTTTTTTAGACCTATTGGCATTGGATTGCTTTTGAAAATTTGACCATAAATACAAAAAAATAAATTATCTCACTTATAAAAAAATATTGGCTGGACGGGACGGGTCCCGGGTCTTGATTTTTCTTGGCGGGGCGGGTCCCGAGTTTGGCCAAACCCACCCTGTTTCCATCCCTAGTAAAAGTTACTTGTTGGGATGACATGGAATTTAATTTAAGAAAAACTAATTTTCACACATTTTTTGTTGGCTGGGTATCATACGTGGCATTAAGTTGTAGGAGGTGAAATTGGAGGGAAATACAAGTATTTGAAAAATCATATTTAAATATATATATATATATATATAGAAATATATTCATTTATTATAAAAAAATTCTTTAAAATTTTCATAATTTTTTAATTTCTAAAAATGAAATTATTTAAATAAAATTAGGAACATTAATGTCAAAAGTTATATTTATAACCAAATGTAACTTAAATTATTTTCGAAAAGAACAAATTTAAAAACATTATATATCACAAGAACAAACTATTTATGAAAGACTATTTTTTTTTAAATACACAATATTATATTTAAAATTTAAAATTTAAAATCTTAAATAAAATAAAAATTATTGAGACAAATAAATAAAAAATTATGAAAAAGAATACAGTTTCTGGCAACTCCTCTACATATAATATCAAACATTAATTTTTCTAATTAGATGTACTTTTTAAACATAAAGAAGTAATTTAAACTAAAACTATGGTTTGTTATTGAAATTTAAATGTCTTTATCTAATTATAATATTTTATATTTAATTAACATTATTTTTTATTTCAACATTTTTCTAAATTATTTATGTTTTTAAGAATTAAGAAATAATTTTAAATATTTTACGTAAACATAAAATAATTAGAGGGAATAAAACTAGGGCACATAATATGTCACATGTGCCCTAAATGTTAATGTGACTTTCTATTTTCTCCCAAGGTCCATGTAAGCCGCCAATTCTGCTTCAAAATTAATATTTTTCAAATTAAATTCCATCTCAGCCCATTAGGTAATGTTTACGTGTTGTAGTAGGTTATAGGACAAAATGTCTTAAAAAAACTCATTTAAATGACTAATTCTCTAAATTAAAAAAATAAGGGCCAAATCTCCAAGTTGGTCCACTTTGGAGAAATAAAAAATAATTTTGCCCTTTTGTGTAAAAACCTTTATCAGTAAAATGGACATATATTGAGGAATCTCGTTTAACATATGTAAGAAATCTTAGGACTGAAATATAAGACGCAAAGTTGCATTTGATGTTTTGTCAAAAAACAAAACAAAAAAAGTTGTAGTTGATGTGGATTCTCATTTATCACTAAAAAACAATTTTGCCCTTTTGTGTAAAAACCTTTATCAGTAAAATGGACATATATTGAGGAATCTCGTTTAACACATGTAACAAATCTTAGGATGAAATATAAGACGCAAAGTTGCATTTGATGTTTTGTCAAAAACAAAACAAAAAAAGTTGTAGTTGATGTGGATTCTCATTTATCACTAAAAAACAATTTTGCCCTTTTGTGTAAAAAAAACCTTTATCAAGAAAATGGACATATATTGAGAAATCTCGTTTAACATATGTAAGAAATCTTAGGATTTGAAATATAAGACGCAAAGTTGCATTTGATGTTTTGTCAAAAACAAAACAAAAAAGTTGTAGTTGATGTGGATTCTCATTTATCACTAAAAAACAATTTTGCCCTTTTGTGTAAAAACCTTTATCAAAAAATGGACATATATTGAGGAATCTCGTTTAACATATGTAAGAAATCTTAGGACTTGAAATATAAGACGCAAAGTTGCATTTGATGTTTTGTCAAAAAACAAAAAAAAAAAAGTTGTAGTTGATGTGGATTCTCATTTATCACTAAAAATAATTTTGCCCTTTTGTGTAAAAACCTTTATCAAAAATGGACATATATTGAGGAATCTCGTTTAACATATGTAAGAAATCTTAGGACTCAAAATATAAGACGCAAAGTTGCATTTGATGTTTTGTCAAAAACAAAACAAAAAAAAAGTTGTAGTTGATGTGGATTCTCATTTATCACTAAAAAACAATTTTGCCCTTTTGTGTAAAAAAAAAAAAAAAAAACCTTTATCAATAAAATGGACATTTATTGAGGAATCTCGTTTAACATATGTAAGAAATCTTAGGATCGAAATATAAGACGCAAAGTTGCATTTGATGTTTTGTCAAAAAACAAAACAAAAAAGTTGTAGTTGATGTGGATTCTCATTTATCACTAAAAACAATTTTGCCCTTTTGTGTAAAAACCTTTATCAAGAAAATGGACATATATTGAGGAATCTCGTTTAACATATGTAACAAATCTTAGGATTTGAAATATAAGACGCAAAGTTGCATTTGATGTTTTGTCAAAAACAAAACAAAAAAGTTGTAGTTGATGTAGATTCTCATTTATCACTAAAAATAATTTTGCCCTTTTGTGTAAAAACCTTTATCAGTAAAATGGACATATATTGAGGAATCTCGTTTAACATATGTAAGAAATCTTAGGACTGAAATATAAGACGCAAAGTTGCATTTGATGTTTTGTCAAAAACAAAACAAAAAAAGTTGCATTTGATGATTGTTATATTTATCACCAAAAAACATTTTGCAAAAACAAATTACAAAATGGTATATTAAATCCCAATTGGGCATAATAAAATCATCAAATTACAATGGGATCCGCAAATAGTGCAACAATTTGTGGTGCTATATATTTTTCTGGATTTGATCCTCAGTTCTTGTAAAAAACTCAGCTGCTCGAACAAAAAAAAGTTGGTTGATGCATTCTCATTTATCACTAAAAACAATTTTGCCCATTTTGTAAAAAACCTTCCATCCATATATTGAGGAATCTCGTTTAACATATGAAGAAATCTTAGTGTTTCTTGTTTCGATATAAGCCATGATGTTTCATGTTTTGTCAAAAAACAAAACAAAAAAGTTGTATTTTTCTCCCTTGTTCTCACTAAAAAAAAATTTAAAAAACTAGGAAATGGAACATTTTAATTAAACCCAATATGTAAGCAATTTTGTTAATCGCGTTATAAATATAAAATTATATTTATGGTTTGGTCAAAAAACAAAACAAAAAAAGTTCACATGTGGATTCTCATCAATCACAAAAAAAGTTTTCAAAAAAATGACTTCTAGGTTTGGACATATTTTCTCTAATCCATTTGAAATCTTAGGCCTCTAAATATAAGACCACTTCATTTGATGTTTTGTATCAAAACAAAACAAAAAAAAAGCTTGAGATGATGTGGATTCTCATTAAACCAAAAAATAACCCATTTTTAAAAACCTCTAAATGACAAAATGGACATTTTTTTATTTAACTATGTTAAAATCTTAACTCGAAAAATAAGGCCATCGGGCCATGACAAAAACAAAACAAAAAAGTTGTAGTTGATGTGGATTAAATCATTTTCACTAAAAAACAATTTTGCCCTTTTGTGTAAAAACATTTATCCCAAAATGGACAATCCATGTACAATTGTTTAAAATCTATCGAGATGGGCTAAATATAAGAGCAAACCCGCCCATTTGATGTTTTGGAAAAAAACAAAACAAAAAAGTTGTAGTTGATGGGCTCATTTATCACTAAAAAAATTTTGCCCTTTTGCCACCTGGACATATATTAAGGAACGTTTAAAATATGAACAAGAAATCTTAGGTCCCTATAAGACTTGATCAACTCTCCATTTGATTATTACAAAAATAAAAAAAAAAGAAAAGTTGATGTGGATTCTCATTTATCACTAAAAAACAATTTTGCTTTTTGGTAAAAACCTTTATCAACCCAAAATGGACATATATCCCAGGAAAACACCAACATATGTTAAAAATCTTCTCCAACCCAATATAAACATTACACCAAATTTGATGTGTAAAACTACAAAACAAAAAATTTGGTTTAATAGATGTATTCATTTATCACTAAAAAACAATTTTCCAAATTTTCCTTTTGCTCTCCAAAATCTACCACTTCAAACTTTTAATTTCGATTGTATCCTATATTGATATATACAATTCATTTGTAACATGGTTTTAGTTATTTAAATTTTGTATATACTTATTATTTTGGATGAACAATTATAATAACTAACAATAGTTAATATTTACTAATAAATTATTATAAACTAAATTTAAAATTTTCTATAAACTCAATAATTAATAAATAAAAACAATTTAATTAAAAAAGCATCAAAAACCTCTATCATAAAATGGACAAAACACTAACATCATAATTAAATGTAAAAAATCAAAATAAAATAAATTTAGTATTTTTATTTGATGTTTTAGTTGTAAATTTAAAACAAAAAATTATTTAATGTAATATTATTTAAATAAAAAACAATTTTGCCCTTAGTTGCATTAATAGTAATAAAATATAAGCAAAATAAATAATTGCATAAACAAATAAATTTGTTATTCCAAAATGAAATCTTAGACTAAATATAAGACTTGTTTGATGTTTTGTCAAAAACAAAACAAAAAAAATTGTAGTTGATGTGGATTCTCATTTATCACTAAAAAACAATTTTGCCCTTTTGTGTAAAAACCTTTATCGCGAAATGGACATATATTGAGGAATCTCGTTTAACATATGTAAGAAATCTTAGACGGTTTCTTTGTGATTTATCTCATTTATCCAATCAATCCTCCGAATTTACACAAAAGTCATGTATGTAGTCAAAGTTCACCTATATATATATATAATGATGATGATGATGAAGTAAAAAACATTAAATAATAGTGCTTACTTCTTTTATGCCCAAATCATCGAGGTGTCGACAGTTCTTAGCAGTGGCTATTACAATTTTAGGATTACTCATCAAGCCAATCAATGGCTCAAAACAAAAAAGTTGGTAATCATTCCATTTAATCATTCCATTGGTCATATACTCATCAAATGAAGGCATCTGCCTTCCCATAGTCCAAATTTAGCTCTTGGATATAAGCCCTAACAAGTTGTTTTTGATCCATACATACATGTAATGGATACATACACACATGTATTCGCGATGTCACAAATTGCTAAGTAAGGCAAAAAAAGAAAAAAAAAAAATGAGACATTTGGAGAAGTTAACATAATGAGAAAGATAATCATGATAGTTTTGTGTCCGACAAAATTATCTTTTTCAATACAAAACTAAAAAGTTTGAAGATTTGGTCCTCATTTTTCAAATTTGAGATTTGGTCTTTTAAAAACCTTTATCATAAAATGAGATTTTTGAGGAATCTCCGGACATTTATGTAAGAAATCTTGCTACAAATATAAGAGTTAGGGATGGTCATTTGATGTTTTAAAAAAAAACAAAACAAAAAAAGTTGTAGTTGATGGATTCTCATTTATCACTAAAAAACAATTTTGCCCTTTTGTGGCTAAAAACCTTTATCCAATATGACCCAATGGACATATATTGAGGAATCTCGTTTAACATATGTAAGATTAATATTTATTATATTTTTAATATGTATTTAACTAGATATTTTCCATTATTTACTTTTAGATTTGTGTTATATTAGATTTTAATTTACTACTATAACATCTTGTAATATTGCAATTTATTTTTTTAAAAACAATCTTCTAATATTATACTTTGAATATTTATTTTGAGTATTATTTGAGTACTATTGCAAGATCCTAATAGTGTTTTTTTAAGAAATCTAATAGTAGCTAAATATTTGTAAAATATAGTTATAATAAGTTTCATTATTACATTTATTTTTAGACCTATTGGCATTGGATTGCTTTTGAAAATTTGACCATAAATACAAAAAAATAAATTATCTCACTTATAAAAAACATATTTGAGGAATCTCGTTTAACATATGTAAGAAATCTTAGATCAAATATAAGACGGTTGCTTTGATTTTTTTGGCGGGGCAAAAACAAAACAAAAAAGTCCCGTAGTTGATGTGGATTCTCAATCACTAAAAACAATTTTGCCCATCCCTATTAAAAAATTACTTGTTGGGATGACATGGAATTTAATTTAAGAAAAAAGACTAATTTTTGACACATTTTTGTCAAAAACAAAACAAAAAAGTTGTAGTGATCATTCTCATTTATCATTAAAAAACAATTTTGTAGGAGGTGAAAAAAACCTTGGAGGAAATGGACAAGTATTTGAAAAATCATATTTAAATATATATATATATATAGAAATATATTCATTTATTATAAAAAAATTCTTTAAAATTTTCATTTGATTTTTTAATTTCAAAAAAAAAATTATTTAAAAAAATGTGGAACATTAATGTCAAAAAACATATTTATAACCAAATGTAACTTAAATTATTTTCGAAAAATGAACAAATTAAAAAACATTATATATCACAAGAACAAATTATTTATGAAAGACTATTTTTTTTGTCAAATACACAATATTATATTTAAAATTTAAAATTTAAAATCTTAAATAAAATAAAAATTTTGCCCTTTTGTGTAAAAAAAAAACCTTTAAATAAATAAAAAAAAATATGAAAAAGAATATAAGTTTAAAAGGCATTTGATCCTCTACATATAATATCAAACATTAATTTTTCTAATTAGATGTACTTTTTAAACATAAAGAAGTAATTTAACTAAAACTATGGTTTGTTATTGAAATTTAAATGTCTTTATCTAATTATAATATTTTATATTTAATTAACATTATTTTTATTTCAACATTTTTCTAAATTATTTATGTTTTTAAGAATTAAGAAAATTTTAAATATTTTATGTAAACGTAAAATAATTAGATGGGAATAAAACTAAAAACACAACAATATGTCACATGTGCCCTAAATGTTAATGTGACTTTCTATTTTCTCCAAAGGTCCATGTAAAAAATTTGCTTCAAAATTAATATTTTTCAAATTAAATTCCATATCAGCCCATTAGGTAATGTTTATCGTGTTGTAGTAGGTTATAGGACAAAATGTCTTAAAAAACTCATTTAAATGACTAATTCTCTAAATTAAAAAAATAAGGGCCAAATCTCCAAGTTGGTCCACTTTGGATCACTAAAAATAATTTTGCCCTTTTGTGTAAAAACCTTTATGAGTAAAATGGACATATATTGAGGAATCTCGTTTAACATATGTAAGAAATCTTATCAAATATAAGACGCAAAGTTGCATTTGATGTTTTGTCAAAAAACAAAACAAAAAAAGTTGTAGTTGATATGGTATTTATAAAATTTTGCCCTTTAGTGCCAAATAGATAAAAGTTTGCCCTTGGACATATATTTTCTCTGAAATAAGGAAATCTGCAAATGATTTGTTTTGTTTTGCTGCAAAAACAAAACAAAATCTTCATATATGTGGATTCTCATTTATCAAATTGATAAACAATTTTCATTTAATCTGAAGTTGATCAATTTCATCCATATCCCAAAGAAAAATTAATAAAATCGTCTTATAAATAGCTTTTATTAAAATCTATTGTCAAAAAAAACAATTTTGTTATCGGTATACCATGCGCAAATATTTTTGAATTTAGATGTATATATATTTGAAAAAAACAAAACAAAAAAATTGATATTGATTCTATCGGTAACAAATATATAAAATATTATATTGATGAGGTTGAAATGCAAAAAAGACAAAATAAAAAGAAAATGCAAAAGAAGAAAAATCTTCAACTCATTTTTATCGCCATATATGCAATGTTTTTAAATATGTAAGAAATCAAACCAAATTAATAATTGGATCATTTGAGTTTTGTTAAAAAAAAATTTGTAATAAATTATAGGCACTAAGCCTATCATCTAAAAACCCACAAAGAACGGTTAGAAATTGTTCACAAAAAACCCACTTAACACAAATACTAATATGTGTTTGGATATTTAAATATTTTAGTGATTATATTAGGTAAAAATTTGCCTATAAACAAAACTTGTATTGATGTGGTTCAAGCAATTCATCCCATCGAAAAACAAGTTCTTGTATTTCAATTGAAGCATTACAAAATTCACAAAAGATTGAGGCAATTCGATGTGAGATTGTAAAAATATTGAAGAGTTTTTCTTTCAAAAAAACAAAAAAAAGTGTTCATAAAATTGTTCTAGTAATTCAAATAATTTTAGCCTCCGTGTAAAAAATATTTGTGTAAAAACAACTTTTTTTTTTTACTCTCTCACATTTAACATTTTAAGAAATCTTACCCAACAATTGTGGTAAATATAAGCTACCTTTTGCATTTGATGTTTTTGTCAAAAACAAAACAAAAAAAGTTGTAGTGAACTTGTATTCACATATTCACTAAAAAAATTTTCCTATCTTTGTTGGTCAAAAACGAACTATGGAGCGTTCTAATGGACATTGTTCGAGGAATCCCATGAACTTATATTGTTGAAATCTTAGTAAATATAAGACGAAGAAGCCGCATTTGATGTTTTGTCAAAAAAAAAACAAAAAACAAGACCAAAGATGTGGATTCTCATTTATCACTAAAAAAGTCAATTTTTCTTCCTTTTGTGTAAAAACCTTTATCAAAAATGGACAAATATCAAAAATCTCGTTTAACATGGAAAATTTTGAAAAAATAATTTGGAGGCTATGAAAAAAAAAACAAAAAAGTTGTGATCTCTATTAAATTGCAAAATTTATGGCGAGGTTTTTGATAATTTGTCAAATGAAGGACAATTAAAATGTCCAAGAATTTTTTTTGATGTTTTGTCAAAAAAGTCAAAACAAAAAAAGGATACAATGATATCATTGAAGATAAAAAATCAATTTTGTACTTTTGTGTAAAAACCTTTATCAAGTTCGATGGACATATTGTTGAGGAATCTCGTTTAACATATGAAGAAATCTTAAGATTTATCCATAAGACTATCTTTGATGTTTTGTCAAAAAACAAAACAAAAAAAGAATGAGTTGATGTGATTCTCAAATCAAAAAACAATTTTGCCTTTTGTAAAAACAAACATTTCAAAAAAATGAAAATAAAAAAGATGGCGAGTAAGAAATCTTAGGCAAAATAAGACTCTCGCATTTGATGTTTTGTCAAAAACAAAACAAAAAAAGTTGTAGTTGATGTGGATTCTCATTTATCACTAAAAAACAATTTTGCGACGCGACAACGATCAATCACTTAAATAAAAATATACAATATTGAAATCTCGTTTAACATATGATACAAAACTCTTAGTGAAATAAGAGAGCTGATGTTTTGGAATAAAATAAACAAAACAAAATACATCTCAAGGTCCGATAATATCCATTTATCCAAAAAAATATCCTTTTGTGTAAAAACTTACGGTCAAAATGGACATATATTGAAATCTCGGAGTTCAACAATAACAAATCTTAGCAAAAGAAAATAAGTCGCAAAGTTGCATTTGATGTTTATCAAAAACAAAACAAAAAAGGGATTGTCAGTTGATGTGGTTCTCATTTATCACTAAAAACAATTTTGCCTTTTCTAAAAACCTTAGAAAAATGGACATATATTGAGGAATCTCGTTTAACATGATTGTAAGAAATCTTGGCGATATGTAATATAAGTTAATGTTGCATTTGATGTTGTCAAAAAACAAAACAAAAAAGTTGTAGATGATGTGATTTCATTTATCACTAAAAAACAATTTTGCCCTTTTGTGTATAAATATATTTAAAATATATTTATCTCGTTTAACATATGTAAGAAATCTTAGTCAATGCGAAATATAAGTAGCAAAGGAGGCATTTGATGTTTTGTCAAAAACAAAACAAAAAAGTTGTAGTTGATGTGGATTCTCATTTATCACTAAAAACAATTTTGCCCTTTTGTGCCAAAAACCTTTATCCGATTAACTGGACATATATTGTGGAATCTCGTTTTCATATGTAAGAAATCTTCCTTGTAATATAAGATGGTCCAAACTTGCATTTGATGTTTTGTCAAAAACAAAAAAAAAAAGTTGAGCTGATGTGGATTCTCATTTATCACTAAAAAACAATTTTGCCCTTTTGTGTAAAAACTTTATCGACCATATATTGAGGAATCGTTCCATTAAGAAATCTTAGGAGCTCAAATATAAGACCAAGTTGCATTTGATGTTTTGTCAAAAAACAAAAAAAAAAGTTGTAGTTGATGTGGATTCTCATTTATCACTAAAAACAATTTTGCCCTTTTGTGTAAAAAAAAAAAACCTTTTGATTCAAGAAATGGACATTTTATTAAAGTTTTTCGTTTAAAATATGTAAGAAATCTTAGATCAAATATAAGCGTAAAGCATTTGTTATTTGGATGAAGATGATTAAAAAAAAGTTGTAGGATAAGGATTCTCATTTATCACTAAAAAACAATTTTGCCTTGAAAAAACCTTTATTAGGTGGAACATAAGTTGAGTTATAGATTAAAATATGTAAGAAATCTTAGCCCGAAATATAAGATCGCAAAGATGTCATTTGATGTTTTGTCAAAAAACAAAATTTGAAAAAAAAATTTTTAATCAATTTAACTAAAAAACAATTTTGCTTTTTTTAAAATAAAAATAATTCAAGTTAATGGACCTTGTAAAAAGAAAATTTTCAATTAGCCCGTTTTGTAAAAAATTCTTTTGGGGTTAAAAATTGAATAAATAAATGTTGTGACCTTGAAATATTATGAGGTCAGCTCCTAAATTCTCTAAATTATTCAGAGATTTAGGTTTCTAAAGTTTTTTGAGGTCAGTTTTTAAAAAATCTCACATTGGCCCCAAATTTGTTAAAATTGCCATTTCGGACTCTAAGTTTAAAATAATTGGAACTCACAAATCGGAAGGAATTTTAATGTGATTCTTAGTTGTAAAATAAGCCACTAAGGTCATTTGAATATTGGAACAAAAAAACAAAAAAAAGTAAGTATAGGTCCATTTATCACTTTTGAAAATCAATTTTTGTCCCATTTTGAAATAATTGTCTTTAACGGACATTTTGAGGTCCAATTGTTATGAAATTTGAACCTTGGGTCCAAGATATAATTATGTTATAGTTAAATTAGTATTTCAAAAACAAAAAAAAAAGTCCTAAATTGTATTTTGGTTATCCTAAAAAACAATTTATTTTTTAAAAAACAATCTTCTAATGGATTATACTTTGAATATTTATTTTGAGTATTATTTGAGTACTATTGCAAGATCAAAACTAATAGTGTTTTTTTAAGAATCCTAATAGTAGCTAAATATTTGTAAAATATAGTTATAATAAGTTTCATTATTACATTTATTTTTTAGACCTATTGGCATTGGATTGCTTTTGATGTTGACCATAAATACAAAAAAAAAAATTATCTCACTTATAAAAAAATTTGGCTTTTGCTAAAAACCTTTATCCATATATTGAGGAATCTTGATTTTTCTATGTAAGAAATCTTAGGGTCCCGAAATATAAGACCAAATTGCATTTGATGTTTTGTCAAAAACAAAACAAAAAAAGTTACTTGTTGGGATGACATGGAATTTAATTTAAGAAAAACTAATTTTCACACATTTTTTGTTGGCTAAAAACCATTAAGTTGTAGGAGGTGAAATGGACAAATACAAGTATTTGAAAAATCATATTTAAATATATATAATAAATATATATAGAAATATATTCATTTATTATAAAAAACAAAACTTTAAAATTTTTAATAATTTTTTAATTTCTAAAAATGAAATTATTTAAATAAAATTAGGAACATTAATGTCAAAAGTTATATTTATAACCAAATGTAACTTAAATTATTTTTGAAAAGAACAAATTAAAAAAACATTATATATCACAAGAACAAACTATTTATGAAAGACTATTTTTTTAAATACACAATATTATATTTAAAATTTAAAATTTAAAATCTTAAATAAAATAAAAATTATTGAGACAAATAAATAAAAAATTATGAAAAAGAATACAGTTTCTCTCACTCCTCTACATATAATATCAAACATTAATTTTTCTAATTAGATGTACTTTGTAAACATAAAGTAAGTAATTTAAACTAAAACTATGGTTTGTTATTGAAATTTAAAAAAACAAAACTTTATCTAATTATAATATTTTATATTTAATTAACATTATTTTTTTTTCAACATTTTTCTAAATTATTTATGTTTTTAAGAAATTAAGAAATAATTTTAAATATTTTACGTAAACATAAAATAATTAGAGGGAATAAAACTAAAAAACAAATATGTCAAATGTGCCCTAAATGTTAATGTGACTTTCTATTTTCTCCCAAGGTCCATGTAAGCCGCCAATTCTGCTTCAAAATTAATATTTTTCAAATTAAATTCCATATCAGCCCATTAGGTAATGTTTAAGAAATTGTAGTAGGTTATAGGACAAAATGTCTTAAAAATCTGATTTAAAAACAAAACTAAAAATTAAAAAATAAGATGGCCAAATCTCATTTCCATTTGGAGAACTAAAAATAATTTTGCCCTTTTGTGTAAAAACCATTATCAAGAAAATGGACATATATTGAGAAATCTCGTTTAACATATGTAAGAAATCTTAGGAATTTGAAATATAAGACGCAAAGTTGCATTTGATGTTTTGTCAAAAACAAAACAAAAAAGTTGTAGTTGATGTGGATTCTCATTTATCACTAAAAATAATTTTGCCCTTTTGTGTAAAAACCTTTATCAGTAAAATGGACATATATTGAGGAATCTCGTTTAACATATGTAAGAAATCTTAGGACTGAAATATAAGACGCAAAGTTGCATTTGATGTTTTGTCAAAAAACAAAACAAAAAAAGTTGTAGTTGATGTGGATTCTCATTTATCACTAAAAAACAATTTTGCCCTTTTGTGTAAAAACCTTTATCAGTAAAATGGACATATATTGAGGAATCTCATTTAACATATGTAAGAAATCTTAGGAATGAAATATAAGACGCAAAGTTGCATTTGATGTTTTGTCAAAAAACAAAACAAAAAAAGTTGTAGTTGATGTGGATTCTCATTTATCACTAAAAAACAATTTTGCCCTTTTGTGTAAAAACCTTTATCAGTAAAATGGACATATATTGAGGAATCTCGTTTAACATATGTAAGAAATCTTAGGACTCAAATATAAGACGCAAAGTTGCATTTGATGTTTTGTCAAAAAACAAAACAAAAAAAGTTGTAGTTGATGTGGATTCTCAATTATCACTAAAAATAATTTTGCCCTTTTGTGTAAAAACCTTTATCAAGAAATGGACATATATTGAGGAATCTCGTTTAACATATGCAAGAAATCTTAGGACTTGAAATATAAGACGCAAAGTTGCATTTGATGTTTTGTCAAAAAACAAAACAAAAAAAGTTGTAGTTGATGTGGATTCTCATTTATCACTAAAAAACAATTTTGCCCTTTTGTGTAAAAACCTTTATCAGTAAAATGGACATATATTGAGGAATCTCGTTTAACATATGTAAGAAATCTTAGGACTGAAATATAAGACGCAAAGTTGCATTTGATGTTTTGTCAAAAAACAAAACAAAAAAAGTTGTAGTTGATGTGGATTCTCATTTATCACTAAAAAACAATTTTGCCCTTTTGTGTAAAAACCTTTATCAGTAAAATGGACATATATTGAGGAATCTCGTTTAACATATGTAAGAAATCTTAGGACTGAAATATAAGACGCAAAGTTGCATTTGATGTTTTGTCAAAAAACAAAACAAAAAAAGTTGTAGTTGATGTGGATTCTCATTTATCACTAAAAATAATTTTGCTCTTTTGTGTAAAAACCTTTATCAGTAAAATGGACATATATTGAGGAATCTCGTTTAACATATGTAAGAAATCTTAGGACTGAAATATAAGACGCAAAGTTGCATTTGATGTTTTGTCAAAAAACAAAACAAAAAAGTTGCATTTGATGATTGTTATATAAAAAACCATACATATGCAAATAACAAATTACAAGGTAGCTTAAATCCCAATTGGGCATAATAAAATCATCAAATTACAATGGGATCCGCAAATAGTGCAAAACAATTTGTGGTGCTATATATTTTTCTGGATTTGGGTACCCATCCTCAGAATTCTTGTAAAAAACTCAGCTGCTCGAACATAATTGAGAAGTTGGTCGAGCATGTCCTTAGGTATGGAAGTTGGCACGACCCATTCGGTGTAAAAATCCTTCCATCCATAGTCAGGTAGTTCGGCCAATTGAGACAGTGTTTCTTGTTTTGTCAAAAACAAAACCAAAATGTTTCATGTAGCAATCCACAACCGTCTGCATTTCTCCTCCCTTGTTCTCGCGCTTCAAATGCAAATTTAAAAAGCTAGGATATAACATTTTAATTAAACCCAATTGAGGCAATTTTGTTAATCGCGTTATAAATATAAAATTATATTTATGGTTTGGTCACTAGCTTCACACCGTACCAATCAATCACAACAAAGTTTTCAAAAAAATGACTTCTAGGTTTGGATTCAGATTTTCCTAATCCATTTGATCGGCCTCTAACTTCCACTTCATATTCTTTATCATCCAAATGCTTGAGATGTGTCGATGTATTAAACCAAAAAACAATAACCCATGTTTATCTAAATGACACGTGTTTTTTTATTACTAGTTAAGCATAATCTTAGGACTCGAAAATCCTGGCCATTTGATGTTTTGTCCAAAACAAAAAAAGTTGAGTTGATGTGGATTAAATCAATTTTTCTTTTGCCACGAAAACATAGCCCAACCTATATTGAGGAATCCATGTAACATTGTGTGCAAAATCTATCGAGGATGGGCTAAATATAAGACAAACCCGCCCATCGATGTTTTGCTTGGAAAAAAAGTTGTAGTTGATGGGCTCATTTATCACGCATTTTGCCACCTTATCGTTAAAACCTTGGACGTAAAAAATATTGAGAACAAGAAATATGGTCCCTTCAAGAAATCTTGATCAACTCTCCATTGCATTATTACAAAAAAAAGTAAAAAAAATTCATGTGGATTTCTCATCATTAAAAACAATTTTAAGGTCATCTCCAACCCAACATATATCCCACACCAAAACACCAAAAATATGTTAAAAAAGACTCTCTCCAACCCAACTCAAAAAACATTACACCAAATTTGGTGTAATACTATTCATTCACATCAAATTTGGTTTAATAAACTATTCATTTACACAAATTTGGTGTAATCCAAATATTTCCTTTTTGCTCTCCAATTTCTACCACTTCAAACTTTTAATTTTTGATTGTATCCTATATTTGATATACAATTCATTTGTAACATGGTTTTAGTTATTTAAATTTTGTATATACTTATTATTTTGGATGAACAATTATAATAACTAACAATAGTTAATATTTACTATAAATTATTATAAACTAAATTTAAAATTTTCTATAAACTACAATAATTAATAAATAAAATTACAATTTAATTAAAAAAGCATCAAAGTCTATCATAAAATACAAAACACTAACATCATAATTAAAAACACGAAAATTAAAAAACAAAATACCAAATAAATTTAGTATTTTTATTTATTGTGGTATTAGTTGTAATATTTATTTTACAATATAATTATTTAATGTAATATTATTTAAATATAAGTTTTTATTTAGTTGCATTAATAGTAATAAAATATAAGCAAAATAAATAATTGCATAAACAAATAAATTTGATTATTCCAAAAAAAAACAAAAAAGTTGTAGTTAATGTGGATTCTCATTTAACTAAAAACAATTTTGTGCCTTTTGTGTAAAAATTGATCAAGGTGGACATATATTGAGTCTCTCGGTTTCTTTGTGATTTATCTCATTTACCTCCAATCAATCCTCATTTGATGTTTACACAAAAGTCATGTATGTAGTCAAAGTTCACCTATATATATATATAATGATGATGATGATGAAGTAAAAGGATTAAATAATAGTGCTTACTTCTTGGCTGCCCAAATCATCGAGGTGTCGACAGTTCTTAGCAGTGGCTATTACAATTTTAGGATTACTCATCAGCCAATCAATGGCTCCATTGGTAATCATTCCATTGGTAATCATTCCATTGGTCATATACTCATCAAATGAAGGCATCTGCCTTCCCAATATAAGTCCACTTTGATGTCTTGGAGGTAAAAAACAAAACAAAAAAGTTGTTTCACCTGATCCATACATACATGTATATGGATACAAACACACATGTATTCGCGATGTCAAAATTGCTAAGTAAGGCAACAAAAGAAAAAAAAATCTTAGAGAACATTTGGAGAAGTTAACATAATGAGTTTTGAAAGATAATCAAAAAAAGTGATAGTTTTGTGTCCACAAAATTATCTTTTAATACTTTAAGTGGGCTAATTTGAAGATTTGGTCCACACTTTTTTCAAATTTGAGATTTGGTCTTTTAAGTGAGATTTTTCCAGGACATTTAGTCATGTAACTTGCTAAAAACCTTAAGAGTTAGGGATGGTCATGGGTGCGGGTTAAAACCCACCCCACCGGACAAAGATCAAAAAAACAAAACAAAAAAGTTGTAGTTGATGTGGATTCTCATTTAAACTAAAAACAATTTTGCCCTTTTGTGTAAAAAAAAACTAATCTCGGGACAATATGACCCACATATGTAAGAAATCTTAGGACCACATTAATATTTATTATATTTTTAATATGTATTTAACTAGATATTTTCCATTATTTACTTTTAGATTTGTGTTATATTGATTTTAATTTACTACTATAACATCTTGTAATATTGCAATTTATTTTTTTAAAAACAAAAAAAAGTCTTCTAATATTATACTTTGAATATTTATTTTGAGTATTATTTGAAATGGACTATTGCAAGATCCTAATATATGTTTTTTAAGAAATCTAATAGTAGCTAAATATTTGTAAAATATAGTTATAATAAGTTTCATTATTACATTTATTTTTTTAGACCTATTGGCATTGGATTGCTTTGAAAATTTGACCATAAATACAAAAAAATGTAAATTATCTCACTTATAAAAAAATATTAGAAATCTTAGAATGAAATATAAGGGACGGGTCCCGGTCTTGATTTTTCTTGGCGGGGATGGGTCCTCATTTATCACAAAAACCACCCTTTTTCCATCCCTATTAAAAACTTGTTGGGATGACATGGAATTTAATTTAAGAAAAACTAATTTTCACACATTTTTGTCAAAAACAAAACAAAAAAAGTTGGGTATCATATTTATGGCATTAAGTTGTAGGAGGTGAAATTGGAGACAATACAAGTATTTGAAAAATCATATTTAAATATATATATATATATATTGAAATATATTCATTTATTATAAAAAACAAAACTTTAAAATTTTCATAATTTTTTAATTTCTAAAAATGAAATTATTTAAAAAAAAAAAGGAACATTAATGTCAAAAGTTATATTTATAACCAAATGTAACTTAAATTATTTTTGTCAAAAGAACAAATTAAAAAACATTATATATCACAAAGAACAAATTATTTATGAAAGACTATTTTTTTAAATACACAATATTATATTTAAAATTTAAAATTTAAAATCTTAAATAAAATAAAAATTATTCAGACAAATAAATAAAAAATTATGAAAAAAAAACAATTTTGTTTCTGGCAAAAACCTCTACATATAATATCAAACATTAATTTTTCTAATTAGATGTACTTTTTAAACATAAAGAAGTAATTTAACTAAAACTAAACAAAAAAGTTTGTTATTGAAATTTAAATGTCTTTATCTAATTATAATATTTTATATTTAATTAACATTATTTTTATTTCAACATTTTTCTAAATTATTTATGTTTTTAAGAATTAAAAAGTAATTTTAAATATTTTATGTAAACGTAAAATAATTAGAGGGAATAAAACTAGGGCACATAATATGTCACATGTGCCTAAATGTTAATGTGACTTTCTATTTTCTCCCAAGGTCCATGTAAGCCGCCAATTCTGCTTCAAAATTAATATTTTTCAAATTAAATTCCATATCAGCCCATTAGGTAATGTTTACGTGTTGTAGTAGGTTATAGGACAAAATGTCTTAAAAATCTTAACTCATTTAAATGACTAATTCTCTAAATTAAAAAAAAAAAAGTCTCCAAGTTGGTCCACTTTGGAGAACTAAAAAATAATTTTGCCCTTTTGTGTAAAAACCTTTATGAGTAAAATGGACATATATTGAGGAATCTCGTTTAACATATGTAAGAAATCTTAGGACTGAAATATAAGACGCAAAGTTGCATTTGATGTTTTGTCAAAAAACAAAACAAAAAAGTTGTAGTTGATATGGTATGAAAATTCGAAATGTTTAGTGCCAAATAGATAAGAGTTTGCCCTTACTGTTTCTCTGAAATAAGGAACTGCAAATGATTTGTCTTGTTTTGCTGCATCACGTCCATAATCTTCATATATACTCATAACAAATTGATAAACAATTTTCATGTAATCTGAGAGTTGATCAATTTCATCCATATCCCACCTGAGAAAAATTAATAAAATCGTCTTATAAATAGCTTTTATTAAAATCTATTGTCAAAAGTTATCGGTATACCATGCGCAAATATTTTTGAATTTAGATGTATATATATTTGAAAACGCAGCGTATCGTAAAATTGATATTGATTCTATCGGTGCAGTCAACCAAATATATATATATATATATATATTATATGAGGTTGAAATGCAAAATCGGTTGAAATAAAAAAAAATGCAAAAGAAGAAAAATCTTCAACTCATTTCGCCTACATGCAATGTTTTTAAATCCGGACCGGACATCAAACCAAATTAATAATTGGATCATTGAGTTGTTAAAAAATAATTTGTAATAAATTATAGGCACTAAGCCTTATCTAACAAACCCACAAAGAACGGTTAGAAATTGTTCACACCAAACCCACTTAACACACTACTAATATGTGTTTGGATATTTACAATATTTTAGTGATTATATTAGGTAAGAATTTGCCTATAAAAGGCTTGTAATCGGTTCAAGCAATTCATCCCATCAGAAATCAAGTTCTTGTATTTCAATTGAAGCATTACAATTCACAAAGCCGATTGAGGCAATTCGAGTGTGAGAGTTGTAAAAATATTGAAGAGTTTTTCTTTCAAAAATTATGTTCATAAAATTGTTCTAGTAATTCAAATAATTTTAGCCTCCGTCTATTTTTTTTTACTCTCTCACATTTACACATTTTCACCCGTACTACCCAACAATTGTGGTATCAGAGCTACCTTTTGGCCTGATAGCCCTTCTTATTTGCAAAAATGGCATCAACCAGTTCTAGTGAACTTGTATTCACATATTCCCAACAAGGTGTTCCTATCTTTGTTGGTCAAGATTACGAACTATGGAGCGTTCTATTGCGCACGTTGTTCGTGTCCCATGAACTCTGGGATATTGTTGAAGAGGGGTATAGTACACATACTCCAGAAGAAGAAGCCGCACTAACTACTACAAAGAAAAAAGAGCATAAGGAGAACAAGACCAAAGATGCAAGAGCCTTGTCCTTTATGCACCAAGGGGTAAGTCAATCTATTCTTCCGCGCATTACGGGTGTCAAAGCATCAAAAGAAGCATGGAAAATTTTGAAAAAATAATTTGGAGGCTATGAAAAGGTGATCTCTATTAAATTGCAAAATTTATGGCGAGGTTTTGATAATTTGTCAATGAAGGACAATTAAAATGTCCAAGAATTTTTTTCTCGAGTTTCCACTATAGTCAATCAAATCAGAGGATACAATGATATCATTGAAGATAAAAAGATCGTTGAAAAAGTACTACGAAGTCTGCCTGCAAAGTTCGATCATATTGTTGCTGCTATTGAAGAATCCAAAGATTTATCCACACTATCTTTGGATGAACTCATGGGGTCGCTTGAAGCCCATGAAAAAAGAATGAGTAGATTCTCAAATCAAAGCTTGGAGCAAGCCTTCCAAGTAAAAACAAACATTTCAAAAAAAGAAAATAAAAAAGATGGCGAGCAAGAAAGGCAAAATAACTCAGCACATCGAGGTGTAAGAGGAAGACGTCGCGGCTGTCACGCCCCAAATGCGACGCGACAACGATCAATCACTTAAATAAAAATATACCAACTGTCTAAACCAATGATACAAAACTCCAAGTGAAATAGAGTCTAATGCAGCGGAATAAAATAAACACAAGTACGAAATACATCTCAAGGTCCGATAATATCCGAATAAAATCCATCAAAATATCCGAATGTAAACTTACAGTCAAAACTAAAACAGAATAAAGGAGTTCAACAATAACAAAAGCAAAAGAAAATGTCGCTCGACATCAATGATTATAGGAACTAGTACGACAGGCGGAGCACGGGATTCAGTCCGTGGTAGGTTCGACGTCTTCAACGTACTCCTCATCTAAAGGTTAGAAAACTGGAGGGGGTGAGACAGAAATCTCAGTGGATGGGGTGATTGTGTGCAAGTGTGGCGATATGTATATAGTTAATGCGAGAAATTTAGTTGTATGAAAACGCGTGAGAGATGATGCATGATTTCACACACAGGCCACAATCGTCGTGATAAATATATTTAAGTAATATATTTATACAGTTAAGAAAACAGTTCGTGGTCAAGCAGGCACTATGGTCCAAACAGACAGGAGGATTGCGTACGGATTTGTAACGCCAATCCTATGCAAGACAAGTAGCGGTTGCGTACGGATTTGTAGCGCCAACCTATGTAATACAAGTATCGGTTGTCACGGATTTATAGCGCCAACCAAACGGGTCCGATTAACTCCAGAGTCGTGTGGATCAGACAGCGATTCCTTCGTTCTTCCTTGTAACTCCCCGAGCAAGATGGTCCAAGACCTGTCACCTTATCGCTCCATAGGCAAAGACAAAAAAACATAGTGGAGCTAGCAAGACTCGAATTTGTCATAATCATGATTATACCTTAAGTACTACGACCCGCTTCCCTTGGACGTATCCATTCCGACTGTGAGCTCAACACACCAAGTTGACTCAGAAAGGAAAATAAGTACACGTTCAGGTAGTCAACCAGGTAGTCGAGTATTATTGATTCAGGGAAGCATTTTATTAAAGTTTTCGAAAATTTGCGCAAGGCAATCATGGCGTTGGCGGAGTTATTTGGATGAAGATGATTATCGGGAGGATAAGCAATCTTTGATATCTTGAAAGATTAGGTGGAACATAAGTCCGTTATAGATTCGAAATCGCAAGACGAGGAAGTCGCTCCATGATCGCGTATTAATCGGTCAAGATGATCCGATAAATCAAGGGAATTTGAGAAATAAAATATTTTAATCAATAAGTAAAGTCAGAGGGCCCAGGGCTGTTTCTTTAAAATAAAAATAATTCAAGTTAGGTCCTTGTAAAAAGAAAATTTTCAATTAGCCCCGTTTTGTAAAAACCAATTCTTTTGGGGTTAAAAATTGAATAAATAAATGTTGTGACCTTGAAATATTATGAGGTCAGCTCCTAAATTCTCTGAATTATTCAGAGATTTAGGTTTCTAAAGTTTTGAGGTCGAGTTTTTATAAAATTCTCACATTGGCCCCAAATTTGTTAAAATTGCCATTTCGGGCTCTAAGTTTAAAATAATTGGAACTCACAAATCGGAAGGAATTTTAATGTGATTCCAGTTGTAAAATGTCACTAAGGTCAGTGGAATATTGGAACAAAAGCAGTTTTAAAAAGAAGTAAGTATAGGTCCCTTAACTTTTGAAAATCTCATTTTTGTCCCATTTTGAAATAATTGCCTTTAAGGCTTTTAGGGGTCCAATTGTTATGAAATTTGAACCTTGGGTCCAAGATATAATTATGTTATAGTTAAATTAGTATTTCCAGGTGCATGAATTGCATAAGTCCTGGAAATTGTATTTTGGTCCTCCAATTTAATCTTTTACAATTTGGTCCCTAAATTTTTATAAAATTACTTTCCAAGCTCTAAACACTTGGATTTTTGGAATGCACTTAAAATATGTTATTTACAGTCCCTTAAGAGTTAAAATTTCAAATTTTAAAATTAGGGTCTGGTACAGTTTCGAAAATTGCAAAATAGCCCTTAAACTTCTAAAATTTTACAATCTAGTCCTTGGGCTTTTAAGTGTTGATTTTATTTATCTAAAAACTCTTAAAACTTTATTAAAATGTCAAAACATAATTTTTGAACCTGAGTTCGGTCCCAAAGATCAAAAATTACAGAGGGGTCCTTTAAGTTTTATTTTCTTGCAATTAAGTCCACCAACTTTCTATTTTTGCATTTTAAGTCCAAAAATCGAAATTTAATCAATTATGTTCGACTTGTCCAGGTTATAAGTCATACAAAACATGGATTTCAAGAGTCATAAACATACATGTCCATTTCATGCAAGCATTCATCAAGTACAACAATAAAGTGTACATGTATGTTATATTTTTCGATAAATAGCATTTTCGAGCAACACTTGAGAAATTTTCCAACTTGATACAAGAAATAGCATGAAATACATAATATATATCTCAAGTGCTCAATAACAAAATACTACATGCATATTTTCAATTTAAAACACCTAGAGGTTGAAAGGATTTTTCCACCCATGCCTTAAAGATCGATTTGTTTGTGAAAATGGAATAAATCACTCTTGATGAAGAAGTGACTTAGGTCAGCCCCTAAGTCAAGGAATATCAAAAAAATATAGGAGTTATAAAAATGAGGTTAAAAATTTAAGGAAAGAAGAAAGAGGTGAAGAATATTGGTAAAACTACACTTACCTTGTGTAGTAGATGAAATGGGACTAGTAGAGGTCTCAAAATGGGTCTCTTTGCTCACTCTTAAAACAACTCTTAAGGTCAGCCCCTAAAAGTCCAAAAATGAAAATGGAGTATCAAAATTTTGGAAAATAGAAGAGAAGAAGAAAATGTACTAAAAATCTCATTTCTTACGTTGTCTTCTAAGTGTACCTCCACATTCCTTCACAATTTCTTGAGGTCTAGTCAAGATGGTTCCAAGTCTCTATTATCTTCAAGTTGTCTTCTAAGTGTACCTCAATCCAAAAATCAAACTTAGGTTAAGAAGTGAAGAGGATGAGCTAGAAATAAAATTATCAAAATTTTATTTTTTTTTAAAATAAAATAGAAATCCAATAATAATTTAGTTGGGAGATACAAAATGATAAAATAGTAATAGAAGAAAAATTGAGTTATTTTCCCCATTTAAAGTGGTAATTTCGAAATTAGGGAAAAAAAAAAAATATTTGGTTTCTTTTCTTTATAAAATTGAGGGAAAAAAATAAAATGTATAAATATCCATAATTAAATATTTAAAAATTTAAAATAAAGATGTGAAATAATAAATGTGTAATCGAAAAATATATTGGAAGTTGGTTGGGATGAATTATAGAATAAGATGAAATATTTGGATAAGGATCGAAATGTACTCCTAAATTTTCGAGGGTCTAATATTTCTAAAATCGTAGTCATTCGATCAAGCATTAATACTAGAGGAGAATATAAAATTTCTACGCTCCAAAAATGCGAAATGCGTAATTGACATTGGAAGAAATAAATAAAAGTAGAGTCGCGTTTCATTAATAATAGGTTTGTGATACATAGCCAGATAAATAATCACTACATAACACCGTATCTCACGTTGTTAAAATTCGGGGCCTCACAGCAGCAGACACTAAGCACGAGGACGAGGAAGACGACGTGGATTCAATCAGAGAAATTCATATCAAAATTCTGATTTGTATTGCCGGATATGCAGAAAGAATAATCACGATACCAAAGATTGCCGTTTTAAGTACAAAAGATGCAGAAATGCAAATCATTCTCAAATAGACTGCTGGCATAAACATGATGGAGATACAAATGAAGCCAATTTATCTGAAGAAAAAGAGTCTAATCAGGTATTTTTTTCATGTTTGAATTCTCAACAACAAATTGAGAATATTTGGTACGTGGACATCGGTCGCAACAATAACATGTGTGGAAACAAGAAAATGTTCATAAATCTCGATGAATCATATTCATCCGAAGTAAAGCTCGGAGATGGCAAATCACGCAAAATCACCGAAAAAGGAGAAATAGCAGTCCAGACAAGAGAAGGTAAAATGAATATCATCAGAGATGTATTTTATGTATCTGACTTGACTCAAAATTTATTAAGCGTGGGCCAACTCCTGGAGAAAGATTACAAGGTGGAGTTCAATAATGACCATGTATCATTATTGATAAACAAAAGAATCTCACAATGGCTAAAATTAAGATGAGTTCAAACAAAATATTTCCTCTTAATTTGCCATTGACTGAGAAAATTGCACTTCAAAGTACCACAGAAGCAGAACATAATCTTTGGCATTTGAGGTATGGGCATTTGAGCTATAAAGGTTTAAATTTGTTGAAAAAGAAAAATATAGTGTTTGGTCTTCCTAACATTCCAGATCGAGACAAGACATGTGAAGGATATATTTTTGGCAAAATGCATCGTTTGTCATTTCCAAAGATAACATACAGAGCCAAAGCTCCGCTCGAGATAATGCATGCAGATATTTGTGGGCCAACACAAACACCATCACTCAATGACAACAAACACTTCTTATTTTTCGTTGATGATTTTTCCAGAATGATGTGGGTTTACATTTTGAAGCAAAAGTCAGAAGCATTTCCAAAATTTTAGGAGTTCAAAAAATATGTGGAAAACCAAAGTGGCAGAAAAATAAAGACTCTACGGACAGACCGATGAGGAGAATTCATCGGAAAATCCTTCTTGGACTATTACGAAGACAAAGGAATCCATAGACAACTAGCAGTTTGTTATAGCCCATAACAAAATGGCATTGCAGAGCGAAAAAATCGCACAATAGTCGAGATGGCATGGAGCATGATGACAGGAAAAGGACTTTCAAAAAATTTCTGGGCAGAAGCGGTAAATGCGGCAGTCTATATTTTGAACCGTTCACCAACAAAGGCAGTTCCAAATAAGACGTTGTATGAAGCGTGGCACCAAAGAAAGCCACAGGTAAACCATCTCAAAGTTTTCGGCTGCATTGCTTATTCTCATATTCCATCTGAAAAAAGAGAAAAAATTATCTTTGTTGGTTATAGTTATGAATCGAAAGGATATTGTTTACTAAACACAAAAATAAATAAACTTATTATTTTCTCGAGATGTCATTTTTGATGAAATATAGTCATGGATTTGGAACGAAAATCAAAAAATGAAAACAAAAATTGTATATCTGCCTGGAACGTTGTCTACGCCAACAAGTCAGGGAGATCAACCAAGCACCAGCTCAAGTTCTAGTTCAAGCTCGAGTTCACCAGGACCATCAGAAGAATTCTATCCAGAATTCGAAAGTCCAATTAGAAGGGTAAGAAGTTTAAGAGAAATATACGAAACTTGTGATGTTGCATTTTTTGCTTGTGAGCCTCAGAATTATGAAGAAGCTGTGAAAGAAGAAGTTTGGCAAACTGCAATGGACGAAGAAATCACAAGCATTGAAAAGAACAATACTTGGGAGCTTGTAGACCTTCCCGAAGGAAAAAGTGTGATCGGAATCAAATGGATCTACAAGACCAAGTAAAAAGAAGATGGCTCAATTCACAAGCATAAAGCCCGCTTAGTTGCAAAAGGATATTCTCAGCAACCATGAGTTGATTTCAACGAGACATTTGCACCAGTTGCTCGAATGGAGACAATACGAATTGTCTCGGCCATTGCAGCACAATTTGAGTTACCAGTCTACCAAATGGATGTTAAATCGGCATTTCTCAATGGTGAATTGGAAGAAGAAGTGTACGTGGAACAACCAGAAGGTTACATTGCTAACGGTGAAGAAGATAAAGTTTATCGACTAAGAAAAGTATTATATGGATTGAAGAAAGCACCAAGAGCTTGGAACAACAAGATTTACAAGTACTTTCAACAAAATAGATTTTCAAAAAAGTCAGAGTGAGCCGTTATTATACGTAAAGAAATAAGGTGCGCAAGATTTTTTAATTGTTTGTCTTTACGTAGATGACTTGATCTATACATGACAAATCCAACATTGATGCAAGAATTCAAAAAGGCAATGATGAAAGAGTACGAGATGACTGACTTGGGTCTCATGAAATATTTTCTTGGGATACAAGTGCGCCAATCAAAAGGAGAAATATTTATTTTTCAAGAAAACTATCTTGAAGCATTGTTGAAAAAATTTCAGATGAGCAACTGCAAGCCGATCTCAGCTCCACTTGCAGTCAATGAAAAACTGCAATTGAATAATGGTGCAACTAAAGTAGATCCAAAGATGTACTGCAGCTTAGTTGGTTTGTTGATCTACTTGACAAATACAAGGCCTGATATTGTCTATCCAATCAGCCTAATATCACGACTCATGCATGATTCAAGCAAGCTACATTATGCAGCAGCAAAAAGAATTCTTCGATACCTTCAAGGTGCGAGAAAACTTCGGCATCAAGTATGTCAAAGAAAAATATAATAAGTTCATTGGATATCTGAGATAGTGATGGGTGGGTCGCTTGATGATCGCCAAAGTACATCCGGGTATGTATTCCGCCTTGGCTCGAAAATAATATCTTGGTCATCAAAGAAACAAAAAAAGCAATGTCACTTTCATCGCCAGTAAAATACATCGCAATTACGGATGCAACTTGTGAAGCAAAATATATGGCTTAGAAGAATTTTGGGCGATGTTCAGCAAAGTCAAGACACTCCCATAATAATTTTTTGTGACAACATGTCAACTATTGCAATGACGAAAAATCCAGTTTTCCATGCAAGGTCGAAGCACATTGAACTTCGACACCATTTCATCAGAAGAATTGTGAATGATCAAGAAATTCAATTGGAGTTTGTGAACACAAAGGCGCAACTGGAAGATGGTTTCACCAAAGCAGTGAGTCTTGAAAAAATTGAACAACTTCGAAAGAATGTTCGGATTACAAATTAAGAGGGGATGTTAAAAAATAATTTGTAATAAATTATGGGCACTAAGCCTTATCTACCAAACCCACAAAAAATGGTTAGAAATTGTTCACACCAAAACCACTTAACATACCACTAATATGTGTTTTGATTTTTACAATATTTTAGTGATTATATTAGGTAAGAATTTGCCTACAAAAGGCTTGTAATCGGTTCAAGCAATTCATCCCATCAGAAATCAAGTTCTTGTATTTCAATTGAGCATTACTATTCACAAAGTCGATCAAGGCAATTCGAGTATGAGAGTTGTATAAATATTGAAGAGTTTTTCTTTCAAAAATTATGTTCTTAAAATTGTTCTAATAATTCAAATAATTTTAGCCCCGTCTATTTTTTTCTCTCTCACATTTACATTTTTTCACTCGTACCCAACAACATGAGTCACTTTGTGTTCAACCAATTAAATCGTTATTAAAAAACCGATTACACATACATATATGTACACACATGTAAAAGATAAACACAAGTATAAATGTAAAAAAACTAACAAATACAAATAAAAAAACTAAATTAATAAATTATAATACCCAAATATATATATATATATATATATATATATATATATATATGGTTATTGATTTTTTAGTACCTGACCTGTAGGCACTTTGGTAGTTTGGTACCTGACTTTTTTGAGTTACCAATTTAGTGCCCATACTTTACATTTTTTTTTATAAATTGGTACCTATTTACCTTTAAAGACGAAAATGTCCCCAAAAAACATAAGTATACTCAACATAAATTTTTGATTGTACTTATTTAAATTATAAATCAATTAAACTTTTAAATAATTTAATTAATAAAAAATAAAAAGAAGTTCTAAAAATATTATGATTTTGTAGAAAAAATAAAATTAATTACATTAAAATAGTAAATTAATAAACATAAATTAAAATTTAGTTAATCGAGAAAGATAAATTAGTTTAGTTAACTAATTTAAATTAAAATGAAAATTAAATAATTTAAAAATTAAAATTAAATAATTTAAAAATTAAAATTAAGATAGTAAATAAGAAAATTATAGCAATTTTTATTAATATATTTATTTTTAGTTAGTTTTTCAATATAATTTAAGAGAAAATAATTAATTTATTTTATTTTGTTTTTTAAAATTAAGAATTCAATAATTTAATTTAAACAAGTAATAAGTTATTTCTTAATTAAATTTATTTTAAAAATTTAATAATTCTAATTAAAACATAACTTTTTAACAAAAAGTAAAAATATCCTAGGGGTATTTTTCGTCCTTAAAAGTGAATAGGTACTAATTTATAAAAAAATATAAAGTATGGGTACTAAATTGGGAACTCCGAAATGTCGGTACCAAACCAAAAAAGTAACTATAGGTCGCATCTTGAAAAATCAATAACCCTATATGTAAGTCCAAACACTACGATAATCTAGAGGGAGGTGAATAGATTATCTCCATCGTTTCCTTTATGCCCTCTTTTTTTTGAACCAAATACGCCAAGACAATAATAAAGGTGCAGGAATGTAAATAACACGCGTCGATTTATAGTAGTTCAACCCACCTAGGGCCTAATCTACTACCACCCCAAAGATATCCTGGATGGGTTTTGAAAAAGAAAAAGAATTTTATTAATTACCACAATTAATACAAATTCAACTTACAACACCTCAAGAGCACCACACTCTTCTTCAACACCACCTTTGGAGATTACCACAATCTCCCTTTGAAGATTACCACAATCTTCCTTTAACGGCACCTTTGAAGATCACCACAATCTTCAATCTTGAAGAATACCAAATTCTTCAACACCTCAAGAGCACCACACTCTTGAAACACCTATCACCTAGATAACCCAAGTGTATTCTTTCCACAAGAATACTCACAAGAATGTCTTGTCTTTGAATGATGACCAAAATCAAGATTACAACTCAATAATGAATAATACAATTTGAGTGCAAGTGTAATCAAGAAATAAAAGCCTAGACCTCAAGATGTGAAAGTGATTAGCTAGGCAAATTACAACAAGAATAATAACTATGAAGAACAAGTGTTTGCTTGGAATGTATCTTGTTGAGTTGTATCTCAATTGTTGTCTTGATTGCTCCAAAACTTCCTCTATATATAGGAGATGATTGATCATTGATAGGCTCCTCTAAGGGATTGAAAATCTGTAAAAAATTGCAAGGCAATTGAAGAAAATAGCTGTTAGAAATCTATCCCACAAAATAAGGAAAAATTGTCTGCTGTCAAACGGTCAGAAATTTGCTGTCAAACTTGAGGGCGACCGGTCGCATAGAAATAGAGTTTGAAATGAATATATCAACAATTAACACGTGGCGACCGGTCGACGTAGGGTTCGACCGGTCGTCCCCCACTTTAGCCGATCGCACAGCTCAAAAATAACAAGGCAGGAGTTCTGTTTCAAAACTAAGCTCCCAGGTACCGGTCGACCTGGTCAAAAATTCCTCCGTCTCATTTTATGTTCCAAAATTCATCTTCAGGTACGGGTTGCCCTATAGGGCGACCGGTTGACCTCGAGACGGAAATGTTGTCCAATTTTTGTCGAAAATAAACCTCAAGAAATACTCCGAAAATTTAGTAAAAACATTTTAAACCGATCGGGAGTATTTAGACAACATTTAGGAACCTTGTTTTGATGTAAAAACGTATTAACATAAAATCATTAAAAGTGTTGTCCAATTTTATCTAAAATAAAACTTGAAGAAATACTCCGAATAAATAGTAAAAACATTTTATATGATTTAGGAGTATTTGGACAACAATTAAAAATATTGTTTTGGTGTAAAAATAAAATCATCAAAATTAAGATAAAAACATGTATCAAACAATCTCCCCCTTTTTGATGATTACAAACCAAAACAATTTTTAGAAATATTAGGAGGACAAATTTTAAAACAATTTTCCGGTAAAAACATCTAACCGCTTAGAAGCGACTAAAATTTCCAAAATACATAAGCAACCAAATAAGGGAGTGAATATATTCAAGAATAAGCACAAGCTCCCCCTATCAATAAGCACATCAAGAGTAATGTTCAAATAATCAACCACAAAGTAGCTTTTACATATTGTACTTAAGTACAAGAGCTTATAAGCTCCCCCTGTCAACAAAACATCATTAGACAAATATATACGTTCATCATACAACAATTTGACTAATGTTCAAATAATCAACCACAACTTGTGGCTTTAAGAAGCCATAGCTTATAGCTTTTATAACGAACTTTTATCAGCTTCTTTGAGCTAATGAGCCAATATCCCGTTTCTCCCCTTTGGAATCATCAAAAAGAATGTTAGGATGATAAAAACATCATACAAGTCTATAAAAGTGCGCCAAAGATACAATTTATCAACCATTGAAAAAATTAGGCTTAGAATCCGAAGAAATGGGAGAAATGTATCATGAAAAATCCATAAGCTCGTTTTGTTTGCCAAGACATTATCACAATGAATATTTAAGATATTTGAAAATGTGAGAATCATGTAGGTGATGAATCTTTTATTGAAACATTTTATCGAACACTTGGCGGACGTTAAAAATAGAAGAAGGTGTATATAGCCCTTGTAAAAGATATTAAGCCAAGTTTTTTTCATACCATCACCAAAAGCAATTTTTCAACATATATTCAACAAATAAAAAGCCCAACAAAGTAAATTCTCAAGGGTTCAACCCAATTGAGATAATTTTAGCCAAAAAGATCAAGGCATTACGAATGCCATCAAAAATTTAAGAACCATCAAGTAATTCATAAGACATTACAAATGTCCCAAAATATCCATCTAAACAAAATGATCAAGGCATCACAAATGCATTTGAGCAAAAATTAAGAGAAGCACTTTTACCATCAAGTACTTCATATCAATAATCAAACAATGCCAAATAGAGTATTTTTACCCTCAAATGCTCCAACAAGGCTAATACCACAATAATCAAAAGCTACTAGCATTCTTGCTAGTTCATCCCTTTTAAGAAAAACAAGCAAATCTTATTGGTGGAATAGAGTTGTACAAGATAGTTCATAAAACTACAAAACAACAAGGACAAGGTAAATAATGCTAAGATAAACAAGGGGTAGAGACATCAATCCTCATCCGAAGAGAAGCAAGCCGCGGGAATAAGCTCTTTGATGAATTTCTTCAATTTTCCCATAGACTTTTTCAATCTAGAATTTTCCTCCTTCACAACCCGGAGCTCTTTTCTAAGCGATGCAACATCTCTAAATGTCTCTCTTTCCACCTTTTCCATTCTCTCTTTGAGATTCAAATCCTCAACATCCGGTTCATTTTCTCCATCATCTCCTTCATTATAGTGTTCTTCCTCATTTCCTTCATTTTCTTCCTCCCTAACCTCTTGTTCCTCTTCTCCATACTCTTCTTCCTCATCTTCTTGTTCCTCTTCTTGTTCTTCGACATTACCTCTTCCAATATTTTCAACCTCATTGTCATTAAAGAAGTCATCCCGAGGTTGTTGTGGATTTCTAGCGCGTCCCCTAGCGGCTTTGGTGGGAACCCGTGGTAAATTCTGTCGCATTCTTACTATTTGTAGAATGTTGGCATTATCATAGTCATTATGATGAATTTCGGTATTCATTTCATTTTTCTGGTAGCCCGATAGGTATAGTAGTCGACAAATCAAATTTCCCAACGTATATTTTTTCTTAGTAAGCCTTCTTGATTCCGACAAACAATACACAAAAATAGCCCCATAATTTACTCTTTCTCCTCGGATAATCTTATAGGTAAGAAAGAGTTCGAGATTACTCGGAAGTTTTACTTCTTTTCCACAAACACAATAAGAGCAAATAATAGATACAATCCGATAATTTGGCGGCATTGCCAAGAAGGTTACTTCCGGAAACACTCCTAAAAATGTTTTTACCTCATTAAGTGAGACACCAAAAAGATCATCATCCCAATGAGCGCAATCCACATTAACAACTCCATCATTCGGCACATTAAAATGATTACAAATATCGGTCAATTTCCACAAAAGTGCCTACCATTAACGAATGTATGAAGTTCCAACGGATTATCTTCCGTAGCATCAACAATCCACATATTTGCATAAAAAAAATTTATAAGCTCGTCATCATAATGCAAACATGGATTATCCCATAATGAAACCCAACCTTGAATTTCAAAATAAGCCCTAATTTCTGGATATTCATCATGAAAGGCTAAAAATCGAACCATACGAGTGCAAGCAATTTTCTTATCGTTCAATCCAATATTTTCATAATGCTCCTCCGCAAGTTTATTCAGAAATCAAAATCTATTGGATCTAGAGGGGGGCTCGTAAAGGAGTGATAACTTACTTGAGTCCCAATGAATATTTGATTTTGAAATCCCGGCTCTCAATTCAACAATCTTTTCTTCCGTAAGCTGGTTTTGATTATCTCCTTGTGCAATATCATCTTGTTGGGGGTTGAAGGAGGATTCTCCCCTTTGCTTTCTTCTCCTCTTTTGAGGATTTCGTCCGGTGAATTGACGGGGTGCCATGAAAACAAGATGAATTTGAGTGATATAAACTCAAAGATTAGATAATTAGAGAGATAATGAGAGACTAAGAAAAAAATTTTGAAGAAGAAAGAGCTAGGGTTCGAAGTTTTTTAAAAGAGGAAATGAATAGTAGCAGCCCCTGTTTCAAATATAAACATTCTGCACGTCTAATTTTACCCGGTCGACCGGTACCTGCACCTGGGTACCAGTTTCAGTGCAATTTCATTTTCCAGAATTTTCAAAAATTCGATTTCTCACCCCAAAAGTTATAAACCTTTGCAAAAAAGATAATTATGGACAAAATCCAACGAATATGAGTTTCGAGAAAATATATATTCGAGAAAAACGAGATTTTACGAGTAGTGCCCTGTTGAGAAAAATCACAAAGTCATTTAGTGGCACTAAAGGGGATGAAGTGAAATAGTTTTGAAAGATAAGTGCATAAACAATACATGAACAAAATATCGAGTTCTAAGAATAATACGAGTGAACATACCTCGATAGTTTAACAATTTCTTAGATGAAGTAATAGACGATAGCCAATGAATAGGAGATATATAACCTACACAATTCTTTCAAACAAATCTTGCACAAGACATAATAGCACAAGTGTAGGCCAAGCAATAAGAGATATCACAATAAAATGATTATGCTATAGAAATTCATAAGAAATAATAAATCAATTAAGTCTAAGCAAATACACAAGAGTTTAATATAAGCATCACACAAGGTCTTCTTTTCAAGGAATTTGTTTTTTTGTTAAAAAAAACACAAATATATATTGAAGACCTTAATTTTTTAAAAATAGATATTTTGAAAACTCATTTTGAAAATATAGGCACAAATAAAGATATGCATAATAACTAAATAAAATACATATTTAAATGGGGAGATACGGTTTACAAATTTCATCATTTCCATGGATTGTACCGTTCCCATTGTTGATGATATCTTTCCCTTTGAAAATCATCTTGTTGATGATGGCTTCTCCAATTGCTCCATCTCCAAGGATTGTATCCTTCCCTTTGTTGATAATATTTCCTTCTTGGAAATTCATTTTGGTGGTGTCTTCTTCTTTGATCAAATGAGATGGTCATTTGATGTCTTCTAGGCGATATGAATTTTCTTTGATTATTGTTCCGCCGGGTACCTAATATGAAATTGTTTTGTGGTACCCTCAAGTGTTTGGGTCCTTTGGGATTAGTCTTGAGACTTTTAGGTCTCCAACAATAATTAGAGCTATTTCTAGCCCGACAATTATTTACCGTATGACCCTTTTTACCACAATAGAAGCATGTAATAATTCTAGAAGTGTAATGCCCAACATACTTAGAGACTTGACTATTTTTCATATGATTAATGACATTAGGCTTATAGTCAAGTCCTTGTTTCAATTTATCACAACTATGAATATCAACAATATCGGTCATTTTATCGGTACTCAAGTTGGATTTTGATAAATCCCTTTTCATGCAATTGAGTACTATTTTCTTTTTCAAGGTTTTTAACCTTGTCAAGTGTGGTGGTGTGAGCACATGATAGTGATGCATAGGAGGTAAATAAACTATCCTTATCGTTTTTCAAAGCATTGAATTCCTTTTTCAAATTTTTGTATTTAATAAGCAAGCTTTGGAATTCATTTGAAGATCATCAAAATCATTTTGCAAATCACTATAATCATTATGTATAACAATATCATAGGAAGTAGAGGGTTTAAGATATACCTCGTTTTCTTCTTCGATGCCCATAAGACAATGTTCAACTTCTTCATAGTTGGAAGTTATAAGAGGCTTGTTCCTTAGATTTGACCTTATATTCCTTTGAGAAGTAGATGCTTTTGAGTTGCTCCTATCATTTGCATATACTTCATGAATGGCTTCTAATTTTTGCCATACTTCATGAGCCGATCGAATTCCTACAATAAGATCATATTCCAAATTAGTAAGTGAACAATATAAAATATTGAGAGCTTTACCATTTAAGGAGATGATTTTCTTTTCTTCATCATTGAGCTCCTTGAGAGCTTTGGAGGTGTATGGTGTGTCTTTCATCGGAATGGAT
The DNA here is from genome assembly GCA_016081115.2 of Rehmannia glutinosa. NCBI lineage: Eukaryota > Viridiplantae > Streptophyta > Magnoliopsida > Lamiales > Orobanchaceae > Rehmannia > Rehmannia glutinosa. The sequence continues at coordinate 161,089,300 of CM071926.1, read as the reverse complement.
TCTCTATTGATGACGATGTTCCAAATATCGAACCCGCAACCTTGTAAATAGCATTCCATTCTTTCTTTCCAAAATGCAAATTTTTTGGAATCAAATCGAGGTAGCTTGGTGGTGGAGGTGCCGGAAGGATGAGCTTCATTCGTAACCGACGATCGTTTCTCTTCACTCGCGATGTGAAACAAGCTTGCCAAAGAGTTTGGATTTGATACCACTTGTAAGTGCATGCGGCTACGATAATCTAGATGGGGGGTGAACATATTATCTCCATCTTTTCCTTTATGCCCTCTTTTTCGAACCAAATACGCCAAGACAATAATAAAGGTGCGGAATGTAAATAACACACGTCGATTTATAGTAGTTCAACCTACCTAGGGCCTAATCTACTACCACCCCAGTATATCCAAGATGGGTTTTGAAAAAGAAAAAGAATTTTATTAATTACCACAATTAATACAAATTCAACTTACAATACCTTGAAGAGCACCACACTCTTCTTCAACACCACCTTTGGAGATTACACAATCTCCCTTTGAAGATTACCACAATCTTCCTTCAATGGCACCTTTGAAGATCACCACAATCTTCAATCTTGAAAAATACCAAATTCTTCAACACCTCAAGAGCACAACACTCTTGAAACACCTATCACCTAGATCACCCAATTGTATTCTTTACCCAAGAATACTCACAAGGATGTCTTGTGCTAAATGATGAATAAAATCAAGATTACAACTCAATAATGAATAATACAATTTGAGTGCAAGTGTAATCAAGAAATAAAAGCCTAAACCTCAAGATGTGAAAGTGATAAGCTAGGCAAATTACAACAAGAATAATAACTATGAAGAACAAGTATTTGCTCGGAATGTATCTTGTTGTGTTGTATCTCAATTGTTGTCTTGGTTGCTCCAAAACTTCATCTATATATAGGAGATGATTGATCATTGATAGGCTCCTCTAGGGGATTGAGAATCTGTAAAAAATTGCAAGACAATTGAAGAAAATAGCTGTTAGAAATCCATCCCAAAAAATAAGGAAAAGTTATCTGCTGTCAAACGGTCAGAAATTTGCTGTCAAACTTGAGGGCGACTGGTCGCACAGAAATAGAGTTTGAAATGAACATATCAACAATTAACGAGGCGACCGATCGACGTATGGTTCGACCGGTCGCCCCCCACTTTAGTCGGTCGCACAGCTCAAAAATAACAAGGCAGGAGTTCTGTTTCAAAATTAAGCTCCCAGGTACCGGTCGACAGGGATGTCGACCGGTCGACGCCCTGGTCCACCGGTCGACCTGGTCAAAATTCCTCCGTCTCATTTCTGTTCCAAAATTCATCTTCAGTACGGTTGCCCTATAGGGCGGCCAGGTTGACCTCGAGACAGAAATGTTGTCCAATTTTTGTCGAAAATAAACCACAAGAAATACTCCGAAAATTTAGTAAAAACATTTTAAACCGATCGGGAGTATTTAGACAACATTTAGGAACCTTGTTTTGATGTAAAAACATATTAACATAAAATCATTAAAAGTGTTGTCCAATTTTATCTAAAATAAAACTTGAAGAAATACTCCGAATAAATAGTAAAAATATTTTAAATCATTTAGGAGTATTTGGACAACAATTAAAAACATTGTTTTGGTGTAAAAATAAAATCATGAAAATTAAGATAAAAACATGTATCAAACACTATATATATATATATATAAATATAGGGATAGGATCATATGTGACAAGGGCCTTACCATGTGGCAGTGTGGATCAATCTAAGCCACTATCTTGTTTAATCCTAAGGCCCTTGGATTTTCGAATTTTTCTTTTTTTTTATATTCAACTCAGCCCATTTATGGGCATCATGGGAATTTTGTACACATAATCATATATCCGTTTTTGGTAACCCCTTATAATCCCCCTTTTTTTGGGATTTCATTCAATTGGTTCCTACTTTCTTGCAATCTCAGTTTTCACAAAAAATCAAAACCTTCTTTTCCTCTCTTTCTTCTTAGAGCTTTCCATAGAACCCTTTGTTGACGATACGAAAATTCAACCAGAGAGTGCGAGCAAATTCAAATACACATTCGTGCCCTCGTGCAGTATCTATTTACACAATTATTGTTCAATTTGAAATCCGTTATTGAAATGGAGGAGATTGCGGAGAGAGTGAACAAGATGAACATTGCGGATACCCAGAAGAAGAACCGTATTCAAGTCTCCAATACTAAGAAGCCACTTTTCTTTTACGTTAATCTCGCCAAGAGATACATGCAATAGCACAATGAGGTCGAGCTTTCAGCACTTGGCATGGCAATTTCTACGGTCGTCTCAGTTGCTGAAATTCTGAAGAACAATGGTTTTGTTGTTGAGAAGAAAATTTTGACATCCACTGTGGAGATAAAGGATGATTCAAGAGGAAGACCCATCCAAAAAGCCAAGATTGAAATAGTACTTGGGAAAACTGCGAATTTTGATGAACTAATGGCTGCAGCGCAAGAGGGTATAGAGAATGGAAATGGATTGTGTAATGTTTATGTTATTGAAATTGGGTTTTCGTTCTTTATAAAGGAAATCAATCCTTTTTTATTTGGTGTAAATTTGCGTAAGTATGATATATCTCTTAGTACTTTTGGTATAACCCTTCCACTAAATTTGCTCTTTTTTTGTGTTTATATTTGCTTAACCACCCTGTTATTTTGGTATAGATTACCCTGGAATGATATATGTATTCCTACCTTTCGTATATAAATAAATAGGTTTTGGTATTTTTGTATGACCACCGCACAAAAAAAAAAAAATGTATATATGTATTGGTGTACATTTAGTATTGTTATAATATCATGAATATGTTTTTGATACATTGTTTAAGTGTGGCAATTTGTATAGAATGAACATGCAAATGATGTTTAAATAGTATTAGTTTCGTATACAATTATAGTACATTTAGTGCACAATTAGTTTAGATGTTGCATTCTCTTTGCTACATTGCAGAAGTAGTATAGTTCATGTACATAGTGTAATATTTTCACAAATGTTTCTCAATTCCAGGTTCAATGGCAGAAACAGGAAGAGACCTGCATCTCTAGGGCCGAGCGAGGGTGCGCGTGATGTTCATCAGAGGTCTAAGACCACAAAATCTGCTTTGAAAGCTTCGATGACCAAACTGAGGACAAGATCCGTGCCTAATGTTCTATCGGGCACATTGGCTCGTCTCAACAATTTTCAGACTAGAGTTGTAATTGAAATGGGCTTCGGTAGTTTATGGAGTATAAACGTTGAAGAATTACCGGGAAGGTTAATTTATTGGTTGGTAGAAAAGAGAACATTAGGTGTAATTGTTGATAGTTTTGGTGTATACACGTTTAATAAATGATTCCCTGATTTTTTTTACGTAGTTGTTTAATGAACCGTGTCAATGCATAATTTATAAGCAATTTTTGTACTATAGTACTTTAACTGCTGATAGTTTTTGGATTTCAATGTGATCGGTTAAAAACTTAAACCTCAATTTATATTACAAACATACAATTAACGTTGTGTTGGTATACGATTAGTAGTCTTTTGGTAGACATATAGATTTAAAATTGAGAACGGTATTAAAATACCAAAAAACATGAACACAAGACAAGTTGGCTCATAATCACTGATGACGTGTATAATTTACAATAAACAGACACTCATGTAACAATTACATATTCAAAGCATTTATGCTTTAGGTCAAGTTTTTTAAACATCTAACAATGCACTACTGAATGTTTATATTATCACCAAATATTGGTCAAGTGTATACCAAAATATGATTTTATGGTACTGTAATGGAATTATTTGTACACCATAATTTTTTTGATTATAAAAACACCAAAGTATGCATATATACACACCAAAATATGCTTCTAATGTACAATATTATCGTTTTCTATGAATTTGGTGTAGTTTTCTCCTTTTCCTGTTTTTTATCGTGAATGTAGAGTGAAGAAGATTATAGAATCCGTTATTTTTGTCCCTAATTCTGCGTTTTACATTACGGAAAACGATAATCAATTTCTTTGTTATGGCAAGATTGCAATCAAGAAGATCCTTGATTATAGTTTATTAATTATGGTATTTAAATATCCATTTTTTTGTGGATTACGTAAATGCCCTTTTGGCATTAAAAATAATTATAAAATGGTGTTTTGTAGGGTTAATCTAAACCATTGATTGTTTAGGATGTAGGGATGGGATCTCCCACACCGCCACATGGTAAGAGTCGCCACATGAGATCCCATCCCTATATATATAGGAATAAGATCAAATAGACGAGTTGACATTGACCCAATTTAATAAATAAGTTTGATTTATTTTAAATCGAAAGAGGCATTAGTCATTTTAGTTTTCACCCCTAATTATGTGGTCCCCCAAATCATCGGATTCTGGTTCAATTCCATGGATTTTCTCTCCATTCTCCATACACACAAAGACACACACCGAGAGAACAAGTTGATCGATCAATTCGCAAGCTCTCGATATGGGATTCTCCATAGAATCGAAAGCTCAAGAGACTAGTTGTAGTACTCGTGTTTCCGAGATGGCTTAAAACCTGTTTTTCTTAATCACCATGTTAATCTCTCTGCTATTATTCTCACCCTAATTCTTCTAGTCGGGAGAAAAGGATGGCGCTCCAATCGACCAACCTTTTTTCAACGATCCAGATGGATTCATGATTTGTCAGTCCAAAAAATCAATGAAATGTCAAGTTTGATTAATTTTTGTCGTAGTAGATCCCGATTCGGTCGTTAGGGTTTCGGGAGTGAGATCACGTTGATTTTTATTTTTCCGTGATGGTGGTTAAGCTTTTGTTAATGGAGGTTCTAGTTTTTTTTCTAGTTGAAGAAGACGAAGTAATATTTGTAGGTTTGATGTATACTTATATTTTTGTATAAGTAAATGTACACTTAGATGTTTTTTGATGTATACTTATATGTGTTTTGTTGTATAAGTAGTTAATTTTTTATGTATGTATTTATGTTGTTGTGTACTTATGTTTTTTGATGTATACTTATATGTGTTTTGTTGTATATTTATATGTATTTTGTTGTATACTTATATTTTTTGTTTGACCATTTTAATATGCAGTAAAATTATGATAAATATACATCAAAATAGTGTTAAGTATACATCAAATATATGCTAAATATACAACACAATAATGAGCATGATTTTCTCTCTCTATAATTGATTTACTTAATCCACGGTCCCCACATGTTAATGAGCGTGATTCTCTCTCTCTCTCTATAATTGATTCCTTAATTAATGGTCCCAACATATTTTTGTTTGACCATTTTAATATACATTAAAATTATGTTAAACATACAAAGAAAAATAGTGTTAAGTATATAACAAATCATTGATAAGTGTACAACATATATTTGTTGTATACTTAACACTATTTTACTTGTATGTTTAACATAATTTTACTGCATATTAAAATGGTCAAACAAAAACAAGTGGGGACCGTGAATCAAGGAATCAGTTATATATATAGAGAGAATCACGTTCATTAACATGTGGGGACCGTGAATTAAGTAAATCAATTTTAGAGAGAGAGAAAATCACGCACATTATTGTACTGTATATTTAACATATATGTAATGTATATTTAACACTATTATGCTGTATATTTAACATTTTTGTACTGCATATTACAATTGTCAAACAAAAAAATAAGTATACAACAAAACATATATAAGTATACAAAAAATAAAATAAGTATACATCAACATAAATACATACATCAAAAATTAACTACTTATACATCAAAACACATCTAAGTATACATCGAAAAATATATAAGTGTACAGTACTCCATCCACGTCAGCATCATCTTCTTCACCAATCCTCCATCTACAACAACAACTACACCACTCCATCAACCAGAAACAGAAGTCAACCTCAATTCTCCACCAATTGCTCAACAAAAAGCCCTACAGAACCCAAAAAAAATCCATAATAACAGAGATGGCAAAAAATATGGAAATTGAATCGAACCTCTTCCAGAAAATCTCCAGTGGAAACTTAGATCGGAGAATCGCCTTCGATCTCGTCGACACCCCTAGCCGGTATGTCACGGCCCAAACGCGACGCGGTGATGATCAATCACTTAAATAGAAATAAACCCAATATTCTAGAAAATGATGCAACAATCCCATATGAAACAATGTTTAAAGCGTGAAAAACTAAAAACTGCAAGATGACGATTACAAATACATCCCAACAACCAAATAGCTTACAGTCCAGAACTAGAAAATAAAGTACACATCATATCACCATCTTAAGTGTCAAAGGGTCCTACGCCCTTAAATTACAGTCAGAATGCAAAGAATATAAAATAGTTCAACAGCAGTAAAATGAAGGAAAACAGTCCAGCAACATAGATATCGACAGGAAGTAAGTCCAACGGACGAAGCACGAGAATTCAATCCAAGGCGGGGTTCGAAACTTCTTCGACAAAGTCTTCTTCTAAGGTTAGAAAACAGAAGGGGGTGAGACAGAAATCTAAGTGGATGGGGTGATCGTGTGCAAGTGTGGCAATATATATATAGTTAATGCGAGAAATTTAGTTGTATGAAAACGCGTGAGAGATGATGCATGATTTCACACATCATTTGTCCACAAGCATCGTGATAAATATATTTAAGTAATATACTTATACTTTTAAGAAAACAGATTAAGTGGTCACGCAGCACTATGGTTCAGCGGTCGGGAGGATTGCGTGCGGATTTGTAACGCCAATCCTATGCAAGACAAGTAGCGGTTGCGTGCGGTTTGTAGCGCCAACCTATGCAATACAAGTAGCGGTTGCGTGCGGTTTGTAGCGCCAACCAAATGGGTCCGATTAACTCCGAATCGTGTGGACCAGGCAATGATTCCTTCGTTCTTCCTTGTAACTCCCGAGCAAGATGGTCCAAGACTTGTCACCTTATCGCTCCATAGCAAAGACAAAATCCACATTGAGCTAGCAAGGCTCGAATTTGTCATAATCATGATTATACCTCAAGTACTACGACCCGCTTCCCTTGGACAAACTCCGTCCCTCGATTGCGGGTTTAGGGCGATGGGGCCGAAAGAGTGGAATAGCGGCCAGCTGCCCGGTTCCATCCCCCGACGTATCCATTCCGATCGTGAGCTCGACACACCAAGTTGACTCGAGGACAGAAAGTAAATACAAGTTCGGAAGTCAACCAGACAGTCAAGTATTATTGATTTAGGGAAGCAATTCAGGAAAGTTTTTGAAAATCGCGAGTGGCAATTATGGCGTTGGTGGAGTTATTTGGATGAAGATGATTATCAGGAGGATAAGCAATCTTCGATATCTTGAAACATTAGGTGGAACAAAAGTCCCGTTATAGATTCGAAATCGCACGACGAGGAAGTCGCCCCGCGATCGCGTATTGATCGGTCAAGACGATCCGATAAGTCAAGGTATTTTAAGAAAATAAAATCTTTTATATCATTATTAAAAGTCAGAGGGTCCATGGCTGTTTCTTTAAAAGAGAAATAATTTGAGTTAGGCCTTTGTAATAAGAAAATTTACAATTAGCCCCGTTTTGTAAAAACTAATACTTTTGGGGTTAAAAATTGAATAAGTAAATATTCCGACCTTGAAACATTATGAGGTCAGTTCCTAAATTCTCTAAATTGTTCATAGATTCAGTTTTACAAAGTTTTGAGGTTGAGTTTTTATAAAATTCTCACATTGGCCCCAAATTTGTCAAAATTGTCATTTCGGGCACTAAGTTTAAAATAATCGGAACTCACAAACCGGAAGGACTTTTAATGTGATTCCAGTTGAAAAATGTCACTAAGGTTAGTGGAATATTGGGACAAAAACAGTTTTAAAAATAAGTAAGTATAGGTCCCTTAACTTTTGAAAATCTCATTTTTGTCCCATTTTGAAATAATTGCCTTTAAGGCTTTTGGGGGTCCAATTGTTATGAAATTTGAAACTTGGGTCCAAAATATAATTATATTATAGTTAAATTAGTATTTCCAGGTGCATGAACTGCATAAGTCCTGGAAATTTCATTTTGGTCCTCAATTTTAATCTTTTACGATTTGGTCCCTCAATTTTTATAAAATTACTTTCCAAGCTCTAAACACTTGGATTTTTGGAATACACTTAAAATATGTTATTTCCAGTCCCTTAAGAGTTAAAATTTCAAATTTGAAAATTAGGGTCTGGTACAGTTTCGAAAATTACAAAATAGCCCTTAAACTTCTAAAATTTTACAATCTAGTCCTTGGGCTTTTAAGGGTTGATTTTTTTTTATATAAAAACTCTTAAAAGTTTATTAAAATGTCAAAACATAATTTTGAACCTGAGTTCAGTCCCAAAAATTGAAAATTACAGAGGGGTCCCTTAAGTTTTATTTTCTTGCAATTAAGTCCACCAACTTTCCATTTTTACATATTAAATCCAAAAGTTGAAATTTAATCAATTATGCTCGACTTGTCCAGGTTATAAATCATTCAAAACATATATTTCAAGAGTCATACACATACATATCCTTCTCATACAAAATTTCATCAAGTATAACAATAAAATGCATATTTATGCCCTATTTTTCGATAAATCGCATTTTTGAGTAACAATTGAGAATTTTTCCAACTTGATACAAGAAAATAGCATGCAATAAATAATATATATCTCAAGTGCTCAAAATCAAAATACTACATGTATTTTTAAGTAAAACACCTAGAAGTTGAAAGAATTTTTCCACCCACCTTAAAGATCGGTTTGTTGGTGAAAATGGGATAAATCTCTCTCGATGAAGAAGTGACTTAGGTCAGCCCCTAAGTCAAGAAATATCAAAAAATATAGGAGTTAGAAGAATGTGGTTAAAAATTTAGGGAAAAGAAGAAGATGGTGAGAAAATTGGAAATACTACACTTACCTTGTGTAGTGAGTAAAATGTGACTAGTAATGGCTTCCAAGTGTAAGGTTTTGGTCACCCTTAATGTCAACCTCCAAGGTCAGCCCCTAAAACTCCAAAAATGAAAATGGAGTGTCAAAATTTGGAAAATAGAAAGAGAAGAAGAAAAGGTACTAAAAATTCCATTTCTTACCTTGTAGTCCAATTTCTTAACAATTTTTCTTCAAGATGACAAGTCTCTTAATATCTTCAATGGCCTTCGAGTAAACCTCAAAATCAAAAATCAAACTTAATTAGGAGATGAATGGATTGAACAAGAAATGTTTCTTACATTTTGAGTGTAGTTTCAATTTTTTTGAAGAGTAGGGAGATGAATTCTTGAAGTTTTTGGATAAGTGTTTGTGAAGAAGATGAATAAATAGGTAGAGAGATGTAGAAGGATTTTTAGAGAGAGAGAGAAGAGAAAATACAAGACTTAGGAAAATTTTGTGTTGGTGAAATGAAGTAAATGGTAGGGGTGAAAGACAAAAAAAAATTTGCTTTGGTTGGTTAGATGATGAGTTAGGGAATAATTGAGGAATTAGGGAAGAAAGTAATATTTAGGTAACTTTATTAGGGACAATTGGCCAAAAGCTATGTTTTAGGGGGGAATTTAAAATTTTGTCTTGTTTGACCAATTGGGTGGTTGAAATTGTAGGATTATTCTAAGATGTAGGTTTGTATTAATGGTGTAAAAATACACAAGATGAATACACAAGGTGTACATGTACAAGAGTTGGGAGATATTTCTACACTTAAAATACCATCACTACAAACTCGTATTGTCCATATCTGGTTTGAAATGCCATTTTGGAAACGTCTTCTTCATGAATCTTTAGTTGATAATATCCCTGCTGTAAATCAAACTTCGAGTACACTGTCGCTCCTTGAAGTTGATCAAATAGTTCGTCTATCCTCGGGAGGGGGTATTTGTTCTTGATGGTCACGCTATTAAGACCGTGATAATCTATACACAGTCTTAATGTGCCATCCTTCTTCTTGACGAATAGTACCGGTGCTCCCCAGGGAGACGTACTTGGTCGGATAAATCGTACATCCATCAGTTTCTGTAATTGAGTCTTCAACTCTTGTAACTCAACAGGAGCCATTCTATACGGCGTTCTGGCGATCGGGGCGGTTCCTGGTAATATCTCAATGGTGAACTCGACTTCCCTATCTGGATGGACAATGGTGAGTTCTTGTGGAAATACATTCGTATATTCCGATACTATAGGTACTTGATTAATTTGTGTCTCAACCTTGGGTTTGTTAATTACAAACGCCAAGTACCCTTGTGCCCCTCTAGTGATCGCCTTCCTTGCTTTCACTGCTGAAATGATTGGGGCAATCTTAACTCGTTCTCTTCCCGAAATTTATACTTCGGGCTTACCGGGTTCACATAGTTTAATGGACTTGCGATGGCAGTCCATTTGTGCATGGTGTGCAGACAACCAGTTCATTCCCAAAATTATATCGTATTCGGATATAGGTAATAAAATCAAATCGGCAGGAAAATTTATCTCATCAATCCTAACTTCGCATGCATTATAGATAATATCTGTTATCTGGCTTGCGCCCATAGGAGTTGATACTTCTAGACCTATAAGCATATGTTCCATGCATGCATGCAGCTTGTGTACAAAATGTGGTGCGACAAATGAATGCGTTGATTCAGGGTCAAATAGTACTTTAGCGTAGTGTCGAGATACTAGAAGCGTACCTTCCACCACGCTGTTGCCTTTGGAGCCTCATGTCCGCTAGTGCAAATGCTCGAGCGGGCATCCTTGCTGTTACCCTGGCCGTTACTCCGCTTCGTGGTTGCACTGTTTGGTCCGGTCTTCGTATTTTGGGCAATCCTTCACCAGGTGGTCTGATCACTACCACAATGTGAACACCTTCCTGTTTACGCCAACTTGATCATTGGCGGTATGCCCTGTTTTTCGCAATGTGTACACACTTGACCCGCTTTTTCTATCTTGGTCCTTTTCTTTATCCGTCTCATTAATCGGTCCCTTCTAAAACTTAGCAGTGCTTAGATGGCTATCCCACGCTGTCCTCTTGAGATCTGTTTGATGGCCTACTCTGCTGAATCTGTCCAATTGATTCAGTCCCCGACTGCGGAGAGTTGCCTTTACCAAGGCCGAGTAGGTTGTTATTTCAACAATCGGAAGGCGCTTTTGAAGTTCTAGCTTTAGTCCCCGTGTGAACTTATATAATTTGTCCTCTTACTCGTATTGATTGTCCCCAGGCGTATTTGGACAATCGATGAAACTCGACTTCATCTTGGCTACGGACATGTTCCCTGTCTCAACTTATGGAACTCGTCCCGCGTGCCTCCTTCACGACTTGGGAATGTCTTTGCTCATTGAATTCACCAGAAATTTTTCCATGTCCTATCTACTTGGTCCTGTTCCCATTTTCTCTCAACTACTCTCCACCAATCTCTAGCAATGATTCTAGTCGAACACGGCGAGCGTAACCTTTTGTTCCTCCGAGTATTGAAGAGCATTGAAGGATGTCCTTGGCTACATTGTCCCAGGTTGTATCTTTTTCTGTCATCATTTGTCCAATCAGTTCTTGGTTTTTCAACCTTGGGCTGTGCAGGGAGCAACATCCTCCTCACCTTCATCTGCGCACTCTTCTTACAAAATTGTGTTCACCTTTTAAGATTTGCTAATAGATGAGCACATACGGATTTTCCAATCATCAAATTCTTCAATAGTGAACATAGGGATGCGTGTCAAATTTGCTTCCATGATAATAACTTTTAATGATAAAAAGAGTTTTGAAAGTTTAAGTACTAAAGCGGACTTTGAAAAGTTTGGAGATCTAGTTCAAGAACCGGTGCGGAGGGTTCAATGAACCAACCGCTCGATACCACTTGTAGGTCCCAAGGGGTGTAAGTGTAAGGTTTAGAAGGGGGGTTGAATAAACCTTACCAAATTTTTGATTTAGTCCTTTTTAAAAATTCGAGTTAATACTACAATTTGTGTCCTTGGTGGACAGACCAATTTAGTTAATCAAGAGAGTTAGTCTCTCAACGGACTCAATCGAGTTGTTCTTTGGAATAACTCAAATTTGTTAAGTCTAAATTAACTCAACGTGGTTTGTTTTTAGCGGAAGACTTAACACCCTTAAGTTTGATTAAGTAGAGATTTAGGGCTTGATTTAGTACTTAGAGATTATCTAATGGATAGCAAATATGTCGTGAGAAATAAACAAATATGATGCAAGAATTAAAGTCTTTGAAATGTAAATGACACAATAAGATTTTTATAGAGGTTCGAAGATGGGGCAATTCTTCTACTCCTCTCTTCTCCAACTCCTGGAGGAATCCACTAGGTATTGATCGAGATACAAAGTGGTAAGTCCATATACAAGTCTTGATCACACACCGACTTGATCCTTTGGGACTCGATCCTGAGACGCCTTGATCACTCAAATTGTCTTCTCGTGCGATTTAGCTTCTTCACAGGCGGCAAATTGCCTTGCTACTACAGCTCACTTGCTCAAGCTCTTTGGAATTGATCACGAAGCCCTCCAAAAGCTCAAGACTTGGTTCGACCTTGAACCTTCCTACAATCCTTCAAGAATGTAGACCCACTTGATTTTTCAAGATTTTCCTCTTCAACCGATTGAAGTTATCTTTCCTTCACAGGTGAGTGTTGGATTGATGTTCTTCGTAGTGTGTGTAGCTTGAGGATTGAGAATATTTCAGTTTACGATTCTAATAATTGCTTGAACGTTTGTAGTTCTGGTCTTTTTATTCTCAAAGTCATTTCTCGGCCTTTTATAGTGATCTTTCAAAAATTTGCCCGTTGAAGAGATAGGCTTATTTTTGAAAGTCACTTGTAGTCGTTGGCTTGTCTTGTTGCGATCCTTGGAATTGCCATTTCCTCGTATGAATTGTTCTTCACCTTTTGAGTTCGACACGGTGTAGTGCTTCCCATTGTTAATTCCTTTTGCACGCTTCCGGGGTGAGCACTTCGAGAAAGGTAGTATGGAGATATTACTTGTTTAGGTAATTCTCTTGATTTACGTACAACGGATCTTTTTGATTATATCGACTTGATTGCATTTCTTTGCTTTCCCCAGGTGACTTAGAGTCGACTTCCAATCATTGGATGACTCTTCCGTCGCTTCAACTTGAGACTTGGCTTTTCTTGAGTTGACTTGACGATACTCCACTCACCGCATCTCACTCGCTTCTTCAAGATAGAGTTACCGTCTATTCTTCTTTGCCATACTCGGTTGTCTTACAGTGAGTCTTCCTTCTAGTCTCCGATTGTCTTCTTGCATGTTTGGGCGTAGGCGACTTAACTCGGCTTGACCAGCCTATTTATTACAATGCGATTTACAACAAAAATGGGGTGCCAACTTCCTATTCTAAGTTTTACATGGCATTCATCAAAATCTAAACAATAAATTTCCTAACAATTTCCCCCTTTTTGATGATGCCAAAACTTAAACCATTCAAAAATGTAAACAACAAAGATACATACGAGATAGTGTATTCACATAGAATGGATGCGTAGAATCAATCCTTTTATTGATCATAACATTCTTGTTCTTTTACACAATCAATTTACAAGGTGTATCGAGCAAACATTTGTCTACACAAAAAAAAAAATAAAGAATTTATAGCTTTATTGCGAAGACTTACATAGTATGTATTTACATAATAAAATACATGAAGGGGTGGACAAAGAAACACTTCATCTCCTTCGTTGTCTCCTTCTTTCATCTTGTTCAAAGATCTTATGCTCTTCTTCTCTTTTTCTCATCGTCACCGCTTTTCTTCTTTTTTTCATATGCCTTCGGGACTTCATCTCTTCTTAATCTTTCTTGTCTTTCCTCCCATAGTGAGTTTGTCTCTTGTTTTCTTCTTCTATTCTTTTCGCATACTCGGCATTACTTTTAGCCACTTGCAAATTTGCTATTTGGTCAAGACCAGCCCAAGAGATCCCTCCTTTCTTGCCGGATCTACGTATTCAATGTTTTTGGCGAGGGCTGGAGTCCAAAACCTCTTCCTCCACCACTTGCTTCTTCCTCTACTACCTGCAGGCGTGTATTGTCTTTGGGTTCTTCTTCTTTCACTGAATGACCAGCAGAGTATCAGGTGAGTCTGTCGTCTGTCGCCTTCTTCACATAACGTGAGACCCTTTTCCCGATGAAGTCCCAAGCTTGAGCCATAGACATATTTGCAAAGTATCCTTCGGATGCGGCGTTTTAAATTCATCAACGATCGTGGTTACTGTCTCGACATCGAGATGGCATAAGTGTCTCTCTCTTTTGGAATGCCTCCATGTTGTTTCAAGATGTTCATAACTCGGGCATCCATTCTTCCTTCCACTTCCTCCATCCCCTCGCTTCAATTGTCTTTCTCTTTTCGGCCATAGATATAGCAGAGTGTTGGAGTGGCGAGTCACGGGAGTTTGTTGCGATAATGTCACCAGACAAGACCTTGTTGGGGGTTTGTGCGATCATCAAGGTCACATCTTTCGATCCTTCCCCCTCAACGGACTTTCCTTTCTTTTGTTTCAACGCTTCCTCATTTTGTCTTTCCCTTCGCAAATTGCATCCTCTTTTTCAAAGGATCTCTTCATGCTTTAAGGTATTCCTCTTCCCCCTTTTTGGCATCATCAAAGGAGAGAGGAACACTGAAACATCTTGGCAAGCGGGAAGTCGAGCTCTGGCGATAGTCGAGTTCTCGTCTCGAGTCTGCTGCGGAGTATGCGGCACGAAATTCGAGCGAGTAGCGTTGGACTCTGCTGAAATTAGCTTCATTTCAGCCATGAGAAGGCTGAATTTTCTATCCATATTTGCTTCCAGACGCTGAGATCACTCTTATTTTGCTCACGCAGCTGCTTTATCTCGGCGAGTGTGAGCTTCATGCATGTGCTCAATGTGTTCTCTCGGTTTCGTTTTGCATCGGCATTCTCGGCTCTCCATACCAACTTGTTGAACAATGTCCTCAAGTATCTAACTTGTTCCACACGCATTGTTTCTTCTTTGTTGCCACCATTCCCGATCCCGATTGTTATGCCTCTCAAGTCGCGTGAGATTGGCATCTCTGTTGTCGATCGCATGTCCATAGAGGCCTGGTGCCTCTCCATCCGCTTCAATCTCGGCAAATAATGCTTTGAACACTTCTCGAACCTCACTTTGTTTTTCCGACGATGCGGTGATGGCCACGCGACATCAAAGTCATAGTCACCGAACGATGGTACCGACGAGATGACGAGGCGGGTCGTGGGAAGCGTGCGAGCTCGTTCTCGACTCTTCGGAGGTCGGGTACCTCCAGGAGAGAAAGGAAAAGATTCTATAAAGGAATCATCACGGCCAACCGTATTTGTTCAATGATGAGAGGTGCGCGTGAAGTTCCTTGTGGTCGAACTGCTGCGGCTGGGAGCTGCGCGATGGACTCTTTTGGTTGGGGTCTTTGTGAAGTGGACCCGACTTGCGAGCCTCAAATGTCTCAACAACTTCGTTGGTTTCGTTGGTTTCTCCAATTGAGTGGATGGTCCTCGGCCTTATCGAAGCGTCATCGGACGATGATGAGATTTCCATTGGTGGCTCATCATCAAAATTGAAAGTTTGACAAGTAGTCTTGAGATCGGACTTGCTCGTCTTTGGGAACATCCGCGCAATTGAGTCTTTTGGATCATCACGGGGGGATGACTCGACTTCTTCGCCGCTTCTAATCCCGGAAAGGTTACATCGGGGATTATCCTGGCAATCATGAAGCGCGCTTATCTCCTTTTTCGGATGGGTCAATGATAGTAGGAGGGATGTTCTCTACTTGACTTCTTTACCCCCCGGAAGTCTCAACCTCCCGTGGGCCTTCATTACCTCCTGCGATCTCGATTGCAGTGAGGCTCGGACCTCCCTTTCGGCGATGTCACTGTCTTAGGGTCTTTCCGAGGTGGCATCCATTGGAGTCTCAACCCCATGGATTGCACTTTCATCGCCAGTGTTAACTCCCGAGGCTGTTCCTTCCTCGTGCCTCGATTTGCATCGGCGTCATTAGCCTTCGAGGGTTGGCACCTCACCGAGACAGTCTCAAGCTAATCGAGCTTCGTTGATGGCAACTTTGTTCGTTTGGTGTTTGTACTTTCTCCACTTCGTCTCCTAGATTCGTTGTGGAGTCATCTGCAGATCTCCGACCTTGCTGCGCAGTGGAGGGAGTTTCCCCCTCGGGCGCACCGGTGAGTGACTTGGAATGGGGTCACTCGTCTCCAAACTCCCGGTGCTTTCTCCGAGTGTTCACCGTTGGGGGGCGGTGGTAAGACACCTTCGTTAGGGGTTGGCTCAACCGGGGTCCCCACTAACCCGTTTCATCGCCAATTCCCTTAATTCCTTCTTCCGAGTGAGTGGGGAAGTGGTGGCGGAACAACGGTGGCGATTTGTTGAACCACTCCCATTGGATCAATTTCGGTGTGTTCGAGGACTCTCCTGGTCCCTCCATCATGCTCTTCTCATGAAGAATTCGGATTCATGCATGGCTTGCTTCATTTGCAACTCTTCGTGCGGTGCGAGTCCTGGATCCTCATTCTTGTCGGATAAGACATCAAGGGGATGATGTGTGTGTTACGTGGTGTGCGGTGATAGGGCGGAGATCTTGGCCTTCTCACATGCCTCGCTTCCTCTGCTGTCTTTCCTTCTCCTTGTCCTTGAAGATCTGCAAGATATCTCGTGAAGTTGTCTTCATCCGATCTTTGGGATCACAGAGGTCAGTCGAGGAAGTTCAACGATTTCTCTCTTCTTCTATAAACTCGGGCCGTTGGAACTATTCCCTGGATTTACTCAATTTTCATTTCCTCCACTCTCATGACGATTTTGAATATATGGGTAAAGTGGGGATAGGATCATCACATCACTATCGCCTCTATCGACTTCTTCTTATGTCTCACCAACAAGCGCGGACTACGGCTATTTCTTCGATTTGCCTCTGTGATCGCCTTTAGCAGACTTAGTTTGTTCATCAATTACATCTGGGGGACTCTCTTGCTTGGCAGTTTAAGTATTTGTTCGGTGAGTGGTGACTCAGGCTGGTTTCTCAAGCTCGGAGCGCTTGATGATTCTTCTTCGTCTTCTAGTTTGTACCGGAGGATTTCGGTTTAGAGACGCTTTTCTTAGAGTCTTGGCGGCGGGGCGCGTTGGTGTCTTCTTCGAGGAGTCGCCGTCTTGGCTTATCGAGATCTCCTCTTTTTGACGATCCGAGAAGGTAGTTGAGAGTCCTTCTCGGCCATCTTCTTTGGGCGGGAGACACGGCTGCGAGGGGCGGTGACTCTGGCTGCGAGGGCGGGAAGCGGTTTGACTTTCTTTCTTTGCGATGGCAGTGATCTTTTTTTAGCAAAATTGCGAGGGGGCAACTTTCTTCTTTGGTGGAGAGGAAAGCAGTTTGTATCTTGAGTCGGTGATTCCCCCTCACTCGTGTCGCCTCTCTTGGCGTAGGCTCTCTTGTGCGCCCGCAGAGGTTTGATCCAACATCCTCTTGTTTACATGGAACGCCTTTCTATGTCTAAGAGGTACTCCTTTCACCTCCATCACCCGACCAATCACTGTGCCATATCCTGGGATCCTCCAAATGTGCCATCTTCCTTGAAGGATTTGTTCCCTACATTCGGCATAATCTCGTGTAGACAAACTCACCCCGATTTATTTTCCTTTCTTCAATGATCGCCGCCATCACGATCAACTTTGCTTTTGACATTGGTCAAAGGCAAAATTTGATGTCAATACATTTGGAAACTATGTCCAATAGCTTGTGATAATCCTCCTTCCCGACCTCTTGTTTTTTGTGTAAACTATTTTATCGGATAGTCGGGCTTGGCTATTTCCTTCCAAGCAGGCGACCAGGTTTACATCGAACGTTAATTTACGATGCTCCTTCCGTTGGTAGTGAGCGGTGTTCACCAAATCCTTGGTAGAGATGGTGAGCTTCTTTTCGTGAGCAGATGACTTTATCCCTTCATCGTGAATCTCGGCATTCACGTAGAAGCGTGCGACCTCCTCCACATAGGTCGGATATTCCAAAGATCGTAAACGATTTCACCCAGGCGTTTCCAATTTCTCAAAGGCAATTTTCTTCACTAGGGTGTCATCGGACCCTGTTTCACCATGCCGTCGAAATCCACATGGAGACCGGTGTGGATTTGTTTTCCTAACTTGACAAAATCATAGGTTGGTGCCATCCTTCGATTTTACCGAAGAAAACTTAGAGATTGATTTGAAGATAGATAGGGTTTTGAGAGAATTTTTTGCCTTTGCTTCCGAGAGAGAAATGAACAGTTTTGGTAGTGTGTGAGGAAATGACGAAAATGGTTTAAGTATGGTTTATGAAAGGGCGTGCGGGTGGTTTTTGAAATGTGATCGAAATCAACGGCTTAGATTTTGCACGCCGATTTAGCATTTAATGTCTCGTATTTAATGCGGACATTTATATCAATCATAAGCTTGGTGTGCGGCTTTTGCCCGTGACGTCATAATTATCTTTGACGTAATCCTTAAAAACATTCCCGCTTAGTCAAAACGATTGCGTTTTTGTCACTTGGCTCATAAATGATTCACTTTTGCCCTCACCGGTTTAGCTCTTCTTTTCACATTCTTCTTTGTGACTTAGGCGTCAAATTTGACTTGGTATAGTTGTCTTTTCGACACGATCGATTTACTTAGGCTGATTTGTGAGTTCACTCTTTTTCCTTTTTTGTGTTCCATTTCTTTTCTTTGATTCTTCCCGAGTGTCACTCGGCTCAATTAACCCTAACTCATGCTTGAGTTCTTCAAATCTTGACTCACATAATGGTTTTGTGAAGATGTCGGTAATTGTTTATCGATTGAGATATATTCTAAGATGATGTCCTTCTTTTCAACATGATCTCTTATGAAGTGATATCTCGACATCGATATGCTTATCACACATGATTGGAATTTCTTTTTCCTCAACTTCATAGTCTCTCGGTTCTTTGTCTCATCCATAGGACTTGGGCTGTGAAATTTGCCAGCACTATGTATTCTCGTTCACCAGTTGTAGAGGTGGATATTGAATTTTGCTTCTTGCTAAACCAGAAATCACTGTTTCCCATTTGACATGTGCCCGAGGTGCTCTTTCCCAGTCAACTCGCATCCAAAGATAGTCGAGAATCAATAGCCAATTAGCTTGAATCCACCTTCCTTTGGATACCATAAGCCAACTTCTTGGCTTCCTTTCAAGTATCTCAATATTCTCTTAGTTTTGTCATATGGCTCTCTTTTGGGGCGATTGAAATCTTGCACATACACATACAAAGAAATGTGATGTCCGGCACCGCTTTGTTAGATAGAGCAATGATCCAATAAGTGCTTTGTATCTTGTTTGATCTCTGAGCATGCCATCTCGCATCCATGTCCATTTTGATGATGTATTCATTGGTATTTTTACGAAGACTTCTCCTCCATACCAAATTTCTTCATTAAATCTCGATGTATTTTGTTTGACTTATGAAGGTTCCATCCTTGATTGTTTCACTTGGAGTCCAAGGAAGAATGTCGACTCTCCCATCATGCTCATTTCAAATTTACTTTGCATGAGGTTTGAAAATTTTTCACACGACTCTTTGTTTGTGGATCCAAAAATGATGTCATCCACATATATTTGAACAAGCAAGATACTCTTTCGTCTTGAATTCTAAAAAGTGTTCTATCTACTTTTCCTTTTGTGCATCCATTTTCATTCGGGTTGTGATAAGGTATCATACCATGCTCTAGGTGCTGTTTCAATCCATACAAAGCTTTCTTGAGTTTGTATACCTTATCTCCAAGAGTCTTCTCGCTCAAATTCGGAGGTTGTTCAACATACACTTCTTCTTCCAATAGACCATTTAGGAATGCACTTTTTACATCCATCGATATACAATGAAATTCTTGTGAGCAAGATAGGCAAGAAACATCCTTATAGCTTCCAATCTTGCTACGGAGCAAATGTTTCATCAAAATCTATTCCTTCTTCTTGGCAATATCCTTTGGCTACTAGTCTTGCTTTGTTTCTTACCACGTAACCTTCCTCGTTCATCTTGTTTACGAACACCCATTTAGTACCAATAACATTTTGATGTGTGGGTCTTTGAACTAATTCCCATACTTTATTTCTTTCAAACTCGATTCACTCTTCTTGCATAGCTTGAATCCAATGTGTGTCGTCGATGCTTGTAACACATCTTTGGGCTCTATTTGCGAGATAAAGCATGTGAACATAGCTTCTTGTTGAGTTACGATCTTGTTTTGACACCTTCTCTTATGTCTCCAATGACAAGTTCTCGTGGATGGTCTCTCACCATCTCACATCGAGTTGAAGTAAGTTGGCCGGATTCAATCGTCTAGCAAAAATGTGTTGCTTTGATCGACTCTCTCGTAGTCACTTAGCCGCAAATTTTCCAAATTTTTTTTGAGATTCAACTATCTCATCTTCTTCCGAGTTTATAATTCCGGCTTGACTTGAAAGATAGGGACTCTTACGTATGGTTGGATGATTGACTTATTAGTGACTCTTCAATGTCTTCTCCATTTACATTTGGCTCATCGAATACCACATGAATGGATTCTTCTCGCAACCATAGTCCTTTTGTTGAGTACTATGTAGGCTTTGTTTTTCACCAGTATCCCAAGAAAATACCTTCATCTGCTTTAGCATCGAAGGCCTTTAGATTGTCTTTGCCATTGTTGTGGATGAAGCATTTACATCCAAATATTCTAAAATATGCAACATTTGGTTTTCTTCCAGTCCAAATCTCATAGGGAGTCTTTGTCACCGTCTTTATCATACATTTGTTTCGTGTAGCAAGCGTGTTGATTGCTTGACCCAAAATCTTTTTGGTAACCTGCTTCTTGACTAACATGGTCCTTTGCCGCTTCTTTGAGAGTTCTTTCCTTCTTCTTTCGCAACTCCATTATCTTTGTGGAGTCCTTGCTGCAGATAGTTCATGACCAATACCATTTTCAATACAATACTTTTGAGTTATTATTCCGTTGACAAACTCGGTTCCTGTCGATCTTATTTTGATAATGGTTTGGCTCTTCTCATTTTGAATCCTCTTCATCACCTGTGGTAGTTTCGTAGAGTTTCTTTCTTCTTACACATGAATATTGTCCATGTATATCTTGAGTAGTCATCTACTACCACCAAGGTGTATTTCTTTCCACTCATGCTAGCTTTGGTTCCACTTTGGGCCAAATAGATCCATATGTAGCGGATGCAATACTCTTGTTGAAGATGGACATGTCTTTTCTTTGAATGAAGATTTGATTTGTTTTCCTTCCGACATGCATCACATATACTCTCCTTCTTGTATATTGAGTCGGAAGTCCTTCCACAAGATTACTTCTTGCAAGCTTGTTAATCGTTTTGAAATTCGGGTGACTCGGCTTTTTGTGCCCACGGCCAACTTGATTCAAATTGTGCTCTTTGCTAATAGACAGTCTTTGTGTGTAGCGGTTGACCAATCTACTACATACATGTTCTTTTGTCTGCATCCTTGCAACACAACTTCATTCGATTCAAGATATCCTTGATTTGGCATATACCCATGTTGAATCCAACATTATAGCCCTTGTCACGCGAGTTGGTGATGCTTAGCAAGTTGAAGTTGAGTCCTTCAACATATGCAACATCTCAGTGATTTCTAATCCATTCCTCTTGATGGATCCAATGCCTCTTATTTCACCAGAGCTTCATTTCCTCCAAATATGACTTTTGCTCCTTTAACTTCCTTGAATTTTGACAGATTTTTCTTATTTTCTCACATATGTCGGAAACGACCACTATCCATATACCAGGTTCCTTGGCACTCACATTCCTTGAACCTCGCAATCAAGGAAATTAAGTTTTAGGTACCCATACTTGTCCGGGTCCCGAGGGGTTAGAATTGTAAGATGATCCAACCAACTTATAGCCAAATGATTTGACTCTAAGGGGTTGCCATCTATCGATGCCATAATCATAATTAATCTTGGCAAAATGCTTGGGGATTCTAGGTTCATACAACTGTCTCTCTTTTGTCGTATGCTGCATATGTGTTTTGGCAATCGGCTTCTTTGGGTAATTGTGGTATCTTTGAATGTAGTGCCTAGGTGCATATGTGTCTTTGATGAAAGCTCATATACTTTTGGAATGGCCTTTGTTGAGTTCTAGGCCTTTGCCATTTGGGCTTATATTCCATAAGTCTATCTTTGATAGTTCACATTATTCCAATCAGCTTGGCTTTGATATTTTCTACCATTCCCATCATATGTATTTCTTTTATAGATTTTAAGGGTTTTTGGTAGCTCTGCTTCTTCTTTCTGAGTATTTTCTGTTTGGAGTTTCTTTGAGGAACTTAGCCGAATCTTTTCTCACTTTGTCCTTTCAGTGCACTCAATGGCTGTTTTTTCCTTTTCCTTTATAACCAAGGCCAGTTTGCTTGTAATTGTGCTTTGGAGTGAATGTGTGTGCAACATTTAGAGTTTTGGATTTTTTAGACTCTTCATTGCTTGAAGATCCTTTTTCCAAAATTACTCTCGAAGTTTGACATATCACAGAGAGTTAAATCCTAAGCCTGTCTTGTCTCCACATTCTCTTTGACTCATAATAAGATCATCTAATGATTTAGATGCCTTAGTGAATGAGGCAATAACATTTTTGAGGTCATTCTCCCTCTTTTCTATGGCAACTATTTCTGCTATTAACTTAGCATTTTCAGCCTTTAAACTTTCATTCTCATCAGCTATTTGACTTAGAGTACTCAGCTCCTTAGTCAGCTTTGAGTTTTGGCTCTTGAGTAGGCTGTTTTCCTCATTTAATAGTGTGTGTGAGGATTTAATGTGTTCAAAATCTTTCATCATTTTGCCTAATGAATCATAAAGATCAGTGGGTGATGAAGTGTGTGTGTCACAGTCACTATCACTAGAGTCTGAGTTTGATGAGTTAGAGTGTACCTCATCTTCTTGGTCAGGTTGATCTTGTTCCTTGGCCATCAAACAGATCAGGGCTTCTTCTTCAGAGTCACTTGAGTAGTCAGCTTCACTGCTCTCTGAATCAGCTGTTTCTCTTGACTTGGCTGTCTCAGCGGTTTCTGCAGCCATCATTGCCTTTTTCTTTTCTTGTCTTCTTTCTCTGAAGACCTTTCTTTCTTCTTCATTCCTGTATTTGTTGACTACAGGATATGGGCAGTCAATGGCATAGTGACCTGGTTGTCTACAGTTCCAGCATAGATATTCAGCCTTTTGATCAGCTCTTTCCATTCTTGGATTTTCAGCCCTTTGATATTCAGCTTTTTGATGATCTATTCTCTTGGTTGGCCTATCTTCCCCTGATTTGGAGGGAGAGCCGAGTGTCTTCTAGAAGATTCCCCTTTCCTCTCTTGTAGTTCTTATTGAAGAACTTGTTGAACCTTTTAACCATCAGGGCTATTTCTTCCGGATCAATGACTTTGACCTCGGCTCTCTTCCCATTTTTAATAATTAGAAGCAGTGTTTTGGGTACAAAATTGTCTCTTCCTCGTCTTTTCTTCTCGGCCAAACTCGTAGGCTTTGAGGTCCGAGAATAGTTCATGGTTGGATGTCTTTGATAGGTCCATGGAATGTCTTAGTGCCATGACCTTCATTTCCCATTCAAATGCAAGACTTTTAGGATCTTCATACACATTTCCTTCATGTATATTCCTTTCCAAGTGCGAGACTCGTTGGTGATTTCGTGAACCGAGCATCCATTGATCCAGGTTTTCTCCTGAGATCATTTTGAAGTTCTCAAATTTACTCAGACGCCACTTGATAACTTGTTTTCTTTGATTTGCTCCGAGCCTTCACAAATCAATGTTAGCTTGTCCCATTTCTTTAGCCGTTTTGCATGATTTGAATTTATTGAACATGCTTTGTCCAAGGTTTTGTAAAGGATGTCCTTGGCTACATTGTCCAGGTTGTATCTTTTTTATCGTCATCATTTGTCCAATCGGTTCTTGGTTTTTCAACCATGGCCGTCAGGGAGCAACATCCTCCTCACCTTCATCTCGCAACTGACTCTTCTTACAAAATTGTGTTCACCTTTAAGATTTGGCGATAGATGAGCTTTCATCTACGAATTTTCCAATCATCAAATTCTTCAATAGTGAACATAGGGATGCATGTCAAATTTGCTTCCATGATAATAACTTTTAATGATAAAACGAGTTTTGAAAGTTTAAGTACTAAAGCGGACTTTGAAAAGTTTGGAGATCTAGTTCGGAACCGGTGCGGAGGGTTCAATGAACCAACCGCTCCGATACCACTTGTAGGTCCCAAGGGGTGTAAGTGTAAGGTTTAGAAGGGGGTTGAATAAACCTTACCAAATTTTTGATTTAGTCCTTTTAAAAATTGAGTTAATACTACACAGTAATTGTGTCCTTGGTGGACAACCAATTTAGTTAATCAAGAGAGTTAGTCTCTCCAGACTAACTCGAGTCATTCTTTGAAATAACTCATTTGTTAAGTCTAAATTAACTCAACTGCGTGGTTTGTTTTCATTGAAGACTTAACACCCTTAAGTTTGATTAAGTAGAGATTTAGGGCTTGATTTAGTACTTAGAGATTATCTAATGGATAGCAAATATGTCAAAGAAATAAACAAATATGATGCAAGAATTAAAGTCTTTGAAATGTAAATGACACAATAAGATTTTTATAGAGGTTCGAAGATGGGGTAATTCTTCTACTCCTCTCTTCTCCAACTCCTAGAGGAATCCACTAGGTATTGATCGATATACAAAGTGGTAATACCCGTCCGGATACAAGTCTTGATCACACGGTGACTTGATCATTTGGGACTCGATCCTGAGACGCCTTGATCACTCACCGCTTCTCGACGCGACTCGGCTTCTTCACAGGGCGGTGCCTTGCTACTACAACTCACTTGCTCAAGCTCTTTGGATTTGATCACGAAGCCCTCCAAAAGCTCAAGACTTGGTTCGACCTTGAACCTTCCTACAATCCTTCGAAGAATGTGACCCCTTGATTTTTCAAGTATTTTCCTCTTCAACCGATTGAAGTTATCTTTCCTTCACGGGTGAGTGTTGGATTGATGTTCTTCGTAGTGTAGGCTTGAGGATTGAGAATATTTCGGTTTACAGTTCTAATAATTGCTTGAACGTTTGTAGTTCTGGTCTTTTTATTCTCAAAGTCATTTCTCAGCCTTTTATAGTGATCTTTCAAAAATTTGCCCGTTGAAGAGATAGGCTTATTTTTGAAAGTCACTTGCGATCGTTAGCTTGTCTTGTTGCGATCCTTGGAATTGCCATTTCCTCGTATGAATTGTTCTTCACCTTTTCGAGTTCGACACGGTGTAGTGCTTTCCATTGGTTTATTCCTTTTGCACGCTTAAAGGATGAGCACTTGAGAAAGGTAGTATGGAGATATTACTTGTTTAGGTAATTCTCTTGATTTACGTACAACGAATCTTTTTCAGATTATCTCGACTTGACCGCATTTCCTTGCTTTCCCTGGTGACTTAGAGTCGACTTCCAATCATTGGATGACTCTTCATCACTTCAACTTGAGACTTGGCTTTTCTTGAGTTGACTTGATGATCTCCACTCACCGCATCTCACTGCTTCTTCAAGATAGAGTTCCCGTCTATTCTTCTTTGCCATACTCATACTGTCTTGCGTGAGTCTTCCTTCTAGTCTCTAGTTGTCTTCTTGCATGTTTGGGCGTAGGCGACTTAACTCGGCTTGACCCATTTTATTTATTACAATGCGGTTTACAACAAAAATGGGTGCCAACTTCCTATTCTAAGTTTTACATGGCATTCATCAAAATCTAAACAATAAATTTCCTAACGTACCCGTTCCCCGATCGTCCTCATACCTTCAGGGAACACGGCAGGATCTCCCGCGTCCACAGTTTCCAACCATGTATCTGTAGTTTAGCTACAATTCAGAAAGGAATGATTACAATAAGTACTCGCATATAACAAGTTATATCACAACAACAATATACAAGACATAGAATAAGTAGAAAAGTATATTCATTGATGTGAAATTTGAATACACCCGAATGAGTTCATACAACAGGAATATAGAATGGAAGATAAACTAGAGTCAGGATACAACTTGATCAAAGTACAACGGAAAGCAAAATACAACAGGATGGAAATAAGCGTCGACTAAAGTCTAGCATAGAAGTTATCTACTCGGTGAGGTCGCCGTCATCATCACTAGCGGCCTCGTCCATAAACATAACCTGATTGGGCTGAGGTACCGCCTCAGCATTTGGCCAGTCGACTAAATTTGGCCACTGCTCCAGTCCCGGAGCGTCATCAAGTTGGGCGGCTTCAAGCGCCTCAGGCTCTCCATCCTCCATTGGATCCTCATCGAGATCCTCTTCAGGATCTTCTTTAGATCCTCCTCGAGATCCTCTTCATTATCGGCCGCGAGGTCGGGCATGGGTTCCGGCTCGGGCGTGTGCAAAGGTGGCGCATTAGGCTGCTGCTAAGCGCACTTCAAAGCACATCCCGCTGAGTTAAGGCATGCGTGAGGTCCTTGATCACCTGCATTTGTTTGATGATAGTATCTTCGAGACGTCCGATGGTGGCTCTCGACATGTATGCGTCCCTTTCCCACTTTCCGCGGCCTTCCTTGGCGCGTTCCATCTTCTTGCGAGTAATTTCCAAGTGTTCTGGATTGATTGGATTTGATCTTCGCGAGCACGAATGGTATCCTCGCGATCCTTAGCAAGGAGGGTAAGGTCGTTCTTCTTCTCTTGGCTCTTCGTCGGGAGGTGTGTTAATTCTTGGTTGCGGCGACGTTCCTCCGCCATTAAAGGTAGCCGAAGATATTCCTGTACCGATGGTTTGTGTATGCCCAAAAGTAATCACGTTCGGCGTGGGCCTCCAATAATTCCCACCGGATAGGTGGCATCGGCTCCATCCCGAACAAGCCAAACTAAGAAGGATTAGACGAAGTAAGAAAAGATAAGAAAGAACCAGGAAAGGATGACTAAGGAGAGTCGATCAAGAGTCAACTAAGTCAAATAAAGTATGACTATGGTTCTCCAAGTATAAATTCGACTTAACATAAACATCAATAATACGGTTCTATACCATTATTGAAATCGATTTTACACTTAATTAGTCAAGTCGGTACTACCCACACACAATCCGAGGGTCCTATCCTGGGTCAGCCCGGTGTAAGTTTCCATCTTACTAGCCGAGCTATGATACCATAAACATCACGGCCCAAGCGGCGCGACGCGACGATCAATCAATCACTTAAATAGAAATAAACCCAACATTCTAGAAAATGATGCAACAATCCCAAGAGAAACAAGGTTTAAAGCGTGAAAAACTAAAAGTGCAATGACGATTACAAATACATCCCAACAACCGAATAGCTTACGATCCAAAGACTTAAAAATAAAGTACACATCATAACACCATCTTAAGTGTCAAAGGGTCCTATGCCCTTAAATTACAGTCCAGAATGCAAAGGAAATAAAATAGTTCAACAACAGTAAAATGAAGGAAAACAATCCAGCAACATAGATAAGGACAGGAAGTAAGTCCAACGGACGGAGCACGAGAATTCAATCAAGCGGGTTCAGAACTTCTTCGACAAAGTCTTCTTCTAAGGTTAGAAAACGAGAAGGGGGTGAGACAGAAATCTCATGGATGGGGTGATCGTGTGCAAGTGTGGCGATATATATAGTTAATGCGAGAAATTTAGTTGTATGAAAACGCGTGAGAGATGATGCATGATTTCACACACGGGTCCCACAAGCGTCGTGATAAATATATTTAAGTAATATACTTATAGAGTTTAAGAAAATGGTTCGTGGTCACGCATGCACTATGGTTCAAGCGATCGGGAGGATTGCGTGCGGTTTGTAACGCCAATCCTATGCAAAGACAAGTAGCGGTTTGCGTGCGTTTGTTGCGCTAACCTTATGCAATACAAGTAGCGGTTGCGTGCGTTTGTAGCGCGTAAGCAAATGGGTCCGATTAACTCCCGAGATCGTGTGGATCGGACAATGATTCATTCGTTCTTCCTTGTAACTCCCCGAGCAAGATGGTCCAAGACTGTCACCTTATCACTCCATAGCAAAGACAAAATCCACAGTGGGCTAGCAAGGCTCGGTTTGTCATAATCATGATTATACCTCAAGTCTTATGACTGCTTCCTCCTTGGACAAACTCCGTCCCTCGGTTTTGGGGATTAGGGCGATGGGGGGAAGAGTGGAATAGCGATCAGAGTGCCCGGTTCCATCCCCCGACGTATCCATTCCGATTGTGAGCTCGACACACCAAGTTGACTCGAGGCGAGGAAAGTAAATACAAGTTCGAAAGTCAACCAGGCGATCAGTATTACGATTTAAGGAAGCGATTCGGGGAAAGTTTTTGAAAATCGCGAGTGGCAATTATGGCGTTGGTGGAGTTATTTGGATGAAGATGATTATCGGGAGGATAAGCAATCTTTGATATCTTGAAACATTAGGTGGAACAAAAGTCCCGTTATAGATTCAAATCGCAAGACGAGGAAATCGCCCCGCGATCGCGTATTGATCGGTCAAAGACGATCCGATAAGTCAAGGTGTTTTAAGAAAATAAAATCTTTTATATCATTATTAAAAGTCGAGGTCAGAGTGTTTCTTTAAAAGAGAAATAATTTGAGTTAGGTCCTTGTAAAAAGAAAATTTACAATTAGCCCCGTTTTGTAAAAACCAATACTTTTGGGGTTAAAAATTGAATAAGTAAATGTCCCTACCTTCAAATATTATGAGGTCAGTTCCTAAATTCTGTAAATTGTTCAGAGATTCAGTTTTATAAAGTTTTGAGATCGAGTTTTTATAAAATTCTCATATTGGTCCCAAATTTGTTAATATTGTCATTTCGGGCCATAAGTTTAAAATAATCGGAACTCACAAATCGGAAGGGCTTTTAATGTGGGATATTGGGACAAAAACAGTTTTAAAAAGAAGTAAGTATAGGTCCCTTAACTTTTGAAAATCTCATTTTTGTCTCATTTTGAAATAATTGCCTTTAATGCTTTTGGGGGTCCAATTGTTATGAAATTTGAAACTTGGGTCTAAAATATAATTATATTATAGTTAAATTAGTATTTTCAGGTGCATGGACTGCATAAGTCCTGGAAATTTCATTTTGGTCCTCAATTTTAATCTTTTACGATTTGGTCCCTCATTTTTATAAAATTACTTTCCAAGCTCTAAACACTTGGATTTTTGGAATACACTTAAAATATGTTATTTCCAGTCCCTTAAGAGTTAAAATTTCAAATTTTAAAATTAGGGCCTGGTACAGTTTCTAAAATTACAAAATAGCCCTTAAATTCTAAAATTTTACAATCTAGTCCTTGGGCTTTTAAGGGTTGATTTTTTTTATCTAAAAACTCTTAAAACTTTATTAAAATGTCAAAACATAATTTTTGAACCTGACTTCAGTCCCAAAAATTTAAAATTACAGAGGGGTCCCTTAAGTTTTATTTTCTTGCAATTAAGTCCACCACTTTTCATTTTTTGCATTTTAACTCCAAAAGTTGAAATTTAATCAATTATGCTCGACTTGTCCAGGTTATAAATCATTCAAAACATAGATTTCAAGAGTCATACACTTACATATCCTTCTCATACAAAATTTCATCAAGTATAACAATAAAAGGCACATGTATGCCCTATTTTTCGATAAATCACATTTTTGAGTAACACTTGAGAATTTTTCCAACTTGATATAAGAAAATAGCATGCAATACATAATATATATCTCAAGTGCTCAAAATCAAAATACTACATGTATTTTTAAGTAAAACACCTAGAAGTTGAAAGGATTTTCCACCCACCTTAAAGATCGGTTTGTTGGTGAAAATGGGATAAATCTCTCTCGATGAAAAAGTGACTTAGGTCAGCCCCTAAGTCAAGGAATATCAAAAAATATAGGAGTTAGAAGAATGTGGTTAAAAATTTAGGGAAAAGAAGAAGATGGTGAGAAAATTGGAAATACTACACTTATCTTGTGTAGTGAGTAAAATGTGACTAGTAATGGCTTCCAAGTGTAAGGTTTTGGTCACCCTTAATGTCAACCACCAAGGTCAACCCCTAAAACTCCAAAAATGAAAATGGAGTGTCAAAATTTGGAAAATAGAAAGAGAAGAAGAATAGGTACTAAAAATTCCATTTCTTACCTTGTAGTCCAATTTCTTAACAATTTTTCTTCAAGATGACAAGTCACTTAATATCTTCAATGGTCTCTAAGTAAACCTCAAAATCAAAAATCAAACTTAATTAGGAGGTGAAAGAGATGAGTTAGGTGATATCAAAAATGGATTGAACAAGAAATATTTCTTACATTTGGAGTGTAGTTTCGAATTTTTTTGGAGAGTAGGGAGATGAATTATTGAAGTTTTTGGTTAAGTGTTTGTGAAGAAGATGAAGAAATAGGTAGAGAGATGTAGGAGGATTTTTAGAGAGAGAGAAGAAAAAATACAAGACTTAGGAAAATTTTGTGTTGGTGAAATGAAGTAAATGGTAGGGTGAAAGACAAAAAAAAATGCTTTGGTTGGTTAGATGATGAGTTAGGGAATTAGGGAAGAAAGTAATATTTACGCAACTTTATTAGGGACAATTGGAAAAAGCTATGTTTTATGGGGGAATTTAAAATTTTGTCTTGTTTGACCAATTGAGTGGTTGAAATTCTAAGATTATTCTAAGATGTAGGTTTGTATTAATGGTGTAAAAATACACAAGGTGTACATGTACAAGAGTTGGGAGATATTTCTACACTTAAAATACCATCATGGTCGTCCCTTAAGGGGTATTTTGGTAATTTCATATATATTTTTTTGTCCCAAAATTGATGATAATAGATTAATAATATCAATCTCCAAAATAATTAGTGATTTCTTTGATCACTTATAAGTCTCATGATCACTTATTCTAAATCGAATTCTTAATTCTATAAGGTATAAATCTCTAAAATAAATAGTCTCTTAAATTTCTAAGAAGACTAATAAATACACAAGTAACAATAATGATGATCAATTAAGTGATTATAAATGTGAAATAAAATTAATAAATGATTACGATCACAAGTAATAATTAAAAGAATTTAAATACAATTATATTTATCATTAATGTTTACCCGTCAAAGTTTAAACGGTAGAATTGACAAATAGTACAAAGACGATTGTTAGAATTTTATTGTTTAGATTTTGATGAATGCCATGTAAAACTTAGAATAGAAAGTTGGCACCCCATTCTTGGTCAGTAAAATGTATTGTAACAATTAGAGGCCAAGGCGAGTTAAGTCGACCACGCCTAACATGCAAGAAGACAGTTTGAAGACCGGAAGGAAGACCTTTGCCGTGAAACACAATTTGAATGTGGCAAAGAAGAGTAGACGGAACTCTCTTTGAAAAGCAAACAGATGCGGTGAGTGGAGCATCGATCAAGTCAACTCAAGAAAAGCCAAGTCTCAAGTTGAAGTGACAAGAGTCATCCATGATTGGAAGGCGACTCTAAGTCACCTGGGGAAAGCAAGGAAATGCGATCAAGTCGAGATAATCGTAAAAGAACCGCGTTGCCGTAAATCAAGAGATTTACTTAAACAAGTAATATCTCCATACCACCTTTCTTGGAGTGCTCGGTCCCGAAGCGTGCAAAAGGAATGAACCAATGGGAAGCACTACACCGTGTCGAACTCCGAAAAGGTGAAAGAACAATTCATACGAGGAAATGGCAATTCCAAGGATCGCAAGCCAACGACGCAAAGTGACTTTCAAAAATAAGCCTATCTCTTCAACGGGCAAATTTTTGAAAGTTCACTATAAAAGGCTGAGGAGTTTGTTTGAGATATATGAATGACACACACGTGAGATATACAAGCTTATTAAAAACTGAAACATTCTCAATCCTCAAGCCTACATTTCGAAGTACATCAATCCAACACTTACCTGTGAAGGAAAGAGAACTTCAATCAGTTGAAGAGGAAAATACTGAAAACAAGGGGTCTACATTCCAGGAAGGATTGTAGAAAAGTTCAAGGTTGAACCAAGTCTTAAGCTTTTGGAGGGCTTCGTGATCAAATCCAAAGAGCTTAAGCAAGTGAGTCAGTAGTAGCAAAGCACCGCCAGCAGAAGAAGGCCGAGTCGTGAGAAGCCGATTGAGTGATCAAGGGCGTCTCTCAGACTGAGTCCCAAAGGATCAAGTCGGCTGTTGTGATCAAGACTTGTATCTGGACTGTTACCACTTTGTAAACTGATCATTACCTAGTGGATTCCTCCAGGAGTTGGAGAAGAGAGGAGTAGAAGAATTACCCCATCTTCGAACCTCTATAAAAACTTTACTGTGTCATTTACATTTCGAAGATTTAAATTCTGCACTTTTAACTCGCTTATATCTCACGATAAATTTGCTATCCATTTGATAAAATTATAAGTACTAAATCAAGCTCTAAAATCTTGCTTAATCAAACTTAAGGGTGTTAAGTCTTCCAATAAAATAAAACCACATTGAGTTAAATTATAGCCAACAAACCGAGTTACTCCATCAACAAATCGTTGAGTCTCATTGAGAGATTAACTCTACCGAGTGACTAATTCGACTTGTCCCATCAAGGACACAATTGTGTAGAATCAACTCAGAGATTTAAAAGGACTAAATCGAAAATTTGGTAAGGTTTATTCAACCCCTTCTAAACCTTACACTTACACCCCTTTGGGACCTACAAGTGGTATCGGAGCGGTTGGTTCATTGAACCCTCCGCATGGTTCTCGAACTAGATCTCCAAACTTTTCAAAGTCTCATTTAGTACTTAAATTTTCAAAACTCTTTTTATCATTAAAAGTCATTATCATGGAAGCAAATTTGACACGCATCCCTATGTTCACTATTGAAGAATTTGATTATTGGAAAATTCGTATGCGAGCTCACCTATCGGATTACATGATGAGATATGGATAGTGATAGAAGATGGGCCTCTGCAAATATTAAAGGTGAACACAAATTGCATGCGAAAGAGTTGTAGTGAAGGAAAAGAAGATGTCTGCTCCCACTACCATGGTTGAAAAACCAAGAATCGAGTGGACAAATGATGACAAAAAAGATACAATCTGGACAATGTAGCCAAGGACATCCTTTACAAAACATTGGACAAAGCCATGTTCAATAAAGTCAAATCTTGCAAAACAAACTAAGGAAATGGGACAAGTTGACATTGATTTGTGAAGGCTCGAGCAAAATCAAAGAAAACAAATTATCGGTGTTTTGTGACAAAGATTTGAAAACTTCAAAATGATCTCGGGAGAAAACCGGATCAACTGGATGCTCGGTTCTGAAAATCACAAATGAGCCGTGTCTACACTTGGAAAGGAATATACACGTAAGAAATGTGTATGAAGATCCTAAAAAGTCTTCCAAACAATGGGAAATGAAGGTCATGGCACGAGACATTCCATGGACCTATCAAAGACATCCAACCATGAACTATTCTCGGACCTCAAAGCCTACGAGTTTGAGCCGAGAAGAAAAAGACTGAGGAAGAGGCAAATTGTACCCAAAACAAGCGCTCTAATTGTTAAAGATGGGAAGAGAGCGAGGTCAAAGAAGTCATCGACCCGGAAGAAATAGCCCGATGGTTAAAAGATTCAACAAGTTCTTTAATAAGAACTACAAGAAAGGAAAGGGTGAATCTTCCGAAGACACTCGGCTCCTCCAAATCAAGGGAAGACAGGCCAACCAAGAGAACAAATCATCAAAAAGTTGAGTATCAAAGGGACAACTCAAGAATGGAAAGAGCTGATCAAAAGGTCAATATCTATGTTGAACTGTAGACAACCAGTCACTATGCCATTGATGCTCATATCCTGTAGTCAACAAGTATAGGATGAAGAAGAAAGAAAGGTCTTGAGAGAAAGAAGAAGACAGTAAAGAAAAGGGCAATGATGGTCAGAGACTGCGAGACAGCCAAGTCAAGAGAAAACAGTGATTCGAGAGAGCAGGTGAAGCTGACTACTCAAGTGACTACGAAGAAGAAGCCCCGATCCGCTTGATGGCCAAAGAACAAGATCAAGAAGATGAGGTACAATCTAACTCAACAAACTCGGACACTAGTGATAGTGATCGTGACATACACACTTCATCACCTACTGATCTTTATGATTCATTAGGCAAAATGATGAAAGATTTTGAACACATTAAATCCTCACACACGCTATTGAATGAGGAAAACAGCCTTACTCAAAAGTCAAAACTCAAAGCTGACTAAGGAGTCGAGTACTCTAAGTCAAATAGTCATGAAAATGAAAGTTTAAAGGCTGAAAATGCTAAATTAGTAGCAGAGATTGCTGCTATAGAAAAGAGGAGAATGACCTCAAGAATGTTATTGCCTCATTCACTAAGGCATCCAAATCATTGGATGATCTTATTATGAGTCAAAGAGAATGTGGAGATAAGACAGGCTTAGGATTTAATTCCTCTATGCCATGTCAAACCTCAAAAGTAATTTTGGAAAAAGGATCTTCAAGTCATGAAGAATCAAAAATCCAAAACTCTAATTGTTGCACACACATTCACTCCAAAGCACAATACTAAGCAAACTGGTCTTGGTTACAAAGGAAAAGGAAAACACTAGTTGAGAGTCTGAAAGGACAAAATGAAAAGAGATTCACTGAGTTCCTCAACAAACTCCAAACAGAAAATACTCTGAAAGAAGAAGCGAGCTACCAAAAATCCCAAAAACTCATAAAAGAAATACATATGATGGGAATGGTAGAAAATATCCAAACCAAGCTGATTGGAATAATGTGAATCTGTCAAAGACAGACTTATGGAATATAAGCCCAGGATGGCAAAGGCCTAGAACTCAACAAAGGCCATTCCAAAAGTATAAGAGCTTTCATCAAAGACACATATGCACCTAGGCACTACACTCAAAAACACCACAATTACCCAAGGAAGGCAATTGCTAAAACACATATGCAGGCATACGACAAAAGAGACAAATTGTATGAACCTAGAATTCCCAAGCAATTTGCCAGGATTAATTATGATTATGGCACTGATAGATGGCAACCCCTTAGAGTCAAATCATTTGGCTATAGGTTGGTTGGATCATCTTACAATTCTAACCCCTCAGGACCTGACAAGTATGGGTACCTAAAACTTAATTTCCTTGATTGCAGTTCAAGGAACAACAGTGCCAAGGAACCTGGTACATGGATAGTGGCTATTCCGACATATACGACAGAAATAAGAGAAATCTGTCAAAATTCAAGGAAGTCAAAGGAGCAAAAGTCATATTTGGAGAAATGAAGCTCTGGTGAAATTAGAGGTATTGGATCCATCAAGAGGAATGGACTAGAAATCACAGATGTTGCATATGTTGAAGGACTCAACTTCAACTTACATCGTATCGATCGGCTCACGACAAGGGCTACAATGTTGATTCAACATGGGTATGTGCCAAATCAAAGATATCAATCAAATGAAGTGGTATGCAAGGATGTAGACAAAAAATATGTATGTAGTGGATTGGTCAACCGCAACACCAAAGACATGTCTACTAGCAAAAGAATACAAATTTGAATCAAGTTGGCTATGGCACAAAAAGTCGAGTCACCGAATTTCAAAACAATTAACAAGTCGGCAAGAAGTCATCTTGTAGAAGGACTTCCGCACTCGATACCAAGAAGGAGAGTATATGTGATGCATGTCATAAGGGAAAACAAATCAAGTCGTCATTCAAAGAAAAGACATGCCCATCCTCAACAAGAGTATTGCATCCGCCATATGGATCTATTTGGCCCTGGTGGAACCAAACCAAAGATAAGTGGAAAGAAATACACCTTGGTGGTAGTAGATGACTACTCAAGATATACATGGACAATATTCATGTGTAAGAAGAAAGAAACTCTACAAAAACTACCACAAATGATGAAAAGGATTCAAAATGAGAAGAGTCAAACCATTATCAAAATAAGATCGGATAGAGGAACCGAGTTTGTCAATGGAATAATAACTCGATGTTGTATTGAGAATGGTATTGGTCATGAACTATCAAAGAAGAAAGACTCAAAGAAGCAAAAGGACCATGTTAGGCGGACGGGGTTACCAAAAGATTTTGGGGTGAAGCAATCAACACACTTGCTACACCCAAAACAGATGTATGATAAAAATGACAAACACAAAGACTCCCTATGAAATGGACCGAAGAAAACCAAATGTTTCATATTTCGAATATTTGGATGTAAATGCTTCATTCACAACAATGGCAAAGACAACCTAAAGGCTTTTGATGCTAAAGTCGATGAAGGTATCTTCTTAGGATACTCAAATGAAAGCAAAGCCTGAGAATACTCAACAAAAGAACTATGGTTACTGAGAAGAATCCATTCATGTAGTATTCGATGAGCAAAATGTAAATGGAGAAGACATTGAAGAGTCACCGATAAGTTTAATCATCCAACCATACGTAAGAGTCCTATCTTTGGCCGAAGTCGGAATTATCAATTCGTAAGAAGATGAGATAGTCAATCTCAAAAAAATGGAAAATTTGCGGCTAAGTGATTACGAGAGAGCTTACCACAAAGAACACAAACCAAATGCAAGTCGATCAATCCACTAACTCACTCCAACTTTGATGTAAGATGGCCGAGAGACCATCCACGAACTTGTCATTGGAGATATAAGAGAAGGTGTCAAGACAAGATCCAGAACTCAACAAGAAGCAATGTTCACATGCTTCATCTCGCAAATAGAACCAAAAGATGTGTCACAAGCATTGGATGACACACATTGATTCAAGCTATGCAAGAAGAGTCAATCAGTTTGAAAGAAATAAAGTGTGAGAATTAGTGCAAAGACCCATGCATCAAAAATGTTATTGGCACCAAATGAGTATTCGAAATAAAATGAACGAGGAAGGCTCTGTGGTAAGAAACAAAGCAAGATTGGTAGCCAAATGATATTGCCAAGAAGAAGGGATAGATTTTGATGAAACATTTGCTCCTGTAGCAAGATTGGAAGCTATAAGGATGTTTCTTGCCTATGCACTCACAAGAATTTCATTGTATATCAAATGGATGTAAAAAGTGCATTTCTAAATGGTTTATTGGAAGAAGAAGTGTATGTTGAACAACCTCCGGGATTTGAGCGAAAGACTCTTGGAGACAAGGTATACAAACTCAAGAAAGCCCCGTGACGGATTGAAACAGGCACCCGAGCATGGTATGATACCCGTCACAATTCCTAACCGAAAATGGATTCACTAAAGGAAAAGTAGATAGAACACTTTTCAGAATTCAAGACAAGAAGAGTATACTTTGTTCAAATATATGTGGATGACATCATTTTTGGATCCACTAACAAAGAGTCATGTGAAAAATTTTCAAACCTCATGCAAAGTAAATTTGAAATGAGCATGATGGGAGAGCCGACATTCTTCCTTGACTTCAAGTGAAACAAATTGAAGGATGGAACCTTCATAAGTCAAACAAAATACACCAGAGATTTAATGAAGAAGTTTGGTATGGAGGAGAAGTCTTCAAAAATACCAATGAACACATCACCAAAATGGACATGGATGCAGATGGCAAGCCCAGATCAAACAAGATACGTGAGCACTTATTGGATCATTGCTTATCTCACAAATTAGCGGGCCGTACATCACTTTTGTTGTAGGTGTATGTGCAAGATTTCAATCTACTCCAAAAGAGAGCCATATGACAAAGAGCCTAAGAGAATACTTGAGATACTTGAAAGGAAACCAAGAAGTAGGCCTATGGTATCCAAAGGAAGGTGGATTCAAGCTAATTGGCTATTCGATTCGACTATGCTTGGATGCAGAGTGGACGGGAAGAGCACTTCGGCACATGTCAAATGCTAGGAAACAGACTAATTTCTGGTTTAGCAAGAAGCAAAACTCAATAGCCACCTCTCTACCGAGGCGAGAATACATAGTCTGCGGGCAAATGTGCCCAAGTCCTATGGATGAGACAAAGATCCGAGAGATTATGAAGTTGAAGAAAAAGAAATTCCAATCATGTGTGATAACACAAGTGCAATTGCAATCACTCAAAATCCCGTGTTGCACTCAAGAACAAAACATATTGATGTCGAGATATCACTTCATAAGAGATCATGTTGAAAAGAAGGACATCATCCTGGAATATATTTCAACGCGATAAACAACTAGTGACATCTTCACAAAACCATTATGTGAGTCAAGATTTGAAGAACTCAAGCATGAGTTGGGGCTAATTGAGCTGAATCGACACTGAGACAAATCAAATAAGAGAAATGGAACAGAAAAGGGGAGAAAAAGAGTCAAATGTAAATCAGAAATCACCAAGAATCAAAGATCGGAAAGACAAAATTACACTACCACTGATAAATGAGTCGCTAAGAGAACTGTGAGAAGTAGAGTTAAATCGGCCTAAGAGATAAGTCAATGACTTATGAGCAAAGTGACAAAAACGCATCGTTTTTGACTAAGCGGGAATGTTTTAAGAACACGTCAAAGATAATGATGATGTGTACGTACATAAAGCCGCACACAAGCTTATGATTGGATATAAATGCTTTGCCGCATTAAATACGAGACATGAAATGCTCAATTGGCGTCGAAATCCAAGCCGCTGATTTCGATCACAATTCAAAACCGCCTGCACGCCCTTTCATAAAACCATATTTAAACCATTTTCGTCCGTTTCTCTCTCACACTTCTAAAACTGTTTCATCTCTTTCTCTCAAAAGGCAAAGGCAAAATACTCTCGAAACCCTATCAACCTTCAAATCAATTTCTGAGTTTTCCTTGATACAATCCCGAGAAATGGCACCAACTTATGACTTTACCAAGTTAGGAAAGCAAATCCACACCTGGTTCGACGGTGGATTTCGACGGAATGGTGAAACAGGGTCCGATGACACCCTAGTGAAGAAAATCGGCCGAGAAGTTGGAAACGTCCCTCGACTAAAACCGCTTTCTAATGCTAGAATATCCGATGACCTATGTGGAGGAGGTCGCACAATTCTACGTGAATGCTTTGAGATTCACGATGAAGGAATCAAGTCATCTGTTCATGGAAGCAATGACTATCACCGCCAAGGATTTGGCTGAATATTGCTCACTACCGGCCAGTAAGGAGCATCCGAGATTAAAGAGGCTGATGTAAACTTGGGCCGACGCATGGAAAGAAATAGCCAAGTCCGAATTTGCTGATAAAATAATATACACAAAGAAACAAGAGATCAAAGGAGGATTATCACAAATTGTTGGACATAGTTGCCAAATGTATCGACATCAAATTTGGCGGCTTTGACCAATCACAAAGGCAAAGTCGATGGTAATGGCCGCAATCATCGAAGAAAAGAAGATGAATCTGGCTGAGTTTGTCTCACAAAGCAGACTCGCTTAACGTGGGAACAAGTCCTTCAAAGAAGATGGCACATTTGGAGGATCCCTAGGATATGGCCTAGTGATTGGCCGGCTATTGGAGGTGAAAGGAGTCCTCTTAGACATGGGAAGGCATTCCATGTTAACAAGAGGATGTTCGAGCAAATCTCTCTGGCGCTCGAGAGAGCCTATGCCAAGAGAGCGACACCAGTGAAGGGGAATCAGCTGACCCCAAGATACAGATTGTTTCCTCTCCACCCAAGAAGAAAGCTGCCCCTGCAGCTGCCCAAGATCACGCCCCTGCAAAAAAAGAAAACCAATCATGCTCCTACCCCTGCAGCAGAGTCACCTGCCCCAAAGAAGCCGTGTCTCCCCGCCTGCGGCTGTGGTCGAGAAGGACTCACAAATACCTTCTCCGATCGTCAAAAGGAGGAGAACTGACAAGCCAAGACGGCCACTCCTCGAAACAAACACCAGCACCGCCCGGCCGCCCAAGACTCGAGAGACACCGTCTCTCGAACCAGAAATCCCTCTGGTACAAACTAGAGACGAAGAAGACTTGTCAAGCGATCCGAACAGGAGAAACCAGCTGAGTCGATTACTCAAATAGCACAAATACCGGAGACTACTGGAGAAGTAGAGTCTCCATGTAGTTGATGAAACAGCCAAGTCTCTTTGGCGATCAGCAGAGGCAACCCGAAGATACAAATCGTAGCTCACACAGTGAAGGACAAGAAGAACTGCCAGAGCGGATAGTGATGTAATGATCCTATCTCCACCTTACCCGGACATCCAAAATCGTCTGCGTGAGTGGAGGAAATGGAAGTTAAGCAAGTCAAGGAACAGTTCCAACGACCGAGTTCATAGAAGAAGAAGAGGAACTGCTAAATTTCCTTGGATTAACTACTCTCGCTCCCACTGGATGAAGACAATCGCACAGAAATTCTGCAGATCTACAAGGACAAGGAGAGAGAAAAACAAGTCAAGAAGCCGAAGCACGTGAGAAGGCAAGCACCGCCCTATCTCCCGCACCACGTAACACACACACCCTCTCCTTGATGTCTTCTCGATGGCGGTGACGAGGAACCGGAGAATGCCGCCACGTAAGAGTTGCAAATGCAGCAAGCATCGTGCACGAATCAAGAATCCTTCACGAGCAAAGATTAATGGAGGGACCAGAGAGTCCTCCGAACACGGTACTGAAATCGATCCAATGGGAGTGGTTCAAAAATAGCCACCTTGTTGTTGCTTCTACCACTTCCCGACCACTCGTAAGAAGGCAATAAGGAGATGGCGATGAAACTCGGGATAGTGGGGACCCCAATCGAGCCAACCCCTATTGAAGGTGTGCTACCATCCGCCCCCAACTGAGCAATCAATCGAAACAATGGGAGCTTGAGACGAGTGACCCCATTCCAAGTCATTCACCGGTGCGCCACCGAGGGGAAACTCCTCCACCGCAGCAAAGGTCTGAGGATGTTTGCAGATGACTCCACAAAGAATGCAGGAGGCGAAGTAGAGAAAATTCAAATGCAAGAAGAACAGCAAGTTGCCATCAACGAAGCTCGTGGCGATTGAGACTGCTCACCGAGGTGCCAACCAAGCTCTCGGCTAATGACGCCGCCGCGCAATCGAGGCACGAAGGAATGTACCGGGAGTTAACACTGGCGATGAAAGTGCAATCCATGGGGTTGAGACTCAATGGATGCCATCAGTAGAAGACCCTAAGACAAAATGACACCCGAAAGGAGGACCAAGGCCTCGCAGCAGAGAGACTGGCCGGGAGGAAATGAAGGCCACGGGAGGTTGAGACTTCCCTGGGTAAAGCAAACAAG
The DNA here is from genome assembly GCA_016081115.2 of Rehmannia glutinosa. Taxonomy (NCBI): domain Eukaryota; kingdom Viridiplantae; phylum Streptophyta; class Magnoliopsida; order Lamiales; family Orobanchaceae; genus Rehmannia; species Rehmannia glutinosa. Next base: position 161,048,139 of record CM071926.1, on the reverse strand, counting down.
TAGAGAACATCCCTCCTGGTATCATCGACCCGCCCGAGAAGGAGATCAGCCGCACTTCATGATTCCCGGACAACCCCGATGTCACTTTTCCGGGATCGTAAGGCGAAGAAGAAGCCGAGTCATCCCCATGACAAATCCAAAAGACTCACCAAGCGGATGTTCCAAGCACGAGCAAGTCGATCCCAAGACTACTCGTCAAACCTTTAATTTTGATGATGAGCCACCAATGGAAATCTCATCATCGTCCGATGACGCTCGATAAGGCCGAGGACCGCTCATCAAATGGAGAAATCACCGAGACCAACGGTCATTAAGACAAATGAGGCTCGGCAAGCCGGGTCTACTTCACAACAAAACCCACCAACAAGAGACCACCGCGGGCTCCTCAAGTCGCAGCGGGATCGATTCCCAAAAGAACTTCACGCGCACCGCTCATCATCGAATGATCCCAATTGGCGGTGATGAATCTTTTGTAGAATCTTTCCCTTTCTCACCGAGATACTTAACTCCACGAAGAGTCGAAACGAACAAGCACGCTATTACAAACCAGCTCTGTTCTTCCATCGACACCATTGTTCCAAATTGATTATGATTTCGATGATGTATGGCCATCACCGCAAGAAGAATCACCAAGTTCGAGAAGTGTTCAAGGCACTCTTTGGTCGAGGTTGAAAGGATGGAGAGGCATCGGAGCCTCTTTGGACATGCTTATCGACAACAGAGATGCCACCCTTACACCGATTTCGAGGCATAACATTCGGATAAGGGAATGGTGGCAACAAAGAAAGAAACAATGCGTGTGGAACAGTGAGATACTTCGACAATTGTTCAACAAGTCTGTGTGTGGAGAGTCAAAAAATGCGATGCAAAGACAAAGCCGAGAGAACACATTGAGCGTATGCATGAAGCTCACACCGCCGAGATCAAGCTCGCCGCGTGAGCAACATACAAATGATCTACAAAGTTTGGAAGAACACATCACAAGAAAATTCAAATTTTTCTCATGGCTGAGATGAAGCGATTTGTGAAATCCAACGCTACTCGACCAATTCGGCCGCATACAACGCAGCGGACTTGAAGCAGAACTCAACCATCAAGACTCGACTTCATGCTTGCCAAAGATGTTCCCCAGGGTTCCTCTATCCTTTGATGATGCCAAAAAGGGGAAGAGGAATACCTTAAAGCAAAGAAAAATCAAGGTCGAAAAGAAAGGAGCAAAATGAGAAGGGAAAAACAAAATGAGGAAGTCTTGAAACGTAAGAAAGGAAAGCATGTTGAGGGGGAAGGATCAACAGATGTGACATTGATGATTGCACAAACCCCAACAAGGTCCTCACACCGACATTATAAGCAAAGAAACTCCCTATGATTCGCCACTCCAACACTGTATCTATGGTCAAAAGAGAAAATCAATTGAAGCGAGGGATGAAGGAAGTGGAAGGAAGAATGTATGCCAGGGTGATGAACATCTTGAAAGAACACTGAGGCATTCCAAAGAGATTGAAACACCTATGCCATCTCGGATGTCGGGAGAGCCACGATCGGTCGATGAATTTAAAACGCTCAGTCCGAGGATACTTTGCAAATATGTCTATGGCTCGCCTGCCACAGGACTCAGATCTTGGGAAAAGGGTCTCACATTATGTGAAGAAGGCGACAGCGGCAGACAACCGTAGTCACTCTCATCGGTCACTCCGTCACTCACCGGAAAGAAGAAGACCCAGCCAAGATACGCCTGCAGGTAGAGGAAGAAGCGTGAGTGGAGGAAGAAGCTTGACCTAGGCCTCCGCCAAGAATATTGAATACGTAGATCCAGGGAAGAAAGGAGGGATCTTCAATGGGCTTGACCAAGTGGCAAATTTGAAAGTGGCTAAAAACAACGCCGAGTATGCAAAAAGAATAGAAGAAGAAAACAAGAGACAAACTCAGCTATGACAGGAGAGAGACAGAAAGAATAAGAAAAGATGAAGCCGCCAGAAAGCATATGAGAAGAAAAAGAAGGCGGTGACGGCGAGAAAAAAGAGAAGAAGAGAAGAAGATCTTAACAAGATGAAAGAAGGAGACAAATGAAAGGAGATGAAGTGTTGCTTTGTCCAACCCTTCGTGTATTTTATTATGTAAATACATACAATGTAAGTCTCTCGTAATAAAGGTATAAATTCTTTAATTTTTGTGAAGACAATTATATGCTCGATACACCTTGTAAACATTGTGTTAAGGAACAAGAATGATATGATCAATAAAAAGAATTGATTCTCGCGATACATTCTATGTCAATACACTATCTCGTATGTATCATTGTTGTTTGCATTTTTGAATGATTTAAGTTTTGGCATCATCAAAAGGGGGAAATTGTTAGAATTTTATTGTTTAGATTTTGATGAATGCCATGTAAAACTTAGAATAGAAAGTTGGCACCCCAATTCTTGCAGTAAAATGTATTGTAACAATTAGAGCTAGCCAAGCCGAGTTAAGTCACCCTACGCCTAACATGCAAGAAGACAATGGACCGGAAGGAAGACCTTTGCCGTGAAAACAAATTGAATGTGGCAAAGAAGAGTGACAGACGAACTCTATCGAAAAGCAGATGAGATGCAAACAGTGGAGCATCACAAGTCAACTCAAGAAAAGCCAAGTCTCAAGTTGAAGTGACAAAAAGAGTCATCCAATGATTGGAAGTCGACTCTAAGTCACCTGGGGAAAGCAAGGAAATGCAATCAAGTCGAGATAATCAGAAAAGAACCGTTTGCACGTAAAATCAAGAGATTTACTTAAACAAGTAATATCTCCATACCACCTTTCTTGGAGTGCTCGGTCCCCCGCGTGCAAAAGGAATGAACAAATGGGAAGCACTACACCGTGTCGAACTCAAAAGGTGAAAGAACAATTCATACGAGGAAATGGCAATTCCAAGGATCGCAAGCCAACGATCGCAAAGACTTGCAAAAATAAGCCTATCTCTTCAACGGGCAAATTTTTGAAAGTCCACTATAAAAGGCCGAGGAGTTTGTTTGAGATATATGAATGACACACACGTGAGTTATACAAGCTTATTAAAAATCGAAACATTCTCAATCCTCAAGCCTACATTTGAAGTACATCAATCCAACACTTACCTGTGAAGGAAAGAGAACTTCAATCGTTGAAGAGGAAAATACTGAAAACAAGGGGTCTACATTCCGGGAAGGATTGTAGAAAAGTTCAAGTTGAACCAAGTCTTAAGCTTTTGGAGGGCTTCGTGATCAAATCCAAAGAGCTTAAGCAAGTGAGTCAGAGTAGCAAAAGCGCAACCCTGTGAAGAAGCCGAGTCGTACGAGAAGCCACCGAGTGATCAAGCGTCTCAGATCGAGTCCCAAAGGATCAAGTCGGTGTTGTGATCAAGACTTGTATCCGGGATGTTATCACTTTGTAAACTGATCATTACCTAGTGGATTCCTCCAGGAGTTGGAGAAGAGAGGAGTAGAAGAATTACCCCATCTTCGAACCTCTATAAAAACTTTACCGTGTCATTTACATTTCAAAGATTTAAATTCCTCGCACTTTTAACTGCTTATATCTGCTGATAAATTTGCTATCCATTTGATAAAATTATAAGTACTAAATCAAGCTCTAAAATCTTGCTTAATCAAACTTAAGGGTGTTAAGTCTTCTTCCGCTAAAATAAAACCACAAATGAGTTAAATTATAGCCAACAATTTGAGTTACTCCATCAACACTCAAATGAGTCTATTGAGAGATTAACTCTCTGAGTGACTAATTCGACTGTCCATCAAGGACACAGCTGTAGAATCAACTCAGTAGATTTAAAAGGACTAAATCGAAAATTTGGTAAGGTTTATTCAACCCCCTTCTAAACCTTACACTTACACCCCTTGGGACCTACAACGATACGTGAGACAAATACATGTTCGAATAAAAATCGAGGGCTTCACACGTATTTGTCTCGGAAGCCTTAGATTGGAGATGGTTTGGAGATTAAGAGACGACAGTGAGAGGGCGGCGGACAAGAAGGCGGAGGGGATTAGTCCTTTTCAGCTTAAAAATAAAACAAAAATAAATATTAAATTGGAAAGATCACAGCCATCTAAAATTTGAGATGTGTGGCCAGGATTAGTCCACATTGTCTCATTTTAATTATGTGGTCTCATTTGATCCTATTCTTATATATATATATATATATATATATATATATATAGGGGGGAGGATCAAGTGAGACCATGTCTCTAGGTGAGACACAATGGACTAATCTCAACCATCCCCCACTATTAATCAATGAGTATGATTTAATGGATAAAAAATATATTAAAATATTAACTTAATCAATATAAGGGTAGTATGGTAAAATAACATAACAAGTTAGTTACAAAAATGGAATCAAATCTCTTTCTCACTCATACATCTCCCAATTTCCCCAATCTCATGTCTCTTTTTCTCTTTCTCTCTCTATCTCTCTCATTTTCTCCATTAACGCAAATAAAGAAAAACGTGAAGAACTCGAAAATTACAAAGAAAAAAAAAAACAAGAATATCGGTGCAATATTACGAGAGAAATAACGAACAAAGAGTTCGAAAACTAAATATGCAACAAAACTCAACTAAATATGCATTATCCGAAAACTATCTATGCAACGTAAAAAAACTAATATGTAGTACAAAATATACAACTATGCAAGACGTCATAAATTATGCAACAAAATCAACTAACTATGTATTATCTAGAAACTATATATGCATTGTGGAATAACTAAATATGCAAAGACATTATGTAGCATCCCATTTTTATAATTTCTAAAAGCAACATCCCATTTTCATAACTAAATATACATTATATTGAACATATTTATGCGGTGTAGTATAACTACATATGCGAAGACGTTATATTCAATTATTTCTTGTTTTAAGTAAACGATGCCAACAAAATAACTAAATATGCATTATTTGATGTTTAATTATGTAGTAGAAGAACCCTAACTATGTTGTAAAATAAAAATATTTGAAAAGAAAAATGTTCCTTAAATTCCGCCACAAAAATCCGGCGATGCCAATTTCAACCCATAAAATCACCGGGACCACTAATTTGAATTACAAAATTACAATCTTACCCTTAAAATCGTGAAAATTAGGAAATAAAAAACTGAATTAATCACATCCCTTCATTTTTTAAGATCAATGGGTAAGATGAGTCCACACTGTCTCGCCTTAGAGAGGGTGGTCTCATTTGAATCAAATCCTATATATATATATATATATATAAATTATCCTTCAAAATTATAAATGCCTCACTCAGGTTTGTCTTTGTTCGATCTTTAAATACCTCCCAATAGCTGCAATCCATAAAATAGGTATCACTTGATGTTAGTTTTATTGTAAAAAATCACGAGTTGGTATATTATTATTAAAATACATAATCATAGAGATATTTATAAATTTGAAAGATAATTGAGTTTAATCTTTTTATTATAAACTTCAAGGCGGGCAGCTTTTTCATAATCATCCTTATATCTTAGTGGTAAATGGTAATACGTTTTGTAAAAAATAAAATAGCCATGTTGTTTTTAACCATTTTAACTACAAAATGGCGGTCATACCCTTCTAGTATTCTTTTGGTGAGGTATTTGTCCATTTTTAAAAAATAATTGATGCGGTACATTTTTTGGTACGAAAACATGTTTAATGAATTTGAATATATATTTTTGTAACATTAATAATTATGATTTTCAAATGTATTATTATGTTTATTGTTAAGACAAGTAAATGTTGGTAATAACAGAAATATTATAATCACAGTTGTTGCTAATTAAAATATTTGGTAATTGTCTACCTCGAGAGTTCGCACAGCTCTTTCTTGTACAAATTCTGCAAAAAATTGAAGTTCAATTTGGCTAATTTAGAAGTTGTTCATCCCTTGAGTCCTCTCGTTCGTAGATGGGAAATATAACGGCGCGTTTGGATGATTGGAACAGCCAACTTCGGACCTTCAAACGACTACTTTTACCCCAAGACCTCCAGTCAGCAAACGAAATCGAAGTACAATAGTGAACAAATCATATTTTTCATCCTCGTGAAAATAATAAATTTGTTCAAATTTTTCTTCGATCTCTGTCTCAAAATGATATGCCAATCCTAAACGCTCAACTGTGTCGACTAATTTAATCAGCTCGACAGAAGTTGCAGTCAATAGCATGTTTCTTACTTTGTTCTTCAGTACTTCAATGGTTTCTGCATTCGTTTCTTGTACCTGTGAAACCAATATGTTTTTGTTTATCAATACTAGGAAGCACATCTTCCTTTCATGATAGATTAAATATTAAAACTCTTATGCAAATTTGCCACGGATAGGATCTTCTATTTCAAAATGACGTTTCATCTCCTATTCTATCTCATGGATGATTAACACGTGTATAAAAACTATCATATAAATTATTAAACATAAATTCAAGCCTAAATCGCAGGTTTTTAATAGTGTATGTATGTCGAATTATTGGCCTTTAATTTCTATAGCAAAATATTTTTTTAGCCATTTTTGAGTTCAAATGTCCACTTCGCCCTTTTTTTTCATTTTTAGGGACCTACAGACATAACTCCTAAGATGAGTAATGGGCCAAATTGACCATTAATGTTTTGTGAAAACGAAAAATAGCCATGTGTTTTCAAAAATATGTTTTGTAGCCATTTTGACTAAAAACTGATGGTCATGCCTTTCATGGATCTCTACTGAGGTAATTGGCCATTTTTCAAAAAATTGATGCGGCACATAACTTGGTACCGAGTTATGTGTCTCGATCGAGTCATGTAACTCAGTATCGAGTTATGTACCGGTTCCTATAAATAAAAAAAAAGTAAAGTGGTCATTTGAATTTAAAAATGGCTGAATTAAAACATGGCCAAGAAACATTTTGTTATGGAGAAAAGGGCGAAAATCCGACGGACTTATAAAAATACGCAAAAATAAGGATACCTGATGGTCCAAAGAAAAGGTAGAGAAAATATCACCCCACATGCAGGGGCTAAAACTTGTCACTGGTGGCCGGACATCCATATTAATGCTACCACTAACCATTGTTGTCTCCTGTAATAACCCTAACTCTTTTCTTTTTTAGGTTAATAAGAGCATCTCCAAAGACGAGATGCAAAAATGGCGCCAGCGCCATTTATCAGGCCCAAGATCTTGCGCCATTTTTGGCGCTATTCTACGATATGAACAGTGCGGCGCCACAAATGGCGTTGCACCTCGTTCATGCGCTATCTTTTTTTTTTTTTAAATTTAATTTCTTTTAAAATGCATTTTATTAATTAGAATTAGTAGAAAATAATATTAAAATCAATTCAATTACATGTGATGATTTTTTTAAAATATGGTATGAATAATACTATAAGATTTAAAATACTACACACGAATTACAAATTTTACATAAAATACATTACAAAATACTGAAACATAAAATTACAACAACGATAAATAAATTTGTTTATGTATTATTATGAATTTTTATTTTAATTGTTTGCATTAATTTCATTAAATTTTTTATTTTTTTGAATTTGATTAATTTTGAAAATAAAAAAATAATAAATTTTACAATAAATAAAATTACTCATATAAAATTTTATATAAGTAAAATAATAAAAATCGAAATAAAAAAAGAATCTTATGGAATATTCTTTTTTAGTTCGGAAAGTAGTGCGATCATTTTTGTGAAATGTAAATTTTGCGCTAAAGTAGTGTAAATTCTGCACCAAAATAGTGTAGGGTGCTGGAGATGGTCTAAATATGCTTCTTGATGATGTTGTGAATTGGCAAATTAAAAGAGCATTCGCCTATTTATAGAGGCATGCTTTTGTTTATAATTTCTATATTTTTGTTATATAAATATATAGAGCTTAGATGTATTCAAACATAAACAAATCAACCTTGGATGAATGCGGACTATTTCCTTATAACGTGATAAAATGGGCACTATTTTAAATTTTTAATCTTGGGTGATGACAGAGAACAGGACAGCTCTAATATTAAAAAAAGAGTAATTGAAAGTAGAAGTAAATTTAATAGGATAATAATAATGCTTGACTGATTCTGACCAATCTAACATAATGGTTAATGAAAATCTTTATATAAACAACGAGACAAAGTCATATGCACTCTCTGCATTGATTTCCAAGAAACCATTTTCCGTGCATAAAAACGAGCCACACTCGCACACCAACACCCACCCACTGAGAATTTTTGTTCTCACCCCACCTCTTTTATTAACCAGAAGATGAAGGACTGTATCAGGACGCTGGTGACGATTGATCCCAAGACGTAGCCTAGTTCTGTATTGCATTATGGATTTTATTAAAACGATGAATTTTATTTGTAATGATTTAGACCTTGGACTTATTTATTATAATAGCAGGGCGTAGGACCATAAGGAACCATTATTATGTTGTATTTTATTTATTTTGGATTCCGTTGTAACCATACTCTCACTTAGTTATTGCCTAACTCATACTTAATTGGGATTTTATCGTTACTATTGAAGTATGTTGGAGGATTATTAGGCTGACTTAGTAAACCGGTATAAGTTTGGAAAATTGTATCAGAGCTTCCGTTTTGGGGCGTGACAATGGACCCTCAATATTACCTTTTAGGTAGAAATAAATAGTGACGGAAAATATGTCTCGATATTATTGTTTTAGTATATTTAATAATGCGATTATACCTTCATTACAAATGAATTTTAATAATGACAAATTTCATCATTAATGACAATATATGTTAGGAAAATTGTTGTATATATACATTTTGATGATATTAAATAGGATAGAATAGGATTAGATCCCATATTTTCTTTTCATAGTGAAGGATGAAATTACAAATGAATTTTCATGAAATGTTATTTCGTCCAAGAATGGGCAGAACATGGATGAAATTTTCAAATATTTTGCTTACCAATAAATTGGCGGATACGCTAACTGAAGAAAAGTCGCTGCATTCAGTGTGTGTGTGTTTGGAGAATGAGCTGGATGTTGATGACATAAATCAAACAGCTAGTTTGGGCCGCGAATAAACAACGAACATTGTTAAATTAGACTTAAGATGCGGTCACACGAAGCGTACTTAATATGGGAAAGAGAGTCCAAGCCCACCAAATTAATGAGGTTCCATCCTAAAACCAATTGGTGATAAGAGGAGTAGCTCACTTGGCTTATAAATTGGACTTTCTTCCCTTAATCAATCCATGTGGGACAACTCACAAGTGATATATCTCAACAAACATATTTCAAAGTCCATCAATATTAGGGTGATTTAAGAGCATCTTTTGCAGATTCGCATGTTGATATCAACTTGAACTGATTTTTCATCAACAACAGTACTGAAGATAATATTAAGAGAATTGGAGTTGAAGTTTGCCGATTCAGTGGTAGACTATTATGTTTCATCTTTGGGATAATTACACTTTTGGTATCCGAAATTTACTGCCTTTTTTATTTTGGTACCCAATGTTCTAACTTAATCACTTCTAGTACCCTAAGTTTCTACCGTTAATCACTTTCATTACGGGCCGTTAGCTTTCCGTTCAAAACTAACGATTGACCTATTGTTGTAGGTAAAAAGTGGTTTGATTACTTTTATATTTTATATTAATAAAAAAAATAAAAACATGTTTTTTCTTTCTTTTCTTTTTACCGTCTTCGTCCTCCTAAATTCGTCCTATTTTGTTTAAAATAATTATAGTTAAAAAAATTATGTTATAATAAAAAACATGTATTCGAGAAAATTAAGAAGTAATTGGATATGAAAATTCAAAAACTAAATAGATATGAAAATTAATTTAAAGTACAATCTATTTTTTACGAAAAAATAAAAATAAAAATCAGAATTATTGGCACCTTGTAGAAAAATCAATTTGTTTCGGAAATTATACTTCTGTAATTCTTAAAAATAGTTTTTGTTTAGTAAATAGTAATTTTTTTAAATTTTGTAGACTAATTTTATTTATTTTATTGAGTTAAATATATTGTCATTGTTTAAACATGAATTTTATAAAAATCAAGACATAAATGTCAAATGTGTCTATCAAGTTATAATATAATATTATAAATTCTATTAACATAATATATAGTTAATTAGGATATTGAAATAGAAAAGGAGAAACACAGTATATAAATATATAATAATACTTTCATATTAATATTAGAAATTTAACTAATATTATTCTACAATACTTAATAATGATTTAATTAAATTTTGATTATTTTTCTTTAATACTTGATATGAAATTTTTTATAGTTATTTAATTATTTTGTAAAATAATAAATGTCAATTGTCACTCAATAATTCATATTTAGTTATTTATTAGGTTAATCAAAAATATCTATTGCTTAGTATGACATATGACCGGCCAATTAGGGATAAAACTATTTCTTACTTGCAACAACATGTCACTTGTAAGTTTTGGATGGAAAGATAACGGCCTGTAGTGAAGGTGATTGACTTCAGAAACTTAGGGTATTAGAAGTGATTAAATTGGAATATTAGGTACCAAAACTAAAAAGACAGCAAACTTTCGGTACCAAAAGGGTAATTATCCCCTTCTTTTTTTGCAATTGTTTCTCCATCAATGATCTTGGTGGGTGGTGTCCAATTAGACAATTAAAATAGATTTCCAAGTATGTTCATCAATAAATTTGATGAAAGCTCGCATTTTAGTTTCCCATTAAGAAAAGTTGGATCCACAGAGGACTGGAGGTCGAGAAATTGAACGTCCTTCGTAAAAACTATCCATTCTTGCAAAAAAATGAAACACAAGATCATCACAAATATTTTTGCGACTTAAGGAATAATAGAGCCAGAATTGTCCTAATTTGAGCTAATTATCATGTGGACTTTAATGTTGAGCTTAATTGTCGTATGTGCCAAAAATAATTGCTTATATCACGTAAAATAAATCTGAAAATTTATTTTAAAAATTTATTTGAAAGTTCATAGAGTACAAAATTTCTATTTTCAAAAGAATAGTACCTTAGATTTATTCTAAAAAGATCCAATTCTTTTTATTGAAAATAACAAAGTCTCGTTTTTATTTTGTGGTGTATGTTAATAACACCTATTTTCACTTATTTCACGATTGTCGATTTCTTTCAACTTTTAACATATTACATTGATAGGTTGGATTTCTTTTCTTAACGACTAACTATTAATTTCTTATAGTAAAATATTTATATATATATACATATTTTTGTTTTTGAAAATTGTATATATATATATATATATATTTTAATTTTCGAAAATTGTATTTATATATATATATTTTTTATTTTCGAAAATTATAGTTATATATATTTAAAAAACAGTTAATCTCTACCTCTTAAAATCGGTCACAAGAGGAAGAGTAAGGGATTTGTTTCAATTTTTTTTAGCCTACTACATTTTTAACATTTTTCCTACAAAACCCACCATACCAATAATTACCAACTGAAAGTCAACAAAATGATTCCTCCTCTAAACATAGCATTTTGGTTAAATGTCCCTAGAAAGTACTCTAGTTAATCTTTTATGTACTAATTCCAAATTCTTCCCACTAACTCACCTTTCAATACCAAACAACACAAATTTCCAACATTTTTACCCTCAATTTCGGGTCGTTATGAAGATTGGAGAACAAGAATTCATTTCATCCCACTACAACTTACCAACTCTCTCAAATACTCTCATCCATCATAAGAATACAAAACTTCCCTTCATCTTGTTCTCATAGAATCAAAAATTCCAAGAATTAAGGTAAGAAATTATTTTTCTTCCGTTTTCATTTTTATCTTCTTAAAACTTCTAACATCTACCTCTAATTCTTAATATGATGAATCTTTCTTGTTGAGGTATTCCGAGAAGGAATTTCTTGAAGAATCAAGTGACCTAGACTTAACTACAAGTTTGTAGAAGAAACTCAAGAGGTGAGAAAATTAGGATTTAGTATTTTTCTCTTGACAACATGAAGAATTAATTTTTTACTCAAGAATATGATTTTTTTGGAGCTTAGGGGCTGGCCTACACCATCTCAAATTGAAGATAGAAGCTTGAAGAAAAATTGTGAAGAAGTTGGACTATAAGGTAAGAAATGAAATTTTTAGTACCTTCTTCTTCTTCCCTATTAATTTCGAATTTTGACACCAAAATTATATTTTTGAGGTGATTAGGGGCTGACCTTGGAACTTTGGTTTAGCGGTGATCAAGTTCTTAAGAGACTATCAATTTTGACTACAACTTTCAACTACACAAGATAAGTGTGGTACCTTTGGCATATTCCTCCCCTTTTCTCTCCTTAGTTCAATTCTTCATTTTTAACTCAAAAATCCTTGTATTATTTGACTTAGGGCCTGCCTTAAGTGAAGATTAAAATCCTCAAGTCTAGTGACATATCACTTTACACCAATCAACCAAACAAACAAGGTGGGTGGAAACATTCTTTCAACTTCTAGGTGTTTTATTTAAAAAACAAAATGCATGTAGTATTTTAATTTTGAGCACTTGAGATATATATTATGTATTGCATGCTATTTTCTTGTATCAAATTGGAAAAATCCTCAAGTGTTGCTCAAAAATGCGATTTATCGAAAAAATAGGGCATACAAGTACACTTTATTGTTATACTTGATGAAATTTTGTACGAGAATGATATGAATGTGTATGACTCTTGAAATCTATGTTTTCAATGATTTATAACATGGACAAGTTGAGCATAATTGATTAAAATTCAACTTTTGGACTTAAAATGCAAAAATGGAAAGTTGGTGGACTTAATTGCAAGAAAATAAACCTTAAGGGACCCCTCTGTAATTTTCGATTTTTGGGACTGAACTCAGGTTCAAAAATTATGTTTTGACATTTTAATAAAGTTTTAAGAGTTTTTAGATTAATAAGATCAACCGTTAAAAGCCCAAGGACTAGATTGTAAAATTTTAGAAGTTTAAGGGCTATTTTGCAATTTTTGAAACTGTACCAGACCCTAATTTTAATATTTGAAATTTTAACTCTTAAGGGACTGGAAATAACATATTTTAAGTGTATTCCAAAAATCCAAGTGTTTAGAGCTTGGAAAGTAATTTTATAAAAATTGAGGGATCAAATTGTAAAAGATTAAACTTGAGGACCAAAATACAATTTCCAGGACTTATGCAGTCCATGTACCTGGAAATACTAATTTAACTATAACATAATTATATCTTGCACCCAAGGTTCAAATTGCATAACAATTGGACCCTAAAAGCCTTAAAGGTAATTATTTCAAAATGGGACAAAAATGAGATTTTCAAAAGTTAAGGGACCTATACTTACTTCTTTTTAAAACTGCTTTTGTCCCAATATCCCACCGACCTTAGTGATATTTTACAACTGGAATCACATTAAAATCCATTCCGGTTTGTGAGTTCCAATTATTTTAAACTTAGAGCCCGAAATAATAATTTTAACAAATTTGGGGCCAATGTGAGAATTTTATAAAAACTCGACCTCAAAACTTTAAAAACCTAAATCTCTCAACAATTTAGAGAATTTAGGAACGGACCTCATAATTGTTCAAGGTTGGGACATTTATTTATTCAATTTTTAACCCCAAAAGAATTGTTTTTTACAAAACGGGGCTAATTGAAAATTTTCTTTTTACAAGGACCTAACTCGAATTATTTTTATTTTAAAGAAACAGCCCTGGACCCTCTGACTTTACTTATTGATTAAAATATTTTATTTTCTCAAAAATCCCTTGATTTATTGGATCGTCTTGACCGATTAATACGCGATCGTGGGGCGACTTCCTCGTCTGGCGATTTTGAATCTATAACGGACTTATGTTCCACCTAATATTTCAAGATATCAAAGATTCTTTATCCTCCCGATAATCATCTTCATCCAAATAACTCCACCAACGCCAAAATTACCTTATGCAAATTTTCGAAATTTTTTCATGAACTGCTTCCCGAATCAATATACTCGATGCCTGGTTGACTACCCGAACGTGTATTTAATTTTCGCTGAGTCAACTTGGTGTGTCGAGCTCACACGGAGTGGATACGTCGGGATGGAACCAGCACTCGGCTGTTATTCCACTCTCCGGCCCCATCGTCCTAATCCCGCAACGAGGGACGGAGTTTGTCGAGGAAGCGGGTCGTAGTACTTGAGGTATAATCATGATTATAACAAATTCGAGCCTTGCTAGCTCTCTCATGGGGATTTTGTCTTTGCGCTATGGAGCGATAAGGTGACGTCTTGGACCATCTTGTTCGGGAGTTACAAGGAAGAACGAAGAATCGCTGCCTGATCCACACGATTAAGTTAATCGACCCGTTTGGTTGGCGCTACAAACCGTGCGCGCAACCGCTACTTGTCTTACATAGGATTGGCGCTACAAATTTGCACGCAATCCTCTGTCTTGCTTGAATCACATAGTGCTGTGTGACCACGAATCGCTTTTCTTAAAACTCGTATAAGTATATTACTTAAATATATTTCTCGACGACGCTTGTTGGTCGTGTGTAAAATCACGCATCATATGTCACGCATTTTCATACGATCGTTTTCTTGCATCAAAATATATATCGCCACACTTGCACATGATTACCCATCCACCGAGAATTCTGTCTCACCCCTCTCCTCGTTTTCTAACCTTAGAAGATGACATTGTCGAAGAAAGTTTCGAACCTTCCTTGGATTGAATTCTCGTGCTCACTTTGTTGGACTTACTTCCTATTGATATCTATGTTCTTTGGACTTTCTTTTTATTTTTCTCTTGTTGGACTCTTTTATTTGTTTTGCCATTCTCGATCGTAATTTAAGGGCGTAAGACCCTTTGACACTTAAGTTGGTGATATGATGTGTACTTTATTTCCTAGTTAAGACTCAAAGCTATTTGGTTGATGGGATGTATTTGTAATCGTGTTGTACTTGTAGTTTTCCTCGCTTTAGACCTTGTTTCACTTGGGATTGTTGCATCGTTTTCTAGAATGTTGGGTTTATTTCTTTTTTGATTGATCGCCGTCGCGTCGCGTTTGGGGCATGACAGGTTATGGTATCGAGCTCGGCTTGTAAGAACCAAACTTACACCGAGCTATCCCCTGCAGAATAGTTCCTCCGCTTGGATTGGGTACCGCTACTAGATGGCCTAAGTTAAATCTTGGACGACCTTCAACTCTTTTGGGTTGTCATAGTGCTAACATACCCAAATATCCCTCGGTTTGGACGTTAGGTGTTTAGAAATTTCTTGATTTGAAGGTTATAATGCCATGATATGATGAGAATTGAAGGATATAAGTTCATCACTTGACAGTATATGATTTGGTTATATGATATATTGTGGAATGTAGATACCTAATCATATTACTTTGAAGAATAATAGTATGGGAATGACTAAGTATGATTTACCGATGATGCCTTTGCTTTATTCATCCCAAATCCATGTACAAGCTTAAGTGCGGGAATCTAACTAGCAGTTTGGGTATCACGGATAAGATACATTAAGGATGTGAATATTATAAGACCTCGATTGGATGCCGCAACTAAGTATTGTTTGATACATGTTTTTATCTTAATTTTGACGATTTTATTTTTACACCAAAATAATATTTTTAATTGTTGTCCAAATACTCCTAAATGATTCAAAATGTTTTTACTATTTATTCGGAGTATTTCTTCAACTTTTATTTTAGATAAAATTGGACAATACTTTTAATGATTTTATGTTCATAAGTTTCTACTTTAAAACAAAGTTTCTAAATGTTGTCTAAATACTTCCGATCGGTTTAAAATGTTTTTACTAAATATTCGGAGTATTTCTTGAGGTTTATTTTTGACAAATATTGGACAATATTTCTGTCTCGAGGTCAATCGGTCGCCTTATAGGGCAACCGGTACCTGAAGATGATTTTTGGAACAAAAAAATGAGACGGAATAGAAATTGCCAGTCGACCGGCCGACGACCAGGTGTCGATCGGGTGGCGTCGACCGACACCGACACTGTCGATCGGTACCTGAAACATGGCCTTGAAACAGAACTCCTACCTTTTGATTTTTAGTTTGTGCGATCGGCTAACATAAGGGACGACCGGTCGAACCCTACGTCGACCGGTCGCCCCGTGTTAAAATGTGTTTTGTTCAATTCAAACTCTATTTCTGTGAGACCGGTCGCCCTCAAGTTTGACAGCAAATTTCTGACCGTTTGACAGCAGATAAACTTTCATTAAATTGTGGGATTGATTTCTAACAGACTATTGTTGGGAATTTATTGTTTAGATTTTGATGAATGCCATGTAAAAATTAGAATAGGAAGTTGACACCCCATTTTCGTTGTAAATCGCATTGTAATAAATAGGGCTGGTCAAGTGAGTTAAGTCGACTATGCCTAAACATGCAAGAAGACAACCGGAGACTAGAAGGAAGACTCCACCGCAAGACAAATGAGTATGGCAAAGAAGAGAAGACGGAACTCGATCAAGGAGCAAATGAGATGCAAATGAGTGAGTATCGATTAAGTCAACTCAAGATAGCCAAGTCTCAAGTTGAAGTGACAAGAAGAGTCATCCAATGATTGGAAGGCGACTCTAAGTCACCTGGGAAAGCAAGGAAATGCGATCAAGTCGAGATAAGCTGGAAGAGATCCGTTGCCGAAAATCAAGGGAATTACTTAAACAAGTAATACCTCCATACTACCTTTCTTGAAGTGCTCGGTCCCGCGTGCAAAAGGAATGAACCAATGGGAAGCAACGCACCATGTCGAACTCCGAAAAGTGAAGAACAATTCATACGAGAAAGTGGCAATTCCAAGGATTGCAACAAGACAAGCCAACGACCACAAGTGACTTTCAAAAATAAGCCTATCTCTTCAACGGCGGATTTTGAAAGATCACTATAAAAGTGACGAATGACTGCGAGAGAAGGTTACTCCGAACCCACGAACATTCAAGCAAACATTTGAACAAGAACCAAAAATATTCTAAAATCATTCAAGATTAATCCTCAAGCCTACATTACGAAGAAAATCAATCCAACACTCACCGTGAAGGAAAGATAACTTCAATCGGTTGAAGAGGAAATTATTGAAAAATCAAGGGGTCTACATTCCACGGAGGATTGTAGGAAGGTTCAAGGTCGAACCGGAGTCTCAAGTTTTGGAAAACTTTGTGATCAAATTCAAAGAGCTTGAGCAAGTGGGCTCAGAGTAGTAGCAAAGCAAATGCCTGTGAAGAAGCTCGAGTCGTCGAGAAGCCGGCTACGTGACCAAGGCATCTCCGCAGAGTCCTAAAGGATCAAGTCAGGTGTGATCAAGACTTGTATCCGGTATTTACCACTCGTATCTTGATCAATACCCAGTGGATTCATCTAGGAGTTAGAGAAGAGAGGAGTAGAAGAATTACCCCATCTTGAACCTATATAAAACTTATCGTGTCATTTACATTTCAAAGACTTTAATTCCTGCACTTTATTTATTTAACTCTGATAAATTTGCTATCCACTTGATAATCTCTAAGTACTAAAACCAAGTATTAAATCTCTACTAAACCAAATTTAAGGGTGTAAAGTCTTCCGAAAACAAATCACAATCGAGTTAAGTCTTTAGTCAAAACATCCGAGTTATTCTATCAACGGCTCGATCAGTCCAATTGAGTAACTAACTCTCGCGATTAACTAATTTAGCTGTCCATCAAGGACTCAACTGTGAAGTATTAACTCGAATATTTAAAAGGACTAAATCGAAAAGTTGGTAAGGTTTATTCAACCCCCCTTCTAAACCTTACACTCACACCCCTTGGGACCTACAAGTGGTATCGTGAGCGGTTGGTTCATTGAGCCTTCCGTGACCGTTCTTGAACTAGATCTCCAAATTTTTCTAAATCTGTTTTAGTACTTAAGTTCTTCAAAACTCTTTTTATCATTAAAAGTTATTATCATGGAAGCAAATTTGACACGCATCCCTATGTTCACAATTGAAGAATTTGATGATTGGAAAATTCACATGCAGGCTCATCTATCAGCATTACATGATGAGATGTGGATAGTGATAGAGGATGGGCCACTGCAAATTTTAAAAGTGAACACAATATAAGGAGAGAGTTTAAATTGAAGGTGAAGAGGATGTTGCTCCCAGACCAGTCATGGTTGAAAAACCAAGAGCTGAATGGACAAATGATGACAGAAAAAGATATAACTTGGACAATGTGGCCAAGGACATTCTTTACAAAACCTTGGACAAAGCCATGTTCAATAAAGTCATATCATGCAAAACGCGGCTAAAGAAATGCGGGACAAGCTAACATTGATTTGTGAAGGCTCAGAGCAAATCAAGGAAAATAAATTATCAGTGGTTGTACAGAAATTTGAAAATTTCAAAATGATCGCAGGAGAGACCCTGGATCAACTGGATGCTCGGTTCACATAAATTACCAACGAGCTATCTGCACTTGGAAAAGAATATACACAGAAGGAAATGTGTATGAAGATTCTAAGAAGTCTCCCAACTGTGTGGGATATGAAAGTCATGGCTATGAGACACTCCATGGACCTATCCAAGACATCCAACCATGAGCTATTCTCGATCTCAAAGCCTACGAATTTGAAATGAGAAGAAAAGACCAGGAAGAGACAGTTGTACCCAAAACAACTGCTCTAATCGTTAAGGATGACAAGAAAGCTGAGGTCAAAGAAGTCATTGACCAAGAGGAAATAGCCCTGATGGTTAAAAGGTTTAACAAGTTCTTCAACAAGAACTACAAGAGAGGCAAGGGCGAATCCTCCGAAGACACTCACTCCCTCCAAGTCAAGGGAAGATAGGTCAACCAAGAGAACAGCATCAAAAAGTCAATATCAAAGGGCTGACAATCCAAGAATGGAAAGAGCTGATCAAAAGGTTGAAAATCTATGCTGGAACTGTAGGCAACCAGGTCACTATGCCATTGATTGCCCATATCCTGTAGTCAACAAATACAGGAATGAAGAAGAAAGAAAGGTCTTCAGAGAAAGAAGACAAGAAAAGAAAAAGGCAATGTTGGCTGCAGAGACTGCTGAAACAGCCAAGTCAAGAGACACAACTGATTCAGAGAGTAGTGAAGCTGACTACTCAAGTGACTCTGAAGAAGAAGCCTTGATCTGTTTGATGGCCAAGGAACAAGATCAACCTGACCAAGAAGATGAGGTACACTCTAACTCATCACACTCAGATTCTAGTGATAGTGACTGTGACACACACCTCATCACCCACTGATCTTTATGATTCATTAGGAAAAATGATGAAAGATTTTGAACACATTAAATCCTCACACACACTACTAAATGAGGAAAACAGCCTACTCAAAAGCCAAAACTCACAGCTGACTAAGGAGCTGAGTACTCTAAGTCAAATAGCTGATGAGAATGAAAGTTTAAAGACTGAAAATGCTAAGCTAATAGCAGAAATAGCTGCTATAGAAAAGAGGGAAAATGACCTCAAAAATGTGATTGCCTCATTCACTAAGGCATCTAAATCATTGGATGATCTTATTATGAGTCAAAGAGAATGTGGAGACAAGACAGGCTTAGGATTTAATTCCTCTGTGCTATGTCAAGCTCCCAAAGTGATTTTGGAAAAAGGATCTTCTAGCATTGAAGTATCTCAAAAATCCGAACTCCAAATGGTGCACACATTTATCCCAAAGCACAATTACAAACAAATTGGCCTTGGTTATAAAGGAAAAGAAAAACGACGGAGTTGAGTGTCTTTGAGAGAGGACAAACAGAAGAAATCTAGCCGAGTTCCTCAAAGAAACTCCAAACAAGAAATACTCAGTAAAGAAGAAATAGAGCTACCAAAACCACAGAAGTTCTATAAAAGAAATACATATGAAGGGAATGGTAGAAAATACCCAAGCCAAGTTGATTTGGATAATGTGAACTATCAAAGAAAGACCTATGGAATATAAGCCAAAATGGCAAAGGCCTAGAATTCAAGAAAGGCCATTCCAAAGGTATAAGAGCTTTCATCAAGACACATATGCACCTAGGCACCACACTCGAGATATCACAACTACCCAAAGAAGGCAATTGCTAAAACACATATACAGCATACTGAGACAAAAGAGACAAAACTTGTATGAACCTAGAATCCCCAAGCAATTTGCCAAAATTAATTATGATTATGGCACTGATAGATGGCAACCCCTGTAGTCAAATCATTTGGCTATAGGTTGGTTGGATCATCTTACAATACTAACCCCTCAGACCCGGACAAATATGGGTACCTAAAACTTAATTTCCTTGTCCGCAGTTCAAGAACAATGAGTGCCAAGGAGCCTGGTACATGGATAGTGGTTGTTCCGCATATGATAGGAAACAAGAAAAATCTATCAAAATTCAAGGAAGTCGAGGTGCAAAAGTCATATTTGGAGGAAATGAAGCTCCTGGAGAAATAAGAGGCATTGGATCCATCAAGAAAAACGGATTAAAAATCACGATGTTGCATATGTTGAAGGACTCAACTTCAACTTGCTAAGCATCGACCAACTCGCGTGACAAGGGTTATAATGTTGGATTTAACATGGGTATATGCCAAATCAAGGATATCTTGAATCAAATGAAGTTGTGTTGCAAGGATGCGGACAAAGAGCATGTATGTCGTGGATTGGTCAATTGCAACACCCAACACTGCTATTAGCAAAACACAGTGAATCAAGTTGGGTCAGTAGCACAAGAAACCGAGTCACCTGAATTTCAAAAGCGATTAACAAGCTTGCCAGAGAAGCAATCTTGTGGAAGGACTTCGGACTCGATTATACAAGAAGGAGAGTATATGTGACGCGTGTCGAAGGAAAACAAATCAAATCATCATTCAAAGAAAAGATATGTCCATCTTCAACAAGAATATTGCATCCTACATATGGATCTATTTGGTCCAATTGAACCAAAGCATAAGTAGGAAGAAATACACCTTGGTGGTAGTAGATGACCACTCCGGATATACATGGACAATATTCATGTGTAAGAAGAAAGAAACTCTACAGAAAACTACAACAAATGATGAAGAGGATTCAAAATGAGAAAAGCCAAACCATTATCAAAATAAGATCGTGAGGAAACCGAGTTTGTAAACGGTATAATAACTCAATATTGTATAGAAAATGGTATTGGTCATGAATTGTCTGCGAGAAGGACTCCACAGAATGGAGTAAGCGAGAAAGAAGAATAGAACTCTCAAGGAAGCAAAGAAGGACCATGTTAGTTAAGACGGGGTTACCTAAAAGATTTTGGTGAAGCAATAAACACATCATGCTACACTCAAAATAGATGCATGATAAACGGACAATGACAAAGACTCCTATGAGATTTGGACGGGAGAAAACCAAATGTTGCATATTTTAGAATATTTGGATGTAAATGCTTCATCCATAACAATGGCAAAGATAATTTGAAGGCCTTTGATGCTAAAGTGATGAAGGTATCTTCTTGGGATACTCGGTGAAAGCAAAGCCTACAAAGTACTCAACAAGAGGACTATGGTTACGGAGGAATCCATTCATGTGGTGTTTGATGAGCCAAATGTAAATGGAGAAGACATTGAAGAGTCGATTGATAAGTGAATCACCAACCATGCGAAGAGTCCCTATGTTGAAGTCAAGTTGGAATTATAAACCCGATGAAGATGAGATAGATGAGTCTCAAAAAGCAATGGAAAATCTGCAAAAGTGATGACGAGAGAGAGCTGATCAAAGCAACATAGCCTGCAAGACGACTATATCCACTAACTTACTCCAACCTGATGTAAGATGGGTGAGAGACCATCCACCGAACTAGTCATTGGAGATATAAGAGAAGGTGTCAAAACAAGATCCAAAACTCAACAAGAAGCCATGTTCACATGCTTTATCTCACAAATAGAGCCTAAAGATGTGTCACAAGCATTGGATGACACACATTGGATTCAAGCTATGCAAAAAGAGCTGAATCAGTTTGAAAGAAATATAGTATGGGAATTAGTTCAAAGACTCACCCATCAAAATGTTATTGGCACTAAATGGGTGTTCAGAAACAAGATGAACGAGGAAGGTTCTGTGGTAAGAAACAAAGCAATATTAGTAGCCAAAGGATATTGCCAAGAAGAAGGGATAGATTTTGATGAAACATTTGCCCCTGTAGCCAGATTGGAAGCTATAAGGATGTTTCTTGCCTATCACGACTCACAAGAATTTTATTGTATATCGGATGGATGTAAAGAGTGCATTCCTTAATGGTTTATTGGAAGAAGAAGTGTATGTTGAACAACCTCCAGGATTTGAGCGAGAAGACTCTTGGAGATAAGGTATACAAACTCAAGAAAGCTCTATATGGATTGAAACAGGCACCCGAGCATGGTATGATACACTCATCACGATTCTTAATCGGGAACGGATTCACAAAAGGAAAAGTGGATAGAACACTCTTGAGAATTCAAGACGGAAGAGCATCTTTGCTTGTTCAAATATATGTGAATGACATCATTTTTGGATCCACAAACAAAAAGTCAGTGTGATAAATTTTCAAACCTCATACAAAGCAAATTAAATGAGCATGATGGGAGAGATGACATTCTTCCTTGGACTCCAAGTGAAACAATGAAGGATGGAACCTTCACAAGTCGGACAAAATACACGAGAGATTTAATGAAGAAATTTGGTATGCAACGAAGTCTTACAGAAAATACCAATGAATACATCGATCAAAATGGATATGGATGCGGATGGCAAGCACGTAGATCAAACAAGATCTGAGCACTTATTGGATCATTGTTTTATCTCACAAAAGCGAGGCGGACATCACCTTTGATGTAGGTGTATGTGCAAGATTTCAATCTGCTCCAAAGGAAAGCCACATGATTTGCGGCGAGAGAATCTTGAGATATTTGAAAGGAAGCCAAGAAGTTGGCTTATGGTATCCAAAGGAAGGTGGATTCAAGCTAATTGGCTATTCGGACTGACTATGTTGGATGTAGAGTTGACAGGAAGACCACCTCGTGGCACATGTCAAATCTTTGGAAACAAAGCTAATTTCTGGTTTAGCAAAAAGCAAAATTCAATAGACACCTCTACAAATGACGGAATACATAGGCTGCGGTAAATTTGTTTGTGCCCAAGTCCTATGGATGAGGCAAAGTGAGAGACTATGAAGTTGAAGAAAAGGAAATTCCAATCATGTGTGATAACACAAGTGCAATTGCAATCACTCAAAATCCTGTGTTGCACTCAAGAACAAAACATATCGATGTCAGGTAGCACTTCATAAGAGATCATGTTGAAAAGAAGGACATCACCTTGGAATATATTTCAACCGATAAATAGTTGGGTGACATATTCACAAAACCATTATGTGAGTCAAGATTTGAAGAACTCAAGCATGAGTTACGGTTAATTGAGCTGAGCTGACACTCAGAAGACTCAAAGAAAAGAAATGAAACACGAAAAGGGAAAAAGAGTTGAACTCTCAAATCGGTTAAGTGAATCACCATATCGGAAAGACAACTATATCGAGTTAGTCAATGCAAATTGAGTCACTAGGAGAACTGTGAGAAGAAGAGTTAAATCACTAAGGGATAAGTTCGAGTCATTTATGAGCAAAGGACAAAAACGCAATCGTTTTACTAAGCGGGAATGTTTTTAAGAATGACGTCAGCATAATTATGACGTGTCAGGAAAAGCCGCACACCAAGCTTATGATTGGATATAATGCTTTGCCGCATTAAGTACGAGACATTAAATGCTAATCGGCGTGCAAAATCTAAGCCGTTGATTTCTATCACATTTCAAAACCACCCGCATGTCCTTTCAGAACCATACTTAAACCATTTTCATCCGTTTCTCTCACACATTACCAAAAACCGTTCACTTTTCTCTCTCAAAAGCAAAGGCAAAACTCTCTCAAAAACCCTATCAATCTTCAAATCATCTTCTAAGTTTCATTCGATGAAATCTTGAAAAATGGCATCCACTCATGATTTTGTCAAGCTAGAAAGCAAATCCACACCGGTCCACTGTGGATTTCGAGGGTATGGTCAAACAGGGTCCGATGACGCCCTCATAAAGAAGATTCTGAAAAACTCAAACGACTTATTTGGGCTAAAACCATTTCGACGATGGACTTTCCGATGACCTATGTGGAAGAGGTTGCACGCGATTCTACGTGAATGCTGAGATTCACGATGAGGATCAAATCCTCTGTTCACGGGAAGAGTTCATCAACACGCCAAGGATTTGGCGAACACACGCTCATTACCGTGCGGAAGGAGCACCGAAAATCAACGAAGGCGATGTTGACTTGGCTTTGCTTGGAAGGAAATAGCCAAGACCGACTATCTTTGAAAAGATAGTCTACTGACTAACAAGAGGCTCTTGAAGGAGGACTACCACAAATTGTTGGACATTGTTGCCAAATGCATAGACATCAAATTTGGCAGCTTTGACCAACTCCGTCAAAAGCGAAATTGATCGTATTGGCTGCGATCATTGAAGAAAAGAAAGTGAACTAGGCTGAGTTTGTCTCAGCAGACTCGCGAGAATGTAGAACAAATCCTTCAAGGAGAATGGAGCATTTGGAGGATCCCTGATACGATGCAGTGATTGGCGGTGATGGAGGTAAAGGAGTCCCTCTTCGACATGGAAAGGCGTTCCATGTAAACAAGAGGATGTTCGATCAAACCTCTCTCGGGGCACGAGAAGAGAGCCTACGCTAAGAGAGTCGACAGTGAGGGGAAATCAGTGACCACTGAAGATACTGTGTCTCCTCTCCACCAAAGAAGAAGGCCGCCACTGCAGCTACTAGAAGATCACTCCTCCGCGCAAAGAAAGAAAAACAAATCTGCTCTGCCCTGCCTGGTAAGTCACCGCCCCGCAGCCATGTCTTCTGCCCTGCGGCCGCAGCACAGGCTTTAATCCCAAATACCTTCTCCAGTCATTAAGAAGAGGAGAACGATAAGCGAAGACAACAGCTCTCCTCGAAGAAAACAATAGCACCGACCCTTGCCGCCCAAGACTCGAAGAAACCTTGTCGAACTGAAATCCCTCTGGTTCAAACAAGAAGAAGGAGAAGAATTTTCAAGCGTTAGAGCTTGAGAAGCCCGAGTTTGTCACTCACCGAAAAGATACCCGAGACTTGCTAGAGAAGTAGAGTCTCCGGCGTGATTGATGAAACGGCCAAATCTGCCGAGGGATCACAGAGGCAACTCGATGACCAGTAGACGAACAAGCGAGGAACAAGGCACAAACCGAGACAACCAAATCACTGTTGATAGGTTGTTTCTCCACCAGAATGGCCGCCGAAGGTGTCGAAGCAAATGTAAGTCTCCTGCTACCTTCAATACCTGGAAATGAGGGCCAACAAGAAGATGATGAAGACGATTTAATCATGCACTCTCCATTGTATCCGGACATCCAAATCGTCTGGCGCAAGTGGAGAAAATGGAAGCGAGCCTATCCGAGTGCGTTTCAACATCCGAGTTCATTCTTGAGGAAGAAGAACTCTTGATTTCTTGAGGTGGACACAAAGCAAGCCCTTGACGAGGATAATAGCATAAATATACTGGAAATTCGAAAAGAAAATGAACTGACTAAAGCGGTGAGGACGAGAGGCACGTGAGAAGGCCAAAGATCCCCCTATCACCAGCATACCCGCAGCATACACATCCTCACCTTGACGTCCTATTAGAAAGTGATGAGGACTGGACCTCTTGCTCCCGTAAGAGTTGCAAATCGTGAAAGCAATGGAAGAATCCAGAATCCTTCATGAGCAAAGAATGATGGAGGGACCAGGAGAGTCCTCCAAAACACAAATGGAGATAGAGCCAATGGGAGTGGTGCGGATATTGCAACCGTTGTTGCTTTGCCACCACTTCCCTGACTCACTCGAGAAGAAGGAACTAAGGAAATGGCGATGAAATCGGGATAGTGGGGACCCCAAATCGAACCAACCCCAATGAAGGTGTCTTACCACCTGCCCAACTGAATACTCAATGGGAACAATGAGTCTTGAGACGAGTGACCCCATTCCAAGTCACTCGGCTAGTGTGCCGGTGAGGGGAAAACTCCTCCACCGCAACAAGGTCGGAGGATGCTGCGGTGACTCCACAATGAATCTAGGAGGAGAAGTGGAGAAGGAACACACACAAAGTACACAAAGAAGTTGTCATTGATTTAGGTTGAGCAGATTGAGACTGTCTCGGTGAGGTGCCAACCCCGCTTTCTCGAAGGCTAATGACGCTGGCGATGCGAAAATCGAGGCACGGGGAAGGAACAACCCCGGGAGTTAACACTGGGCGGCGAAAGTGCAATCCATGGAGTTGAAACTCAAAATGGATGCCACCGCAGAAGACCCTAAGACAAATGACACCGTCGAAAGGATGTCAAGAGCCTCGGCTATTGATTGAGACCTGCAGAGGAGGTAATGAAGGCCAATGGGAAGTTGAGACTTCCGGGAGTAAAGAAGTCAAGTAGAACATCCCTCCCCGCTATCATTGATCCATCGAGAAAAGGAGATAAGTGCACTTCACGAATCCCAGGATAATCCTGATGTAACCTTCTCGGGATCGGAAGGAGACGATGAAGCCGAGTCATCCCCGTGGATCGATCCAAAAGACTCGGTGAGGATGTTCCAACCACGAGTAAGTCTAACCTCAAGTCTACTCGTCAAACTTTCAACTTTGATGAGCCACCCATGGAAATCTCATCATCGTCCGATGACGCTCGATAAGGCCGAGGACCATCAACTCACGTGGAAAACCAGCTTGAGACCAACGAAGCCGTTGAGACAACAGAGGCAGTGTGGCTTAGCAAGGCGGTCAACTTCACAACAGACCACCAAACAGTCCATCCGCGCAGCTCCCAAGCTGCGCAAAGAGGTTCGACTCCACAAGGAACTTCACGAGCACCACTCATCATTGAACAAATTCCAGCTTGCTCGTGATGATCCCTTTGTAGAATCATTTCCCTTCTCTAGAGGTACCCGACCTCTCGAAGAGTCGAGAGAGATATCGTGGCGCTTCCACGCACTGCATCCCGTCATTCAATCGATACAATCGTTCACCGCCTATGATTTTGACGCTTCTTGGCCGTCACCGCAACAGAGGGAACATCCGGAAGTTCGGGAGGTGTTCAAAGCATTACTTGCTTTGAAATTGAATGGATGGAGAGGCACCAGGCCTCGATGGACATGAGATCGGATAACAGAGATGCCAACTACTCACTGACTTGAGAGGCATAATAGTCGAGATCGGGGAGTGGTGGCAACAACAAAGAAACAATGCACGTGGAACAAGCTAGATATTTCGAGAACATTGTTCAACAAGCTTGGTATGGCGGCCGAGAATGCCGATGCAAAGACAAAGTTGAGAGAACACATTGAGCACATGCATGAATCTCACACTTCTTGAGATAAAGTCATTTGCGTGAGAAAATAAGAATGAGCTCCTGCGTATGGAAGAAAACATGGATCGAAAATTCAGCCTTCTCATGGCCGAGATGAAGTTAATTACAAATGAATCCAACGCTACTCGCTCCGAGTTTCGCGCCGCATACTCCAGCAGACTGTAACTTGTCTGTCGCCAGACTCGACTTCCCTTTCGCTAGTTTGTTTCCGGGTTTCTCTCTCCTTTGATGATGCCAAAAAGGGGGAAGAGGAATACCTAAAAGCGAAGAGATCTGAAGTTGAGAAGGAGGGAGCGGTGAAGGGAAGGAAAGGCGGAGGAAGTTTCAAGAGAAAAGAAAGGGAAGTCTGTTGAGGAAGGATCGAGATGTGACCTTGATGATTGCACAAACCCCCAACAAGGTCTTATCACACCTGATATTATCAAGAAACTCCCGATGACTCGCCACTCCAACACTCTGTTGTACCTATGGTGACAAGAGAAAAGACAGTTGAAGCGAGGGATGGAGGAACTGGAAGGAAGGATGAATGCCCGAGTTATGGATATTCTGAAACAACACGGAGGCATTTCAAGAGACGAGATGAGATACTTATGCCATCTCGGATGCGAAACTAAGCCGAGATCGAGTTGATGAATTTAAAACGCTCGTCCCGAAGGATACTTCGCAAACATGTCCATGGCTCAAGCACAGGACTTATCTTGGGAAAAAGGTCTCACACTATGTGAAGAAGATGACAGACGGACTAAAATCACTCTGCTTTGGTCATTCTGCTAGTCACTCACAAATTGGAAGAAGAAGACCCCAGACAATACACGCCCGAAGGAAGAGGTAAAGGAAGAAGCGAGTGGTGGAGGAAGAGGTTTCGGACCCTAGACCTCTTGCCCAAAACATTGAGTACATAGATCCAGGCAAGAAAGGAGGGATCTCTTGGCTTTTGACAATGCCAATAGCCAATACGCAAGTGGCTAAGAACAATCTTGAGTATGTGAAAAGAATTGAAGAAGAAAATAAAAGACAAACTCAGCTATGGGAGGAGAGACAAGAAAGAATAAGAAGAGATGAAGCTGCCTAAGGCGTATGAAAAGAAGAAGAAAGCGTAAAGATGAGAAAAAGAAAAGAAGACCAAGATGACAGAGTGAAGAAGAAGAAAGAAGGAGGAAGCGAAGGAGATGAAGTGTTGCTGCCCACCCCTTCATGTATTTTACTATGTAAATACATTTCATGTAAGTCTTCTGTAATAAATCTGTAAATTCTCTATTTTTGTGTAGACATAAATGTTTGCTCTGATACACCTTGTAAAACATTGTGTAAAAGGACAAGAATGTTATGATCAATAAAATGATTGATTATACGCATACATTCTCTCGTGAATGCACTATCTGTATGTATCTTTGCTATTTACATTTTGAATGTTTTAAGTTTTGGCATCATCAAAAAGGGGGAAATTGTTGAGAAATTTATTGTTTAGATTTTGATGAATGCCATGTAAAACTTAGAATAGGAAGTTGGCACCCCATTTTCGGTGTAAACTGCATTGTAATAAATAAATTTGGTCAAGGTTAGTTAAGTCGACTATGCCTAAACATGCAAGAAGACAACTGGAGACTAGAAGGAAGACTCATTGCCGCACGACAACCGAGTATGGCAAAGAAGAGAAGACGGAACTCGACGAAATGAGCAAGCGGTGAGATGCAGTGAGTGAGTATCACCAAGTCAACTCAAGATAGCCAAGTCTCAAGTTGAAGTGAATGAGTCATCCATCAATTATTGGAAGGTGACTCTAAGTCACCAGGGAAAGCAAGGAAATGCAATCAAGTCGAGATAATCGAAGAGATCCGTTGCGAAATCAAGGGAATTACTTAAACAAGTAATACCTCCATACTACCTTTCTTGAAGTGCTTAGTCCTGAAGCGTGCAAAAGGAATGAACCAATGGGAAGCAACTTGCACCATGTCGAACTCAAAAGTCAAGAACAATTCATACGAGGAAGTGGCAATTCCAAGGATCGCAACAAGACAAGCCAACAACCATAAGTGACTTTCAAAAATAAGCTATCTCTTCAACGAATGATTTTTGAAAGATCACTATAAAAGGCTGAGGAATGACTCTGAGAGAAGGTTACCTGAACCACGAATATTCAAGCAAACATTTGAACAGTAACCAAAAATATTCTCAAATCATTCAAGATTAATCCTCAAGCCTACATTACGAAGAAAATCAATCCAACACTCACATGTGAAGGAAAGATAACTTCAATCAGTTGAAGAGGAAATTGTTGAAGAATCAAGGGGTCTACATTCCACGGAGGATTGTAGGAAGGTTCAAGGTCGAACCAGTCTCAAGTTTTTGGAGGGCTTCGTGATCAAATCCAAAGAGCTTGAGCAAGTGGGCTGTAGTAGCAAGGCAGCTGCCCTGTGAAGAAGCTGAGTCGTACGAGAAGCCAGCTGCGTGACCAAGGCATCTCCAGACTGAGTCCCAAAGGATCAAGTCAGTTGTGTGATCAAGACTTGTATCTGGACTGTTACCACTCTGTATACTGATCAATACCTAGTGGATTCCTCCAGGAGTTGGAGAAGAGAGGAGTAGAAGAATTACCCCATCTTCGAACCTCTATAAAAACTTATCGTGTCATTTACATTTCAGCACTTTAATTCCTGCACTTTATTTATTTAACTCTGCTGATAAATTTGCTATCCACTTGATAATCTCTAAGTACTAAAACCAAGTATTAAATCTCTACTAAACCAAATTTAAGGGTGTAAAGTCTTCCGCTGAAAACAAATCACAGTCGAGTTAAGTCTTTAGTCAAAACAGCTGAGTTATTCTATCAACAGCTCAGTCGAGTCTGTTGAGTAACTAACTCTGCTGATTAACTAACTTAGCTGTCCATCAAGGACTCAGCTGTGAAGTATTAACTCTGAATATTTAAAAGGACTAAATCGAAAAGTTGGTAAGGTTTATTCAACCCCCCCTTCTAAACCTTACACTCACACCCCTTGGGACCTACAACTATATTTTTGATTTTAATTGTATTTTTCTGTAGATTTTCAATCCCCAAGAAGAGCATATGCTTGATCAATCATCTCATATAAATAGAGGAAGTTTTGGAGCAACCAAAACAACAATTGAGATACAACACAACAAGATACATTCCAAGCAAACACTTGTTCTTCATTGTTATTATTCTTGTTGTAATTTGCCTAGCTTATCACTTTCACATCTTGAGGTCTAGGCTTTCATTTATTGATTACACTTGCACTCAAATTGTA
Organism: Rehmannia glutinosa; assembly: GCA_016081115.2. Taxonomy (NCBI): domain Eukaryota; kingdom Viridiplantae; phylum Streptophyta; class Magnoliopsida; order Lamiales; family Orobanchaceae; genus Rehmannia; species Rehmannia glutinosa. Next base: position 161,017,492 of record CM071926.1, on the reverse strand, counting down.
TTATTCATTATTGAGTTGTAATCTTAATTTTGGTCATCATTCAACACAAGATATCCTTGTGAGTGTTCTTGTGGTAAGAACACGCTTGGGTGATCTAGGTGATAGGTGTTTCAAGAGTGTGGTGCTCTTGAGGTGTTGAAGAATTTGGTATTCTTAAAGATTGAAGATTGTGGTGATCTTCAAAGGTGCCGTTGAAGGAAGATTGTGGTAATCTTCAAAGGAAGATTGTGGTAATCTCCAAAGGTGGTGTTGAAGAAGAGTGTGGTGCTCTTGAGTGTTGTAAGTTGAATTTGTATTAATTTTGGTAATTATTAAAATTC